>OY829542.1:26847897-27569632 GCA_963691705.1 Viola odorata
CAAACAACGGATTGTCAAAATATAATTCAAACAAAAGGTTGTCAAAAACTTGAAATTGATTTGGCTCATCAAACTCACTCGACTCATTCTCACGGGTGTGGTTGCACTCACTCTCATTGGCATGCTTGCTATTTTCATGCCGTGTATTTTCCTCATCGCTTACTTTCTTCTCTCCACACTCTTTTCTCTCATTCATACCCTCACATTTTTCACTCTTTTTAGCTTTTATAGCTTGAAGCTCGGCCACATTCCTTTCAATCGATTGACAAGGTAGTTCAAAGGATTGAAAGGGTGTGGTTTGTCGTCGTAAAGTGACTTGTGTAGGTTGCACCACTTCCGGTTCGGACTCGACTGCCATAGTGGATTGAGAATGTTGTTGACTTGGATGAGCTTGGGATGAGTGGCTGCCTTGCTTCACGGAAAGGGAAGAAGAAGACTTCTTGTTATGTTTAGGCTTGACAATACTCTTCGCTAGCCCTGACAATCTTTCCCACCACGCATCATCCTTAACACCACTCGGCAATTCATCATTCTTATTTATCTTTCCACTCTCTCCTTTCTTGGCTTGATCATTCTCTTTATGTTGATTGGATTTTGCACTCACTTCACTCACTCTATTATTGGGGCAAATGTCACACGAGTGGCCTCTACCCGTACATGTAGTGCAAAATACTTTGCTTGCTTGTTTGGAAGATGTGGAAGGCAAGGATGTGGTACAGAGGTCTTGCTGAAATTCTTGGAGAGTTCGGCCTTGGTGAGGTCGAATCCTTGGAGGAGGAAGATGAGGAGGTGTTAGGCTTTGCATTCCCTTAGGTTTAGTTCAGACTTGTACAATTGAGGAGAAGAAGTGTCTTGGTTCGGGGCCATGGCCAAGGCTTTGGTGGACAATGGAACCGAGGCCATAGCTTGAGACTTGTGGAAAATCTTCATCGTCGTCATCCTCACTACAACTTGATGTTGAGCCACGGATTAAGAGACGAGGACTTGAAGTCTCTTCTTGGTCGCCATCCTCACTACAAACTGAACTTGAGCCACGACTAAAGACATGAGGACTTGGAGGATCTTCATTGTCTTCACTCTCGCTACAAGTTACTTCACTTTCATCTTGGTACTCATCCTCACTATCAATGCTACACTCATCGCCGCTTTCACCACATGGTTCAAAATCTTCATCACCATCGAATTGGCAACTATCATCACCACATGATTCATCACCACTTTCGTCAATGCATTGTGAGTCATCATCGTCATAATACGACTCTTGATCACAAGACTCACAATCACTATCTCTTGACATTGTGCCTGAAAAATCAAACAAACTAGATATATATGCGTTAGTAAATAATCTCTCCCTCGCGTGTTTAAACACTCGTGTTTAGGTGTTTAGGTCACTCGAAAAATACATGCTCACAAACACTCAACTTCGCGTTCTCCGTGTACCTGCACACTTAAACAAGGGTTAGAAAATAAATCTCTCCCTCACGTGTTTAACACTCGTGTTTAATCTCTCGCAAAAGATAGCCTCACAAATCGCTCAATACATCCACACACAAAGCTTGCTCACCACACAACTCCTTGCCGCAAACAAACTTGTGATTCGAATCAAGCAATCCATTCACAACTATCTTTGCAAATGCTCACGATTAGAACAAGAGTAGGATAGATTATACTCAACAAAAGACTCAAGAGAATTACAAAAACTTAAGGGAAAGCTGAAAAAATTTCAGAATTCCAAGGAAAATTCAAAGCTCTAATTTATGGGGAAAATTTTTGAATTTCCTTTGGAAGGAAGGAGGGTTGGAAAATTTTGAGTTTAAATAAGTATAAGACTCAAGAAGTTTACAAGGACTTAAAAATAATGGAAGGGAATTTCAGAAATTCCAAGGAAAAATTCAAAAATCCTAATTTTTGGAGGGAACCTTGAATTTCCGTTGGAAAGGGAGGTGGGCTGGAATGGAAGGCTTGGAATGTATAATAGACTCAAAGAAAGACTTAAAAGTTTAATGAAAAAGACTTGGGAGTTTAGGACTTAAGAAACTTAAGTTTAGGACTCAAAAGTGTAAAACTCAAGCTTAGGATTTAATAAATTTAGGACTTGAGTTTAGGACTTGTTTAAGACTCAAATAAAAATTAAAAGGACAGCTGGACAAGAAGGAGAAGTGGACGGACCAGGCTTGGGAAAGAGGTAAGTTTATTTAGTTGGAAATGAGCAATTTGGTTAGGATAGTTAGCTATTTAGGTCAAAATGTCAAAAGATGAGGGTGAGGTGGCAATTGCATTAAATGCAAGGGATGAGGCTTGATCCTTGCTTGGATGTTGGCCGGCCAAGTGTTCCAATTCTTTCTTTTCTTTTCTTTTTTTTTTTTTTTTTTTTTATATATATATATTTTAATTGAAACACTTGGATTAACTCTTGTAAAATATTTTTGGATCAAAACACCCAAAATACCAAGAACATCAAGAACATCAAGAACACAAGATGAACTTCAAGAACACACCCAAATGATTTTCGTAAAATTTTGAACTTTTGACCTAGCAAAAATGATCACCACAATCACTCAATTGCCCACTTGAAATAGTTTTCAAAAATGACGCAATAAACTCAAGATTTCAAGGAAGAAAGTTTCTAACACTTTTGACAAAAAACTAGAAAAATTCGCTAGGCGGCCAAAAGCTCCGCTACCACTTGATGCGATCACGGCCTAGGGTTAGTAGGCCGGATTACATATGGAGCTTAAGGAGGATCTAGCCAAACGAATCATCTAGCACCCACACGACCACAAGGAGGGAAATAACAAGATATGGAGATGCAGCGGAGAAAGAGACACAAAAGAGCGATGGAAAGATGGGAGTTACCCGGGATTTAGAAGATGGATGGAAGGGACGGAGATGAGCACACGCGAAGTAGCGACAATCACACGAACGATTGCTTGATCAAGATATAATCCGAGGGCCAAGTTGGGACTCGTTTCTATGGATGATCAAACAAGAAAATATATATTTCATTCAACAAAATCGTCACAATCAATACAAACTTTGATTTCCCGGAGAGAGATCGGGAGGAGTAATCTCAAACTCAAGCGATCCCTCTCAAGGAATGAAAGTGTTGAGCCCTAGCTCCATGTGTACAAAGGAGGAGATTTCTCACTCAACAAAACACACACAAAGTTCTCAAAAGCTCCCTCAAATGAAACAAAAGAGTTACATATATAGTTGGTATGCAATTTGGGCTTGAAAAGCCCAAAATTCGTACTCAAAACAGATGCTGGCGTGATCACGTTAAGGCCTTAGCGTGATCACGCCAGACAACTTTCCCTTAGCGTGATTCACGCCAACACCTTAGCGTGATCACGCCAAGATGCCCAAAAATCCAAAATAGCATCCGAGAGTAGCGTGATCTAAGAACTCTTCACGCTAAGAGCTTAGCGTGATTACGCTAGACCTCTTTCCTTAGCGTGATCACGTTAAGACCTTAGCGTAATCACGTTAAGGATTTTTCCACCAGCTTCAGCTCCGCGCGCCAAAATGTTGACAAGCATAACTTCTGATCCACCCGTCCGATTGACCTGAAACTTGTCCCAAATGAAAGCTAACATCTTGAAGTTTCCATCAAGCTTCGGTTCTCATAAATCGGAGGCCATTTGCTTGTCCATATTCTGGTGACAAATAGGTGACGCAATTCTGACTTGCATAGATGGAGCATTTGTTGTCAAGGCCTTGGGAGGAGTGCGCGTGGCCTGGTGACTTGTTAGGGCTAGACGTGCCTCTACTTCATGGATTTCTCGACCATCTTGGGAGTTTCGCGTGTCTAGGCCTAGGGATTGCGAAGATTTAGCACTCGATCCTCGACCTTGGGCATGAATTATGCGCATTAGCAAGGCTCGGCTGCCCGTGACCGATCCTCTTGGCAAGGTGTCAAGTTGTTCTAATTCGAAGGGGGCCGTGATCGCATCAGGTTGACTGATCACGTGGGCACAGTTAAGATAAGTTGATAAAGGCTATCGGTGGAAAGGACTACCGGGCAGTCATAAAGACTAACGGTGTCTCGCCGTTAGGAGCCGGTAGAATGACATAACGGATGCGTAGAGATTCTATAGCCAGGGGCTAACGGTATCTGGGTACCGGTCACTATAATGATATCAGTTACTGGCTCGTAACGGTCATGAGAGGACCGTTACGCACGTTGCAGACTGAGTTATTACATCCTTTAATGGCGATTGATTGCTATATTGATGCCATGGTAACGGTCGTCAGGTATGGCTTATAAATAGCACAGTAAGGCAAGGTAATACATACATACACACACACGCCTAGACATACAGACTGTTATTATCCTTAAGCTCTTAACACTTGCATAGCATACTGACTTGATCGTCGGAGAGTTTACGCCGGAGACCTCCTCTGGCGCCTTGCAGGAAACTAGGAGCGAACTTGAAGGACAGACAGTGACGCAATTACCTAAAAGGGCATACCCCTAATCACATATTATCAACTGCTAACATTGCATCTACAACCAAAAGAGTCAGCGTTAATACTCATGAGGTTGTCTCAACTGTTGCTAGAAGAGGTCATGTTTGTTGAGGAGTTATAGTGGGCATGAATCCCACCTACATACTGATACGATCTTTGGTTGCCTGAGGCTCGTAGCATGTGAATTCGATCTAGTTTAAAGCTTGGATTTTCAATGATGCGGAATAGGTAACTCTCTTGAGCATTTGACCCTGCTAATAACCTGTACTAGCCAACCCAAATCAAGCAAAAGAGGTTCTTGACTCGAAACCCTAACCCTACGCCTAACTTGTGAACGCCAACCTAGGTGGATCGACTCAATGGAATGGACTTTCAGTTTTACTTGCCGATCTATTCGAGAGTCCGGTCTCAAATATGGACAAAGCTCAAGGCTGAACAATTGAGAGAAACTTCTCTGATTTAATTATGTCAAAATTTGTGGTCCCTTATTATGAGCTCAATTGGCTCTATAAATAGGCAAAATGCAAATACAAGTTTAACTATAACTATAACTTGTAATACTAGTAGGAATAGAAAACCTAATCTAATTAGAACTTCTATTCATCTAATAACTTTACAAACTAATTAATAAATACAATAAATACATTCTAGTTATACTTAAGGTCGATCGCTCACTTCTGGACTCGTTGGACTCGACTGATTCCTTCGGACCTTGTGCGTACCCTTCTTGCACTCAACAAGTTTGACTTGGGCGTTCTTGTGATCCCCTCGTGCGATTGACACCAATCTTGGCCACGACTCTCCTAAGACATCCCTCTGTCTTATATTGACTTTGGATCGCTGGTCGAAGCCTCTCTTGCATGGGTTGGCTAGGCTGGTCTTCTCTTGCATGGGTTGGCTAGGCTGGTCTTCTCTCGCATGCGCATAGGCGCGCTAGCGTGTAGCGCACGCGCTTCAAGCTCTAGGGTTTGTGTTGTTCGTGCGACGGGCGCTGTCTTCACTCGATGAGGCTGTGCGAGCCTCCCTCGATGCTCCTCGACGTCTTTGGCTAGATGCGCTCGTCCACTAAGTCCTCGGTGCGCATTGTACGTGTGCTAGGGCTAGGATCGTATCACGAAATAGGTAACTCTCTTCAGCGTTTGACCCTGCTAATAACCTGTAATAGCTAACCTAAATCAAGCAAAAGAGGTTCTTGACTCGAATCCCTAACCCTTTCGGTTTTACTTGCCATTCTATTCGAGAGTCCGGTCTCAAATATGGACAAAGTTCAAGGCTGAACAATTGAGTGAAACTTCTCTTAGTTAATTATTTCAAAATTCGTGGTCCCTTATTATGAGCTTAATCGGTTCTATAAATAGGCAAAGCGCCAATACAAGTTTAAGTATTACTATAACTTCTAATACTAGTAGGACTAGAAAACCTAATCTAAGTAGAACTTCTATTCGTCTAATAACTTTAAAAACTAATTAATAAATACAATAAATACATTATAGAAGCTCCAGAGGTGATTCGCACGGTTGGGCTTCAAGTTGGAATGCCATCTCTAAGTACGAAAATGTCATCATGAACCATCTTGAGATCTACTCGTCCAAATGACCTCAAACTTGTCCACGACCTTCCTAAGACTCCAATCGGTCTTGTATATGTGCTGGATCTCTGATTGAAGCCTCGCTTCCCATCCTTGACCCAAACGGACGCCAACCCTTGCGTTAAGATCGTCCAAGCCACCTTCCATGTCATCCTTTGCCTAAAGGCTTGCCCTAGAAGATTCTCTGGCCATGTTTCCATGTGTAGAGGTTGTATTAACCTCGCTGGCTACTTCATGACGTCCTTGGCTCGACGTCATGGATTATTTGGCCTTGACCGCAAGGCGTGTACGCGTTGTGCATGCGATGGGGCTAGCCATGGGGCTAGGATCATATCACATACGGTTGGCTGGTTGCTAAGGACTGCGCTCCAAGATGAAAGAGGGGACAAATAAATTTCTTTTGGATGTAGTCGTAAGTGATGCGAAAGACGCAAAAGCTAGTGCTTTAGAGGCAAAAGAGATGAATGAGAAGTTCTAGAAAGACATGGTGGCCTTGCAGCAGAAAGATGATAAGGGTGGGATGGAAGTGGACACAGGGGTGGTGATTAAGGGCTCGATTATTGGTTGAATTACCCAATAAAATGATCTAGATTCTACTTTAATATGAAGCTGAGCGCTTTTACAATCTCATTAGTGTGAGACTTCCGCATTGTGCAATAGTTTAATATACATTTTCCCTGAAATATAAAAGATAATAGTGTTATATTTATTATTATATTGATTATGTATTAAAAAATTAATAATTATTTTTGTATTATATTTATTTTAGCAGAAATATTACGCACAATTTGTTCACTATTGAAATGTGTGACGCGCCGTCAAAACGCGCGTCAAAAGTAATAAAATAGTCCTGATAGGCTAGATGCACAAATTAATGTATATAGCGGCAAGTCAGGGTCGAACCACAGGGAAATGAAACACTAGATTTAATCTTGCCCTAGATGTATGATCAGGATGAAAATGCACTAGACAGAAAAGTAAATCTGGGGGGGAGGGGGTTTGGTTGGTTAGACGAGCCTAACCAACGATGGCAGTTGATATCGGTGCAGAAAACGTAAATAAAATGGAAATGATAAGAAAATAGAAGAATAATAATAAAAGCGGTACGGACAAATAAACAAACGGTGCAGACAGATAGATATAGCAAAGAAGAAATTAAAACAAGAAGAGATAGAATATCAAATAAGAAGGAAATAACGAAACAGGTAGAGACAATAAATCAGGTAAAGGGGAAATATTAGCAGGGGTAGACGATGGATTGCGTCGAGGTCTAGTCGGTCATTGGTGCAAGGATAGACTGTTTTCACGCCATAGACGCGCTATAGGAATCATGTTTTCATGTGGATCCCCTACTTCTCTTCTTAAGAGAAGTCACTCCCAAGGTACGCTTATGGGAGTGGCAGTGACACTGCGCCCAAGGTACGCTTATGGGTCAGACACGCAGGCCCGTGAAGTGGAGAGAAGACACGTCTAGGGCTAGACACTGAGAAGTCTGCCCTAACCGGTTTCTTGCCCTAGCCAGATTGGACCAAACGACATGGTGACTCTGGGCTAGGTGCCTACTCTATTCCATGGCCTCACGTTAGTTATTACCATGGAAATGACAATATTCATGAGAAACATGTAAATAGATGATCAAACTACCAACAAATCTCACATGAAATGACAATAAAATGGCAAGAAAGCGGATACAATAATGAAAACGTTTTAAGAGCACTTTGACCTCCCAACTATCCTCTTGCAATCCTTAAAACACCCCTGCCAAGACTAGAAACTTAGCCAATCATGCTAAGAATCAAACACAAAGTAGATGGAGAAATCAACATAAACAGAGAAGAGGTGCAGATGAAAACGAAAATCTAAAACACGTAATTAAAACCGGCCGGAGCTTCAAAGCTCCGGCCAAAATCTGGAAAAACAAGAAGGGAACAGATCCCAAAGTTAGAGAGAGAGAGAAAAATGGCTACAATGATTCGAAACCCTAAAAAAATGAAAAACTCCCTTAAAGCCCTAAAAACTAAGGTTTATATACAAGACAATCCCACAAGGGGACAAAATAGGACAGCTGGTTGGGGAGGAAGGAAGGAAGGGGCGTCCTTGACAGCTGGCAGAGGGAATATTGCATAGAATCCCGCTAGAATCTTTCTGGCATAATTTGTCAAGCGTCAGCCTAGACGAGGAGCGTCATCTAGGGCAAGACGTATGATATCTTCTAGGGCAAGACGACTTAGCTAGGGAATATTCTGGAATCTCTTTGGCATCTTTCGTCAAGCGTCATCCGAGAAGAAACATGCACGTGCGTATGTCTAGGCCTGGACGTAAGATATCTTCAGTAGCTCATCCAGGTCTAGACGGTATAGAGGTGTCTAGGTCTCGAAGACAAAAACAGCGTCTAGGGCTCGACGATGAGAGGTCTGGAGAAATGCATCCAAATGGCGCACTTTTCAGCAAGTTTCTCCCTTTAGTCCAGATCTGCAAAATAGTTGGAAAACAAGGCAAATTAGCAGTATCAAGAGTGAAATTGGACTTGAAAAGGAGGAAAAATATGCATAAAAAGACACCATATCAAATTCCCCCACACTGCCCACTGCTCGCCCTCGAGCAATCAAAACAGAAAACACACCCCAAGGCATAGACAAGCACAACCAACCATAGCACAAGAGTTAACAAACCAAACAATCAGCCCTAACCATGTCAAAACATACTCCGCCTAACTCTCTCTGCATCAAATCATTAGGATAACGACCCTAACGAAGAAACTTTGCCACATCAGACTTGGCATCAGCAATCCTCTCCGGGGTAAGTGTTTGCACTCACACTCAACTAGGCTCGGTGTTTAATCACTCAAGTATGCAAATTAACAAGACACACAACATAGTTTGCACATCAACCCGAGTTAAAATCCACATGCTCAGGCAATCAACAATCAGAAACGAACTTTGCACCATAAAAAAAGATTGAAAGGAAAGATGTGTATAGAGAATATGAAGAATATGGAGAGAAAATGGAAAGAAAGAAAGAAAATAGGAAAAACAAGAGGATAGATTATATACAAAGAGTAAAAAGAGGAAGGAAAAGAGAAGGAGAATAGAACCAAAAACCCGGATGGAGATGAAGCGGTGAGGCAGTATCCGTCAAGGGCAGACAGTCGAGGGCTAGATGAATTTCTTCTTCTAGGGGGGGGGGGAGAGTTCTTCTCTTGGAAACTATGCTGACAATACTTCATTCTTTTGGCTCGTGCTTTTGCCTTCTCTCTTATTTTATTTTGAAACCAGCTGACATTTTCTTTTCTTTTCTTTTTCTAGTTTTGAAATTTTTTTCAATTTTTTTTTTAATATCAAAGAGGCACGAATTTGACAACTAATTCAGCTGCTGAAGATTGAATTAGCTTGAGAGTTTTTCCAACTTACTTCAGCTAAGACTTGATGAAAGTATTTTGGTTAGGACTTGATTTCTTTTTAGATTAGCTTGATGATCATGCCCTAGCCCTTTTTCGGCATCTACACCTTCTTGTAGGTCTCCCCCACACTTGGGCTCTGCTGATCATCTAGCCCGCCACCTCTGACGAATACCGCTCACCTGCTAAGGAAAATGGATCAAGGAAAGTGAGAACAAGTAGTTAAAGAAGAGAGAAATGAGAAAGAGATGAGAAGATGTCGGGGGCTAAACGAAAAAGAGTGTCGAGGGCTAAATGAAGAAAAAGAGAGGAAGAATAGAAAGAAAAAGAAACGAAAACAAAGATGTAAAGTTCATTTTTTTTCGTCTTTTCGCTGCTTTCCTAAGACTGATGGTGCCCATACCCAGGGGTCTCATGCAAACTTAGTTGAGTGCCTAGCTAAGCATTGAATCACACATGAAAAATATAACTGTTTAGTCTCAAATGCTCATAATGTGCTATAAATGATTGCTGATGTTTAGTGTAGATGCAGGTTATAAGAGCTAACAAACAAAGCATGCAAGATCTAGGGCAAGACCAACATGAAAGACAGTTCATTTCTATGTGCACAAGTCAGAAGTGTTTGTCCATACTCGAGGGTTTTAAAACTAGGCAGTGTGTTAATTGTGGCCAAAGCTCTAATCCGAAAAAAATTGCCCAAAATAAACACACACAACAAACACATATGTGTCCCTCCCCCACACTTAAGCAACGCATTTTCCTCAATGCGAAGAAAGGACTCAAACAAGGGCATACGAAAATAAAACAGAAGAAATAAAAGTAAAAGGAAAGATGAGAGAGGAACTTCAACCAATCCTACTAAATGCTTTCCATCCTCTTAGTTTGATGTGAATTAGGGCATGAAGTGGATAGTCCAGTAGTAGCAAAGCATCCTGCAGGCAACCATAATATGATTCAAATGTTAATTTGGGTTCCCGCAAAGCAAAGAGGAAAAATTGTAATGTGTAAAAGGTGATTCAAGAAAAGGATCAACATAATTAGAAAGTTTAGAAATCTCCCTGTCACACATAACATCTTTAGAGCTCAAGTCCTTGATTAACTCTTCCTCAATCTCTCTCAAATCCTCATTCTCAATCTCCCCTGGCTGGAATTCTGTGTCTAGGGCAAGACGCTCTTCACAAAAGTTGATGTGGTGAAAATCCTCAAAAACCTCAATCCCGTGGCCTACCAAAGTGTTAGAACAGATCTGGAGTTGATTTGGCGAATCTGGCTGAACAACGACTTCTGCCTCTAATTGTGCGTCTAGGGCAAGACGCTCCCATCTGTCTAGGGCTAGACGCTTGTTGGCTTCTGACTCTGAGGAAAAGCATCCTGGATCCTCCAATTTTAGCTCATCAGTTGACATGAAAAGTTCATCTATCCCATATGGATCATCATCTTGGTCTAGACACTCAAATGGCAACTCCCATAGGATGACGGTGGGTAAATTCTCCTCTTTACATAGATAGTCGTCACTATCTAAGTGCTGCAAATATTGTGCTATAGGAGTGATTGGGTGACTCATGATCTGATTGGGCAAAGGTGTTGGAGCTAAAACTTTCGGGACAGATGTTGGGGCAACGTCTAGGGCAAGCTGCTCGGGTAGGCATGCAAAGTTTGCTTCAATGGCCTCTTTACGCTGTTGCTCCTTAAGTTCCTACATGGTTACTTTTATCTCCTCAAGTTGATTCACCATGTCAGCTAATTCCTCCAGACGCTTCTGCTTCTTAAGCTCCTCCAAGGCTAATTTCATCTCCTCAAGTTGGTTCGCTAAGTCAGCTACTGCAGCAAAATCTTCTTGGGTAAAACATGCGTCTTGCGGAGGTTGTGGAGGCTGAAGATATTGATAGCTAGGTTCGGGCTGCACTCCATAGTTGAAATTTCCTTGATTCCACCACGGGGGGTTAGGACTAAAATACTGAGGAAAAGAGGGTGATTGAGAATAAGAATTAAAATAAGACATTGAAGAAAGAAAATAAAATCTGGAATCGTCCAGGGCAAGATAGTGTAGGGGTGATGACATTTTCAACGTCGAGGTCTGGACGAAAATGGTGGGCGAGGTGCAGATCTCCTGGTCATACAAAATAGAAACAAGAAAAATTAGAACTATTCATTTCCCCGGCAACTACGCCAAAATTTGATGCGCCGTCGAAACGCGCGTCAAAAGTAATAGAATGTTTCCTGATAGGCTAGATGCACAAATTAATGTATATAGCGGCAAGTCAGGGTCAAACCACAGGGAAAATGAAGGACTAGATTTAATCTTGCCCTAGATGTATGACGAGGATGAAAATGCAATAGACATAAAAGTAACACGGGGGGGGGGGGGGGGGTTTGGTTGGTGTAGACGAATCTAACCAACGATGGCAGTTGATGTTGAGACAGAGAATAAAAATGCAAATAACAAGTAATAATAGACAAACAAAATAATTAAATAAAAAGGGAACGAAAATAAAGTAAGAGAATATCAATAAAAATGGTAAAGACTAACAAGTGCAATAAAGATAATAACAAAGTAAGTAAAGATAATAGATCAGATAAAAGGAGAAATCTTAGCAGGGGTAGACGGCGGATTGCGTCGAGGGCTAGTCGGTCATCGGTGCAAGGATAGAATGTTTTCACGCCATAGACGTGCTATAGGAACCCTGTTTTCACGTGGATTCCCTACTTCTCTTCTTAAGAGAAGTCACTCCCAAGGTACGCTTATGGGAGTGGCCGTGACACTGCGCCCAAGGTACGCTTATGGGTCATACACGCAGGCCCGTGAAGTGGAGAGAAGACACGTCTAGGGCTAGACACTGAGAAGTCTGCCCTAACCGGTTTCTTGCCCTAGCCAGATTGGACCAAACGACATGATGACTCTGGGCCAGGTGCCTACTCTATTCCATGGCCTCACATTAGTTATTACCATGGAAATGACAATATTCATGAGAAACATGTAAGTAGATGATCAAACTACCAACAAATCTCACACGAAATGACAATAAAATGGCAAGAAAGCGGATACAATAATGAAAACGTTTTAAGAGCACTTTGACCTCCCAACTATCCTCTTGCAATCCTTAAAACACCCCTGCCAAGACTAGAAACTTAGCCAATCATGGTAAGAATCAAACACAAAATAGATGGAGAAATCAACATAAACAGAGAAGAGGTGCAGATGAAAACGAAAATCTTAAACACTTAATTAAAACCGGCCGGAGCTTCAAAGCTTCGGCCAAAATCTGGAAAAACAAGAAGGGAACAGATCCCAAAGTTAGAGAGAGAGAAAAATGGCTACAATGATTCAAAACCCTAAAAAAAGGAAAAACTCCCTTAAAGCCCTAAAAACTAAGGTTTATATACAAGACAATCCTACAAGGGGACAAAATAGGACAGCTGGTTGGGGAGGAAGGAAGGGGGCGTCCTTGACAGCTGGCAGAGGGAATATTGCATAGAATCCCGCTAGAATCTTTCTGGCATCTTTTGTCAAGCGTCAGCCTAGACGAGGAGCGTCATCTAGGGCAAGACGTAAGATATCTTCTAGGGCAAGACGACTTAGCTAGGGAATATTCTGGAATCTCTTTGGCATCTTTGGTCAAGCGTCATCCGAGAAGAAACATGCACGTGCGTGCGTCTAGGCCTGGACGTAAGATATCTTCAGTAGCTCATCCAGGTCTAGACGGTATAGAGGTGTCTAGGTCTCGAAGACAAAAATAGCGTCTAGGGCTCGACGATGAGAGGTCTGGAGAAATGCATCCAAATGGTGCACTTTTCAGCAAGTTTCTCCCTTTAGTCCAGATCTGCAAAATAGTTGGAAAACAAGGCAAATTAGCAGTATCAAGAGTGAAATTGGACTTGGAAGGGAGGAAAAATATGCATAAAAAGACACCATATCAATGTGTATTAAAGTAAATAATATATGATATTGCATTAAACTTGGATGTGTCAAAATAATCATTAGAACAAGATTAAAAAATACACCTGAAGATTTAAAGATTGTTGATGGACACTAATAATATCCACAAGATACTTGCCCCCGCCTCGCGCGGATAATCACAAATTTTGTTTTTAATTTTACTGTACTTTGATATACAAATGAGTTGAGTGAGTTTACGAATCAAGTTAATTTTATTTTTATAACTATAATTATTGAATTTTCATTTTTTATAGTTAGGTAAAACCAATTATTTTGAATTAAGTGAATTTTTTCTCCTTTTTATTGATCGCTTGTCGGGAGCGTAAAAAATAATTATAAATTATAATTTAAAACCACCCACAAGGGATTTGTAGATAGTGGTAATAGGATAGTCCGCAAAGACTGTTGGTGAGATATGGATTCCTTTGGTGACCGGTTGTGGTGACTAAGTCACAATTTTGGGGGTTTGGTTGTTGGAAATAAAACTACAAAAAAAAAAAAAAATTTGAAAATTGTGTCTTGGCCAAGACAAGTGGTCAGGATTAAAAATAGTTAAAAGAAGATTTCCGGTAAGAGCTTGAGCGAGCTATGTTCTTATGACTCGATCATTGATTCATTAATGTTTATCTTTATTTTCATAGTACTACTATATAATGCAAGGACTCGTATACACTCCTACTTCCCTCCTCTTCAAATTCCCTAGCGGGTACTCCCAACTAGACAATCCTAACCAAACAGTACCTTGCTGGTTAAAGGGTTTACTAATTTGGTTGATGGTATGATTTGACCGGACACAACACAATCGTGTTTAAAGGCACAAGGGAAGACAATACCTAACTCAAGCTACCTCATAGTCGAGGCCCTAGGTTGTCAATCTGGTCTGAGTTATATTGTTTGTTTTCTCTAGCCTACGCGAGACTAGTTATCTACTTCAACTTATCCGATTTCGCTCGTCCTCTTTAAGGTTGACTGCAACTTTCAGATTATAATGTAAGAGTGATCAGTTCTAGATTTTAATAAGAAAGCGATTTTATAAAATCAGAAAACAAACAATTACGAAGATGAAGATTATTAAGAATAGTTTTGATCTCACGAATATATAAGAAACATAGCCCTTAAGCTCATACCAGGAATGAAGGGTGTAGCTAGATGAAGAAAACTATTTTATTAATTCTTTAAAACTGAAAACGGGAGGAGATGATCATTTCCAAGGAGTCCTTCTAGCTTAAATAGCTACACTCCTAATCCTACTTAAACACAACCTCTTTCAAAAGAAGATATAATGAGGAGATAATGATCTCCCTAGTCCTACTCTATCTCAACCTCTTTTAAAACAAAAGGATAGAGATAAAAGAAAATAAAAGATTATTTGTTGAGAAAATCAAATATTGTTCAAAAAGGGAGATCCTGTTAAGGATTCCTGCTAGACATATCTTCAAATCGTGATCATAAATCCCTCAAATCTTGCTGCTACTGCAGCCACTATTTTTGCATCCTCACGCTTGCTCCAAGTCTTCTACTGCAGTTTGTCTCTCTTTCGCCAGTGTCTTGGCCAAGCCCGTGGTCAAGACGGTTTCGAATTTGCGATTTTTGCTCGGATTGATGCTTTCCTCTTTTTAGTCCACCTCCTAGGAATTTTGCACAAGTGAGAGGAATTTGTGGATATTAATAACTTTACTGCTCAATTTGCAAGTAATTAGGTAGTAAAAATATGTGAATAAAACACTCAATCATTTATCTTTCTCTTTTACCTATGATTTATTATACACATAACTTAGTTACATTAAAAAAATTCATTCACCTTAATTAGAAAAAATAAATATCTAACCCTGTAGATGTTAATAATCATTTATAGCTGAGCTTAGTTCCTACAAAGTAGACAAGAAAGGGTTTCGAGTTCGAGCTTCCTTGTCAACATTCATATCTATGTCAAAAGAATAATTGATATGATCCAGCCTACGCTTAACTTGTACCATGGAATCGGCCTCGCACCCTGGCAATCTCGCCAATACTTAGCACCTCTCGCACGCACTCATGGACCCGTGCGCAGGCCGCCCTTGTGGCCCCTCACACAGGCCGCTCCCTCAAGGCCTCTCGTGATACGATCCTAGTTGCCTAGGATGCGCTTGAATGACAATATAGTTCAAAGGTTTGATACTTGCGCGAAATTTTGTGGATAGGCTCACGAGAACAAGACTAGACTAGCAAACAACCCTGTGCCTACTAACCTAAACGAATCCTAGTGAGGTTCTTGTTTGTATTAGGTTCAGCCCTGTGACCCTAAGGACCAAACAATGGCCGCAACTTCAGTTTTACTTGTCCTAACCCTAACTTGCAAAACTGAAGGTTAAACCCAAGGTTTTGTATTCATGCTGAAGTCATGATCAAAGTTGGTCTTCCATACGTTGGCTCGGTCGGCCCTCTTGGTCGCGTCCGTTGGCGCATGCGCAGGCGCTATGCGCTTTCTTCGTGCTACAGCTCGGCCTGCTCGTGCCATTGACCTTGTCTCCATGCGCAAGGTCTACCTTATCTTGGCTTCTCGCTACTTCCTTGGCGCTCTCTTTCACTCTCATTCGATCTACCCGCATGGTGCGTGCGCATGTGGCGTGCGGCGAATTAGGGTTTGTGCGAGGATTCACATCATTCCCTCCCCTTGGAAAAGATTCGCCCTCGATTCCTCTTTAGGATCCTTAATAGCACCTGCAAGGCAACACCTTAAGTTAGTATGAACGAAAGGCATACAACTAGTTCCGAGATTACCCAAGACACTCAATCCGACATTGGTGTCCATGCGCTTGGCACTGGTATGGGTTGATCCACTGCCCAAATCAGTAACTATCTCCTCGAATTGAGTAGGCAACCGTGTCTAGTGTAAGCACATCCTATCCCAATCAAGGACTTTGAAGAACATGCGAAGCCCCCTTTTGTATCCTTTGTCCATCTGAGGAACGCCCATGCGCTCCTTGTGAGCCACGACTTGCTCCAATGGTATTTTTGCCATCACCGAATCCTTGTCAACTCCTAAGCTTGCATAGTAACTCAAAGACAAAGGGTTTAGTGGTACCACAAGTATAAATCCATAAGCGAATTCGTTGGAAACATATAAAAGTGAAAAATCATGGACAAACTCAAACTTACAAACCAATGAATACTAAACATCTCCAAGACTTCGTTCTTCCTCCTTTGACTCTCCCTTGAGTTGTGGTTGATGTGCTAAGTCATATGCCTTCGGCACACTTGAGGTTACCGACAACTTTTGACCTAAGTCTCTCAAAGGCTCTCTTAAGCGCTTGCTAACATTACGCAAAGATAATCCATACAAAGATAAAACTTGCTCAAGGCTCAAGTTAGCAATGCTAGTTGTGCAAAATTGATCTAAAATAGCTTCACAATCTGCCCTAGACATAACTAATTCTTCCCTAGACTCAATCGACCTTTTATTAATTTTGCGTTTTAGGAAATACTCCTTTAAGGTAAACGACTTAGTCTTTAGCTCTTGAATACTCACATCATTAAATAAATTAATACTAGCAGTATTATACAAGTCAATAATGTCGAAGTACTCACTCAAATCATACCTAAGAAATGAAAGGCGCAACAAACCTTGGCGACTAGGGTTAGTCGCACTAGTCTCACTTACGACACCATAGACCCTGCGTTTCCTAGATAGTAGTGCATTGTGCTTCTCCTCTGGACTCAATCCATCAATTTCCTGCACATGAGAAGAAACAATAGGAGTAGAGAACTCAAACATATTAGGGTTAGAGGCGTAAAGCTATAAATCAAACGGTTTCGTAAGACTTGCACCAAAACAATTTTTGCGCATCACTAATGCTTGCCTTACTTTCTCTCCATTAGCATGAACACTCTTTTATCTTTTCCTATGAATGCTAGTCTTTGCATGCTTACTCTTTTCATGCATGTGTTTTCCTCTCGCAAGCTCTCTATTTTCTCACGGGCTGTTTTTCTCACTTAATCCCTCCACATGTTTTTTTTCTTTCATGTGAGCTATTTTTCCTTCTTTTTTCTTTTTGTTCCATAACACTCAACTTCAAAATAGGACTCAATGAGCCACTTTTGATCCTCATACACTTTTATTGGTGTCAACTGATAACAATTAAGGCAATCCCAAGGGCATTATCGTCCTTGTACCAGTGTTAAGGCCGGAACACTACCGCACCTGCCAGGGGTCAGCCGCGGATGGTTGACGCCCCTTAGCCAGCAAGGAACCCTGAGATGGTCGACATCAGGGGGGGGGGGGAAGTCTCACGCGTCCAGGACGTCACTTGAAGCTGTCGCCCATGACGTCACTTGAGGCGATATCTCCCCCGATAACGCCTCTCCTTAGAGGTAATGCCCTCGCGTGGCCTATAAATACCCCACCATTTGAAATATAAGGTAAGCCTAAGATCGCTACTAGAACCCCTGCTATTTTGAACAACCATACTAACTTAAGCATCAGAGTGTTTACGCCAGAGCCCCCCCTCCGGCGCTTTGCAGGTACATTTGACGGCAACTACAATGACTCTGAACGGCCATACCCCCACCCCCGATCCTCCAGAACTCCTAATCTTATCAAAGTGGTGCTTTCATTGAGAGCTTTGGTTGGTTAAGTGAGCGTCCTTGACAGCTAAGCTCCATTTTTCTTGGAAGATCGGACCAACCATGGCTTCTGACTCAGAGTCCACTCAACCTGCATCTTCTAGCATTCCCTTTGCGATCCGTAGGCGACTCTTTCCTTTCGCCACTACTGATGATTCTACGATAATGCAGGAAATCACTCGGGAGTCTTCAGATCTCTTCTTTAGGTCAGTAGGAGGAACGCCTTCCTCCGAGATAAACATTCCCCTGTCTCAGATGGGGGGATCCAGTTCTTATACTCCTCCTTCTAGGGGACTCACGCTTGACGGTGTAAGCAACCCCCTCTCGAGCGAAATATCCGCCCTTCATGGTCGGCTGGATTACTTGACTGAGCTATCCGTGAGGATCACGCCAGATGCTTCTGGGTCGAGTATTCCCCCCAGGCTATTTTTACACCATCTATTGTCGCTGAACGACCCTTATCATCCTTACAACACAGAAGTATTCCATTGACTATGCCCGCGACGGATACCCCAATTAGCCTTGTGCGACTTGATCAGGGACAAATAGAGTCTTACGTGCCACAAGTGCCACAATTTCCCATCCCTCAAGGAGAAAGACGACTCGACGAGTACAGAGACCGTTGGGATGGTCGACGAGAAGAAGCGAATAGGAATGTATCCCTTGAACGTAGTGAGAGATCCAACAGTAGAAGACATCTCGCCTAGGAGTCGCAGCCAGTCCCCACGGAGACATCACACTCTAGATCCGCGTAATCGGAGGCGTCATTTGGAAGTGTCACCCCCTCGCCATATGCGTGAAATCCTTGACGACACTTCAGGTCACCCGTTTAGCCATCGTGTAAGGCATCATAGGGTCAGCCGACATGTGAAACTTCCTACAGAATCCTACGACGGTACCAAAGATCCCATTTCTCACCTTAACAAGGTGAAGGGCTTTGTACAATTTTAGACCCACAACGATGCAGCTTTGTGCCAAATATTTGTCATGACGTTGTCAAGGGTTGCCCGCCTCTAGTTTGAAGGTCTTCCCGGCGGATCTATTGATAGCTTCCCACAGTTGGAATCTAAGTTTCGAAGTCGATTCAGCACCGCGGTCCCCATTAGGAAATCTACCGCGACCTTATTCGATATACACCAAAAGCCTCAGGAATCTTTGCAGGATTTCCTTAGTCGTTTCGACTTAGAAATGTCGTTAACGTCGGGCGTTACCGTCGACTTCGCCATAGAAGCCTTGAAGCGGAACTGCCGTTACGAGAAGCTAAGAGACACGTTGATGGTGGATCCCCCGACGACTTTGGATGCGTTAAGGCTGAAAGCCCATAACTACGCAAGAATGGAAGAAGAAAACAGGGACAGAACCCGGAACGTGTTACAAGACGCACCTCAAGTCCCTAACACTCCTACCACCACTACTTCGGAGGATCGCTTTATTGACGAATACGCACAGTGAAAAGATCACATTCCTAAGGCCTCCAATCGGCGAAGAGGCAACTCTTCAAAAGGAAAGTCTGGCAACTCCCCTACTCAACGGCAGGGAGATCCTTCCAAGGGCCGAATTTATGACCCAGACCTCCCTTCCCTTATTTTACCAAGAGCGGAAATATTAGCGATTGTGGAACGGCGGAATCTACACATTCGTTACCCAGCCCCCGTTAAGCCTGGGGTAGTTATGGGAGGAAGAGAAAATGCTTTTTGCAAGTTTCACAAAGCTAAGGGACACTCTACAGAAGTGTGCAGAGAATTGAAGCTGACGATAGAGCGCCTAGTAGAGGAAGGTTATCTCGGAGAATTCGCCACAAAGACCAGAGAGGAAGCTAGGAACAATCCCACAGACAGAGCTGCTGATAACAGACCAGCGCCCCCTCACGTTCCCGGGAATAACGCTGCCCCCGCCGAAAGAGGTAGAGAGACACTCATGGTGGATGATGACGAGGTCCCTATCATCAACATCATAGCCGGAGGTACCCCCTACCTAGATGAACCAGCACAGTTGACACCCGTGATGGGAGACAAGCGGAAGCGGGAGGGCGCGATAATGAAAAGCGAAGCGATAAGCGCTTTGGATAGGATGGTGTTGTCTTTTTCTGAAGAGGATGAGAAAGGTGTCATTTATCCACATAACGATGCGTTAGTGGTCACACCTGTTATCGCTAATCATGAGGTTAGAAGAACCCTCGTGGACAACGGAAGCGCCGTGAACTTATTTTCATTGAAAGCCTATAATCTTATGAAGCTCCCCGATAGCGAGTTGACGCCCTGCAAGAAGCCAATAATTGGGGTGGACGGGGTCCCAATCCCAATGACTGGGGTAACCACCTTGCCCGTGTACTTTAGAGAGGATACCTCCAAGCGATCGAAGGAGCTGCTATTCCTGGTCGTGGACCTAAATCTGCCGTATAATGCTATTCTTGGAAGACCTTTCCTCAACCGCTTCGGAGCGGTGATATCGCAAAAACATTTGAGGATGAAATATCCCTCTTGGGATGGAGTAGTCTCAATAAAAGGCAATCAGAAATTAGCGGCCGAGTGTTACCTCCTTATGACTCGGAAGAGTTGTGATAGGTACGTGTGTGTAACAGTAGATCCGTACAAACAGAATGATGAGAAATGCACTCAGCTAGTGGACAAAATGATAACTGTGCCAGTTAACGAGATCAATGAAGCAAGTTTCCTGGTAAGCGAAAAACTTAGCTCAGAAGAAAGTAAACAGCTAGCTCGGCTGTTGAATAAATGCAAAGGAGAATTCGCATGGAAACCCGCAGACATGCCCGGTATCTCTCGAGAGGTAGCGGAACACCGACTCAATATTGACTCCAACGTCAAGCCGGTCCAGCAGAAACGACGCACATTTTCTGCGGAGAAAGCGTTAGCCGTCGAGAAAGAGGTGATAAAGCTCCTAGACGTAGGCTTCATTTGGGAAGTTCAATACCCAACCTGGCTAGCTAACCCAGTGCTCGTTTCGAAGCCCAACGGAGATTGGCGCATGTGTATCGATTTTACTGACCTGAACGATGCTTGCCCCAAAGACTGCTACCCACTTCCTCGAATAGATCAGCTAGTTGATCAGACCGCCGGATATGCCTATCTAAGTTCATTAGATGCTAATTCGGGATACCATCAAATCCCCATGGCCGTTGAGGATGAGGAGAAAACTGCTTTTATTACCCCGAAGGCCACTTATTGCTATACGACGATGCCGTTCGGACTGAAGAACGCAGGAGTGACTTTCCAGCGTATGGCATATAAAATATTTGAGAAGTAAATCGGAAAGAATGTAGAGGCCTACATTGACGACATACTGGTCAAAACCTGAAGCTTCCAAGATCACTTGTCCGACCTGGGAGAAGTTTTCAATGTGATGAGAAAATACCAGATGAAGCTAAACCCTCGTAAATGCATGTTCGCATTTCAAATGGGTAAATTTTTGGGGTACGTGGTCAGCTAGAAGGGTATTCAGCCCAACCCTTCGAAAGTGAAGGCTATACAGGACACGATATCTCCTCGAACCGTCAAAGAGGTGCAAAAGCTAACAGGCCACGTTATCGCCTTGAGACGGTTTATCTCAAAACAAGGTGAGAGATGCCTCCCATTTTTCAAGGTCATACGCAAAAAAGCTCCTTTTGGATGGACAACAGAATGCGAAGAAGCGTTTATGGGCCTGAAAACTTACTTATCATCGAACTTGGTATTGACAAGACCTGAACCGAGAGACACCTTATATCTATACCTCGACGTGGCTGATGAAGTAGTCAATACTATCCTCATTCGAGACGACAATCATCAGCATCATCCAGTCTACTTCGTGAGTCATGTTCTAAAAGACGCTGAGCTGCGATACGCTCGCATCGAGAAGATAGCGTTTGCGTTAATTCAAGCCACGAGGAAAATCGACAGATATTTTCAGGCTCATCCTGTTATCGTGCTTACTGATCAACCTTTGAAAAGGATATTTTGAAAACCTGAGTCTTCGGGAAGAATACTGATTTGGGCCATTAAGCTTGAGCAATATGGGCTGCGGTATAAAAACCGACCCTCCGTGAAAGCCCAAGTCCTAGCAGACTTCAGAGCCGAGTGCAACTTCACAGAGGACCCGTTAACGGACCTACCAGAAGAGGAAAAAGATGACTTGGACCTCCCATTCCTGGAAACCTATACTGATTTGTGGGTTGATAACAATACTCCTAACGACAAGGGAATTTTCGTCTAATACCTTGCGGTGGGGGGTAAAGCTGCTGCTCCTACCGCTCCGATAGCATCGAGGCTATCGCTTCTTCCTATGTGACTGACCCTGGGATGGTCGACATCAGCGAGGGGGTCCCACACACACTGTCATGACACAAGGCGTTATCCCATCCCAGGCCAAGCCAAGTGACTCGAGAAGGGCGTAGACGTTGCCTTGCCTAGGTAACGCCTACCCCATACATATATCTAACGCAACGAGCATAATACATCAACGAGGAACTCTAACCCCCCTGATGGGCACCTTAGCACCCTGTGACCAAGATCACTCAGAAATGCTCCAATGTTGCCTATAAATACCTCCGCCATAAAGGAGGGAGGTAAGCCTAAGATTGCTGGCCAAAACTCTGCTATTTTATACAACCACAACTAACTGCATCGGAGTGTTTACGCCGGAGACCCCTCCGGCGCCGTGCAGGTACACTAGGCGCCATGGACAGTTGAGCTCACGAACCATAATCCTCTGCTACCCTTCATTGAGAGTTTTGGTTTTATTAAGTGAGCGTCCTTAATAGCCAAGCTCTGTTCCCTCAAAATTCCAAGGATTATGGATTCCGACTCAGATCCCACACTGTCCTAGTCTTCTAGCCTCCCGCTTTCTACTCGTAGGCGACTCTTCACTTTCGCCACCACTGACGCTTCCATCACGGTGCAAGAAGTTCCACCGGGCATGTCAAATCCCTCTTTTGAGCAAACGACGGGAACATTTGCATCTCAGGCATATACTCCTTGATCTCAGATGCCAGGACCCAGTTACTCTATCCCCCATTTGAGGGCATCTGCGGTAGATGGTACAGGCAATCCTCTCACGAATTCAATATCGGCCCTTCGAGCCCAGTTAGACCAGCTGACAAGTTTAGCTGCAGGATTTACGCCTCATGTTTCGGGACCCAGCGTGCCCTCTCATATAGTCTTTACTCCATCTATCATCACTAACCGACCGCTGTCACCTCAACAATCTAGAGGCCTTCCTTTATCCCTACCTTTGACATTCGCCCCTGACGAAGTCATGCAACCCGCGCATAGACGCGCTGAACCGTCTGAGCAGCATAGGAGGGAAGCTCCTGTTACTGAAGGGGAGCGATGGGACGGTGAATATAGAGATCATTGGGATAATAGGCGGGATGAGATGTTCAGAGACCCATCTCATAGGCATAGTGAGAGATCGAGTAGCAGAAGACATCCAACTCGAACGCCAAGAAGTCGCAGCCGATCTCCCAGACGACATCGTGAGTATAATTTTTGAGCTCAAAGGCAGCTTAACGAGTTTTCTCCTCCTCGTCAACCGCAGGGGATTCCTGATGATAACAGTGGTCATCCATTCAGCTGCCGCGTGAGACATCACCGGGTCAATCGGCATGTAAAACTTCCTGTGGATTCATACGATGGCACAAAAGATCCTATTTCTCATCTTAATAAGGTGAAAGATTTTGTACAATTTCAAACTCACAGTGACATCGCGTTATGTCAAATCTTTGTAATGACGCTATCTGGTGTGGCGCGTCTTTGGTTCAAGGGACTTCCGGTGGGTTCCGTCGACAATTTCTCCCAACTGGAAGCTAAATTTCAGAGCCGGTTTAGCACGACTGTTCCTATTAGAAAATCCACGGCAACGTTATTTGATATTCATCGAAAGCCACAGGAATCCTTGAAGGATTTTCTGAGTCGTTTTGATCTTGAGATGTCGCTAACGCCCGGGGTCACCATTGACTTTGCGGTAGAAGCTTTGAAACGTAACTGCCATTATGGAAAGTTACGAGATACTTTGATGGTGGACCCACCGTTGACTTTAGACGCGTTAAGGTTGAAAGCTCACAATTATGCGAGAATGGAGGAAGAAAAAAACAGAGAACGAATTCAGAGCATACCCCAAGATATGTATCCAGCCCCTAGCGCTCGCGTTAGCACAACCCCTGACACGTAGCCAACCGATGACTATGGGCAGCGGAAAGACCACATTCCTAGAGCCTCAAATCGGCAGAGGGGTAACTTCTCGAGAGGAAAATTTAGGAATTCCCCTAACACGAGGCAAGCGGATCCGCCCAAGGGGCGAATATACGATCCTGACCTTCCTTCCCTCATTCTCCCAAGAGCAGAAATTTTAGCGATAGTTCAGCAGCGAAACCTGCCTATCCGTTACCCAGCTCCTGTGAAACCAGGAGTAATTATGGGAGGAAGAGAGAATGCATTCTGCAGATTCCACAAAGTCAAAGGGCACTCCACGGACGTGTGCAGAGAATTGAAACTAGCGATAGAGCGCTTAGTCGAAGAAGGCTACCCTGGGAAATTTTCCACTAAAGCAAGAGAAGAAATCAGAAACAATCCAGTGATAGGCAAGCGCCCCCTTACGCCACGAGAGCCAACGCCGTCCCTATCGGGCGAAATAAGGAATCATTTGTGGTTAGCGAGGATGACGTTCCTATGATCAATATTATAGTAGGAGGCACTCCGTATCTCGATGAACCCGTGACACCCATTGCTGGTGACAAACGAAAGAGAGAAAGCGTGTTAGCAAAAAGTGAAGCAATAAATGCGTTAGATCAAATGGTGCTATCGTTCTCCGAAGAGGATGAGAAAGGCGTTGTCTATCCCCACAATGATGCGCTAGTAGTCACACCCGTCATCGGCAATCATGGAATCAGGAGAACCCTTGTCGACAACGGGAGTGCGGTAAATTTATTCTCGCTTGAAGCATACAACCTGATGAAGCGTCCCGATAGTGAGCTAACGCCTTGTAAAAAACCAATAATTGGAGTAGACGGGGTCCCAATCCTGGTGGCAGGAGTTACATCATTACCAGTATACTTTAGAAAGGATACGTCCAAACGATCGGAGGAGCTGTTCTTCCTGGTTGTAGACCTGTCATTGCCTTACAATGCCATACTCGGGCGGCCATACCTCAACCACTTTGGAGCTACAATATCGCAAAAACACCTAAAGATGAAATACCCTTCGTGGGATGGAGTGATCTCAGTCAAAGGGGACCAGAAGTTAGCCGCCGAGTGCTACTTACTCATGACCCAAAAGAGTTGCGACCGTTATGTGTGCGTAGTAGATGATCCCTTTGAGGACAGAGAGGAAAAGCGCACTCAGCCAGTAGACAACATGAGTCCAATTCCCGTTAGTGGGGTCAAAGAAGCGAATTTTCTGGTTAGTGAAAAATTGAGCGCGGAAGAAAGTGCACAGCTATCCCGGTTATTGAATAAATGTAAAGGAGAATTCGCGTGGAAGCCAGCAGATATGCCTGGAATTTCATGAGAGACATCAGAACACCGGCTCAACGTTAACCCTAACGCCAAGCCAGTCCAGCAAAAGCGGCGAGCTTTCTCTCCAGAAAAGATGATAGCCATCGAGAAAGAGATATCAAAACTCAGGGATACTGGCTTCATCCGAGAAGTCCAGTACCCGACATGGTTGGCTAATCCTGTTCTAGTCCCAAAACCTAACGGAGATTGGCGTATGTGCATTGACTTCACTGATTTGAACGATGCCTGCCCCAAAGATTGCTATCCTCTACCCCGAATCGATCAGTTGGTCGACCAAACTGTTGGGTATGCCTATCTAAGCTCATTAGATGCTAACTCGGGATATCACCAAATTCCCATGGCCGTGGAAGACGAAGAAAAGACCGCCTTCATCATGCCAAAAGCCACCTATTGCTACACAGCAATGCCGTTTAGATTGAAAAATGCCAGGGCAACGTTCCAACGCATGGCAAATAAAGTTTTTGAGAAGTAGATTGGGGAAAAGGTGGAGGCCTATGTGGACGATATACTCGTTAAAAGCCAAAGCTTCGAGGACCATGTGACTTATTTGGAAGAAGTTTTCAGCGTGATGAGAGAATATAAGACGAAAATGCATGTTTGCGTTTCAAACAGGCAAATTCTTAGGCTACGTGGTCAGCTTGAAAGGCATCCAGCCTAACCCTTTGAAAGTTAAGGCGATTCAGGACATGATATCTCTGCGAACCGTCAAAGAAATGCAAAAGCTCATGGGATGCATTATTGTGTTAGGGCGGTTTATCTCCAAGCAAGGCGAAAGGTGCCTACCCTTCTTTAAAGTCATCCGCAGGAGAGCCCCTTTGGATGGATGGAAGAATGTGAAGAAGCGTTTGCCGGTATAAAAGCCTACCTCTCGTCTGACCTAGTGTTGACAAGACCTGAGCCAGGCGACGCCTTATATTTGTATCTGGGTGCCGCTGACGAGGTGGTCAGTGCTGTCCTCGTGCGAAGCAATAGACATATTCATCGCCCCGTATTCTTTGTCAGTCACATACTGAAGGATGCCGAATTGCGGTACACTCACATTGAGAAAGTAGCGTTTGCCCTCATACAGGCAACGCGGAAGATGGATCGGTACTTCCAAGCTCATCCTGTTGTAGTACTCACTGATCAACCATTGGGGAAAATTTTAAGGAAACCCGAGTCTTCAGGAAGAATGCTGATTTGGGCAATCGAACTCGAACAATATGGGTTGCAATATAAGGCCCGACCGTCCATCAAAGCCCAAGCGTTAGCAGACTTTATAGCAGAATGCACGTTTACACAAGGGCCATTAGTAGGCCCACCGGAAGGGGAAATAGAAGACTTAGATCTCCCGTCCCCAGACACTTACAGTGAACCATGGATCATCAACGTGGACGGAGCCAAAAATCAAAATTTAGCTGGTGTTGGAATTTTCATGATTGGACTTGACGACATACAGATACGCTATGCCATCAGAATTTTACAGCCGCTGTCCAACAACGCGGACGAGTACGAAGCGTTGCTGGCTGGGCTCAGAATAGGCAACAATTTCTTCATTGAAGCTATGTGTGATGAGGGAACAATGCGCGATTCGCAGCTAAAGATATGAGGGGACTCTAAATTGATAATAGATCAAGTCTTAGGAAATTCCTAAGCTCGAGAACCCATCATGATCCAATACCTTGCAAAGGTAAAGCGTGAGCTAACGGAGGCACCGAGAAAAGGCATTCAAGTCTGCTTCGAGCATATTCCTCGAGAAGATAATAGTGAGGCTGATAATCTCGCTAAAATGACAGCTAACCCGACAGCCTCCATACCCAAGGACGTGCACTACAGTGAGATACGAGTACCCTCTTTCATGGAAGAACAAGCGTCTCTTTGTGTGGAAGAGGCAGAAAGGGATTAGAGAATCCCCATTGTAAAATATTTGAAACATGACGAGCTGCCAGTAGATAGCACTGAAAAGAGGAAAATTTTGAAGCAAGCGGCATGATGCACATACTACAATGGGGAGTTGATTCAAAAGTGTTTCTCTCATCCAGCTGCAAAGTGCATAACGGAGCAGGAAGGCCTCCACACTTTGCGAGAAATCCATGAAGGAATATGCGGCATGCACGTGGCAGACGACACCCTAGCGGCACAAGTCTTCCGTTCAGGATTTTACTGGCCCACCATTCGTAGAGACTGTCACAACTTTGTGAAATCTTGTCATAAATGCCAGGAATACGCCAAGATCCCCCGAAGACCAGCTGTGTAAATCTCAGAAATTGTTGCCCCTTGCCCGTTTGCCAAATGGGGAATCGATATTTTGGGCCCGTTTCTAAAGGCCAGGTCCCAAGTAAGTTTGTGGTTGTGGCGGTAGATTATTTCACGAGATGGGCAGAAGCAGAGGCGGTAGCCAATATTACGACGAAAAAAATTTGGCGTTTCTTTAAATATCAAGTCATAATGCGATTTGGGGTACCTCACATACTGGTTAGCGACAACGGAACGAGCTAATTTTTCAGAACTTAGTGCGCGGAATTCCAAATCGAACAAAGATTCTCTTCTGTAGCACATTCGCAAACCAACGGTCAGGCTGAAGTGACCAATCGCAGTATCCTCAGTGGCATCAAGAGGAACCTAGAAGGTTCTAAAAAGAAATGGGCAGACGAACTGCCGTATGTAATGTGGGCTTATCGCATGACCGTCAAAACCACCACAGGAGAAACCCCTTTTGCGTTAGCCTTTGGCACAGAAGTTGTCACGTCGGTAGAAATTGGCACCCTGAGCCTTCGAGTGGAATATTTCAATGAAGAAATAAATGAAGAAAGGATACATGCTAACCTTGACGCACTGCCAGAAGTACAAGAGGAGGCTATCTTGAAAACCTTGCACTACAAAAGAAGAATGGCGCAATATCACAACAGACAAGTTAGAGAGCGGCTGCTCAAAGTGGGAGATTTAGTGCTCAGAGACAAACGAGCGGCAGGACAACGCATGGGAAAACTCAGCCCAAATTGGGACGGGCCATATCGCGTCAACCACGTCGTTGGAAAGGGAGCGTATCATTTGGAGACACTTGATGGTACTCCCTTACCAAATTCCTGGAATATAGCCCGTTTGAAACTATATCATGCTAGAAGCTAATGATACGATCCTAGCCCCATGGCTAACCCCAGAGAGGTTAATGAAACCCCTAGACATGAAGACAAGGTAGGAGACGCTGTTTGATCAAGCTTTCAGGCATAGGATGACATGGAAGGTGGCTTGGAGGCACCTAGCACAAGGTTTGACATCCATCCGAGTCAACCCTTGGAAGAACGGCATCAATAACATATCCAGAACATATACAAGACCTATTGGAGTCTTAGGAAGGCTGTGTCCAAGTTTTAGAGCATTCGGACAAGTAAATCTCAAGGTGGATCATAGTGACATTCTAGCTGCAAGGAGAAGACGCCCAGGCACGACCAGCGACTTCGATTGAACCTAGACGGCGCTGTACATGTCGGAATCATGCGATCGACCACTCGTTGGAAACTTCAGGATGTTAGATTTCATTTGGGACAATATTAAGCTCATTTGGCCCAGTGGTTTGAATGTTATGGACGTAAACATTATGGTGCGCAGTCTGTGCGCGAGACAACATACAACTTGAAGTTTCGGCCCAAACCTCGGCCCGATGATGGAGAACTCGACATGAACTGCTGGAATGTATTTAAATATATTTATATTTAATTTAATTAGTTTCCTTAATTAATTAGTTAAATAATGGCAACAACCTTTGTTTCCATTTATTTAATTAATTAGTTAATCAGTTTATTTAAATTAGTTAATTAAGTCAATTACCTTATTTAGAACTCCTACTTCTATTACTATTAGGGTTTGCTTGTAACCTTATATAAGGAGCCGCTTGGCCTCCTTAGAAACTTGGCTGATTATTTATAAAGATATTTTCTTATATTCTTTGCCCTTTTTGCGTTCAACAACGAATGAACCTTGTTCTTCTTGAGTCTTGTAAGCTTGAGTAGTTCCAAGTAAAACCTAAAATTACTTCCATTAATTGTCTGTTCTAGGTTGATATTCGCAAGGAATATAGGCTTAGCGATTCAATTAAGATCCTTCCTTATTCGAGTTAGGTTGGTTGATGCTTAGCGATCAACAAGCTTAATTGCTTAAGAAAGTTATCCATTTCGCAGTGAAATCCCGTCTTGAACAAAGATCAACATTGGCGCTACGTCTCCTTTGCAAACAAGGATCGTATCAGCTGGTAGCGGAGCTTAAAGGCGTTCAAAGATTGGTAACTATCCTATCTATCCTTACTGTTTTTATTTCATTTTATTTGAGTCGTTGTAAAAACAATTCGCCAAAGTATAAGCGATTTGTATCAGTCACAAAAAAAAAAAAAAACAGTCCACCAAAGTGTCAGTGTCGAAATCGTATTTCAATATATACCTATTGGAGTCCGATTTCTGTGAGTTTTAGTTCGTTAGAAAGCTGAGTCTGTCAGGAGTCTGGATCAAGAAGAATCGAATGATTCGGACAAAGGTGTCAAAAGCTATAGTCGATTTACTAAATTGTATTTTCTGCCAAATTCTGCACAATTTCTGTCAAGTCGAAAATTGAATTTTAATATATAGCTACTGAATTTAGATTTGAGTGAAAAAGGATTCGTTGGAAAGCTGAGTCTGTTAGGTTTCCGAATCAAGAAGAATCAGGTGATTCGGACACCGGAGTCAAAAGCTGTGCTTGAATTACTACACTATGTTCGCCGAAACCGAATTCTATACCTTATATAATGTCGTACATGCAATGGTCTTTGAGGCAAGATTATGATGATGATGCCTATTTGAGGCAAGGGCAGTATGATAGGCGTGAAAGGAGGAAGATCTCGGTTGGTTTGAGGGCTAAGGCCTAGACATATAACAAAGGTGAGTCAAGGGTAAGACTTTCTCCTTTTGAAGTAGTGTATGGTCCGAATGATTACTTAGATTGGGAGCAAGATGTACAATCTATTTTTTGCTGCTATGATTATTTAGAAAGGAGGAAAGTGAGGTTAGCATCAGCTGTGTTTAGCGGGTATGCAAGGGATTGGTGGGATCAGCTCAATCACAAGAGAGTGACTATCTACTTAGATCCAATTGAGGATTGGAGCGAGATGAAACGGGTGATGAGGCAGCGGTTTGTTCCTAATCACTTCAGCCGTGAGCTCCTCCATAAGTTACAGACCTTGACACAAGGAAACAAGAGTGTTGAAGAGTACTTTAATGAGATGGAGATTGCTTTGGAGAGAGCACAAGTCAAGGAGACCAAAAAGGAGACGATGGCAAGATTCTTCGTAGGCCTCAACCAAGAGATAATAGATCCATTGCATTACACTGAGTTCTTCTACTTAGAGGATATGTTACAAAATGCGATCAGCATAGAGAAACTCAATGTGAGATATGATGAACTCGTGCGAGAACAGCAAGCCTGGGATAAGAACTTTAGAGAACAAAACGAGAGGTTTATTGGCGGTACACCACGACTAGAGGATGAAAAGAATGCTACAATGCTTGCTATTGAGCGTGACTTGAGTGTACAAGGGAAAGCAGAAGTGAGTGAGCGAGAAATAGAAAAGGGCTTAAAAGAACCCAAAGTCTTAAAGAAGACTAATCAAAACAACCCCCATGAAAAGAGTGAGCATGGGTTAACTAATTCTTCTTCTTCTTATGTATTATCTTTAGGGCAGCAAAAGAAAGATGTTTTGAAGGAGAAGGAGTTGTCTAAGTTGCAACAATTGGAGTTGGATGCCTTGGGTAATCCCTTTCCTTCATGTGTTTCCTTTGTTGATTCTAATAGAATTGTTGTCTTAAAAGAATCAGATTCGAGGGTGAATCTTTTCGAAGGGGAAGGGAATGATACGATCCTAGCCCCATGGATAACCCCAGAGAGGTTAATGAAACCCCTAGACATGAAGAAAAGGTAGGAGACGCTGTTTGATCAAGCTTTCAGGCATAGGATGACATGGAAGGTGGCTTGGAGGCACCTAACACAAGGTTTGACATCCATCCGAGTCAACCCTTGGAAGAACGACGTCAATAACATATCCAGAACATATACAAGACCTATTGGAGTCTTAGGAAGGCTAAGTCCAAGTTTCAGAGCATTCGGACAAGTAAATCTCAAGGTGGATCATGGTGACATTCTAGCTGTCAAGGAGAAGACGCCCAGGCACGACCAGCGACTTCGATTGAACCTAGACGGCGCTGTACATGTCAGAATCGTGTGATCGACCACTCGTTGGAAACTTCAGGATGTTAGCTTTCATTTGGAACAAGATTCAGCTCATTTGTCCTAGTGTTTTGAATGTTATGGACGTAAACATTATGGTGCGCAGTCTGTGCGCGAGACAACATACAACTTAAAGTTTCGGCCCAAACCTTGGCCCGATGATGGAGAACTCGACATGAGCTGCTGGTAGGGGTGTGCAAATACCGACCGTACCGAAATTACCGTAATACCATACCGAAGTTTACTCGATTCGGTCGGTATTTTTTTCCGATTTTTTACTATTCGGTATACCGAATTACCGACCGAACTTTATTCGGTACGGTATGGTATCAAAATTTACAGGTACGGTAATACCGACCGAAGTTCTGTTTTATATATATATAATTATAGATAGGTTGTGGTAATTACTAATTAAGTAATTAGTATAGGCTGTATAGCCATTGTCCTAAATCTTCCGAGAGCCCAATCCCATAATAAATTAATAATTCTCAAGCCCATATAACATATTTGGCCCATGAATCTTCCGAGGATTTGTAATTACTAATTACTAATTAGGGCAATGAGGCAATCACTCGTCCAACCATAATATGGTCTACTTGTCAACTATATTAAAGGTAGTAATTTTTTTATAGTTGCTTTCTTACTTCCATTCATAAATTAATATTGCATATTGTGTAACTTATTTAGGAATGCAATGAACATTAATTAATCTTTCATTTTATTTTGCAGCACTACTACTGTATTTATCTGAAGAAGCTGACAATTCTGCATCTGATTTTGCAATGAATATTTTCCAAAACATAAAGTTTTCTTTTTTGTTTGGGGGATTCAGCTGTTTTAGTAGAACCGAATGTTTCTCTTTTTGTTATTAAATGTTTATAGTAACTAGCTTTAATGTTCAGTTTGTTGTCAGACGTTGGATTGCAAATGCTTGTGATGGATCTTCATTGTAGTGTACTTTATATTTATTTTTAATAGTTTGTATTTAATTCGGTATTACCGAAATACCGAAATACCGTACCGAAATTATTTCGGTAATATGGTAACGGTATCGATTAATAGAAACTATGGTACGGTATCTAATTTTTTATGTTCGGTATACCGAATACCGAAATTTTTATACCGAAAAATTATGGTACCGACCGATGAACACCCCTAGCTGCTGGAATGTATTTAAATATATTTATATTTACTTTAATTAGTTTCCTTAATTAATTAGTTAAATAATGGCAACAACCTTTGTTTCCATTTATTTAATTAATTAGTTAATCAGTTTATTTAAATTAGTTAATTAAGTCAATTACCTTATTTAGAACTCCTACTTCTATTACTATTAGGGTTTGCTTGTAACCTTATATAAGGAGCCGCTTGGCCTCCTTAGAAACTTGGCTGATTATTTATAAAGATATTTTCTTATATTCTTTGCCCTTTTTGCGTTCAACAACGAATGAACCTTGTTCTTCTTGAGTCTTGTATGCTTGAGTCGTTCCAAGTAAAACCTAAAATTACTTCCATTAATTGTCTGTTCTAGGTTGATATTCGCAAGGAATATAGGCTTAGCGATTCAATTAAAATCCTTCCTTATTCGAGTTAGGTTGGTTGATGCTTAGCGATCAACAGGCTTAATTGCTTAAGAAAGTTATCCATTCCGCAGGGAAATCCCGTCTTGAACAAAGATCAACATTGGTGCTACGTCTCCTTTGCAAACAAGGATAGTATCAGCTAATCTCTCCTGTTTGACATTGTTAACATTGCTCTAACGCATGAATGAAAGACATTTCTTGTGCACGTTATGGTCAATCATATACAGATAACGAAGAATGCCAGGAGTGAAAATCCTATCCTTGTGATGGCTAGTCCTGATCAGACAGCTCACTAAGACGAGGCACGCCCTGGCATATATAGCGTTGGGTGTGAAAATCCTATCCTTGTGGCAGCCGTGCTAACATAGATGAGCCATTAAGACGAGGCACGCCCCAACGCCCCCGGGAGTGAAAATCCTATCCTTGTGGCAACCGTACTCACATAGACGGCCCATTAAGACGAGGCACGTCCCGGCATCCTTGGGAGTGAAAATCCTATCCTTGTGGTAGCCGTGCTAACATAGGCGGGCCATTAAGACGAGGCATTCCCTAAGGAGATAGTAACTCCGTCCTGGAAGTGAAAATCCTATCCTTGTGGTAGCCGTGCTCACACAGACGGGCCACTAAGACGAGGCACGCTCCAGGGACGTGAGGTTTCAACGCTTGGGAGTGAAAATCCTATCCTTGTGATGGCCGGTCTTGATCAGATGGCTCACTAAGACGAGGCACGCCCCAAGCTGAGTGTTAGCATCTGAAATAAAGAGAGATGTCCCAGCTAGTAACCGAGCGGTTGATACCCGGTGAAGTTTAGCTGGAGAGATATCTCTATCGCAACAACAATATCATAAACAAACTTAGCAGGGCTAAGTGATCCCCCTAACAACAAAGGGCGGCATTGAGCGGTACGCAGCATAAATGGAAATAATAAATAATTTTGATGCAGGATAAAATTCCTGATTCTCAACAAGAGAAAAAAGCAGACAGAGGCACAACGGGAAAGTCTTCCTCAGAAAATGAGCCACTATGGCTGTCACAAAAGCACCAAGCCTCTAAAGACAGAAATACCTTAGCAAGCTATGGATGGTGTGCGCATGCAAATGCAACGGTTGAATAACCGCATAAGGTACGATGACCACATTATTGTAATCTTAATAATAAAGCCTACTAACCATATTATGGCAGTAATATCATAAGACAGGACCAACAAAGAAATTATAGACAAAAGCAATGGCCTAAAGAGAAGCTGATACCGTCAGAATTACAAAATATCCTCACAAGGATAATCAAAGACATATCAATAGCAAAAGTCAAGGAACAAAGCGCGAGACCTAAGGAGCGCCTGATGTGTTATTTCCTCCTTATTGGGCGGCCTTTGAATTGAAGAAACCCTCGTCGGACACATATGAGGACTTCTCCTCAAAATATTCAGAAAGAGTTTTAATTTGGAGATCGTCCATCCCGTGATAGCGCATGAAGCCTTCGGACATAAGCATCGCCCCTTCCTTAAGATACCAACGACATTTCTCAGCGGAAAGGCTGAGATCGGTAGCCAATTCAGCATTTCTCTACCTTTCTAACGTCAGCCAAGCCTCTTCCTCAGAAAGTCGTATGTTTAGGGCGGCACCTCTCTATTTTTCTTCCTCTAAGGCAAGCCTGGCAGCCTCCACCTCTTGTTTAGCAGCATTAGCCTCTCGCCTAGCCAACTCTGCCTCTTACTTGGCAGACGTGGCAGCATCCAAAAGACCCTGATGCTCAACTGTCAATCTGTCTACTTCTCCCTGCTTGTCCGCTGCCTCCGTAGCGCCAGCCTCACCCTGGTAATGAGCATGACAGAAGGAAGAAAACATCTGAGAGCGAAGGAAATCCATACGCTCCTAGTGACTCTTGGCTAAAAATACACCTTTTTCTCCTTGATGTGACATTATTCGAGCCGCCAACAGAGATGTAGAGGCAAGAAAAACCTCAACACTATCAGTCTCCGAAACCTTAAAAACTTTCTCCCTAAGGCCACCCAGATTAACATTATGAGTGGGAAAGCTGAGAGGAGCGTACGGAGTAACACCAACTATAAAGGTAGAAGCAGAATTGCCCCTCACGGCAGCAAGTGGAGACAAGGGAACAAAAGAAAGTGCAGGAGGAGAAGGAGGGCGATCAGAACCCCCTACGGCAAAAACAAAAGACTCACCACCAGTGACTGTCTCATAGCCCAACATATATGAACTAAAACCGACAGCACCAGAGGCAGAATGGAGGGGAGAGTCAGCAAAAGCATGAGGATTGATAGCAGGACCAGCATTTTGATGCTGCCCGAAAGGCGCGCCACCTCCTGAGGCAGTCGTCAAGGATGGATTAACGCTGGATGACGACGGACTACTCTGAAGGTCGTTGCGAACCTTCTTCCGGCACTCGGCAAGCTCACTCGCGAAGGACATGTCTTCGTGAGAAGGAAAACAAGTGGAAGTGGGGCCAACCTCCTAAGGAAAGGAAATACAATAAGAAAATGACAAAAGAACGAAGGAACCAGGAGCGGTAGCGAATAGAGATACCTGAGAAGAGGGAGAGACCAAAGGAATCCCGGTAGGAATCAAACCAGTAGACACTTCCGAAGAAGCGGTAGCTTGAGAAAGAGCAGGGGGCACAACGGTTGCCTTCTTACTTCTTTTCCTTCTTGTAACGCGCGCCCATGAAGACGATGCTTGAACTGTGCTGGCAGCTGTGGCAACTCCTTGAGAAAGCGACGCGACTAAAGTAGCACCGATAGCCCCACCCTCAGCAGCAGCAACAGCAACAGCCGCAGCAATAGCGGCAGCGGCAGCCTGGGTCCTTCTCGTTTGCTCTCTTCTCTTTTTCCTCCGAATGTATTCAGGCTCCCAACCGGGCGGAACCACTGTTTAATCATGAAAATGTTAGCATTAGCATTTCCCAGCAATATGGAAAAAGAAGGATAAAAACTCACCCATTTTACACTCTATAACTGCCACTCCGTTTTCCACTTTACGAGTGTCAACGCTAAAGTCCATTTGGAGTAGCGTCTTTAGCCAACTGTCCTCCGGATCGAAGAGTGGTTTTCTGCTACCCCAGGCCCCATCTTTGATTTCCTCATTGAAGTCGGTTCTCCACAAAGGCTCGGGCAGGTTAACAACAAAAAATTCTTCCTTCCAGCGAGGAACAGAAGACTCGATACCCATAAGTTTCCAAGTAAAGGGATTCAGTGAGTCATCATCATACCGGGGTGATATTGATATTACCCCCTTACGAGAATACAACTAGAAAATGTTATGAAGCAACGCTAGCGAAGGAGACTTAATCCCTTTGAACCGGCATAGCACCGCAAAAGCACTAACAACGCAAATCGCGTTAGGACTCAGTTGGGCCGGATTCAAATCAGAATCGGCCAGCAATAGTTTTACAAGCGGGTCAAGGGGAAGCCGAAACCCATGGTCAAACAGCTTGGCATATAATATCCTACTATTGCTGGGCAATGCACTATTAAGGCGAAAAGGGTCAGAAGCGACACTAGTAGAGTAACCCTGAGGAAACTGAACATTGAAATCGGACAGACAACGATGAACTAAGGGCAAGGTATAAAGAGAAGTAGGGGTATTATTAATTTTCTCCTCCCTAGCAGATTTTTGGGAACTTTCCCCCTCAGCAGATTTTGAAGAGCGGGTCTTTGCCATAACCAGTAAAAAAGAAAAGAGAGAGTAAAAGAAGGAAGTAATGCATGTACCTTTGTAAAAGAAACCCTAAGAATCCCAGAACAAAGAAGAAGGAAGCGGTGAGTGAAGAAGGTGACAAAAAGAAAAAAGAAGGCGGGGGAAAAACATTATATATAACCCTAAAATGGGTTTGAAAAGGCGCGACCAGTGAATAATCGACACATGGTGAGGCAACATAAGGGAAGGGCGCGACACGCGCGAAGGACACAACTTCAAAAGAGAGACGCTTCAGTCTTTGCTACTCCCAAGAAGGTGCCTATTTCAAACGCTTCATCACAAGAAAGACACATGTCCTTTCTCATCATTACCTTTCGATCGCATTAATAAGGGGATTCATAGCATTTAATGCTCTAAAAAGTAGCACCAGCTCTGACACGCGGTTTCAAGAAATGGCGCGGTAGCAAAAATGTCAGCAAAGCATAAACAACATTGATAATACATCCAAACCCAGCGTTTGAGAAAAAACATCAATGACCTCAGGCCTTAGCCTTATTGCAAGAATAACAAATGACAAATGTCTTTGGGAGGAGTGATTGATCAATAAACAAGTACAAATAAGAAAAGGATAGCAATCAAGAGAGAGGCCGTTACGCGTTGTCACCACCGTCACCAGACTTCTCTCCATCGAAGACAGAGGCGTCGTTTCCATTAACCTTGTCTATTATGGCAGAGGCACAATCGGCAACCTCGATCGAATTGAAGGAATCATTCCCGAAGCGGGCAGCGAGCCCAGAAGCGAGGGCCTCCTGAACCTTCTTTTTCCAACACTCCATCTTCAGGGGAAGCCTGGAAAATTCCTCACCTCGAGCCAGCATCTCTTCACGAAGAAGAAGGTTTTTCTTCTTCTCCAAAGCTAACTCTGCCTCCAGAACGTCAGCTTTCGCTTTCCCTTTGGACTTTTCTCTACTCAGCTCTTTCTGTAAATCGTCGTAAAGACGCGTCAGCAACCTCGTTCGGTCTAGCGACAGGTCAAGCTGCACCTTCTGAGCGCGCATGGCGTGGGTAGAGTTTTGCATTTCGTTGTCAAAAGCCTCCACCGCATAATGAAAGTAGCGGAAGGTATCTAGAGAATCATTTACAATGCGCATGTAGCGAGCCCTCGGCGAAAGCTGGAGGAATTTCTCTTTCTCTGAAGAAGAGCTCATCATTTCCCCTATCAGAGGCGTCATGCACTCGTCCCTCGAAAAAGGATTTTGTACCCCCGCAGCGCGAAGACTGTTAACGCCAAATCCCGTTAAATCCATGCGATAGCGCGGAGTCCCTTTGGGACCATCAAGAGAGAGGTTGAACATTGGAGTCGGAGGGGAGCCTTTATTACTCACCTCTGAGACAGAAGTAGAAAACAATTCGGGAGGAACCTTGAGCGGCGGCTCAGGAGCTAGAGAAGTCGTTGTCACCACGTCTGGAATAAATTGAGAAATGGGAGAGTCAGGAGCGTTAGGTGGAGAAGGAGAATCCACCACCAAGGAAACTGTAGTAGTAGTAAGAGGGCATGTAGTTGGCGCGTCAGCAATCTTCATTGGTTGAGAAATACTTGCCACAGAAGAAATGACAAGCGCCGCGGTATCCTTCGCGTTAGCATGGTCAGAGGAGGGCCCGGTGGCCTGCTCGTTCATGTCCACTCTGAGTCTCTTTCGTCGAAGTAAGGAGGCATGACAAAGGTCTGGTTTGGCATCCATGTCCTCGCTTTGGCTGCTGTCGTCATTGTCAACTATTCGAGTCGAAGGCTGACTTATATTTATCCCTCCGCGGCGTGGCGGTAGCCAATTGTCGATAAAGCGAGAAGCTCGCGTAGAAATGATGCGATCTCGCCCCCTCCCAGCGACTGTTTTAGTTTTTCCCTTCTTGGGTAGAATGCTCGGAGGACCAGAATGCGCGGCAGGAGGAGAAGCCGGTATCGTTCTAAGCGGCATCACGTTCAAATGAGCGTTAGCCTCTTCTGGCAATTGGCCATCAGTATCTCCTGGCAAGGGAATATGTGAGAATAACAAAAGGTGAAAAAGGGAAACGAGAAGTAAAACAAACTCACCCATAACGCACTCGTTCAGAAGCTTGTATGAGGCGAACTCCCGAATGCGATATCGTATACTTTTATCTAGCAAAGCGTTAGCTTGATCCAGCTCGTTTCTAGTCAGCACCACCGGGTTCGCCCAAAGGGGACCTATAAGCTCTTGATTAAAACCATAGCGCCACCAACGGGACGGTAACTCAAGAATGAAAATTTTGTTTTTCCAAACGGCCACAACCCTCTCAAAGCCGCAAAACCGCTGCTAGAATGACTGCACAAATGCGTCATCCCACCTTGGAGTAATACTGATTAAACAATCGTGACAGGTCATTCTAAATAATTTGCGAAATAAATTGAGAGATGGGGCGAGAATGCCCTCCAACTCGCAAGGGCGAAGAAAGGCATAAACCCCACACCAAGAAGAGGGAGTTATCTGGGCAGGATTAAGTTTGTATTCCCGCAGCATTGCTGCTATTGAAGTATGGACGGGGAGGCGGAAACCATAGAGGAACATTTTAAAATAAACCAATCTATAGTTCCCCCACAGTGGATCGTGAAGACGCATGTCGCTCACGGGAATGGTAGGAACAAACCCAGGAGGGAAAGTGATACCGTTCTCCTCCAGTTCAGCATTTAAAACAGCATCGTAGGAGAAAATATTGGACGATTGCACGATTTCTGGATCTATGGGCCTCCAGAGGAATCGTCCGGTTCTAGTCACAACCATAATAAACTAATGAATAGAAAATCTGAAGGGATGAAGTGATACCTTGAAAGGAAAGATCTGCAGGCAAATCGCCGAAGGGCGGGCGACGGACGAGAACCTTTTCTAGAGAAAGTGCAGAGAAGAATGAAAATTTGAAATAAGGACAAAAAGCATTAAAAAGAGAAGATAACCCTTTTTTAAAGGACCAAATATCACTGCATTAATTGAACTACCAGTCGCGCGAGGACGCGTGTAAAAGAAAGGGGCCACGTGGAATCGTGCTCAGAAGTTAGAAGTAAGCAGTTATTTGCCACGTCCTACCAAGCGGCAGTTAATGATTGGCCGAGCCAAACCATCGCAGAATGTTTGGCTCAGCAAGGCTAACGCCTCCATATCAGTCATCACAAAATAACACGATGGCAAGAGAAAGAAAACATCAAGTTTATTTGTTAAAAGCCATATGACACTTACAACACCCCTAACGCTAGGCCACTAACCCTCATCAGGTCAGTACATGTCATAGTAAAAAATGTCGTCGTCATCCGAGAGCGGCAGACCTCCATTGTAAGGAGGAAAAGGTTCATCAACCCTTTTTTCCTGACCCAGCAGTGCCGAGCTCAGCACGTCTGCAACGCTAGCAACCGTTGTCCTAGAATCCATGTTAGAAAGAGAATCTTTTGCCAAGACAAGAGTCACAGAAGGAAGTTGTCCATTATCCTTCCGTGCGGAGAAAACGGAAGGGACGTCAACTGCCTCAGAAGTCTCCTTCCTTGGCCTCTTGCGGCCCTTCCGGCGGACTGGCGGCCTCCATCGGGGAGATGGAGGAGGATGATCCGAATCGGGAGAAGTTGGAGGAGTCGGCGGGGAGTCACGCGCCGCAGTATCAAGGAAGTAGGAATCTGCCATTGATACGCAAGCAATCCAAGGAAAGGAATAAAGAGAAGAAGGTGAACGAGGAAAAGGAAAGAAGACCCCATTAAATAGCTGAGATCTCTTTGCGTGTCTCTTGAAAGCAATAAGTACACCTGGTGAAGAAGAATCATAATTACAGAATTTGATGCGGCACACGCAACTGCTCAAGAACTGCGCCAATCAAAAGGCACCAAAAAACAGCCCAATCACCCACCACGGGAAGCGCGGCGCAAGGGGCGATCAAGTAAACATTTATTGCTAATTTGGGCATTAAAGATTTCCATTCCAGAAAAGACTCATTTTCAGTTGGGCTTATAACGACCGTACCTGACTGGAGCAATAAACAACGAGAAATCAAAGGTAGAAGATGAAACAATGTTCAAAGCAACATTTTATTTAATTATGGCCTAAATGGCCTAAGCGCTCAAGCGCGTACACAGAAGTAGTAAAAAACAAAGGGGCGACAGCTAAGGGTCAAGCATGGGACCCAGCCTCATCGTCCTCAAGAGCAGCAGGGATCTCCCTTAGAGCATCCGCCACTAAGGACAGTTCGGCGGAGGAAACCCTCATACCCTTCAAGCAGCACACCAGCAGGTCTTTCTTATGCTGCAACATAGTGATGGTCACCTCGATGCGGGAGATCGCAACACCCAGCTTTGACATGCTCTGTATAGGACTGAAATCCTCCATAGAAGCAACCCCTTGTCTGGACAGCAAAGGAGTCATCATTCCTTGAACCTCCAAGACATCCTCAGAGGTTTTAGTCAGCATGGTCTCCTGGAAGCCTATGTCAGACTCGACAAGATTCTTCAAGCTATGCGACTTCGAGATCAGAAAGTTTCTCGTAAGATCATCCATAGTCAAAAATCAGAGGGAGCACAGAAACGGTCATGAAAAAAGCAGCGCGACAAAAGACAATTTATAGGCTAGAAAAGAATGGCGGTTGGAAGGAACGTATTTTCTCGGCAAACGGATCATCTCTACGCATGAAAAACCAGTTAACTTGGCAAGATTAAGGATGAAGCGCTAGCCCTTGGTAAACACTCGGGCTCATTTTCGGTTGGGCTTGTGATAACAATACTCCTAACGACAAGGGTATTTTTGTCTAATACCCTGCGGTAGGGGGTAAAGCTGCTGCTCTTACCGCTCCGACAGCATCGAGGCTATCGCCTCTTCCCATGTGACTGACCCTGGGATGGTCGACATCAGTGAGGGGGTCCCACACACACTGTCATGACACAAGGCATTATCCCATCCTAGGCCAAGCCAAGTGACTCGAGAAAGGCGTAGACGTTGCCTTGCCTAGGTAACGCCTACCCCATACATATATCTAACGTAACGATAGCACAATACATCAACGGGGAACTCTAACACCCCTGACGGGCGTGTTAGTACCCTGTGACCAAGATCACTCAGAAATGCTCCATTTTTGCCTATAAATACCTCCTCCACAAAGGAGGGAGGTAAGCATAAGATTGCTGGCCAAAACTCTGCTATTTTATACAACCACAACTAACTTAAGCATCAAAGTGTTTACGCTGGAGACCCCCTTCGGCGCCGTGCAGGTACACCAGGCGCCGCGAACAGTTGAGCTCACGAACCATAATCCTCTGCTACCCTTCAACAAATAGTCCGAATCTTATCATGGGTCATCCACGTGGATGGGGCCAAGAACCAAGAATCCACTAGAGAGGGATCTTCATGATCGGACCACGTGACATACATATACGATACGCCATCAGGATTCTGCAGTCGTTATCTAATAACGCGGCAGAATACAAGGCACTATTGGTTGGGCTCAGGATCGGAAGAAACTTCTCCAGCAAGGCCATGCACGATACAGGAATGATGGGAGACTTGCGACTAAAGATTTGTGGAGATTCCAAGTTGATAATAGACCAAGTCTTGGGACACTCCCAGGCTAGAGAGCCTACCATGGTGCGATATCTCGCTAAGGTGAAGCGCGAATTGTTGGAAATAAAGAAAAGTGGCATGCGAGCCAGCTTCGAGCACATCCCTCGAGAGGATAACGCTGAGGCAGACAACCTTGCCAAACTTGTGGTGAACCCGGAAGCACCCATACCTAAGGGCGTATACTACCAAGAAATATCGGTACCTTCCTTCATGAAAGAACAAGCGTCGCTTTGCGTTGAAGAAGTAAAAAATGACTGGCGAATCCCCATAATAAAATATTTGAAACATGAAGAGTTACCTGCAGATAACACTGAGAAAAAGAAAGTGCTGAAACAAGCGGCATGGTGTATATATTATTGATAACTATCGATACCACAGAAGCGGCATCTCCACTACCCCGCGGGGTGACCCGGCCAGCATACTGTACCCGCCAAGGGAGACGAGACCCTGCTCTTACCGCCCTTAGCCTGGGGACCGACCCTGGGATGGTCGACATCAGCGGGGGAGGGGGGGCTCTCATGCGACATCCGTACGGCGGCATCCCATCCCAGGTCATCCATGACGTCACTCCGCATGACGTCATCCCATATGACATCACTCAGTGCCACTCCAGCGACATCTATCACCCCAGCGACACCCACCAAGGATTATTCCAACCCCTTGTCGGTACACTCCTTCCTTTGTCTATAAATACCCCCACTTTTCCAGACAAGAGGGTAAGCCTAAGATAGCGTACTGAACCCCTGCCATTTTGACTACTTGCACTGACTTTGGCATCAGAGTGTTTACGCCGGAGACCCCCTCCGGCGCTTTTCAGGTGACGAAGACCCCTGTACAGTGTTCCGACCAGCCCAGATCAAGCCGATCCTGCTCAGTATCCCCCGGACTCTTATCAAGTGGTGCTTTCATTGAGAGCTTTGGTTAATTAAGTGAGTTTTCATTAGTAACCAAGCTCTGTTCTTTCTGAGAGTCGAAGGATCATGGCTTCAGATTCAGAATCCACACCCCCTCATACTTGTGGGGTTCACGCGCGTAGGGAACTTTTTTCCACGTCTTCGTTCAGTACATATGTCACATCACGTGAAACTTCCTCTGCGCAGACAGACTTTTTTTTTGGGCTGACAGCTGGCACCCCGTTTTCTCAAATGGGCACCCCGTTTTCTTAAATGGGTTCCCCTATTTCCTCAATGGGTGCCCCATTTTCCCACATGGGCGGATCCAGTCACTCCGCCCCTCCACTTGTAAGTTCTAGGATGGATGACCCTACTACTCCGTCGGTAAGCTCGATGCTAGCTCTTCGTGCCCACTTGGACTATTTAATTGGGATGGCCGCAGGCCCCACTTCTAGTACCGGGACATCAGGTGTATCTCCTCGAGTTATTTTCACCCCGTCTATTGTCGCTGATCGACCAGTATCGCCTCGACGTCAGGTGAGTGTCCCTCTGACCTCACCTGCGATAAGTATGCCATTCAGCTTTGCGCAGCTGGCAGACGGACAGGAGGAGCACTACATACCGCGGATACCACGGATTCCTGTCTCTCAAGTAGAGCGACAGTTAGATGAATACAGAGAGTGATGGGACGGCAGGAGAGAGGGAGCCGGTAGGGAGGTATCTATGGAGCGGAGTGAAAGATCAGGCAGCAAGAGGCGTCGAACCCGTTCGCCTAGGAGTCGTAGCCGGTCTCCCAGGCAGCATCGCACCCCGGAGCCTCGAGGGCACAGGCGACACCTGGACATGTCTCCTCCTCGTCATGATCGTGAGATCTTGGATGACACCACTGGTCATCCTTTCACCCATCGTGTAAGGCACCACAGGGTCAGCCGACATGTTAAGCTCCCCACGGAATCATACGATGGCACCAAAAACCCCATCTCGCATCTTAATAAGGTGAAGGATTTCGTCCAGTTTCAAACGCACAATGACGCGGCGTTGTGTCAAATATTCGTTATGACATTGTCAGGAGTAGCTCGCCTCTGGTTTGAAGGACTTCCTGCTCGGTCAATTGACAATTTCCCGCAACTAGAGGCCAAGTTTAAGAGTTGCTTCAGCACAACTATCCCCATTCGAAAGTCTGCAGCAGCCTTGTTTGATATATGTAGAAAACCAGAGGAGTCTTTGAATAGTTATCTTGGTCGTTTTGATATGGAAATGTGGCTAACTCCTGGTATTACTATTGATTTCGCTATAGAAGCTTTGAAGCGGAATTGTGGATATGGGAAGCTGAGAGATACGCTGATGGTGGACCCCCTAGCGACTTTAGACGCGTTAAGGTTGAAGGCTCACAACTATGCGAGAATGGAAGAAGAGGAATATAGAAACAGGATGCGGGATGCGCCCCAGAACGCCCCTCCTGCTCCCGCGGCTCAAGCCAGTATGACCCACGATACTCATCCGGGTGACGAATACACCCAGCGGAAAGATTACATCCCCAAGGCCTCAAATCGCCAGAGGGGTAATATTTCTAGAGGAAGAGGCGGCGGTCTGAATGTTCAGCGACAGGCGGATCCCCCTAAGGTTCGAATGTACGATCCCGACCTCCCTCCCCTTACACTCCCACGAGCGGAAATCTTAGCCATCATTCAGCAGCGGAACCTGCCAATCCGCTATCCAGCCCTTGTGAAGCCAGGGGTGGTCATGGGAGGAAGGGAAAACGCTTTTTGTAAATTCCATAAGGTTAAGGGGCATTCTACAGAGGCATGCAGGGAATTGAAGTTGGCAATAAAGCGTCTGTTGGAAGAAGGATATCTTGGAGAATTTGCCACTCGAATGAGAGAAGAAACCAGGAACGACCCTCCGCACGGGCCATCAGGTGACCATCCCCTTGGGAGCAGTGGGACTTCTGAGGCAAAGGGGAAAGAAGCACTAATGATGTATGATGAGGACATCCCCATCATTAACATTATCGCTGGGGGCGCGTCGTTCCTGGATGAGATTACCCCAGCAACACTCGCGGGAAGAGAGAAGCGGAAATGGGAAGGCCAGCCTGTAAAAAAGGGAGTGATTGATGTACGGGATAGAATGGTTATATCTTTTTCAGAAGAAGATGGGAAGGGCGTTGTCTTCCCTCATAATGACGCGCTAGTAGTCACACTGGTTATTGGGAGCCATGGGGTACGAAGGACCCTCATTGATAACGGCGGTGCGGTAAACTTATTTTCGTTGGAAGCCTATAATCTCATGAAATGCCCTGCTGGCGAACTGGCGCCTTGCAAGAAACCAATTATTGGAGTGGACGGCATCCCTATACCTGTAATTGGAGTCACAACATTGCCTGTGTATTTTAGAGAAGATGCGTCGAAATGATCAGAAGGGTTGATGTTCTTGGTTGTGGATCTCATCCTACCGTATAATGCCATTCTAGGGCGGCCATTCCTCAATCGTTTTGGGGCGGCAGTGTCTCAGAAGCACCTCAGGATGAAGTACCCCTCTTGGGAAGGGGTAGTATCAATCAAGGGCGATCAAAAGCTAGCCGTCGAGTGTTATTCACTCATGATTCAAAAAAGCTGTGATCAATATGTGTGTGTGGCAGCGGATCCCTATGACCAAAGGGATGAAAGGCGAACCCAGCCAGTAGATGCGATGGTACCCATCCCCGTCCAAGGCAATGATAAAGCGAGTTTCCAGGCCAGTGAAAAGTTGACCCTTGAGGAGAGAGCACAATTAGCCCGACTGTTGAACAAGTGCAAAGGAGAGTTCGCGTGGAAGCCGGCGGACATGCCTGGCGTGTCCAGGGAAGTGGCTGAGCACCGACTCAACGTTGACCCGCGGGCCATGCCAGTTCAACAGAAGCGGCGAGCATTCTCCACGGAAAAGTCGGTGGTGATTGATAAGGAGGTAGTGAAACTTCTAACCGCAGGATTCATCCGAGAAGTCCAATACCCCACTTGGTTGGCCAACCCCGTCTTAGTCCACAAGCCCAACGGAGACTGGCGCATGTGCATTGATTTCACTAACTTGAATGACGCTTGTCCTAAGGACTGTTATCCGCTTCCTCGGATTGATCAGTTGGTCGATCAAGCGGTAGGGTACGTATATTTGAGTTCCTTGGACGCCAATTCTGGATATCATCAAATTCCTATGGCCAAGGAAGATGAGGAAAATACGACATTTATAACCCCGAAGGCCACCTATTGCTACACGGCAATGTCGTTTGGCTTAAAGAATGCAGGGGCGACCTTCCAGCGCATGGCCAACAAAGTGTTTGAAAAGCAAATTGGGAGAAATGTAGAAGCATACGTAGATGATGTATTGGTCAAAAGCAGAAGTTTCAGCGACCATCTGGCCGATTTGCAGGAAGTGTTTGATACATTGAGGAAGTACTAGATAAAGTTGAACCCCTGTAAGTGTGCGTTTGCATTTCAAACGGGAAAATTCTTAGGGTATGTGGTAAGCCAAAAGGGCATCCAGCCGAACCCATCAAAGATTAAGGCTATCCATGATATGGTATCGCCGCGAACCCTTCAGGAAGTTCAGAGGTTAACAGGATGCGTCATTGCTCTAGGGCGGTTCATCTCTAAGCAGGGCGAGAAGTGCTTGCCGTTGTTTAAAGTCATACGCAAGAAAGCTTCTTTCGGATGGACGCAAGAGTGCGAAGAGGCGTTCGTGGGTTTGAAAACATACTTGTCGTCCGACTTGGTACTAACATGACCGAAACCGGGCGACACCCTATTCTTGTACCTCGGCGTCGCGGATGAAGTGGTCAGTGCCGTTTTGGTCCGGGAGGATAATCACGCCCACCGCCCCGTTTTCTTTGTTAGCCATGTGTTAAAAGATACCGAGGTGCGATACACCCACATTGAGAAGGTGGCATTCGCCCTGCTACAGTCCACACGGAAGATGGACAGGTACTTCCAGGCCCATTCAGTCATCATGCTCACGGATCAGCCTTTGAGAAGAATTTTTAGGAAACCAGAATTCTCGGGGAGGATGTTGATCTGGTCAATTGAGCTTGAACAGTATGGATTACAGTACAAGGCTAGGCCATCCGTGAAAGCTCAGGTTTTGGCAGATTTTATAGCCGAATGTACCTTTACTGGGGACAAGGCGGTGGAACCGCTCAAGAAGAAAGAAAGTGATGCAAAGATCCTACCCTCAGAGGCCCCAGCGGACGTATGGGTCATCTATGTGGATGGCGCCAGAAATCAAGAGCTGGCAGGAGCTGGCATATACATGATCGGGCCACATGATGTGCAGGTGCGACACGCCATCAGAATCCTGCAACCATTGTCCAACAACGCAGCAGAGTATGAAGCGTTGTTGGCAGGGCTTAGAGTAGGAAGGAGCCTCTTCGCTAAAACTGAAAATGACTTGGTAGCAGGAGCCCCACGGTTAAAAATATGAGGGGACTCCAAGTTGATAATTGATCAAGTCTTGGGACATTCCCAAGCTAGAGAACCGATCATGGCGTAATACCTCTCGAAAGTGAAAAGGGAATTGGCAGAAATGGAACAAAGCGGCGTGTGTGTTACTTTCGAACACATTTCGCGGGAGGACAATACCGAGGCGGATAATCTTGCCAAGGCGGTAGTTAATCAGGAGGCTGTCATACCAGAAGGCGTGTACTATGAGGAAAGGTCATTACCGTCCTTCATGGAGGAACAGCTGTCGCTATGTGTGGAGGAGAGTGAAAAGGATTGGAGGGTCCCTGTGATAAATTTTTTGAAGCATGACGAGTTGCCAAGCGACAGTGTAGAGAAGAAAAAAGTATTGAAGCAAGCGGCAAGGTGCACTTATTATGATGGGGAGTTAATTTGGAGATGTTTCTCGCACCCAGCCGCAAAATGTATAACGGAACAAGAAGGCCTCCATACCCTGCGCGAGATTCATGAAGGCATCTGCGGCATGCACGTGTCGGGTGGTACCATGGCCGCGCAGGTGTTCCGGTCAGGATTCTATTGGCCCACTATTCGCAAGGATTGTAACAACTTTGTGCAATCATGCCATAAATGTCAAGCATTTGCCAAAATCCCTCGACGACCCGCCACTGAAATATCTCAGATCGTGGCACCTTGTCCTTTCGCCAAGTGGGGAATCGATATTTTAGGCCCTTTTCCTAAGGCCAGGTCTCAACTGAAATTGGTAATTGTGGCAGTGGACTACTTTACCAAATGGGCAGAAACGGAAGCGGTAGCCAGTATTACGACGGAGAAGGTATGGCACTTCTTTAAGCACCAAGTGATCATGCGTTTCGGGGTGCCTCGCGTGCTAGTTAGTGACAACGGGGCACAGTTTACCAGCCGCTTCTTCAAAGAGCAATGTGAAGAATTCCAGATCGAACAGAGGTTTTCCTCTGTGGCGCATCCTCAGACTAACGGCCAGGCGGAGGTAACCAACCGAAGCATACTGAGCGGTATTAAGAAAAATCTTTAGGGGTCGAAAAAGAAGTGGCTAGATGAGCTACCCTATGTAATGTGGGCTTACCGCATGACCGTCAAAACTAGTACGGGGGAAATGCCCTTTGCGATGGCTTTTGGTACCGAAGCAGTAACGCCCGTCGAAATTGGCACCCTAAGCTTAAGGGTGGAATATTTCAAGGAGGAATTAAACGAGGAGAGGTTACGCGCTAACCTTGATACACTGCCTGAGGCGCGCGAGGAAACTCTCCTAAAAATAATACACAACAAAGGAAGAATGGCGCGGTATCACAACAGACATGTTAAGAAGCGGCTGCTCAAGGTGGGAGACCTCGTGCTCAGGGACAAACGAGCGACGGGCCAACGAATGTGGAAACTTAGCTCGAGCTGGGAAGGCCCATACCGCGTCAGTTGTGTTATCGGAAAGGGGGCGTATCACCTCGAAACGCTTGACGATAACAAGGAAAGGAGGATGTCGGGGGTGAAAAGTCCTAGCCTTGGGACAGAATGGGCTAATGCAGATGGGTCGTCAAGACGAGGCACGCCCCGGAGATCCTGGAAATATATGGTGCTGGAAGTGAAAAATTCTGGCCTTGTGAGGCCGGCTTTGATCAGGCGACTCGCTAAGACGAGACACGCTCCAGCACTGTTGGGAGTGAAAAATCCTATCCTGGGGAAACCCAGAGAGGGCACGCCCCGACTCCCTTGGGGTGTAAAGTCCTATCCTTGTGACAGCCCGTGCTCACATAGGCGGATGATCATTAAGTGAGGCACGACCCTAGGGAAGATAAAAACTCCACCTCGCAAGTGAAAATCCTATCCTTACGAGGGTAGCGCTAACATAGGCACCTCGTTAAGAAGGGGCACGTTCCGAGGTGCGAGGACAACGCTGGGGAAGTGAAAAGTCCTATCCTCGTGATGGCCGACCCTGATCAGGCGGCGCACTTAGAGGTGGCACTTCCCGGCCGATTGAGGAAATGTGAGAAGTCACGGTACCCCAGCTAGTAACCGGAAGGGACAAACCCGGTGAAGTTTGGCTGGAAGAGTATATGACAGGAGCGACATCGGGGGAGATCGCGCCAAGTGAGTTGGGGAAATACGCGCCCACACCCCAAGGTAATTAAGATATTTTAGTAGATGTCGCTACTAATGTAAATGATAAGTGAAAATGTGCAGAAAATTCAGCACAAGCGACATCTCGGAAGGATCGCGCTAAGTAAGTGAGGAGCGCGAGCGACTATGGCCCAAGGTAACTAAGGCTTTTCGGGAATATGTCGCTACTAACGAAAGTTATAAGTAAAATGTGCAGAAAATTTAGTAAAGTGCGAAAGTGATAGAGCACTTGGAAAATAATGACGCCGCGGAGAGGCAGTCTCGGAAGGATCGCGCTAAGCAAGTGAGGAGCGCGCGTGGCAATGACCCAAGGTAACTAAGGCTTTTCGGGAATATGTCGCTACTAACGAAAGTTATAAGTAAAATGTGCAGAAAATTTAGTAAAGTGTGAAAGTAATGGAGCACTTGGAAAATAATGACGCTGCGGAGAGGCAGAGCATCTAAAGGGGAGATCCAGTCGTCTCAAGCACGACACGAGATAATGGTAAGGAGCGGATCTACCCTATTGCACGGAGAGAAACGCGTGACGGCAGGGCGTGTTGCGACTCCGCAAGGGAAGTTCGAAATTGGCTCAGTAGTGGATGTGGCAGTAGCCTCCGCTCGAGGAAGAGAAGAGGACTCAGGTGCAGAAGTGGACGCATGTGTGGTGTCAGTCACAGCACCAGTCGAGGCGGCAGAAAGAGCCCTTTTTTCTCTCTTCTGCTGAGCTCTTCTCTCTCTTTTCTCGATGCAATCAGGTTTCCACCCGGCGGGAGGATCTGTAGAGATAAGAAAAGAATGTTAGAGTTAGTATTAATGTGGAGCAGCGAATGAAGGGACGATGCTCACTTTGAATGCAATCCTGGATGTCGCCCCGACACGCGAGTTCACGAGTGCGAACACCAGGAATCCCTGACAGGTTGAGTAGCTTGTCCAGCCAGCCTTGGTCAACTAGTCCTAACTCTAGCCTGCCACCCCAGGCAGCATCTTTGATGACTAGATTAAACCCGCTCCGCCACAAAGGCTGGGGCAGATTGATGATGAAGAATCCTTTTTTCCAAGCATCAATAGAAGATTCAAGGAATAACAGCTTCCAGGTAAAGGGGTTTAGAGCTTCAACATCATAGCGAGGCGATATCGCTATGATGCCGCTGTTATGATGGTATAATTGAAAAAGGGAGCGAAGTAACAACAAGGAAGGAGATTCATTCCCTATATATCTACAGAGGGCTATAAAAGCATAAATGCCACAATAGGCGTTTGGACTCAATTGGGCAGCATTCAGATCAAATTCAGACAGTAACTCAGCAATTAAAGGATCTAGAGGCAGCCGAAAACCATAATGAAACATTTTGGCATAATGAACCTTACGGTTGCCAGGTAATTCGCTATTAAGGCGAAGGGACTTTGGGGCAACTTCAGTAGAATACCCCTCCAACTGGTCGAGAGTGGCATTATAGCTCCGCAGGCACCGTAGAAGGACGGCGGTGGAAGCAATGGTGGAAACAGTAGTATCAATATCCCCCTCTCTAGCAGAGCGGGGATAGCGGCGGTTGCGAGCCATGTGCAAGGTTAAAAGAAGGATAGAGAGGAAGGTACCTGTGGTGAGAAGAAGATCGAAGCACCCGGGCGGCGGCGGATCGTAGGAGGAAGAAGAGGAATTATCCTTTGTTTCTTTTCATTTTTCAAAAGAGAAAGGTAACAAAAGATAAAAAGAAAGCACGTGGGGGTTTTTATAACCCTAAGGACTAAAGGGAATGATGGGCCAAACGATCGTGGTGTGTGACGTGTCAAGGGCAAAGAGGCGCGCTAAGCGGGTACAACCCTTGAGGAGCGAAAAGACATGTTCAACCCGCCAGTCTTTTAGCGTTCCCCTTTGATGACACATGGGCTCAGGACATCATGACTGTCTCCTCCGTATCAAGTAAAAGGAGTCAGAGCATTAAAAGCTCTGAAAAGGGCGCAGTCAAACCATGCGAAAAGGAGCGGCAAGATGTAATGCCACGACAAGCAAGAGGCAAAGTGCGAAGAAAATGTAGTCAAGCGGCATGTAGTAAAGGGCGATATCGTATTATTTGGTCAAGATTACAAGATCTGTTAATTATTACAAGAAAGGAGGCGACGTCAAAGTCCAAACGGGAAAAATAATACAATAAGGGAGTAAGTAAAGAAGCGACACCCCCAATCAAGCGACATCAAATGGGCCCTTCCCAGGCACTGACCCACTACTCCTCTTCGGAGGAGAGGAAACCCTCTTGGCTCTCATCAATCTCTTTCATCCTCGCGGAGGCATACCTGGCGACCTCAGCGGGATCAGCAGACCTGCTGCGGTGCTGATCTGTCACCCCGGCGATAAAGGCATGTTCAGTCTTCTTCTTCCACCAGGTCACCTTCTTGAAAGCTTTCGACAGGTCCACATCGCGGGAGGATACCTCCTCAAGAAGGAATGAGTTTTTCTTCCTCTCAGCCACCAACTCAGCCTCTAAAGCTTCAACCTGGGCTTTTCCTTTAGACCTTTCCCGAGTAAGGTCAGCGCGGCACTCGCGCAGTTCGGCCTGAGCGCGTTTGTGGAGTCGCGATAGCTCCTCTACCTTTGCTAGGGCACCAGAGTTTTGAGATTGTGTACCACGAGCCTTGATGAAGTAGTGAAGCTGTCGAAAGGCAGCAAGGCAGTTGTTCATGACGTGCACATACTGAACTTCGGGAGGAAGTTGTAGTAGCCTACTCTCCTCCTCGGAGGCGCGAAACATTTCGCAGGCCAAGATAGCCGTGGGCTGATCTTGCGATAAGGGGTCTGATATACCCAGGGCACGGAACCCGTCAGTCCCAAATTTTGACAGATTTAGCCGGTGAGAGGCGGCCCCTTGTGGCCCATCGAGGGAAAGATCAGCAACAAAGGAAGGGGCGAAGAACCAGGTCCACTTGGGACTGAGGGATGCACGTTAGGAATACAGGGGCCAATGGGCGAGTGTGGAGGCTCCACGACAGGAGTGGAATCTGCGGCGGATGACGGCATCATTGCGGCAGAGGAGGTCTTGTTGGGGGCAGCCAGCCCCAGAGTCGAGGAAGCGCCACCCAGTGAAGCGGCACTCCCCTTTGTGGTGTCAGGAGAAACGGTAGTCTGGGAAGCGACGGTATTTGCAGTATTGGCAGGAGGAGATCGAGCCGTCATCCTTGTCACTTGAGCTTCGCTGGCCTCTCGTAGCTTCTTCCGTTGAGCTGAGGAAGCCGGGCGGAGGCTCAACTCTGTATCCATATCCTCCATGTCCTCGACTCCGTAGGAGAAAATCTTTGTCTCAGTCACTGGTAAACCAGACCCAGACCTCTTCTTCCGACTGGGTAACCAGTTCTCCACGAACCGGGAAGTGCGGAAGGAGGAACCGCTTTCCCTGGAAAGAATCTCGTCTAAAGCTCTTTTCTTTATGGGTATGCGGTGATCAGCTCGAGCCCCAGCGGAAGTAGAGGGAGCAGCCCTTGCAGGGGCGACAACCTTGTGAGAAGCGTCACCTTCGGAAAGCGGTCGAGCGATAGTCTCCCCTGCGAAAAGTTACGTTAGTAAACAAGGGGTAAGCAAGGCAGCGGCGAAGCTCAAAAGCTCACCTATGGTGCACTCAGTTAAAGGCCTGTACAAAGCAAAGTTTCAGATCTGGAAAGGGGACTCCATCTCCAGTAAAGCGTTGGCTTGATCCAACTCTTCCCTAGACAGAGGCGCTGGCCTCGCCCAATCAACTACCTCCAGGTTGAAGTCAGGACGCCATAGGCGAGAGGGTAATTCGACAACGAAGAAACCACTCTTCCAGTTTTCGACATTCTCCTCAAATCCTCAAAATTTCTGCCAAAAAGGCCTCACTAGAGCATCATCCCATCTTGGAATAATATTAATGAAGCCGTCGCGAAAAGCCAGAGTCAGGAACTTGCGAAATAAAGCGACAGAGGGAGCAAGAATATCTTTTAATTCGCAAGCACGAAGGAAGGCGTAGATGAAACTCCATGAGGAAGGAGTGATCTGCGCAGGGTTAAGCCCGTGCTCGCGCAGCACACGCTCTAGCGTGTCATGAACTGGGAGGCAGAACCCATATTGAAACATTTTAAAATAAAGAATCCTATGAGTTTTCCAGAGCCGGCTATGAAGCCTCATAGTGTCAGAAGGAATAGTGGGGCGATAGCCGCAGGGGAAGGTAATGTTATTGCTTTCCAGTTCGAGGCGTAAGACAGTAGGGCAAGTAAAGATGCTAGGGGTGTTTTCAAGCTTGGGATATCGAGAAATTGGCCTAGGGGTAGCTAAAGAACTAGATTGAGATCTCGTACGAGGCATGATAGATAAAGCAGCAAAGGAAAATCAAAAGCAAGATCGAGCAGAATACCTTGAGAGAGAGAAGACTGAAATTAATAGGCGAGTCGTCTGGATGAGAATGAGAGAATTTCCTCGGAGCGAGCGAAAAACGAAGAGAGTTCTGAAGTATAAAAAGGAGCAAAAAGGTACAAAGAAGAAGCATGTTTCCTTTTAAAAGAGACAGTGGAAAAGTCAGACAGAAGGGCAACCTATCACAACAAGACACGTACGGGACAAACGGGACACGTGGAAAGACTCTGATAGAAACTTAAAGTCAAGCGCTCGCCTCGAATTCCATAAAAGAAAGACTCAGTAATTACAAGAAACCCTGCAAAGATGGTCGCATGAAGTGGTAATCGGCTACCCAGCGGCAGTTATCCCATAGGGCGGCGATTATACCAAAAGCGAAAAGAAAAAGGCAAATGACATTTTGTTTCATTTTATTCCATCTTATTTATTGAAAGAGAAAGCCAGCGACATCTACAATAAGTTCGACATCGTCAGTCTTCGTCCACCCAGTGTATGTCATAGACGTAATCATAATCCTCCAGAGATGATGGCGACCCACTGTTATAGAAAGGAAAGGGCTCGTCAATCCTGAAAGGTCTTTTACCAAGCCTAGTCGCGGAACCTGTCGCAGGGGTAGTTTCCTCCTTTGAAGCGGCGTGGGAGTTTTCCTCCATGGTCGGGGTAACCAGTCCTGGGGCGGTATCTTGCACAGAAGTCCTGTCCTTGGGAAAAGGACAAGGAACGGATGGTGACACTTCATCCTTTTGCCGCAGCGAAAGATAGTGAGGTTCAAAGTCAGCAAAGAAGGATTCAAAAGATTGTTTCTTTGTTTTCTTCGATCTCTTGCGACCCTGGTACTTTACAGAATGTCTGGCAGGCCTCCAGGGAGGTGAGAGTGGAGGATTGTCGGAGTCGGGAGAAGTTGGAGGGGTCGGAGGAGAATCACGGGCAGCAGTGTACAAAAAACGGGAGTCGGCCATGGAAATATCAGTAAGAGTGAGAATAAAAGGAGAAAAAAGATGAACAGAGAAAGAGAGGAAGAGCCCCATTATATAGCCGAGGTGAGGAAGCGTGCCTGCCTTTTTGCGTATTATCGAGGACAGTTAATGCTATCAGGGATAACATCCAATGGGGGAAAGATCTTACTCCACAACTGTTAAAAGTCTGCACCAGCCAGGAGGCACCGAAATCGTTGCCCAATCCGTTAACACCGAAATATATTCAGAACGGATGCGATGTGGGAAAATCGTCATTATAAGCCAGGTAGGCAAATAAAATTATGGGATCCCAAGGGACACCAAACTCACAATTAGTGAGAATAGAAGTCGTTTTCTAAGAAAGACGATATGAGAAAGAAGAAAAGCATTGACAGTGCGGCAAGTGAATAAGGGAAAACATATTTATTTACTTAAGGGGCTCAACGACCCAAGATTACAAAAGGCCTAACGGCCCGGAGTTACAAAAGGTGGCCCTAGAGAAGCACAGAAAGACACCCCAAGAGGATCCCCATCGCTGGTCAGGCATTCGACCCAGCGTCATCATCTTCCCATTCCAGAAAAGGAATTTCCCTCAGGGCATCCTCAAGAGCCATCAGTTCAGAAGAATAGGCCCTCATGCTCTTCAGGCAGCATCACAACAAGTCCTTCCTATGCTGTAGCGTTGTCATCAGCAGCTGAATCTGAGAAACGGCCACTCACAGCTTCACCGCTTTCTCCACGGGACTGAAATCCTCTAGGGTAACGGCAGCCTGTCTAGCTTGCAGGGGAGTCAGCATCCCCTGGAGCTCCAGTATATCCTCCGAGGTCTTAACGCTCAGTGAACCCAGGAAATCGGTGTCTGCCTGAGTTAGGTTCCTCAGGGCATGGGTTTTGGAGAGCAGGAAGTTTTTGGTGACTTCGTCCATGAAAAGTAGAGAGATAAGGAAATTTGAAGAGAGAGGTGGAAAAGTTGTGAGACTTATGAGGCAAGTGCAAAATGAAAAGCCTATTTATAGACTTCAGAAAAAGGCATTTTGAAGATGTACTTTTATCAATTGTCGAGCCCTCATTAGGACAGAAACCTCTGAAGGGACAGGACCGGAGATGCGGTGATAGCCCTTGGTAAACACTCGGGCTAGTTTTCGTTTGGGCATATGATAACTATCGATACCACAGAAGCGGCATCTCTACTACCCCGCGGGGTGACCCGGCCAGCATACTGTACCCGCCGAGGGAGACGAGACCCTGCTCTTACCGCCCTTAGCCTGGCGACCGACCCTGGGATGGTCGACATCAGCGGGGGGGCTCTCATGCGACATCCGCACGGTGGCATCCCATCCCAAGTCATCCATGACGTCACTCCGCATGACGTCATCCCGTATGACATCACTCAGTGCCACTCCAGCAACATCTATCACCCCAGCGACACCCACCAGGGATTATTCCCACCCCTTGTCGGTACACTCCTTCCTTTGTCTATAAATACCCCCACCTTTCCAGACAAGAGGGTAAGCCTAAGATAGCGTACTGAACCCCTGACATTTTGACTACTTGCACTGACTTTGGCATCGGAGTGTTTACCCCGGAGACCCCCTCCGGCGCTTTGTAGGTGATGAAGAGCCCTATACAGTGTTCCCGACCAACCCAGATCAAGCCGATCCTGCTCAATATCCCCCGGACTCTTATCAATTATAACGGGGGACTGGTTCGGAGATGCTTCTCTCATCCAGCGGCCAAGTGTATAACAAAACAAGAAGGCCTTCACACCTTGCAAGAAATCCATGAAGGGATATGCGGTATGCATGCATCAGGCAGAACCATGGCCGTACAAGTGTTCCGGTCAGGATTTTATTGGCCAACCATTCGAAGAGATTGCCATAATTACGTACAGACTTGTCAAAAGTGTCAGGAGTTCTCCAGGATTCCTCGACAGCCCGCCATGGAAATCTTTGAAATCGTGGCCCCTTCTCCTTTTGCAAAATGGGGGATTGATATCCTAGGACCGTTCCCAAAGGCAAGGTCTCAATTGAAATTTGTAGTCGTGGCGGTAGATTACTTCATAAAATGGGCAGAAGTAGAAGCGGTGGCGAACATCACGACGGAGAAAATTTGGCGTTTCTTTAAACACTAAGTTATCATGAGGTTCGGTGTACCCCGTGTGCTGGTAAGCGACAACGGGACGCAATTCACCAGCAGATTCTTTAAAGACCAATGTGCAGAATTCCAGATTGAACAAAGGTTCTCTTCCGTGGCCCACCCGCAGACCAATGGTCAAGTGGAGGTGACAAACCGAAGTATCGTTAGTGGTCTCAAGAAAAACTTGGAGGGGTCTAAAAAGAAATAGGCAGACGAACTGCCGTATGTGATGTGGGCGTACCGCATGACCGTCAAAACCAGTACTGGAGAAATACCATTCGCGTTGGCTTTCGGCACGGAGGTCGTCATGCCGGTAGAAATCGGCACCGTGAGCCTACGAGTTGCCTACTTTTGGGAAGAATTAAATGAGGAAAGGTTACGAGCTAACCTAGACGCATTACCAGAATGGCAAGAGGAAACCCTTCTGAAAATGCTGCATTACAAACAGAAAATGACGCGATATCACAACAGCACGTCAGAGAACGGTTACTGAAAGCAGGTGACCTGGTACTCAGAGACAAACGAGCAGTTGGTCAGAAGGATATGGAGAGGGTAAAATGACAAAAGTGGAAAAAAGAAACAAGTGTTAGGTTTTATAGCAGCTGGTCAGAAGGATATGGAGAGAGTAAAAGTCGTTGCGGCGTCTCAAGGAACATGCGTAGGTAATGAGTATGATTCTTGAGAAGTGAGAAGACGCTTTGATCTCACCAATTCCTAGGGCACGCTAACTCTTGGTGCCCTTACGAGTTGGCACGTGTCTTTTGGATCATCATGACTCATATTTCGCATTAATGAGAAAATCCTGAGCATTAAATGCTCTGAAAAGTAGAATCAATTTTTCAAAACAAGAGAGACGCAATGGCGCGATGACGCGATGATTGAGATAACGCGACTGGACGATAATCGAACTAGTAGCTGACAAGATAACGCAAAAAAATAGAATAAAGATTACTTGTTGTTCAAGAAAGAATTATAGACAATAATACATGACAAGCGTCATCAATTATTACAAACTGAATCGAGCCAATGATTGATGGGAGAAATACAAGAAGTAAAGTCCTCTCTGGCATCAACCTTATCTGATCATGGGAACGCCTCGGTTATCTTTGAAGAAACCTTCGCCAGATCCGCATCGCGAGCCGATATCTCTTCACGAAGGAAAGAGTTTCTTTTGTCAGCCGCCACCAACTCAGCCTTAGCCACCGCCAATTCCACTTCCAAAAGTTCTACTTTGGCCTTCCCCTTTGATTTTTCTCTTGCAAGCTCGGCGCGACAATCGTTCAACTCTACCTGGGTACGACTTTGAAGCCGAGTCAACTCCGTCACCTTAGTCAGGGTGGCATCTAACTACTCCTTTGAGACTAGGGAACCCCGAAGTTTGTCACCATGAGCCCCGAGAAAATAATACATTTCGCGGAAGCTAGCAAGAGCGTTATTCAGAACCCGCGCACGTTGGATATCGGGGGGAAGCCGCAATAATTCCTCCTTATCTTTGGGAGAGCCAAATATCTCACCCACCAGGGAGCCTACCGGCTGGTCTCGCGATAACGGATCTGATATCCCTAGAGCACGAAGTCCGCTAGTACCAAAGGTGGACATATCTACTTGGTAAGAAAAAACTACCCCTTGGGAGCCTTGAGGAGAAAGGTTGGCGACAAAAGGAGGAGAGCAACTTTCGACGGAATCACCGATGCCAAAAATGGATGTAAAGAGTAATGGTTGGGGACTCCTTGTGGGAGGGTCGGAAGGAATGCTCGGGTCGGGAATCGGCACGACCACGTCAGGAATATAAAAGGAAATGGGAGAGTCAGGGACGCCAGTCGGCGGAGGTGAGTCTGACACCGATGGGGTTCCAGCGACCTCGGGGGGAATGAAAGTTGACGCCTCAGTGACCTTTGTCGCTTGAGAAGTACTTGCCACAGTAGAAGTGTCGACGCTTGTGAGTGAGACTTCATCAACTTTCTTCGAGGAAATCCCAGCAGCTTGAGCAGTTTTCTCAACTCTGAGTTTCTTCCGTTGAGCCGCGGAAGCATGGAGAAGCTCTGTCTCGATGTCCATGTCCTCGCTGTCGCTCTCAGCTATCTTAGTTTCGGGTTGGCTCATGGTCATTTTCTTGCTTCAGATCGGTAGCCAATTGTTAAGAAAACTAGAGGCCCGAGCAGGAATATCACGCCCTCTCGCGACAACTGTTTTAGTCCTCCTCTTTCTTGGAGGAATAATTTGACGGTTGGAACTCTCGGGCAATGGAGAGGCCGGTAGCGTTTGAAGCGGTGTCACATTTAAAGGAGCGTCATCCCTTCCAAGCGGTTGATCTTCTGTATCATCTGCCAATAAGACATGTTAGAGTAATGACCAAGTCAAAACGATAACACAAAGAAAGAAACTCACCTATAATACACTCCGTCATAAGTCGGTACATGGCAAACTCTCGGATGCGGAAGGAGAAATTTATTTCTAGCAAGGCGTTGGCCTGACGCAACTCATCCCTAGACAACACTACTGGGTTTACCCAGATGGAATCGACAACCCCGCGGTTAAAGCCCCTAGGTCAAGGGCGGAAAGGCAGTCTAACAATGAAGAAGCCACTTTTCTAATCCGCTACAGTCCCCTCGTAGCCCTGAAACCTCTGCCAGAATGACTGCACGAATGCGTCATTCCACCTCGGGGAGATATCGACCAAACAGTTGCGACACTTGAAGCTAAAAAATTGCAGAATAAAATGACAGACGGAGTAAATACACCTTGCAATTCGCAAGCGCGAAGAAAGCCGTAAATTCCGCACCAGGAGGAAGGGGTTATCTGAGCTGGGTCGATGTTGTACTGACGCAGCAACTTCTTTACAGACTCATGAATGGGGAAACAAAAATCATAAAGGAACATCTTAAAATAGACCATCCTATCACTCTTTGACAAGGGGCTATGAAGCCGCTGACCCATCTCAGGAACTTTAACGGAATAACCAGGAGGAAAGGAGATACCCTGACCCTCCAACACAGCTTTCAGAACGATTTCACAAGTAAAGAGACTGGGTGTTCTCTCGATTTCACAAGTACCCTGACCGTTTAGCATGGGATGCTGTGATGACCATGCGTAGAGGAACCTGGTCATCAACTATCAAAATCAAAATCAAAATAAAAACTACAAATACCGTTAGAGATCCCTAGCAACGCCGCCAAAATTTGATCGCGCGTCGAACACGTCAAATATAATAGTGAAATAGGTATGGAATTGGTGGTAGAAATACAACTTATCACTATCCACAAGAGTTTGTAGATTGTGGTAAGAGGATCGTCCACAAAGACCTCTAGGAGATGTAATTCTTAGGTTGACTTCGTCGTCACTGGATTTGGTTTGGTAGTATCTGAAAATAAAGACAAAACAGAAAGAAGTAAAAATAGTTCGAAAATAGTATTGGCCAAAGGGTTGGCCAAGACAGGGGTCAAGATTGAAATAAATCTGATAAAAGGAAATTCCAGGTAAGGGCGATGTGAGAGCTTCTGTTCTTATGCTCTGATCATAGATTCATAGGTATTCCTCTCTTCGTTCATAGTACTGCTATAGAGTGGAGGTACTCCTGTTCACTCCTGTCTTTCCTCCTCTTCAAATTACCTAGCGGGTACTCCCTTTCCTGATAATCCTAGCCAAGGGACACCTTGCTGGTTAAAGGGTTTATCCGTTTCACTGCCGTCTTTAATGGTTGTTCGCTTCCTCAATGGTATAGGGGAAGACAGTACCTAGGCCAAGGTGTCTCCCTATGGAAACCCTAGGTTGTCAATATGGTCTTGACCTAGATTACTTATCTCTTCTAGTCTGGCGCGAGACTAGTTGTCTACTTTGTCTAGCCGACGGGTACTCCCTTTCCTTCTAGACCGGCTGCAACTCTTCTCTCCTAGAGTACAAGGATGATCAAACCTTGTCTTTAGTGAGTAAGCGATAGATTAAGTTTAAGAAATAAATAAATACGAGAGAGGAGATTGTTAAGTACGGATTGATCTCACGAATGCATAAGAACTTCAGCTCATCAACCCTTACCAAGAATGGGTGTTTAGTTACTTAAGAAGACAAAATATTTAATTGCATGAATAAACTAAATCCGAGATTTAAATAAATCCGGAGCAAAGGTAACAATGTCAAAGAAAGGGAAAAGAGAAAAAGGGTTCCGATCTCGACAGAGGAGGAATAATGTTTAGCTAAATAGCCGTCAACTCCTCTGTCCTATTCCAACTCTAATCCCTAGAAAATCTCTAAAAGATCGCTATAATAAATTGTTCTTAAATGGGAATTAAATCGCAAATACAAAAGAGGGAGATCCCATGCGGGATTCTTCAAGAGATGTGCTTCAGATCCCTCTAAATTTGCGGGACAGCTATGACTTGCCAGCTGCAAAGCCCAATGCGGGAAGCGGCCCAAGTGATCCACGCTTCTGGCTTTATTGCGAAAGTGTCTTGGCCGCAGGCTTGGCCAAGACGGTCTCAATGGTGCGCTGCTTTGGATGCGAAGGTGTCTTGGCCAAAGTCTAGGCCAAGACTGGGAAAATCAGCTTCAGCTTTCCACATCAGAATCTTCAATATTTTGCCATCAGACCAGAACTGCCAAGAATATGGAAAATCAAGGATAAATCAGTAGGTTTACTGTCCAAATAAACAAGTAAATGGACAATAAAACATGATGAAATGCAATGCAATCACAAGCCCAAATTCAAAGGAGAAATGTTGTTGATGGGCCTAGCTAGTGGGCCCAATTTCTAGGCCCAGTGTGCCTAGTCTAAATTTTCAGTCCATCGAATTTATTTTTCATACTTATTTTCGTATGCATGTACTGTTTATTTAATTTTTCGCATGCTTGTACTTTTTATTTAATTTTCCACATGCTTGTACTGTTTATTTAATTTTCCGCATGCTTGTACTATTTATTTAATTTTCTGCATGCTTGTACTGTTTATTTAATTTTCTGTATGGTTGTACCGTTTATTTAATTTCCCGCACTCGTATTGTTTATTTACCTTTCGCACTGGTACTGTTTATTTATTTCCACACCCGCACTATTTATTTTTCGTATGCTTGTACGCTTGTATGCTTGTTTATTTTCGCCCGTTATGCATGCTTAGATGATTATTCGTCTAAAGTAATTATTTTCACTCGCGTGCAGCAAATGTCAAATGTTTAATCATTCAACGTTCTCCTCTCCTCGTGCCGATAGCTCCGGTTAAAAAAGGGGGTAAATCGCCCGTACCCCTTAATCAAGTAAACGTTTGCTCCCTTTTATTTATTCACGCTTTTTCGTATTTACGCTCGATATTTAAAATTTAGTTTCTCCATTGGGCATGATAACGTAAATTAGGACTTTTTATTCTTCAAGCATGATTTAAACACCTCTTTTCTCCGGTAACCTTTTTTTTAGGATGTGACTCGGGTGCCTAACACCTTCCCGAGTCCATAAATCGATCCCGAACCAATGTTCTCGGGTTCAGACCCATTTTGCCTTAGTTTTTATCTTTTATGCCATGACTTTAGGTTCCCTAAACCTAGAAACAAATTAGGGTGACGAATTCTTTGCATTATGTGAGATGAGTCCGATTTCATCTCACATCTCGTCCCAAAGCGTCGCATTAGGAAAAATCCAAAAAGGGGGTGCGACAGTTTGGCGACTTCACTGGGGACTAATAGGGTCGAAGTCGAAATTTTTTTTGAGGTGTTTATTTTTTTCATATGATTTTTGTACATGATTAATTATTTTTCATGTATTCATTGTTGTATTATCACATGATTTTTTGCATGATTAATTGCTTTTCATGTATTTATCTGCTTTGATAAATTGTTTATACTTGATTTATTGCCATGTGTTACTCGCTTTGATAAACTGTCATCACATATGCATATCCATGCATAATCCCTATTGTCGGGCATCACCAAATAAGATTAGGAGGTTAGTAGTGAAGACCTGGGACACATGTCCTAGTAAGCTTTCATGAACGCTAAACTCGGACTTGAACCCCTAAATGGGTGAGCGCCCCGATCCTTTGATGTTTCGGTAAGCAATCACATATCCATTTACTGAGGGACCACTTTTATGGTATCGTCCAGGAGCCTTCGAGCAAGTTAGAAGTAATAGATGTCACCCCAGCATATGCATCACATTGAAATGCGTATATTGTGACTTTGTTTCACTTTTTCCATATGATTTCTTAAAGTTTTCCACGTCTTACAAATGATTTCTCAAAAAATTCACACTTTTCAAGTAACTTTGCAATTTTTCCACATTTTATAAAATTTTCACAAATTTTCCCAATTAAAATTCTTTTTCCGCAAATCTTCCACATTGAAAATCCTTTTTTGCAAAATCTCCACAGTGGCAATCTTTTTTTTTTGTAAATTTGTGACATTTCTCCATATTTGCAAGTTTTTCATTGCTATGTCTCCATGTTTGTAAATTTTCCTGCAATTTCTTAATATCTATAAATTCTTCTTGCAATTTTTCACGTGTACAATTTTCCCGCAATTTTTGGACTGGTTAAATTTTTCCCGCAATTTTTCACGTATACAATTTTTCCACTTGTGCAATTTCTCTGTAAATTGCTCCATGGGTACAACCTTTCCCGCAATTTTTTACCTTGACAAACTTTTCCAAAAGAAATTCGTGTATGTAAATTCTTCCATCATTTTTTCTATGTACGAAAAACAAATTATGCAATTTTTCACAGGCAAGTTTTTCGCAATTTTTTCATGTTTATAATTTTGCCTCAATTATTTCTGTAATTCTCCATGTTTGCGATCTTTTTATGACGCCTACATTATTGTCGTTATTGTACTTACTCTCTCTTTCTCTCGCAGCGTGGAGACCTCGGGATGACATTTTGCATACAATCATTACTTAAACTTATAATTATTTCACTTGTTTATTTTTCAGGAAAACATTGCTCCCCAAAAGTAAACTATTCCTCGCAAGATTCACACGACCATACTGCAAACGCGCAATATGGCAGAGCCCGGTAAGACGAAGGAAGCATTGAAAGCAAAGATAACCGAATTAGTTCGGGTTACTATTACAAGGGTTGAACAAGCTGAAAAAGTTTGTCACAATGGTGGTCCCAACCTTTGAAGTTGACATCACCAGACAAGGTGATACACTCATTGGGCCTCCTCTGATCTGGCCCATGCTTAATCTCGGCAAGAAGGAAGCCCGCCCAGAATCTCAATATTTTTACTCATCTCAAGGCCATTCCATTCAACTCAGAAGGCCTAAATCACCAAAAGTCCAGCCTCCTGGGGGCATCAGTGGAAACAACACCTCAGAGCGCATTCCCTGGTAAAGAAGACGTTAGCCCGGTCTCCCGTCAGCTTAGCTACAAATGACCGCCTTCACTGCATATGACGCAGCCCCCACGACACAGACCAATTGGCCCATCAAGTCAATTGAGAAACCAAAATGGTCACGAGAACCAGTGCCACCTCTCCCTCTCCCCATAAGGGAAATCTACGAGCATCTCTTGGCGGTAGGGAAAATCGCGCCCAATCCAACCTATACGATCCCTTTATCCAAAATGGTATGATCTTAATACAAGATGCGAGTACCATGCTGAAGCTCAGGGCCACATAAAAAGGAAACTATTTCGCCCTTAAAGGAAAGGTTAATCAGAAGGGTTAGCCGAAAGACTCTACCCGACCACCTGCTCTTAAATGAAAGCTCTCCAGGCCCATGGTGGACCCGTTCAGCTTTTTCAGCGGGAAGATCTCCAATGTTTTGTGCATTAGTCAAGCCTATGACTATAAACAAGGGCACTCTGTGGGAGGCAACCCACATATTCTTCTCAAATATTTCAATTTTTGTAAGTTTTTAATTCCAAATTTTGGGATATCCTTTTCTCAGACTTACTATTTAATTCCTCATTTTATTTTAGGTGCAATGAAACTTATAAAATTGGGGGGCAAGCAGTTGAAATGACGACTAGAAAAAGGTGTCAGAGAGCATCAAAGGTTGAACACATTTCTACCGAGGGCAAGGCATAGGGATCGGTAATTTGCCACAAATAGCTCGTTACGTCCATCCTCCCCTTGCATTCAGATCATCGCTATTCAGCGGAAAAGAGGAGACCTTTGCTGTCACCAGAGGCCCTTCGCCAATAATTCTTCATCTTGGTGAAGGAACATAACAATGATAGATGTGTGTTCTTCAGGGACCCCAATCCACATACTTAATGCATTCTGACTCTGTGCTACAATGATTGTCATGTTTTGAATTTGATCACCACAATCATTCTCTGCAAGATCTCTCCGTGTACAGGCAACATGATCGTACGGTGGAGATCAGGCCTCTAATATGTGGGCCAGATTATGTTCAAGCCATACTTCATGAACAAATCACATCAGCAATCGATCATCCCCAACGCAAAGGATGTCTCCTCGTCCAGAGCAGTCAAGGAGCGAATCTGGAAAGATTTTAAAACGGTCACTACAGTGAGTTGGCTTCTTTGCAGAATATCTCGCATCTGCAAACAACCAGTCACAAGGTTCACCCTGAACCCGTCTTTCCTTGGCAAGTTGACTAAGTCCAGAAGTGATTTAGCTATTTCAAATGCTAAATCCACATGAGAAGACTACACATATCAGCTGAATATCCAGAAAACTATCTAAGCTCAGGACACCATTCAAGAACTTAATGGTCGTTCTTCGGAATGCTGCGATTGGCTATGTTTATAGCAATACTATTATCCAATTTGAATACAAAAGGTGTGGGATCAAAGTCACAAAATCTATTCCACGCTACCAAGCCTGTTTGGGAGTGTAAGTTGCCGAAGCTTTTCTCTCAATCCACCTCCTCGAAAAATTCCACCATCAAGACACTACCGTTGCCAGGTGCCTTTTACAAGCGGAACCCTTGACCTTATAAAAACATGAAGAATAGGTGTTCACCTAGGGTCCCGATCTACATGCTTAAATCAGCCATGTTCTGTGGCATAAGGACATTCACGCCCCGCCATGCTCCAAACTACAGACTCAAATTCGATCATGGTCAAATCATTCATGTGTCGAATTTGATCTTGTCACCAGCATCTCTCCTCCCAAGCAGTTGATCCTTATCGAACGAGTATTAATCCTTTCAGGAGTGGGTAGCTTCTCAGGGATGACTATCACCCATTGATCGAATGACCTTCTCTCCATCATCACTGTGGGGAATGAATAAAAGCTTCCCTTTGTATCTCAGTTAAGCTCACAAGCCTGGTGGATCAAAAGGGGTGTCATCTCCACAACCATCACGATTCTAAGAAGAAATGCCCAACAAAAGTCCAACGACGACCAAACGAGCAGAAGCCACAGGATAACATGTCGATCTCTGATAGCATATTTTTATGCATGATTTTCTCTCCATTTTCTCGCAAATTTAAGGCATGATTCTGCTAATTTACCCTTGTTTTCATTACTATTTCAGATCTAGGCCTAAAAAGGGAGTTTATGCAAAAATATGCATTTTTTGTGCATTTTGTGCGAATTTGAGCTTCAAGACCAAAGCAGCGTTCAAGGTCCCGAATCGGATTCTCCATTCGGGCCCCCGAAGGGCAAAGAACGACATTTCCACATGTCCTCTTGCCAAAGCTCCCATGTGATCTCCCTGATACAGTTCTGACAGCCTGCACTGATCACAAAATACCTACCTCTCTGACCATTCTAGGCCTTGAGCCCAATCCAGACCTGCCAAAGCTGGGAAAACTCGACAACTTTATGCTTTTTCAACTTTGTGCTTTAGGGAGCATGGATCCATTGTAATAGGCTTTCATTTAATGCATTTTGTCCCTAGTTTAGGCTGAAGATATTTTTGTGCTTGGAGCTCTAGCTTATAAGGGGCATCCAAGGAATAGTTTAGGGGATCTCTCAACACATAATATAATTTTCAGAATTAGTAGAATTAGTTTTTCTTAGACTTCTCTCTAGTTTATCTCTCTAGTTCTTGTTAGCTTCCTTCATCCTAACCGTCGGGCTTCAAACATTTTTAGTAACAAGTCTTCTTCCCTTAATCTATTTATTTACTTATTATGCTTTCTTTAATTATTATTTGTTCATCTTCAAGCATGAGTAGCTAAATCTTTAATTCTTAGCAAGGGTGATTCAAGGGTTGCAAGGGCAGATTCGAGGCCTAAATGTGCTTGATATATTCTTGCTGCCATATTCAATTGCTTATCATTTTAACTACAAATTCGCATGAAATAATTAGAGGCTTGATCAACTGATTATTATTTTGTGTGAATGCTGTCATCTTTGTGATGAATACGGAAGGAAAATTGCATGGAACAAGTAGGCATCTATTTAGTCTTGGTTGCGCTGAAGTGGTCTTGAATAGATAGGGTGAGTAGTTGATTAGAGCGAGGTCACAAGCCTGACAAACTAAGGGACTTTTAGCTCTAGATCTTTCTTTTCTTATCTTCATGGCCATTCTGAGTATAGCCCTCCCGCATTCATGCCTGGAGGGATGGCGGACTATCAAGACTACCTCATATGTGGAAACGGGGGGTAGTTTCTCTTAAGAGAAAAGTAGGGGATATCCGAGGAATCTAGTCCCTATGTCATTTCTATGCATGCTTGAGTAGAATATCCTTGTGCTGATGACGATCGAGCCCCCGAATGCAACCCAAGAATGCCTTTGCTAAGATCCTTTTCTATCTGATTATTTGTGCTGGACTATCCCTCTGTTTTATTATTTCTGAATTTATTGACTGGTTTGCTTTGTTTTATCCTTCGGGACCCCGAATTGACAACTCAAGGCCTAGAATACAATTTTTTAGTTAGAAATTGTTAGCTCCCGATCTCTCTTGGCTGACTCGTTTAGCCAAGTAAAACCCCCCCGAGTGTTACTTTTCGTGTTTTTGTCATGTGATTTCATTCAAGACCTTGAATCAGTCTCTCTCAATCCCTGTGTTCGACCCTGACTACCACTGTACACATTATCCATTGTGCACGCATTTTCAGGCATTATAAATCTCTATTTGACTGACGATCAAATTGGCGCTGTTGCCGGGGATTGTTTCAAGATTGATTTATTTTTTCTTGTTTATATGACCAGAAGATCTGCACCCGATTTACTGCCCTTGATCACGAGTTAGGAAGGACAGAAAGAGGCCGTCGATGACTCGAACGACTCTCCCAAGGATCGAATTCCAATCCTTGTGTTTGGGACCTCGAACGACTCTTTGCCCTCCACGACAATCCAGACCCCGAAGACCTGCCTCCTGTCCATCCAGAAGAACCCAACATGGATAATCACGGCCCCGAAGGGGATGGTATTCTACCGATTCCCTCAGTGATCCAGACCATCGACGAATTCAATGCTGCCCCCGAGGCCCCAACCAGTTGTATCGTTTGGCCGGTGGTCCCGAATGACTGGGAACTCAAATCCGCAACTATGCACCACCTACCCCTCTATCGAGGGCTGGCTAAAGAGAACCCCCACCGTCACCTTCAGCAACTACATTCCATTTGTGATGCTATGAAGCCCCACAACGTTACTATTGAGCATGTCAAACTACATGCCTTTATGTGGTCTCTCAAGGACGATGCTCTTGACTGGTTTTATGACTTGCAGCCACAATCCATCAACTCATGGGCTGAAATATCCAAGGCCTTTACGGACAAATACTACCCGGTGTCCATCGCTAAGGTGACCCGAAAGCAGCTCGTGTCCGTCCTTCAAAAAGACACAGAGGATCTTGAGCAATATTATGAGCGGTTTAAGAAAATGCAAGCCCTATGCCCCTCGCATAATCTGTCCGAACATGCCCTCATACAATATTTTTGTGAAGGACTTAAGGGTCGAGACAAGGCCTTGCTAAACGCTGCTGCTGGCGGATCCATTACTAGACTTACTCCTGCTGCCGCCAAGGACACCATTGAGCTCATGGCCAAGAACAACCTCCAAATCAACAATTCCACTATCATTCAAGACGTCCGTTCAGCCGCTATGGAGAATCAATTAGCAGCCATCACGGGTATGCTACAGAATATGGCTTTGGGACACCTAGTCCAGGTCAAGGCCTGCCAAATCTGCCAGCTTTCAAACCACCCCACTGATGCTTGCCCATTTATTCCTGAAGAAATGCCTATCAATGCAGTAGGAGGATTCAATATCCCGTATGGTCAGAATCACAATCAAGGCTGGAAACAACCTAACTATGGGTGGAACAACAACCAGCAGGCCGGACCTAGCCATTAGTATAGACAAAACCCATCCGAAAATCACCCCCCTCCTTTCAACATGCAGAATTTCAAGCTCAGACCCAATTTTCAGAATTATCAGTACCAGAGGCAGCCACCCCGGGACCAAAACTTCACCATGCTAGTGCCCCCGAATGAGGAACCCTCCCCTGATAAGAAAAGAATTGCGGAGCTGGAAAAACAAATTCGTACTCTCATGGCAGAGATGAAAGGTGAAAAATGGAGGAAGATTCCCAGGGCAGACGGAACCCAACCCGAAGCATGAGGTATGTGCCATGAACCTCCAAAGTGGTGTCAAGATACCTTCTCGTGTCCATCCAGACCCCGAGTCTGCAGAAGACATTCAAGGTCCCGAAGCTGACACTGCTATTCCAGGTCCCGAATGTGACAACAATGCACAACCACCTCCAGAACAGCCTACAGAATGACCCAAGAAGTCTCGATTCAATGACACAGCTCTTGACCACTTCTTCTCCAGTAAGAAGTCTCGCTGCAAGAAGAAACAACCCGTTGAAGAAGAATTCTCCCAAGAATTTATTAACAAAGTACTCGAGCCCCCGTTCCCTCAACGGTTGGTCAAGAAGAAGAAAGAAGAGGAAGACCGGGACATCTTTGATATGTTCAGCAAGGTCATCATCAATATTCCCCTCCTCAAGGCCATCAAAAATATGCCTCGATACGCAAAGTTCTTGAAACAACTTTGCACCAACAATAACAAATTCACCGAGGTGAACCGGATAAGTGTAGGAGCTAACTTGTCCGCCCATATCCAACGCAAAATTCCACCCAAGTGCAAGGATCAAGGCATGTTCACGTTCCCTTGCATAATTGGCACCATCGATATTAGGAAGGCAATGTGTGATTTGGGAGCTGGAATTAATGTTATGCCCTTGACCATTTACAACAGCCTTGGACTCGGGCCCTTGAAGGAAACCATGCTTGTCATCCAACTTGCAGACCGCTCGGTGGTATATCCCAAAGGCATAATCACGGATGTCCTTGTCCAAGTAGGTGAATTCTTATGTCCAGCGGATTTCTATGTTCTTTCCATGGAAAACCCAACAAACACCAAATCTTCGGATTTACTTTTGGGACGCCCTTTCTTGGCCACTGCCCGTGCGAAGATTGACTGCTATGAAGCCCCCATCTCCCTCGAATTCGATGGGGAAATCATCCATTTCAACATGCTGGATTCCATGAAATACCCCTCTGAATTTACAAGTGTCAATTTTATTGACGTGGTAGACCCCTTTGTGGAGAACATTGCTGATCTGAATTCTATTGAGCCCTTGAAGCTGATTCTTGACCGAAGTCTCACCCCCGAATCCTTGAAGGAGATGACATCATCCATTGTAGTTCTCACTGAACTATGCTCGGTCGTAGCAACTCTCGAAGAAAATGCTATCTTAGCAGTCGAGCCCCCAAATGCGCAGGTCATGAGCGACTCACTCCTTCTCTGGTACAAGCTCCAGACCTTGAACTTAAGGCACTGCCCTCACATTTGAAGTATGACTACCTCGGGGAGAAAAAATACCTTCCGGTCATAATTTCCAACAAACACAATTTACAAGCCAATTTTTCAGAGATCAGTGCGCAGAATTCCAAATTGAGCAGAGATTCTCTTCTGTAGCACACCCGCAAACCAATGGTCAGGCAGAGGCGACCAATCGCAGTATTCTCAGCGGTATTAAAAGGAACCTAGAAGGTTCTAAAAAGAAATGGGCAGACGAACTGCCATATGTAATGTGGGCCTACCGCATGACCGTCAAAACTACCACAGGAGAAACCCCCTTTGCGTTAACCTTTGGCACAGAGGCTGTCACGCCGGTAGAAATTGGCACCCTGAGCCTTCGAGTGGCATACTTCAATGAAGAAATAAATGAAGAAAGGCTATGTGCTAACCTAGATGCGCTGTCAGAGGTACAAGAGGAGGCCCTCCTGAAAACTTTACACTACAAGAGGAAAATGGCGCAATATCATAACAAACAAGTCAAAGAGCGGCTGCTCAAAGCGGGAGATTTAGTGCTTAGAGACAAGCAAGCGGCATGGCAACGCATGGGAAAACTTAGCCCAAATTGGGATGGGTCATATCGCGTCAATCGCGTCATCGGAAAGGGGGCATATCATTTGGAAACACTTGACGGTACTCCCTTACCAAACTCTTGGAATATAGCCCGTTTGAAATTATATCATGCTAGGAGCTGATCTCTCTTGCTTGACATTGCTAACATTGCTCTAACGCATAAATGAAAGGCATTTTTGTGCACATTGTGGCCTATAATAAGCAGATAATGAAGAATACCAGGAGTGAAAATCCTATCATTGTGATGGCTAGTCCTGATCAGACAGCTCACTAAGACGAGGCACGCCATAGCATAAATAGCGTTGGGAGTGAAAATCCTATCCTTGTGGTAACCGTGCTAACACAGACGGCTATTAAGACGAGGCACGCCCCAACGCCCCTAGGAGTGAAAATCCTATCCTTATGGCAACCGTGCTCACAAAGACGACCCATTAAGACGAGGCACATCCCGGCATTCTTGGGAGTGAAAATCCTACCCTTGTGGCAGCCGTGCTCACACAGACGGGCCATTAAGACGAGGCACGCCCCAAGGAGATAGTAACTCCGTCCTGGAAGTGAAAATCCTACCCTTATGGTAGCCGTGCTCACATAGACGGACCATTAAGACAAGGCACGCTCCTGGAATGCGAGGTTTCAATGCTTGGGAGTGAAAATCCAATCCTTATGATGGCCGGGCCTGATCAGACGGCTCACTAAGGTGAGGCACGCCCCAAGCCGATCGACGACATTTGAAACAAGGAGAGATATCCCAGCCAGTAACCGAGCGGTTGATACCCGGTGAAGTTAGACTGGAGAGATGTCTCTATCGCAACAACAAGCGTCATAAACATACTTAGCAAGGCTAAGTGATTCGGGCTCCCTAATAATAAAGGGCAACATGAGGCTATGCACGACACAGATGGAAATAATAACAACTTTGTTCTTTGAAACATTAATAATGCAGCAGAATTGAGCACGCGACGCGAAGAAATAATTTCCTGATTCCCAACAGAGGATAGAATATGCAAAGCCGCCACAGGGAAGTCTTCCTCGGAAAATGAGCCGCTATGAAACACTATGTCTTTAAAAGACAGAAATGTTTAAGCAACCGTGGGTGGAGCGTACGTGCAAACGCAACGGTTAACTAACCACATAAGTAACATCACAAAACAAGACCAACAAAGAAGTCGTAGACAAAAGTAACGGCTTAAAAGGAAGGTGATATCGTCAAAATTACAAATATTCCCAAAGGATAGATTAAGACATCCTGGCAACAAAAAATCAAGAGGCAAAGGGCAAAGCTTAAGAAGCAGCTTACGCATCGTTTCCTCCTTGCTTGGTGGCCCTCGCGCTATAGAAATCCTCGTTAGACACACGTAAAGACCTCTCCTCAAAGAAGGCAGAAAGAGTTTTAATTTGCTCATCATTCACCCCATGATGACGCATGAAGGCCTCTGACATAAGCATTGCCCCCTCTCTCAAATACCAGCGGCACTTCTCGGCAGAAAGGCTGAGATCGACAGCCAATTCAGCATTTCGTTGTCTTTCCGACGATAGTGCAGCCTCTTCTCCAGACAGGCGTATGGTTAGAGCAATGTTTTTCTGTTTCTCCTCCTCCAGCGCAAGCTTGGCAACCTCTGCCTCTTGTTTAGCAGCATCCGCCTCTTGTTTAGCCGTCTCCACCTCTCGCTTGGCAGCCGTTATAGCATCCAAATTTTTTTAATGCTCAGACGATAGGGTATCTATTTCTCTTTGTTTCTCCGCCGCCTCCTTAGCGTTGGCTTCACCCATGTAATGAGCATGGCAAAAGGAGGAAAACATTTGAAAGCGAAGAAAATCCATGCGTCCTTGGTGACTTTTGGCTAAAAATACATCCTTTTCCCCCTGATGCGACATCATTCGAGCCACTAGTAGAGACGCAAACGCAAGGGTAGCCTCAGCACTATCAGTCTCCAAGGTTGGAAAAACCTTCTCCCTCACGCCACTTAGATTGACTTGATGGGTGGGGAAGGTAGCAGGAGAGTATGAAGTAACGCCAAACATCAAATCAGAAGCAGAGTAGCCTTTCGCGACAGGTAGCGGAGACAGAGGAATAAAAGTCAGACGGGGAGGAGAAGGAGGGCGGTCAGTAGTACCCTCTGCGGTAGAAACAAAAGATTCGCCACCACCAACTATTTCATAGCCCAGCATTTCTGAGGTAAAACCTATAGGGCTAGAGGTGGAATGCAGTGGGGAATCAGTAAAAGTGTGGGGGTCGACAGTAGGGTCGCCACCCGGAGGTGCGCCACCCCCCGCGGTAGTTGTGGGGATTGGATTAGCGCCGGATGAAGACGGGCTAGTTCGAAGATCGAGGCAAATCTTTTTTCGGCGTTCGGCAAGCTCGCTCGCAAACGACATGTTGTCGTCAGAAGGGGAGTGAGTGGAAGTAGTGCCAATCTCCTAAGAAAATAAAATGCAATAAAGAAACTGTAGCAGAAGGAAGAAAGTAGTAAGGGCAACGGATGGAGATACCTGACCAGAAGAGGAAACCAAGGGAATCCCAGTAGGAATTGAACCAGCAAGCACTTCGAAGGAGGTGGTAGCCTGAGAAGTAGAAGGGGGTGCGGTAGCTGCCTTTTTGCTTCTTTTCTTTTTTGTAATGCGCACTCGTGAGGATGGCATTTGAGCAGTAACAGTAGCTCCTTCAGCAAGCGGTACAGCTAAAGTAACACCGGTAGCCCCAACCTCAGCGGCAGTAGTGGCAGCCTCGTCCCTTTTCGTTCGCTCCCTTCTTTTCTTCCTCCGAATATATTCGAGCTCCCAACCAGCTGTAGGCACTGCATAATCACAAAAAATGTTAGCGTTAGCATTTCTCAGCAACGCAAAAGAGGAAGGGCAAACACTCACCCTTTTTACATTCTGTAATTGCCACTCCGTTTGCCACTCCACAAGTGTCAACGCTAAAGTCCATCTGGAGAAGCATTTTCAACCAACCATCCTCTGGATCAGAAAGTGGTTTCCTGCTACCCCAAGCCCCATCTTTAATTCCCTCATTAAAGTCGATCCTCCACAAAGGCTCGGGCAGGTTAACAACAAAAAACTCTTCTTTCCAGCGAGGGACAGAAGACTCGATGCCCATAAGTTTCCAAGTAAAGGGCTTTAGTGAGTCATCGTCGTAACGGGGCGATATTGATATTACCCCCTTATGAGAATACAACTGAAAAATATCATGAAGTCATGCTAACGAAGGGGACTTAATCCCTTTGAATCGGCATAACGCCGCAAAAGCACTGTCAACGCAAATCACGTTAGGACTCAGTTAAGCTAGATTCAAGTCAGAATCATCCAATAGTAGTTTTACAAGTGGGTCAAGAGGAAGCCGAAACCCGTGGTCAAATAATTTGGCATACAAAATCCTACTATTATCGGACAATGTACTATTAAGGCGAAGAGGATCAGTAGCAACACTAACAGAAAAGCCCTGAGGAAGTCGAACATTGAAATCGGACAAACTACGATGAACTAGGGACAAAGTGTAAAGAGCAGTGGGGGTATGACTGATTTTCTACTCCCCAACTGATTTTTGGGAATTTTCCCCCTCATAAGATTTTGAAGCAGATTTTGAAGAACGAGTCTTCGCCATAACCAGTAAAAAGGGGGAAAAGGGAGTAAAGAAAAGGAAATAATACGTGTACCTTCGTGGAAGAAACCCCAAGAATCTTAGAGCAGAGAAGAAGGAGCGGCGTGAGTTATTTGCGGAAGAAAGTAGTAAGCGAAGAAGAAGGTAAAAAAGAGAGAAAAGAGAAGGCGGGGAAAAACATTATATAACCCTAAAAGAGTTGAAAAGGCATGCCTGTTAATAATTGACACATAGAAAGATAGCACAGTGAAAGGACGCGACATGCGCATAGGACACAACTTCAAAGGGAGACGCTTCAGTCCTCGCTGCTCCCTAGAAGGTGCCTATCTCAAACGCTTCATCGCGAGAAAGACACGTATCTTTTCTCATCATTACTTTTTGAGCACATTAATAAGGGGATTCATAGCATTTAATACTCTAAAAAGTAGCACCAGCTCTGACACGCCGTGTCAAGAAGCGGCGCGATAGCGGAAACGTCAGCAAAGCATAAGCAATATCAACAATACATCAAAACCCAGCGTTTGAAGAAGAAATAGCAACGATCTCATGGCGTTAGCCTTATTACAAGAATAACAATAACAAATGTCTTTAGAGAGCGATTGATTAAAGAGTAAACAAATACAAATGAAGAGAGGACAACAGTCAAGAGTAAGGCCACTATGCGCTACCGCCATCGCCACTACCGTCACTAGACTTGTCTTCCCCTAAGGTAGACGCTTCGTCCTCATCCTTATTAACTTTGTCTATTATGGTAGAGGCATATTCGGCAATCTTGACGGGATTGGAAGAATCACTTCCGAAATGGGCAGTGAGCCCAGAAGTAAAGGCCTCCAGAACTTTCTTTATCCAACGTTCCATCCTTAGAGGAAGCGTGGCAAAATCCTCGTCTCGTGCCAGCATGTCTTCGCGAAGAAGAAGAATTTTCTTCTTTTCCTAAGCCAATTCTGCCTCCAGAACATCGATTTTCGCTTTCCCTTTAGATTTTTCTCTGCTCAGCTCCTTTTGCGAGTCATCATACAGACGCGTCAGCAACCTCGTTTGGTCCAACGATCGGTCAAGCTGCACCTTCTGAGCTTGCATGACGCGGGCCAAATCTTGCAGTTTGCTGTCAAAAGCCTTTACCGCATAGTGAAAGTAGCGGAAGAAATCTAGAGAATCATTTACAACGTGTTTACAGCGAGCCCTTGGCGAAAGCCAAAGAAATTTCTCCTTCCCTGAAGAAGAGCTCATCATCTCTCCTACTAAGGGCGCTGTGAGTTCATCCCTTGAGAAGGGATTTTGTACCCCCGCAGCAAGTAGACTGTTGACGACCAATCCCGCCAAATCTATGCGATAGCACGGAGTCCCTTCGGGGCCATCAGGAGAGAGATTGAGCATCGGAATCAGAGGGGAGCCTTTATTACTCACCTCTAAGACAGAAGTGAAAAACAATTGGGGAGGAACTTTAAGCGGTGGCTCAGGAGCTAGAGAAGTCGTTGTTACCACATCTGGAATAAATTGAGAAATGGGAGAACCATGAGCGTTAGGTGTCGAAGGGGAATCTGTCACAAACGAGACTGTAGCAGTGGCAGAAGGGTAGATGGTCGACGCGTTAGCAACCTTCACCGGCTGAGAAGTGCTTACCATGGAAGAAACGACAGGCGCTACGGTAACCCTAGCGTTAGCATGGTCAGAAGAGGCCCCGGTAGCCTGCTCATCCACGCCTACCCTCAGTTTTTTATGCTAAAGCGAGGAGGCATGACAAAGGTCTGGCTTGGCATCCATGTCCTCACTTTGGCTGCTATCGTCACTATTAATTAATCGAGTCACAGGTCGACTTATATTTATCCCTCCCTGACGAGGCGGTAGCCAGTTGTCGATAAAGCGAGAAGCTCGCACAGAAATAACGCGCCCTCGTCCCCTCCCAGCGACTGTCTTTGTTTTTCCCCTCTTGGGTGGAGCGCCCCGATAGCTAGAAGGCGCGGCAGGAGGAGAAGCCGGTATCATTCTGAGGGACATCACATTCAGAGGGGCGTTAGTCCCTCCCGATGACTGACTGTCAGTGTCTCCTGAAAAGGGAATATATGAGAGCAACAAAAAAACAAGAAAGGGAAACATAAAGAAGGACAAACTCACCCATAACGCACTCATCTAAAAGTCTGTACGAGGCGAACTCCCGAATGCGATAGCGTACACTCTTATCCAATAAAGCGTTAGCTTGATCAAGCTCGCTCCTAGTCAACACCACTGGGTTCGCCCAATGGGGACCTATAAGCTCCTGATTAAAACCACAGCGCCACCAACGGGACGGTAGTTCAAGAATGAAGAAACTATTTTTCCAGTCAGCCACAGTCCTCTCAAAGCCACAAAATCACTGCCAGAATGACTGCACAAACGCGTCATCCCACCTTGGAGTAATACTGATTAAACAATCGTGACAGGTCATGCTAAAGAATTTCCGGCAGACTGGCGGCCTCCATCAAGGAGATGGAGGAGGATGAAGCTAAGGGGTGGCAGCTAAGGGTCAAGCATGGGACCGAGCCTCATCGTCCTCAAGAGCAGCAGGGATCTCCCTTAGAGCATCCACCAATAAGGACAGTTCGGCAGAGGAAACCCTCATAGCCTTTAAGCAGCACACCAGCAGGTCTTTCCTATGCTGCAACATAGTGATGGTCACCTCGATGCGGGAGATCGCAACACCCAACTTTGACATGCTCTGTATAGGACTGAAATCCTCCATAGAAGAAACCCCTTGTCTGGACAGCAAATGAGTCATCATTCCTTGAACCTCCAAGACATCCTCAGAGGTTTTAGTCAGTATGGTCTCCTGGAAGCCTATGTCAGACTCGACAAGATTCTTCAGGCTATGCGACTTCGAGATCAGAAAGTTTCTCGTAAGATCATCCATAGTAAAAAATCAGAGGGAGCACAGAAACGGTCATGAAAAAAGCAGCGCGACAAAAGATAATTTATAGGCTAGAAAAGAATGGCGGTTGGAAGGAACGTATTTTCTCGGCAAACGGATCATCTCTACGCATGAAAAACCAGTTAACTTGGCAAGAATAAGGATGAAGCACTAGCCCTTGGTAAACACTCGGGCTCATTTTTGGTTGGGCTTGTGATAACAATACTCCTAACGACAAGGGCATTTTCGTCTAATACCCTGCGGTGGAGGGTAAAGCTGCTGCTCCTACCGCTCCGACAGCATCGAGGCTATCGCCTCTTCCCATGTGACTGACCCTGGGATGGTCGACATCAGCGAGGGGGTCCCACACACACTGTCATGACACAAGGCGTTATCCCATCCCAGGCCAAGCCAAATGACTCGAGAAGGGCGTAGACGTTGCCTTGCCTAGGTAAAGCCTACCCCATACATATATCTAACGCAACGATAGCACAATACATCAACGGGGAACTCTAACCCCCCTGACGGGTGCGTTAGCACCCTGTGACCAAGATCACTCAGAAATGCTCAATTTTTACCTATAAATACCTCCTCCACAAAGGAGGGAGGTAAGCCTAAGATTGCTGGCCAAGACTCTGCTATTTTATACAACCACAACTAACTTAAGCATCAAAGTGTTTACGCTGGAGACCCCCTTCGGTGCCGTGCAGGTACACCAGGCGCCGCGGACAGTTGAGCTCACGAACCATAATCCTCTGCTACCCTTTAGCAAATAGTCCGAATCTTATCATGGGTCATCCACGTGGATGGGGCCAAAAACCAAGAATCCACTAGAGCGGGGATCTTCATGATCGGACCACGTGACATACATATACGATACGCCATCAGGATTCTGCAGCCGTTATCTAATAACGCGGCAGAATATAAGGCACTATTGGTTGGGCTCAGGATCGGAAGAAACTTCTCCAGCAAGGCCATACACGATACAGGAATGATGGGAGACTTGCGACTAAAGATTTGTGGAGATTCCAAGTTGATAATAGACCAAGTCTTGGGACACTCCCAGGCTAGAGAGCCTATCATGGTGCGATATCTCGCTAAGGTGAACCGCGAATTGTTAGAAATAAAGAAAAGTGGCATGCGAGCCAGCTTCGAGCACATCCCTCGAGTGGATAACGCTGAGGTAGACAACCTTGCCAAACTTGCGGGGAACCCGGAAACACCCATACCTAAGGGCGTATACTACCAAGAAATATTGGTACCTTCCTTCATGGAAGAACAAGCGTCGCTTTGCGTTGAAGAAGTTGAAAATGACTGGCGAATCCCCGTAATAAAATATTTGAAAAATGAAGAGTTACCTGCAGATAACACTGAGAAATAGAAAGTGCTGAAAGAAGCGGCATGGTGTACATATTATGACGGGGAACTGGTTCGGAGATGCTTCTCTCACCCAGCGGCCAAGTGTATAACAGAACAAGAAGGCCTTCACACCTTGTAAGAAATCCATGATGGGATATGCGGTATGCACGCATCAGGCAGAACTATGGCCGCGCAAGTGTTCTGGTCAGGATTTTATTAGCCAACCATTCGAAGAGATTGCCATAATTACGTACAGACTTGTCAAAAGTGTCAGGAGTTCTCCAGGATTCCTCGACAGCCCACCACGGAAATCTTTAAAATCGTGGCCCCTTCTCCTTTTACGAAATGGGGGATTGATATCCTAGGATCATTCCCAAAGGCAAGGTCTCAATTGAAATTTATAGTCATGGCGGTAGATTACTTCACAAAATGGGCAGAAGCAGAAGCAGTGGTGAACATCACGACGGAGAAAATTTGGCGTTTCTTTAAACACCAAGTTATCATGAGGTTCGGTGTACCCCCGTGTGCTGGTAAGCGACAACAGGAGGAAATTCACCAGCCGATTCTTTAAAGACCAATGTGCAGAATTCCAGATTGAACAAAGGTTCTCTTCTATGGCCCACCCGCAGACCAATGGTCAAGCGGAGGTGACAAACGAAGTATCGTTAGTGGTATCAAGAAAAACTTGGAAGGGTCTAAAAAGAAATGGGCAGACAAACTGCCGTATGTGATGTGGGCGTACCGCATGACCATCAAAACCAGTACTGGAGAAACACCATTCGCGTTGGCTTTCGGCACGGAGGCTGTCACGCCTGTGGAAATTGGCACCGTGAGCCTACGAGTTGCCTACTTTCGGGAAGAATTAAATGAGGAAAGGTTACAAGCTAACCTAGACGCATTACCAGAATGGCAAGAGGAAACCCTTCTGAAAATGCTGCATTACAAACAGAAAATGACGCGATATCACAACTGGCGCGTCAGAGAACGGTTACTGAAAGCAGGTGACCTAGTACTCAGAGACAAATGAGCAGCTGGTTAGAAGGATATGGAGAGGGTAAAATGACAAAAGTGGAAAAAAAAACAAGTGTTAGGTTTTATAGCCTCAGAAGCTGAGTAAAACGACTGTTGTAACAGTCGTTGCGGCGTAGGTAATGAGTACGATTCTTTAGATGTGAGAAGACGCTTTGATCTCACCAATTCCTAGGGCACGCTAACTCTTGGCGCCCTTACGAGTTGGCACGTGTCTTTTGGATCATCATGACTCCTCTTTCGCATTAATGAGAAAATCCTGAGCATTAAATGCTCTGAAAAGTCGAATCAATTTTTCAAAACAAGACAGACGCAATGGCGCGATGACGCGATGATTGAGATAACGCGACTGGGCGATAATCGAACTAGTAGCTGACAAGATAACGCAAAAAAATATAATAAAGATTACTTGTTGTTCAAGAAAGAATTATAGACAATAATACATGACAAGCGTCATCAATTATTACAAACTGAATCGAGCCAATGATTTATGGGAGAAATACAAGAAGTAAAGTCCTCTCTGGCGTCAACCTTATCTGATCATGGGAACGCCTCGGTTATCTTTGAAGGAACCTTCGCCAGATCTGCATCGCGAGCCGATATCTCCTCACGAAGGAAAGAGTTTCTTTTGTCAGCCGCCACCAACTCAGCCTTAGCCACCGCCAATTCCGCTTCCAAAAGTTCTAGTTTGGCCTTCTCCTTTGATTTTTCTCTTACAAGCTCGGCGCGACAATCATTCAGCTCTACTTGGGTACGACTTTGAAACCGAGTCAACTCCGTCACCTTGGTCAGGGCGGCATCTAACTACTCCTTTCAGATTGGGGAACCCCGAAGTTTGTCACCATGAGACCTGAGAAAATAATGCATTTCGCGGAAGCTAGCAAGAGCGTTATTCAGAACCCGCGCATATTGGATATCGGGGGGAAGCCGCAATAATTCCTCCTTATCTTTGGGAGAGCCAAATATCTCACCCACCAGGGAGCCTACTGGCTGGTCTTGCAATAACGGATCTGATATCCCTAGAGCACGAAGTCCGCTAGTACCAAAGGTGGACATATCTACTCGGTAAGAAGAAACTACCCCTTGGGTGCCTTGAGGAGAAAGGTTGGCGACAAAAGGAGGAGAGCAACTTTCGACGGAATCACTGATGCCAAAAATGGATGTAAAGAGTAATGGTTGGGGACTCCTTGTGGGAGGGTCGGAAGGAATACTCGGGTCGGGAATCGGCACGACCACGTCAGGAATATAAAAGGAAATGGGAGAGTCAGGGACCCCAGTCGGCGGAGGTGAGTCTGACACTGATGGGGTTCCAGCGACCTCGGGGGGAATGACAGTTGACGCCTCAGTGACCTTTGTTGCTTGAGAAGTACTCGCCACGATAGAAGTGTCGACGCTTGTGAGTGGGACTTCATCAACTTTCTTCGAGGAAATCCCAGCAGCTTGAGCCGTTTTCTCAACTCTGAGTTTCTTCCGTTGAGCCACAGAAGCATGGAGAAGCTCTGTCTCGATGTCCATGTCCTCGCTGTCGCTCTCAGCTATCTTAGTTTCGGGTTGGCTCATGGTCGTTTTCTTGCTTCAGATCGGTAGCCAATTGTTAAGAAAACTAGAGGCCCGAGCAGGAATATCACGCCCTCTCGCGGCAACTTTTTAGTCCTCCTCTTTCTTGGCGGAATAGTTTGACGGTTGGAACTCTCGGGCAGTGGAGAGGTCGGTAGCGTTTGAAGCGGTGTCACGTTTAAAGGAGCGTCATCCCTTCTAGGCGGTTGATCTTCAGTATCATCTGCCAACAAGACATGTTAGAGTAATGACCAAGTCAAAATGATAACACGAAGAAAGAAACTCACCTATAATACACTCCGTCATATGTCGGTACATGGCAAACTCTCGGATGCGGAAGGAGAAATTTATTTCTAGCAAGGCGTTGGCCTGACGCAACTCATCCCTAGACAGCATTACTCGGTTTACCCAGATGGAATTGACAAGCCCGCGGTTAAAGCCCCTAGGCCAAGGGCGGAAAGGCATTCTAACAATGAAGAAGCCACTTTTCCAATCCGCTACAGTCCCCTCGTAGCCCTGAAACCTCTGCCAGAATGACTGCACGAATGCGTCATTCCACCTCGGGGAGATATCGACCAAACAGTTGCGACACTTGAAGCTAAAAAAATTGCAGAATAAATTGACAGACGGAGTAAATACACCTGGTAATTCGCAAGCGCGAAGAAAGGCGTAAATTCCGCACCAGGAGGAAGGGGTTATCTGAGCTGGGTCGATGTTGTACTGACGCAGCAACTTCTTTACAGACTCATGAATGGGGAAACAAAAACCATAAAGGAACATCTTAAAATAGACAATCCTATCACTCTTTGACAAGGGGTCATGAAGCCGCTGACCCATCTCAGGAACTTTAACGGAATAACCAGGAGGAAAGGAGATACCTTGACCCTCCAACACAGCTTTCAGAATGATTTCACAAGTAAAGAGACTGGGTGTTCTCTCGATTTCACAAGTACCCTGACCGTTCAGCATGGGATGCTGTGATGACCATGCGTAGAGGACCTGGTCATCAACTATCAAAATCAAAATCAATATAAAAACTACAAATACCGTTAGAGATCCCCGGCAACGGCACCAAAATTTGATCGCGCGTCGAACACGTCAAATATAATAGTGAAATAGGTATGGAATTGGGGGTAGAAATATAACTTATAACTGTCCACAAGAGTTTGTAGATTGTGGTAAGAGGATCGCCCACAGATGATGATGGGGAAGAATTTCAAAGCGCGAGCAAAAGTGTTAAAAGAAAACAGTTGTTCCCTTTTAAAGGTTGACCTGAGAATCCAACAGCGTGTAAAAACGAGACGCGTGCAAACCAGAAAATGACACGTGGAAAAACCGCAGAAGGATATTTATGACTAAGCATTTATATCTTTGAAGAAAGATAGCTACTGACTGGAGGCTGACAGAATGGTTACATCAAGCAGCAGCCAGCTTCTCAGCGATAACTAACCAAGTACGGAAGGAGTTAACGCGGAAGGGCGACTAAGAAAGGAGAGAAACGAAAAGCGCAATTTCATTTCATAAAAGCCATACGATATCTACAGAAAGGCACAGTATGCAAAATCAATCATTGTCAGGCCAATAGGATGACCAATAGCAGTATTCCCCATCCGAGGACGGAAACTCCTCGGCAATAGGCGGGAAAGGTTCCTCAACGTGCCTCTTCTGACCCAGTTTTAGCTAGCTTGGCCCTCCTGTGGCAGCAGAGGCCGCGGTATCAGCACCAATATCGCTGGTGGAACTCCTTTCCATGAAAAGATCGATGTGAGGAAACAGTGCGTCACTCTTCCGAACAGGTGGGATATAAAAGTGAGGAGACGAGTCGACCATTTTCGAAGTCCTTCCGTTCTTCGACCTCTTACGACTTTTACGGCGAGGAAGTCGCCTCTTCAGGCATGAGGGTGAAGGAGGATTACCAGAATTTGGTGAGGCTGGAGGAGTTGGGGGAGAACCTCATTCAGCAAGGTCTAAAGAGTATGAATCGGCCATGAAACCACAAATGATTTTAACAGGAAAATATGAAGAAGATGAACAGAAAACGGGAGAAATAGCCAAGGAGGAGGAGCTTTTCCATCTTCTCGCACAACTTTTGAGAGAATTGATGAACAATCTAAATCGCAGAATCGGATCTTGTGATCACGCCTATTGGAAGTTCTCCCTGATCGATAGGCACCAAAAAAGCACCCAATCAGTTGATACTGAAAAGGCAACGCGAAATTAATGCAGAACGGTTCGCGAGGATAACCGTTACTAAAGTCCAACCAAGGACAGACTCGTTTTCAGTTGGGCTGATGTGGCAATCAACCGAAATGTCAACTGGCACATTGCAAAAAGAAACTGCGACTCCAATAAAGAAAGACATTTTATTTATTCATTTATGGCCTATTGGCCTGGGCATACATTCATACAAAGAGAAGAAAAGATAGGATGGCGACGACCGACAATCAAACCTGGGATCCAGCATCATCATCCTCCGGCAGAGTAGGGACCTCCCTCAAAGCGTCCGCCACAGAGGTCAGCTCGGAGGAAGAAATCCTCATGAACTTCAAGCAGCAGTTCAGTAGATGCTTCCTCTGCTACAACATGGTGATCACCTCCTCGATTCGGGAGACAACAGCAACCAACTTTGACACACTCTCTAGAGGACTGAAATCCTTCAGAGAAGCCGCACTAAGCCTGGACCGAAGGGCAGTCAGCATTCCTTGAAGTTCCAGAACATCCTCAGACGTCTTGATCAGTACATTTTCCAGAAAGCTGACGTCACCGTGGTTGAGGTTCTTCAGAGTGTGGGTTTTAGAGATCAGAAAGGTCTTGGTGAGACTATCCATAATGAAAATGCTAGGAAGAAATGCTGAAAAGATGTGTAATTGGCGCGGGGAAATTCGAATTTATAAGTCTCAAGAAAAGGCGGTGAAAAGACGTGCTCCTCGACTACCGAGCCACCCGTTATCGTGCGATTCGACATGCACAATCTGAAAGGAAGCTGAAACGATAACCCTTGGTAAACACTCAGGCTCGTTTTTAGTTGGGCTTATGATAACAAGTAAGGCAATCCCAAGGGCATTATCGTCCTTGTACCAATGTTAAGGCCAGAACACTACCGCGCCTGCCAGGGGTCAGCCGCGGAAGGTTGACACCACTTAGCCAGCAAGGAACCCTAGGATGGTCGACATCAGTGCGGAGGGGGGGGGGGGAGTCACATGAGTCATCTATCCGCATGCACGGCGTTATCCCATCCCAGGACAACCATGACGTCACTTGAAGCTATCGCCCATGACGTCACCTGAGGCGATATCTCTCCCGATAACGCCTCCCCCTAGAGGTAACCCCCTCATGTAGCCTATAAATACCCCACCATTTCGTGAAGAGTCATGTTCGGGAGAGATATCGCATGTCATCAGTCAACCAGTCATCAGTCAACCATGACTCATGGGAGATCTCTACCAAGTTAGTGTCTACTAGTATGAATTCATAAAAGGTCCTTGTTTTGTCTATGGATGAGGGAATGAAATGAAAGTCTTTTGGAAACATATTAGAAATAATGGACCTTAAGTCTGATCCATACTCAGGTTTGATGTACCTAATGTTTTTGGCTAATGGTTTGGTCATTGGGCCTTTATTGGGCTTAGTTTGTCTTGGGCCTTGGTCAAAGTCTGAAATAATGGTCTAGGAAGGGTTCCAAGTATAGTGGTTCTTTGGGTAATTAATGAGGGCGATCTTGGTGGTTGAACTTGTAAGGCTTGTATGTAGTTAGATGGAGTCTTTAGGCTGGATGTTCCTGGAAGGAACAGAGCTGGGTCAAGTGTCTTGGTGGTCTTTGGTCTGAGGCTATCAAACCTGTTTGGTGAGGCTGGAATGTCTGCTATGGTCATTGCATATGATGGTTTTGTCTTCTTTGGTTGTCATTTTTCTTTCCCTGTAGAAATTCCCTGGATAAAAAGTCTGGTAGAGAGTTGTTTTTTCCTGAGATGTATTCATTCTCAAAATCAAAATTTAAAAGTAGGGCTTGCCATCTGGCAAAAATCTATTTTGCAACAATATTTTTAACATTTTTCTAAAACAAATTTTGCACTTTGACAGTTAATGCGTAGTAAAAATCTTTTACTGAAAACATCGTCTTGAAATTTTGAAATACATAAAACTATGGCCAAAATTTCTTTTTTGATCGTCGAGTAATTCTTTTGTGCTTCTATCTAAACTCCTGAACAGTATCGTATTAATTGTTCTTTTCTTGAAACTTGTTGTTTCAAAATTCCACCACATCCAATATCTGAGGCGTCAGTCTCTACTATTAATTTGGCTGAGGTGTCTGGTATTCTTAAGCATGGTAAGTTTTTCACCTTTTCTTTGATCAATTTTACTACAACAGTGTGTTCTTCAGTCCATTCTGTAGGGGTTTTCTTTAGTCTTTTGCATAGAATTGAGCAGGTTGATCTAAGGTCTTTTATAAAATCTGCATCGTAATTTAAGCATCCTAACAACCTTTGGAGTTGAGTTTTGTCTTTTATTTCATCTGGAAATTTGCTTGCAAATTCTATTGACCTACTTATTGGGCTGAACATTCCCTGATGTATATTAAATCCTAAAAATCATATATTCGTTTGACATAGTTTAAGTTTTGACTCCATTCATAATGTTCTAATGGAACTATACCTGTCCTTCTCAATAATCTGGATTTTCCAAAATCCAAATTTCATGTCAAATTTTGAGAATATCGTCGCTCCGTGAAGTCTTTTAATTAGATCTCTTTTATTAGGTATGGGGTATCTAATCCATCTAAGAGCTTTGTTTAGAGGTTTTTAATTTATTACAAGTCTGGGAGCTCCTCTTTCGAGTTCAGCATGATTTTGTACATAAAACGTTGCACAAGACCATGGAGATCTACTGGGTCTTATAAGTCTTTTCTCTAATAAAGATTCTCTCTCTTTTTTACAATATTCTATTAATTATCCGTTCATTTGAATGGGTCTAGATTTGGTTGGGATATTTCTTTCATCGAAGTCTTTTTCGTATGGTAATTCTTTTATGTATTTTTTCCTATTCCAGAATGCATTTTGGGACGTCTGCACAAACTTCTTTTTCGAATGAATTTTGAAATTCTTTTATCTTTTCTTGATTAGAAGGAGTATGTATTTCTTCTTCTACTCTTTTATAGTTTATTTCTCTAGTAAGTGAATGTAGATGTTTCTTCTTTTGTATAAGCATAATGTTTTTAGTTATCGCATAATTTTTAATAACATTTAAATCTTTTTATGTAGGTCATTTCTAAAACTGATTTCTATCCTTTTAGCTTTAGTCCAGATACCATCATATTCTACTCTAAAAGGGGTTGTCCTAAATCTTTAGCTAGTATAAAGGATTGTCTGAAGCAAAAGCCTTGATTTCAAATGTATGCTTTTCAAAGTTTATATTTTATATCTAGTTTGTTCATATTTGCACCGTATAACCTTTCCTTGGTTTTTTCGTAATATTGGGTTGGTATCGGTCCTTCTTGTAGACAATTTTGGTCTGCACTAGAGTCTACAAGTGCTAGTATGTTAATATGGAAGTCTTCATCTAATTGTAATTCTATATTTACGTGCCATTTCTGGTATTCAATTCCTGATATAATATTTAAATAATGTTCTTCTATGATCCCTAAAGCTTTGTTGCTAATTTCTTGGTTTAATTCTTTATAGTCTTCAACTTCTTTTTCTTGATCTTCTCTTCTAAGGTCATTAGTATCTTTGTATTCCAACATACTCACTCTAATATTAAGCTCAGTATTTTCTATTTGTAGACTCTTTATTTTTGACTTAATCTTATTGATTTCTTCTTTCAAATCTTGAACTGTCACGGTCGATTCTAGTTTAGAGAATCTATTTACTATATTTTTTAATGTGTAAGGCTCTATTTGTTTTGCCTTTTTATTAGTATTTATAATACTTTGGAGTTTTTCTAAGTATTCTCTTTGTGTTTCTGGGTCGTCTACTTTTCCTATTAATTCCATCAATAAGTCAGCCTCTCTAGTGATAACGTTAACTTGTTTGTAAGCACATGAGCATATATTATCTTCTTCTTCTTCTGAGCTATTTTCTTCCTCAGTGGAATTTTCTTGTATTTCGTATAATCCTTCATTGTCACTACTTATTAGTTCATTCTCAGTTTCTGATTCATTTAGTAGTTGAATAAGTTGTTCTTTGAATTCTTCTTCGCAGTCTAATGCTTGTAAATTGGTTTTCATTTTACAATTATTCTTATAATGTCCTACTTGTCTGCACTTATAACATGTAGGTTGTTTAGTATTTGCTTTTCCTTTACCTTTCGTATTATTTTTATACCTTTTTTTATAAAAGGGTTTTTTATAAGGTTTTGCGGGTCTTTCTTGGTATCTTTCTCTATACTTAGGTTTGTAATTTCTTTTTTACTATTTTCTTTGTTTTTTGTAACTTCTAGATGGGGCTCTAATTATTTCGTAACTGTATTGCGAACAGAAAGATCCTAATTCTTTTCTGTTTTGAAGATTGTCATTTTTCAATTTGGCTTTTAATTTAAGGTCAGTACAGAGAGATAATCCTACATTATTAATGAAGGCTACTATTTCTCCGTAAGTTAACTCTTCGTATCTTATTACTCCTTTGTTTGCGTCTTTTATTTTTGCTCTAACCTTTTCTATGAATAGTTTAGGAAGTCCTGATATAATTTTTTCTTTCCAAAATGGAAGACTACAATCTTCTTTTAGGAAAACTTTAGATAAATACATGTCTTTATACCATGTGAAGTCTTGTAGTTTTGGGCAGGTTAAATTCATTAATATTTCTGTGGTTTCTTCGTGAAGCTGTTCAGGTTCTCCTATAAAATGTTTTAGTATAGAGTATGTAAGAACATTAGTTGCGTCTTCTACTAATTATTCTCCTTCTAATTTAGTAGCGTTCATAATGACTAGTCTTTCTTCTAAGGTAAGATAATTATCCCACTATCCTTTGAGCATTCCTAAGAATCCAGCCATTAGTATAAAAGCTACTTGTTTATCGGTATTATTTCTAGTTCTATAGGCAGTTGCTACCATTAGCATAGCTTCCAGCATGCTTATTATGTTATGTGTACTTTGTCCGTCTAAATTCCATTCATCTATACTTAAACCATCATATTTATTTTGTTGTCTAGTATTTTTCTCTTCTGACTGCATGTCAGGAAAAGAAGGTCTTGGGTAGTAGTGTTTAATGTTTGGTCTTCAATAACTATTCCTTTTAGCCTATTTGTGTCTAAACCTTTAAATTGTTCAGTCATTTCTTCTAGTCTTTCTTTTGTTAAAACCGTGATCTGATTTTTAGATTCTACCTTTATTTTTTCTAGTTTTTCAAGTTTCTGACTAATTTTTCCCAAGAGTGCATCTTCTTTGGAGAGTTTAAAGTCTTCTTTGAATCCTGGTAAAGTATTAGGTCTAAATATAGGATTACTGACTTTTGAGGGTTTTCTATTCGTGTTTTACTTCCTTCTCCTTTATAGGTATATCCCGTATAATGAACTCTAGGAGGAGTATTTTCTTCTATTGTATTCAATTGTTGTGCCATTGTATTAAGCAAGATGTTTGTGTAGTTATTTTGTAACTGGATATTTTTTAAGTCTTTAAGTTTAATATCTCAGTTTTTTTCTCTAACGTCTCTTATGGGTGACGCAGAGATATCATGAAACTCAAAGCAATAAAACAATTTGGTCCTTCCACTCCGTCCGATTGGTCAGACATATCGTATTTCCTGAAACTCAAAGCACTAAAACAAATAAGCGTAAAATTGCCCTAAAATTACTAACACTCCCTCACGTGTTTGCTCTTGTGTTTAACTCTCTATTAAGCTCCCAAATTCACTGACTTTGTCCTAAAGTCTTTGCTGTTGTTCCTGCACTCAAACCGTTAGGACAGACTCGAGAATTTGAAGAAACACTTCCAAGGAAATTTTGCAAAGACAACTAGCATCAAAAGGAATTTGGATGCTCTACAAATAATTTAGTTGCAAAGATCAACCAACTAAATACTTGTTGGGCTAGAATAAGAGAGAATTTATAGACTCAAAATCAATGAAAAGCTCAAAATAAAATAGGACGACTTAAATTAGTCATGCTTATGTGAATTGTGTGCGATTGGTCAACTAGGTGCGTGCAATTGTGCCTCCATGCCAAAGTCTGATTCCAATGTCTGATTTCAACAATTCTCTTTGATATGAAACGATCACAACTTGTATTATTTTGTATTTTCTTCTTCGTCTCTGTTTTAATATTTTTTTTACTTGCTCTATGAGCGACTTCAAATAATAATTAAAGTAAAGATACTTTGGATTTTTTTTTGACACTTTTTGGGACTGATTTTTGTTTTTAAATTAACACAACAAACACACATGAATTTGTAAACAAAATGCACACACGACGCAACAAGATCTAGAACCCTAGATCAACTTGACACACTAACACACTTGGCTGTAAGGAGATTGATTAGATAGAGTAGAACAAAAATCAATCTCAAGAATTTAAAACAAGACAAAAGAGTAAGGATAATAAGATATAGAACAAACCTTGAATGCCTAGAGCTCTGCTACCAACTAATACGATCCTATTTACCTAAGATGCGCTTGAATGACGATCTAGTTCGAATGTTTGATACTTGCGCAGAATTTGGTGGATAGGCTCACGAGAACAAGCCTAGACTAGCAAACAACTCTGTGCCTACTAACCTAAACGAATCCTAGTGAGGTTCTTGTTTGTATTAGGTTCAACCCTGTGACCCTAAGGAACAAACAATGGCCGCAACTTCGGTTTTACTTGTCCTAACCCTAGCTTGCAAAACTGAAGGTTAAACCGAAGGTTCGAGTCCACGAACAAAACTGAGAAGGATCTCTAAGACAAAGTCTCAAAATTGTACTAGCAACAATCTTGGTTTTACATAGTGCCAATCGGCCTCCTTAAATAAGCGGTATGTGCAATTCTACTTTTACTCGAACTAGGAGTTCTAATTGCTAAATAATTCTATCTACATAAGTAACAATAAAATAGACAAATAAACTAAAAAATAAATACTAAATAAGTCCATAAGCTTCTCCCAAGCTCCGCTTGTTGGTTCCATCATGGCTCGCTCTTGGTTCAGTCACATTGACCATGGGCTCGGTCAATGCGCACCTAAATATGCTCTCGAGCCATCTCTCAATTACCTCATGCGTTTGGGCTAAAACTTGGTCCAAACCTTCCTAACATGTCAAAATACATGTTACAAGGTTGGTCACTCGAATTAAACTCAACCGAAGCTATTCGCTCCCTTGAGCGCGCCTATTGGGCTTGTACGCACCCTTGGTGCATGCAATTAAGTCACCCTGAGCCATCTTGTAATTCGTCCGTGCGATTGACCCCAAACTTGGCCACGACTCTCCTAGGACTCCAATAAATTTTGTATTCATGTTGAAGTCATGATCAAAGCTAGTCTTCCATGCATTGGCTCGGTCATCCCTCTTGGTCGTGTCCGTTGGTGCATGCGCGGGCGCTATGCGCTTTCTTCATGCTACAGCTTGGCCTGCTCGTGCCTTTGACCTTGTCTCCATGCACAAGGTCTGACTTAACTTTTCTTGGCTTCTCGCTGCTTCCTTGGCTCTAGCCACATGGTGCGTGCCATGTGATGTGAGACGAATTAGGGTTTGTGTGAGGATTCGCATCACCTCGCACACCTTGAGCACAACACCATCGTCCAGCTCTCACCTAGCGCCCTCGGCCACGCCGTATTTTCCAAGCCCTCGCCCGCCAAACGTGAGGTACGCAACACTCGCGGTCCCATCGCGCACCACAAGGCCTCGACCAGTGCCCACGTAGTAGAGAATGGGCCGCGTCCACATTCCCAAGCCTACAACTAATGAGCACATGAGTTCTGGCCATAAGAAGGGGCATTTTTGTCCAAAATGCGTTATGAAGACCTATGAATAAATAGAACCTTTGAAGGCTATTTTAGTTAGTTTTTTATTTAAGTGAATATTTTCTAGAGTTTGAGGCAACCTCCTCCTTAGATGATGCTAAATTGGTGATACCTTGCATCCATACAAGTAAAACCTTCAAATTATCATATCTTGTAAACGTTTTGTTTCTTTTAATTCAAGTAGTTCATCATTTGTTATCATCTTCTCTTGTGTTTGTATGTTTCAATTCCGCACTTCTACTTCTTCTCCTTTTGTTTATTTTGTCTTGAACTAGATCTTTTATTTTCATTAAAACACATCCAACCATTTCTAGTTGTATTTCGGTTTTGAGATTGTGCTCACCGAAAATCATACACTAGTGTGGCTTGGATCGTATCATGTAGTAGTGATGCATTTGGTTCTCAAGACTTTATTTTTCTTAAAATTCCAAGCATCATAAGAGTCTTCATGTTCTTCATGTTCTTATTCTTGAGGTTGTGACAATTTTCATTTTTGCTTGAATTCCCTTTAAAGAAAAATAAAAATTGAAAATTTTCTTGTTCTTAGTGTTTTAAATCTTTCCTTTTGTAGTTCTTGTGGTTGTTTCGTGTTTCCCCTTTCATTTCCTTGGTTAAATTGAAAGTTTTTTCTAATTCTTGGGTCAAAAACACCTAAAGTTGTTTATCTTTTGCGGTTTGATCTTTTGAGTCTTTCATTTTTGTTTTTCCATGTGTTGTCTGAAAATTGTGTCTTCTTTTCTTACTTAGTTGTCTGAAAATTGTGTCTTCTTTTCTTACTTTTGTGTCAAGGTTTTAAGAACACAAACATCCATCTTCAAATCTCAAATTCTTCCATCTTTTCTCTTGCAAAGTGTCACTTTCACACTCTCTCTAATTAAATGCATACACTTGCTTGTGTTTTGTTTGACTAGAGCTGAAAGACAACTTTGCTTTTGTGTCATCTTGTAAAATTCACATGTGTGCTCTCAGAGTTTGAAATACAACAAGTGCTCATCTTTTGCCAATTAGGGTAAAAACCAAGTTAGTTATAAAAAATTGTCATTTCGGGTAAAAGTTTCAATTTCACTTTCATTTGTGTAACTTTGAATCCGAAGTACACTGTTTATTTTACTTGAGTTGTCTACTAATTCTTAAAGTCTTAGTCTTTTAAGTCCTTTTCTCTTAAGTCTTTTTGGAGTCTTTTTTTTTAGTCTATTCTAAGCCAAGTTAGTTTTCCTTGTGATTTTTTCTTGAGTTTGATACGGTCACGGTTCTCTATCAAAAGGATGATGGAGTTACCGCAACATGAATGAGAGATTTATGGTGAGAGATCTGTGAGAGATTGTTCTCTTGAAGAAAGGATCTAGTTCAAGATGAAAGATGGGGACGTTTGACACAAGGAGAAAGGATACAAACATACAAACACAAGTGAGGAAAAGAGTAACTTAATCGTGAGGATTAAGGATATTATTTTTGGTATTTTCATGTTGGAAATCACAAGTAAATATGCAACACAAATTTGACACAACAATATGGAAACTTTTAATAATTTTACTTGACTCAAATCAATGGCTTTCCAAATCAAATAGATAAGCACCAACAGAGCTTATAATGAGAGTTAGGAGGCTTAAGAACTCCACTAAGTTTCATAAAAACACAAGCTAAGTTTACAAAATGAAAGGAAAGAGCTATTTATAAAATGTCGCCAAGGGTTGCTCTTTAAAAGGTTGAAAAGGGCCGAAAGTGCAAATTGGGGCAGTGACTTAGTGGTATGCTGCCAAGGTGCTAGCAGCATGCCACTAAGCGCTGGCCAATTAGCACACATTTTGTGCAAAAAGTGTGGTTGATGTCAATACTAGCAAATTTCATTCGGGAAATCCAGTACCCACCATAGCTGGCTAACCCGGTAGTTGTCCCAAAGCCTAACGGAGAGTGGAGAATGTGTATTGACTTCACGTCCCTAAATGAAGCATGCTCAAAAGATTGCTACCCACTGCCTCGGATCGAGCAATTGGTGGATCAAACGTCAGGGTACGAATACTTAGCAGTGGAACATAAGGAGAAGATGACATTCATTACTCCGACAGGAACTTATTACTATAGGGTCATGCCGTTTGGATTAAAAAATTCGGGGGGCACTTTCCAGAGAACAACCAACAGAATTTTTAAGGCACAACTAGGCAGAATATGCAACACAAATTTGACACAACAATATGGAAACTTTTAAAAATTTTACTTGACTCAAATCAATGGCTTTCCAAACCAAATAGATAAGCACCAACAAAGCTTATAATGAGAGTTAGGAGGCTTAAGAACTCCACTAAGTTTCATAAAAATACAAGCTAAGTTTACAAAATGAAAGGAAAGAGTTATTTATACAATGTCTTCAAGGGTTGCTCTTTAAAAGGTTGAAAAGGGCCGAAAGTGCAAATTGGGGCAGTGACTTAGTGGTATGCTGTCAAGGTGCTAGCAGCATGCCGCTAAGCGCTGGCCAATTAGCACACATTTTGTGCAAAAAGTGCGGTTGATGTCAATACTAGAAAATTTCATTCGGGAAATCCAGTACCCACCATAGCTGGCTAACCCGGTAGTTGTCCCAGAGCCTAACGGAGAGTGGAGAATGTGTATTGACTTCACATTCCTAAATGAAGCATGCCCAAAAGATTGCTACCCACTGCCTCGGATCGAGCAATTGGTGGATCAAACGTCAGGGTACGAATACTTAGCGGTGGAACATGAGGAGAAGACGACATTCATTACTCCGACAGGAACTTATTACTATAGGGTCATGCCGTTTGGATTAAAAAATACGGGGGGCACTTTCCAGAGAACAACCAACAGAATTTTCAAGGCACAACTAGGCAGAAATCTAGAGGTATATGTGGATGACTTGCTGGTGAAGTGCATGAGTTTTAAGGCCCATCTGGTTGACCTAACAAAAAATTTCCAAGTCATGCGCACATATGGCATGAAAGTCAACCGAAACAAGTGCTTGTTTGCTTTTCAGACGGGAAAATTTATGGGCTACGCAGTCAGTCGCAGAGGAATCCAGCCCAACCCTGACAAGATGAAAGCCATTCACGACATGATATCCCCACGGAATATGAACGAGGTACAGCAGCTCACTAGCACGGTGATCGCCTTGAGTCATTTTATCGCCAAATAGGGCGAGCGATGCCTCCCCTTCTTCAAACTCATCCGGAATAATGCACTATTTGGATGGACTAAAGAATGTGAGAGGGCCTTCTCATGAATAAAAGAATATCTCACATCTGACCTACTATTGGCACGACCGGAACCTGGGGACACTCTTTATTTATATCTAAGAGTGGCCGAAGAAGTAGTAAGTGTCGTCTTGGTACGGAACGAGGATGGTATCCACAGACTGTCTACTTCGTAAGTCGAATCCTAAAGGATGCCGAGTTGTGATACTGTTGGATAGAGAAAGTGGCGTTTGCCCTAGTACAAGCCACCTGGAAGATGACACGATATTTCCAAGCGCATACGGTAGTCATCTTGACAAACCAGCCTTTGGGGTGAATTTTCAAAAGGCCGGAGACATCAGGAAGAATGGTCATCTGGGCCATTGAGCTGGAGCAACACGACCTACAATACTAGAACCAACCATCTGTCAAGGCACAACAGTTGGCTGACTTTATCGCTGAATGTACCTTCTCAGGAGGGCCAACTCCTGAGATGTTGAAAGTCGAGATGGAGGATGTGGATCTACCCTATCTGGAAACCTTTGGAGATAAGTGGGTTATCTTCGTTGACGGCGCCAAAAATCAAGAGTCAGCTGGAGCAGGAATCATCGTATCCGGGCCTGAAGGAATAAAGATACGTTACGCGTTGAAAATCTTAAAACCTTTATCTAACAACACGATAGAATACGAAGTGCTTCTGGTTGGTCTGCGGATAGGAAGGGACTTGACAGCAAAAGTGATCCACAACTACAAGGAACTAGGGGACCTGCAGTTAGAAGTCCATGGCATTTCAAAATTGATTGTAGACCAAGTTAACGATCATTCATAAGAAAAAGACCCCACAATGATCCGGTATCTTGAAAAGATGCAGCATGAACTATCACAGATAAAGAAGTGAGGGATCCGTGTGGCAATTAATCATGTTTCGAGAGAAGAAAACGTCGAGGCTGATATGATAGCTAAGCTAGCTGCTGATCCTAGCTCAATCATGCCAAAGGATGTGATGATCGAGGAGATCTTGATGCCCTATTTCATGGAAGAACAATTCACCTTATGCTTCCAGGAAGAGGCGAACGATTGGCGTACACCGATAATCAAGTGGCTGTAGAATCACAGTTTACTAGAAGATCCCAAAGAAAAGATGAAAATTCTGAAGCGAGCTGAAAGGTGTTCAACGTTCAATGGAGAGCTAATCCGCCGTTGTTTCCCTCACCCCGCAGCAAAGTGTATATTGGAAGTAGAAGGACACTATAACTTACGGGAAATTCACGAGGGAATTTATGGTATGCATGTTAACGGAGGAACAAAGTACGCCCAGATTCTCCATACCAGATTCTACTGGCCCTCAATTCGAAAAGACTACGATACCTTCGTAAGAACCTACTAAAATTGTCAAGAATTTGCGAGAGTTCCCCGACAACCCGCCACAGAGATAGCGACAATGGTTAGTCCATGTCCATTTGCCCAGTGGGGAATTAACATCATGGGACCATTCCCGGTAGCTCACCCTCAACTCAAATATGTCATTGTCGCAGTAGACTACTTCACCAAGTGGGTGGAAGCCGAGGTCGTTTCAGAGATTTCAGCAAAAAAGACTTGGTAGTTCTTCAAAAACCAAGTGATCTTGAGATTCAGCTTCCCTCAAATTCTTATTAGCGATAATGGAACGCAGTTTACCAATGGCTATTTCTAGAGGCAATGTCAAGAATTGACGATCGAACAAAGATTCTCCTCCGTGGCTCACCCGCAGACAAACGGTCAAATAGAGGTCACTAATCGAACCATCTTGAGTGGAATCAAGAAAATCCTGGAAGGAGTTCCCACAAAGTGGGCGGAAGAGCTCCCGTACATCATGTGGGCCTACTGGATGACAGCCAAGATAAGTACAGGAGAGACACCCTTTGCGTTGGCATACGGTACTGAAGCCGTTACCCAGGTGGAAATCAGAGCTATAAGTCTACGCATAGAGTATTTTAACGAGGAGCAGAACGAGGACAGGCTAAGGGAACAACTCAACTTGGTACCAGAACTGCAAGAACAAACCTTGCTGCATCTAGAAACGACTACTGAAGACAAACGATCTAGTACTATGCAATAGAGTGACGGTCGGGCAGAAAATGAGAAAGCTCAGTCCTAATTTGGATGGACCTTATCGGGTCACCAGAGTTATCGGAAAAGGCGCTTATCACCTGGAGGAGATTGACGGTACTCCATTACCCAACTTTTGGAATATTGTCAATTTAAAATTATATCATGCTAGAGCTGATGTATTGTTTATATATTCACAATAAATAATGACATCGAGGACATGAGCTCAGAAAGTTCTAAATCACATTAAGAAAAACACATGTGCTAGTACTTCTCAGTTCATGCACAGATCATAGCTTTTGCCAGCTTGTTACAACCTATCAGCACACACATACAAAAGGGACACCAATAATATTCCTTGCATTTTTCTTCAAACGGGCAGGAGACGACGAAGGTAAACTCCCGAAATACTCCATCTTTGTTTCAATCAAACGAATGTAAATAAGAGAAAAGAGTTGCTATGTCAGCTAACAGTATGCCTTCTTGCCCATTCCGGTCGCGCATCGACATAAGGTAATGCACAACATATAGTGGTATGGCGGAAGGGTACGCGTCAAGAAAAATGAGTTGCCATGTCAGCTAACGGTATGCCTTATAGCCCAATTCTGGTCATGCACTTTGATAGAACGCATTTAGTGCATATTTTTTCCTCTTTTCCTAGGCCTTTTTAGATCTTGATGATACTGATATTATCTTATTTTTCCACTTTTTGCAGATCTAGGCTTTTGAGGAGGAAATTCCAAGAAGATGCATTGTTTACTGGGTTTTGGACAGAATCGAGCAGCTAAACTATCTAAAGAAGGAAATCTAGAAGATCCGCTCATTATTCCTGAAGCTAAACTATCCAAAATTACTCCAATCAGACATAGGATTCTATTTTTGTAATTCCTATAAATACTTTTACTAAATTAGGTTTTATCTCACTCTCTCTCTCTCCCTTTTTGGCACTGGCATAGATATTCTCTAAACTTCCACCTTCAGCACAGGTTGTTCTCCTTTTAATAATCCGGAGCCTTGCTCCGGCCGGTAATATTCACAAGTTTTCTTCATCTTCTCCTTCTCCTTTAATTATGCAATTTAATTATTTTGATTATTTTACTTTTACTATGAGTAGCTAAACTACCTATTCTTGGTAGGAATCATCGAAGGTTGCTAGGAATGTCGTGAGGTCTAATTGAGCTTAAAACATCCTTAGTTTGTATTTATTCAGTTAATAGAAAGTTGCCAATTTACATAGGACTGTTACGAGCCTGATCAACTAGTGACTAGGCCTAGGCTATTAAAGTCATCTCTGTGGTAATAACTAATGTGAGGATGCAGGGTTAAGTAGACAACCAGTTTGGAAGTAATCGAGTCGCTAGTCTCATCCAGCTGGGTTAAACTGATAATTAGGGTAGTCCCTCGAACATACGGAGTGTCTCGCCCTAGATGTGTCTTTCCTTGTCTTAATGGGCCTTCGAGTATTGTCTCCATAAACGCATCTTGGAGGACGGCGAAGTGTCAAGATTACTCCATAAACGCACTTTGGAGTAGTTTCTCTTACGAAGGAAAGCAGAGGACCTAAACGTACCTGCTCCCTATAGCACGTCTACCTGCTAGGGGTAGACGATACTTGCACCAATGACCGACTGACCATAAATGCAACCGGAGATAGATTACTACTAGGAACCTTCTCTCTATTGATTTCTTACTTATTTTAATTCTGTTTGGTATTGCTTTCTTAGTTATTAATCAATGACCCCTTTAAAACCCCCCTTTTTTGTTACTATTTTGTGTGGTACTCTTAGTTATACACTGAAGTGAGTGTCTACCCTTAGTCATGATTAATTTCCAAATCATGATTAATAATTTTAAAAATATGACTGTTATCCCTTCTTTTTCTCCTCCCTAGAACACGCTTCCTTTTTCTTTTCTTCCTTTTTCTCCGCGTGTCAATCAGCCCAAGGCTGAATAAAATGTGGCCAAGATCAAATATACTCCTCACCACACTTAGATCCTCTAAATCACTCCTGAATTTTTTTTTCTTTCACAAACTCCCTGAAAAGTTTAGCAAGAGAAAATCAATCAGTGGTACTGGCAAAATTTGAACAATAAATTTATTCAAGAGGACTGAAAATAAAAGGCATGGGTTGCCTCCCATGTAGCGCCCTAGTTATAGTCCTAGGCATGACTTTGCTGTTCTTTTAATGAATCTCAGTTGGGGCTTCAATCGCCTGATTTTCCTAAAACGTTGGAAATCCTTCTAGGAATGGTTTGAGTCGCTGTCCATTGACCTTAAACACAATCCTTGTCTTTTCATTCTTAATATCCACTGCACCACGAGGGTAGATATTAGTGATAACATATGGAGCTTCCCATTTGGTTTTAAGCTTACCTGGGAAGAGCTTAAATCGTGAATTGTACAAGTTGGAGATTCTTCTCAACAATTTTACTGTCATGATATGTCTTCATCATGATCTTAGCTAAGAGCTGGTTATCATATGCTTGATTCCTCAATTCTTCTATTTCGTGTATTTGGACTTTCCTTTCCTCACCTACTTGGTCGTACCTTAGATTGCATTTCCGAATTGCCCAATAAGCTCTATGTTGCATACCTACGGGCAGGTGACAAGCTTTCCCATACATAAATTTGTAAGGAGTCATTCCTATGGGGGATTTGTAAGCAATCCTATACGCCCATAGTGCATCATCTAACCTTTGGCTCCAATCTCATCGATCTAAGCCAACAGTCTTAGCTAAGATCGATTTGACTTCTCTGTTTGATACCTCCGCTTGGCCATTTGACTGAGGGTGGTATGCAGTGGAGACTTTGTGGGTTACACCATACTTCCTGAAAAGAGAAACAATAATACTATTGCACAAATGTGTGCCTCGGTCGCTAATGATCCCCCTAGGCACACCAAACCTGTTCAAAATGTTAGTTTTCAAAAATGAAACAACAGTTCTAGCATCATTGGTCCTAGTTGCCTTAGCTTCTATCCATTTAGACACATAATCCACAGCTAGCAATATATATTGTTTTCCATCCGACATAGGAAATGGTCCCATGAAATCAATGCCCCATAGATCAAAAATCTCACAATTTAATATAACATTCATGGGCATTTGATTTCTAGCGCTTATGTTTCCTATCTTTTCGTATTCAGGACATGTCTTACAAAACATATAACTATCATGAAATAGAGAGGGCCAATAAAATCCTGATTCTATGACTTTTAAGGTTGTCCTCTTAGCTCCAAAATATCCACCACATGCATAAGAATGACAAAATCTTAAGACCGAAGGGATCTCACTTTCAGGAATACATCTCCTAATCAGTTGATCAGATCCAATTTTCCAAAGGTATGGGTCATCCCGAACGAAATACTTGCCGTCATACTTAATCTTAACCTTTTCTTGAGCCGTTAGGTCTCCATGGTGTTTACCTGTGGCTAAGAAATTGACTAGGTCGGCAAACCATGGTCTAATTACCTGGACGACAAATAAATGTTCGTTTGGAAAATCATCCCTGATCGGTTCTGAATCGGCCTTGACAAAGCATCTACTTAGGTGGTCTGCAACTAAGTTCTTCTTTCCTGCTTTGTCCTTAATCTCCAAGTTATGTTCCTGCAAAAGTAAAACCCAACGGATCAGTCTTGGCTTAGATTCGGCTTTTGTCAAGAGGTACCTTAAGGCTGCATGGTCAGAAAAGACTATGACTTTTGTTCCCAACAAATACGATCTGAATTTGTCCAAAGTGAAGATTATTGCGAACAATTCCTTCTCCGTTGTGGTATAGTTCTTTTGCGCATCGTCAAGCATCTTAGAGGCGTAGTAGATCACGTATGGATCTCTACCGTTACTTTGCCCTAGAACCGCACCAACAGTTGAGTTACTAGCATCGCACATCAATTCGAATGGCAGGTTCCAATCTGGCACTTGGATGATTGGGGTTGATGTGAGTTTCTCTTTGACCTTCTTAAACACTACTTGGTAGGATTCGTCAAAATCGAAGTCTACTTCCTTTTGCAAGAGTTTGCACATTGGTTCCGCTATCTTCGAGAAATCTTTGATAAACCTGCGATAAAACCCTGCATGGCCTAGAAAACTTCTAACCTCATGCACGCATGAGGGGTAAGGCAAGGTTTTGATAACGTCAATCTTAGCTTGGTCAACTTCTATACCTTTCTTAGAAACTACATGACCTAAGACAATACCTTGTTCAACCATGAAATGACATTTTTCATAGTTAAGAACGAGGTTAGCGGTCACACACCTTTTCAAAATATGTTTCAGTGTCGTTAAGCATTTATCAAAATTATCACCATAGACGGTGAAGTCATCCATAAACACTTCAATACCTTTTTCCACATAGTCTGAAAAGATACTAACCATACACCTTTGAAAGGTGGCCGGCGCATTGCACAATCCGAATGGCATCCTCCTATATGCAAAGGTTCCGAAGGGACATGTAAATGTCGTCTTCTCTTGGTCTTCCAATGCCACTGGGATTTGATGAAATCCCGAATAACCGTCCAAGAAACAGTAATGGGACTTGCCAGTCAATCTTTCCACCATTTGGTCAATGAATGGTAATGGAAAGTGATATTTTCTTGTGACTTGGTTAAGTCTGCGGTAGTCTATGCAGACTCTCCATCCATTCTGAATTCTCGTGGTTCTCTTTACTCCATCTTCACCTTCAGTCACGGTAGTACCTGTCTTTTTTTGGCATAACCTGCATAGGGAAAACCCATGAACTATCAGAGATTGGATATATAATCCCAGCATCAAGTAATTTAATGATTTCTTTCTTGACAACTTCCATCATCGGAGGGTTTAGCCTCCTTTGGGGTTGTCTAATAGTTTTCTTATCCTCTTCCACATGAATTTTGTGGGTGCAAATGGTGGAGGATATACCCTTGATGTCTGCTAAGGTCCATCCTATAGCCTATTTATGTTCCTTCAAAACGCATGTCAATCTTGTCTCTTCTTCGCTAGAAAGCTTAGCTGAGATTATTACTGGGAGAGTTTTGTCTTGGCCTAGATAGGCATACTTAAGGTGTTCTGGTAACTCCTTAAGATCAAGCTCGGGTGCCTGTATAATAGATGGTAACATCTCAGAGTTAGACATGCTAAACAATGGGCAAGGCGCGGTTTCCTTCACTGGTTCAGTTTCATGAAGATCCGTTAAGATCTCCCTAAGATCTTCTCGGTTCCCTACTCGGTCTTCCATTTCTTGCAGCGTCTTAGCTGAGATACTTCTGCTTAAGACAAAATTAAGTGGGTCAGTAGCATTTAAGTCTGCAGTCTCTTCCTCAATAAGGTATAAGATATCAATAAAATTAACACTATGTGTCTCCTTATGATAATTTAATCCCTCCTTCATGTAGAACTTAATCGTGCTCCCAAAGAATTCCAAAATAATACTACCTTCATAAACATCTATCTTTGCTTTAGCAGACCTAAGGAAAGGTCTACCTAGAAGCACATCAGTGGTACAGGAAGGTAAATCAGTATCCATTTCAACAATATAAAAGTCCACAGGGTATATAAAGTTATTGACTTGGACGAGAACGTCCTCTACCAAACCCTTAGGATGGATCACGGTTCGGTCAGCTAGTTGAATCACCACCTGTGTCTCTTCCATGGGTCCCATTTGTAATGATTCGTATTCCTTTAAGGACATCACGTTGATCCCAGCCCCTAAATCGCAAAGGCCCTTTTCCACCGTTTTGTTCCCAATTTTACAAGGGATGGTGAAGGTTCCTTTATCTACACATTTCTCTGGTAGTTTGCTTTGAAGTACTGACGAAACATTCTGCAAAAGATTCACCCTCTCAACACCTGCAACTTTCATTTTGTTAGTGCAAAGTTCTTTCAAAAATCTTGCGTAAGAAGGTACTTTAGAAATTAAATCTAGCATAGGAATATTCACTGCTACTTTGCCAAAAATGCTCAGGAATATTCACTGGCTAAGATCGGCTGTTGTGTTTGGACTGGAATATCAGTCTTGGTCTCCATCTTAGCCAAGGTTGGTTCCGGCTGAGCTTCTGCTTGAATTTCTTCATCCACATCGACATCCTCATCACCAAATGAATGATTACGTACCTCCTGGTCTGATTTCACACCCTTTCGTTTAGGTAGAACACTTCCACTCCTAAGATGAATAGCACTTACGTTGTGCCTTGGGTTATCCTCGGTGGTGGAAGGTAATTTTCCACTTGTTCGTGGCTGCTAGATTTGTTGGGTGAGCTGGCCTATTTATTTCTGCATCTCAGCAATACTGGACTGAGTAGCTTTTTGCATTTCAGCAAGGCTAGATTGAGTTGACTGCATGAATTTTTGCAATGTGTCTTCTATAGGAACTCCGATCATCTTAAGCGGTTGAGGTGCAGGAGGTAACACTGGGGCATTTGATTGATTTACTCTAGGTGGTCTGGGTACGAAGTGTTGGAAATTTTAGATTGTCCTTGATTATAGCCGTACGCTGCATTTACAGGGATTGGGGCTGGATCGTCGGGTTGTTCTACCATGTAACAACTATGGGTTGGGTGATCTAGCTGTTGACAAATCCCGCAAATAGAGGGCATAGGATTGGCTACTGCTACTGTAGTTTGTACCTGAGATGTGGTACCTGTAGAAAGATTCATCAAAATTTCAGTAATTTTATCAAGTTTATTTTCCACATTTATAGCATTCAAAGAAGAAGGTGTAGAATTTCGCTCAGATGAGGCGTTGTTTTGGCTGTTGTCAGCCATTGTTTGGAGAAGTAATTTTGCTCTTGTTGGTGTAAGATCTTGAAGTGCTCCTCCAGCGGCTGAGTCTAGCCTTTCTCTATCCTTTACACACATTCCGTCATAGAAGTATTGGATTAGGAGATGATCTGCCACTCCGTGGGTGGGGCAAATGTCTTGAAGGTCTCTAAACCTTTGGTGATACTCGCTCAAACTCTCTCCTCCCCTCTGTTGAAAGAAAACTAAACTTTTCCTTGCTGCCCCTGCCTTAGTCGCATTCCAATAATTATTTAGGAAGGCAGCGGACATGTCTCCCCATGTTGTAATGGTATTATGGGGCAAGCTATAGAACCAATTCTTAGCTGAGTCTTCGAGAGACCAAAGAAATGACTTTAGTTTGGCTCTCTCGATTGTTACCCCTACTGGTTTGAGGGTATCGCATTGGAGGTGAAGGTTCCTCAAATGGTTGTATGGATTCTCGTTTGAGTGGCCATGAAACTTGGTTAAGTTGGCAATGATGTTTGTCTTGATAGACCAATCATTAGCCATCGGGGGTAGATTAATACAGGAGTAGGTCACTCGCTCTGCCCCTCTATTTTGTTCCCTCATCATCTGTTTTTCTTGGTTTTCCTCCATGGTTGGTATTGGGTTTTCAGCTGGGCTTGAATCTTGGCCTAGATTGTTACTGGGACCAGATTATGTTTGCGTCCCTGAAAATTCACCGTTAGTCTTTCTCTTGGCTTTCTTTCTATTTTGTGCTTCAGCTTTTGTAAGTTTCAGATTCAAAGGTAGTAAATCTTCCTTTGAGGACCTGGTCATCAACTGCAAAAGACAAAAATAAAAACAAAACTATAAGAAACACCGTCAAAAGATCCCCGGCAACAGCGCCAGAATTTGATTGCGTGTCGAGGGCATCAAATTTAGTTGTAAAAAGATATAGAAAATGGGGTAGGAATACAACTTATCACTCGTCCACAAGGGACTCATAGATTGCGATAAGAGGTTCGTCCACAGAGATCTTGGTGGTGTATTGTAGTCTTGACTCGACTTCCTCGTCACTGGAGTTGAGGGTATTTTTGTTCCTGGTATTAAGATAAACAAAGGATAAAAGAGAATAAGCAAAAATAGAATAAAGAAGCAATCTTGGGCAGAAGTGAATCTTAGCTAAGATTCCTGGCTGAGATTGGTTGGAACTTTCGTGAGGTGCTTTAGCTACTAAACATATTAATCAAGGAAGTAAAAGAATAATTGAAGAACATGAAATAGAATTAAATGCGATATTTCCGAAGGAATTATCACAACAATTGTTTACAAAAAACCAGAAGAAAGGAAGATGGATCATCCTGTAATTGGCAGCCTTCCCTAACCTTTAACAAGGTTAGAGTCCCCACCAATCACGTTCCTTTCCAAACTCCTTCTTCAAATTAACTAAAAGATTGGGATAAAAATCCCAATTGTTTTTAAATCCTAAAGCGATAATAATAATAAGATAATAACAAAGTGTTTTTGTTCAAATAGGATTACATCCAAGAAATCTTCAAGTGGATGTAACAGCCAGTTGGTCCTCTTATCTGATTCCGCTACCCATGAGTCCATGTTCAGCACGGTCCTACCCTGCAGTCTTAGCCAAGACATGCGGCTAAGACTGCCAGTCTTTTGCTCCAGCACTAGATTCTTCCAGAAGCGGTCTCGCCTAAGATTCCTCCAAAAGAAGCCAGATTGACGTAAAAAGGGTTGTTTCTGCCACAAACAAGGAGTTTTGAAGTGGTAAAAACACATGAAATAAAGCATCAATCAGGCTCCTTTTTAAGGATGCGCTAAACCCTAATTCCAAAATGGAAACTAGTCTAGTTCCTAAAAATGGAATTAAAACAAAAAGGCAACAAGCCAAACTTCCATAAAGGTTCCAAAACCCTAAAATAACTTAAATAAAATTAGAGATAAAGGATAGATGTGCAGGCGCCGCCGTTTTGGTCAATATGGCCAAGTGGCTTTGCTTGCGGGGTCCGCCGGTCATGTCTTAAAAAAACAAGGCGTTTTCCTTATTCCCTTGAGAATTCCCAATGAAACTTGGAGGGAAACTTCCTAACACATAAACGAAGTACTGGGCTAAGTCTTGTGCGAGGAAAATTGCTCCGATCTTCAAAAGGCTCGGCGGTGGCTTTTGTAGTCACATATGTTCTTGTGATTTGGGCGTTCTCCCAAATTTTTCGGGCGTTTCTCCTGATTTTTCTCCTGGACTCCTCTCTTGTATTATAAATAATTCTGGCCTAGTCAAAAATGGGAGAAGGGCACTGATGGACCTAAAGGTCCGAGGTGACCACACATGGCCCATGCGCGGGCGTAGACGCTGCGCGGATGAGGGTCACGAGGAGCGGCTGGTGCGCGCGCAGGCTGACTTCCTCCGAGGCTGGCTCTGCCTTCAGCTCCTTATGGATGAGGCTGCTTAGCCTCACCTGCAAGGCTCGGGCCCTGAAGCGGGTGATCGGGCTGCAATGGGAGGCTCGCAGCTGCGGCACTAGGGTTGGGGTTGGCTCCGCTAGGGATCGTATCATCCCCTCCATCTTGAGAAGGATTTGTCCTCGAATCCAAATCAGCAACATCCTCATCACCTGCATCAAACAACCTTAAGTGAGAAATATTAAAGGTTCCATGAACCGAACTATACTCACTCGGAAGATCTAGGCGGTAAGCGTTGTTATTGATTTTCTCAACAATCTGAAATGGTCCATCTCCTCGTGGAGCTAATTTTCCATGTCTCTTTGCTAGAAATCTCTCACGTCTGAGGTGCAGCCACACCCAATTGCCAACTTGGAAGGACACTGTCTTACGGCCTTCGTTACGCTTACGCACTAGGCGCTCGTTCATGCACTCAATGTTCTGCTTAGGCTTCTCATGTATCTTCTATATGTTTGCTGCCCTCTGCTGTCCATCTAAGTTAGAAACATCACTCAAAGGTAAAGGGTCAAATCCATGGGAGTAATTGGATTAAAGCCATAAACTACTTCAAAAGGCGAACAATTGGTAGTAGAATGGATTGAACGATTGTAAGCAAACTCCATGAAAGGCAAATGATCAGTCCATTTAGAAATATGTTTAGTAACTAAAGAGCATAAAAGAGACCCTACAGTACGGTTAACAACTTCAGTTTGACCGTCGGTGTGAGGGTGACATGAAGTCGAATACAGCAATTTAGTTCCTAGGCGACTCCACAAAACTCGCCAAAAGTGGCTCAAGAATCTTCCATCACAGTCACTAACAATACTAATAGGCATGCCATGGAGGCGGACTACCTCTCTAAAGAATATATCAGACGCATCATTAGTATATTTAGAAGGCAAAAAGTGCGCCATTTTGGAAAACCGATCCACCACAACAAATATACTATCCTTACCATCCCAAGATTTAGGTAATCCTACAATGAAGTCCATGGACAGATCGGTCCACGGTTGGGAAGGTACGGGCAGTGGCATATATTCACCATGACTAGCTAACCGAGATTTTTCCCTTTGGCAAATTAAGCATCTAGCAATCACACGCACAACATCACGTTTCATCTTAGGCCAATAAAAGTGTGATTTAAGCATGTCATAGGTTTTATTAATGCCAAAGTGGCCCATAAGTCCACCACTATGTGATTCATGCACAAGTAATTCACGCAAGGAACATCTAGGAATACATAGGCATTTGCGCCGAAAAAGATAGTTATCATGCGTAAAGAATTTCATGTCAGCCATGGAATCACAAGTCTTATAAATCTCACCAAAATCCAAATCAGTAGGGTAGAGTGGAATAATTTGAGAAAACCCTAAAAATTTGACACTAAAGAAGAGATCAAGACATACCTCCTAGACAATGCGTCGGCCACAACATTGTCTTTTCCTTCCTTGTACTTGATGTGGTAGGGAAAGCTTCCAAGAACTCCAACCATACGGAATGTCTTCTATTCAGCTTCCCTTGTCCCTTAAGGTATTTAAGGCTCAAGTGGTCGGTATGCACCACAAACTCCCTTGGCATCAAGTAGTGTTGCCAAACTTCGAATGCCCTAACTAGCGAATAAAGCTCTTTGTCATACATTGGATAACGTAGGTGGGCATCCTTGAGCTTTTCACTAAAGAAGGCTATTAGCTTCTTCTCTTGCATCAAAACAGCACCTATACTGATTCCACTCGCGTCGCACTCTAACTCAAACGGCTTGTCGAAGTCGGAAAGGGCTAACACGGGCGCGTTGGACAGCTTGTCCTTCAACGCTTGGAATGCGGCCTCTTGAGGTTCCTCCCACCTGAAATCAACATGTTTCTTAGTTAGGTCATTAAGTGGGGTAGCAAGAGTACTAAAATCATGAATGAAATGACGATAAAAGGAACCTAAGCTGTGAAATGAGCAGATGTCGCTTGCTATTTTTGGCGTAGGCCACTCCTTGATCGCTTGCACTTTCGCTTCATCCACCTTAACACCATCCTTTCCCACAAGAAACCCTAAAAAGTTAACCTGTTCTAAAGTAAAAGAGCACTTGGAGAGTTTAGCATAAAGCTTCTCTTCACGTAAGGTTAGAAAAAACTCCTTAAGGTGCGAAACATGCTCATGCAAAGATTTGCTATAAACTAAGATATCGTCAAAGTACACAACAACAAATTTTCCTATAAAATGCCTAAGAACATGGTTTATAAGTCTCATGAAGGTACTTGGTGTATTGGTCAATCCAAACGACATCACTAACCATTTATACAAACCATACTTTGTTTTGAATGTCGTTTTCCATTCATCACCCTCTTCCATTCTAATTTGATGATAGCCGCTCATTAGATCAATTTTTGAAAAAATTACACTACCACTAAGCTCATCTAACATATCATCTAAGCGAGGTATGGGGTGACGATACTTTACCGTAATTGTGTTGACAGCTCGGCAGTCAACACACATTCGCCAAGTCCCATCTTTCTTTGGCACTAGAATCACGAGAACGGCGCATGGAGACAAGCTCTCTTGGACATATCCCTTGCTAAGGAGCTTATCCACTTGCCTCTGAAGTTCCATAGTCTCCTTTGGATTGCTCCTATAGGCTGGTCGGTTTGGGATAGTCGATCCCGGCATAAAATCGATTTGGTGCTCTATGCCGCGGATTGGTGGCAAACCGGGTGGCATCTCCTCGGATGTTACATCTTGAAACTCCTGCAAAAGAGCTAAAATAGAAGAAGGCACAGAAGCTAAAGGATCAAGATTAGATGTACTTAAACAAAAGGCTTTAAAGCGAATTAAAAGCAAAGGGCGACTCTCGCCAAAATTCTATTTTTGCAAAATAAGAGCTTTGCGCAAATCTTTTGTTCTCGCATACAAGTTCACTTTCTTTTATTTTTCTTGCCTTTTCTTTACTTTTTCAAGCTCTTTCTTTTATGTTTTTAACCCACACTCACTCTTTTTACGGGGGTTGTTTTCATTCTTTTCTTTTATTTCAAACCCTTGCTCACTTTTTTCACGGGGGCTGTTTTCATCACTTGTTTTGTTTACAAACCGTGAGGCCTAAAATTCAGCAAAGAAATTCTCCAACCAGAGCTGATCCTCAAGCACTTGGGTAGGTGTAAGGGGTGAAAGTGTGAACTTCAATCCTCCCTTCTCATGCTTGTACCGATTGCTCCTCCCTTCGTGAGTGGCGTTGTGGTCGAATTGCCATGGCCGGCCAAGTAGCACATGGGATGCTTGCATGGGGACTACATCACACCATATCTCATCTTGGTATTTCCCCATAGACAAACTCACCAATAATTACTTAGTCACCCTAAGGCCGACTCCATCATTCATCCATTGCAAAGTGTACGACTTTGGATGCTTGACCATAGGTAACCCTAATTTATGCACAAGAAGCGTACTAGCACAATTAGTACATGAGCCATTATCAATAATAAGAGAGCATACCTTTGTACCAATATGGCACCTAGCATGGAATAAGTTCTCCCTTTGTTCCTCCTCACAAGTCTCGGCTCTTGGCTGCACACTCAAGTTTCGTCTAACTACTAGGGTCACCGAATCACAAACCCTAGTTTCGTGATCCGCCATTTCCTCTTCCTCACTCTCCTCCTCCGAATCCTCCACTAACACACGGTCCTCCTCCGAATCCATCTCACCATCATCCCTACTGACCAGAATCCTTTTGTTGGGACATTCGGCTTGCTTATGGCCTCGGCCACTACACTTAAAGAACACAATGTCTTTCGTAGGCACACAGTTAGTATTAGTAATAGGAACTTTAGGAAAAGTAGAGTTGGCCGAATTACCTTTGGTACCATAAGAGGATTTCGATACCTTACGTATTTCCTTGCTGTCCTTATTCCCCTTGGACCATGAGGACTTGTTCCAAGTGGAATTCCGCGAACTAAAGGTGGACGGATTAGACAACGCAGCCTTAGCCTTGTGTTGCCTCTCAATCTTCACGGCCATGTGGAGCATCTCCTCCAAAGTCCTATATTGAGTCAACTCCAAGGAGTTGGCTATCTCTCGGTTCAGTCCACTAATAAACCTAGCCATCTTCGCTTCCTCATCTTCTATCACGTGAACCCTAGCCAGAAGAACTTCCATCTCATTGTGATAGTCATTCACAGTTTTGGACCCTTGGGTGAGCTTTTGTAGGCGCTGAACTTGATCCCTATGATAGTACGGTAGGACAAACTTCCTCTTCATCACAAACTTCATATTCTTCCAATTAGTCACGGGACCTCTCAAATCCTCATTCACTTGCTCCCACCAATAGGCAACATATCCAAAGAACTCCACGGAAGCCAACCTTATTTTTTTCTCATCCGTGTAGTTGTGAGACCTAAAAATAGCTTCCATCTTTTGTTCCTAAGTCAAGTATGACTCGGGCTCATCCTTCCCTTTGATAGGTGGAACCTTGAGCTTGACGCTCCCAAGGTGATTGTCAACTCTCTCGCGCTCCTCGCGACGCGGCTGCTCAAAGTGACGCTCTCTCCTACCAAAGGCGTGTCTGTCGCGTCTATGCGCATCCCCTCCTCGGCGCATCATAAAAACCCTCGGTCCTGCCATGTGAGGCTCCTCCCCATACTCATCTTAAGAACCCTCAGCCTCATGCTCACTGAGCTGGTCATTGCTCGGTGGAGGCGCATATGCCTCTCGGTTCACTCTAGGGTTTAGGCGTTGCGCAACGTGTAGCCCGGGTCCTTGTGGAACAATATTCTCGCGTTCCCTAGCCTCAACCTGCTGCCTCCAAGCTCTCATGTCCTGGAGCTGGACTGCTATGTCTTGAAATGCCTTGGCTACATCGTTCGCAGCCGTTGGTTCCTTCTCTAAATTTCCAGACATCCTAAAATTCACAAAAAATAAATTTGCAAGCATAAAATTGCCTAAAACTATCACTCCCTCATGTGTTTACTCTCGTGTTTGTCTCTTTATTAATCTCACCAACAAATTGTCTAGATCCTCCTTCAATTAGCTCAAGATAAACCAACTCGAAGAATCTTCAAGGAAAAGCTTCCAAAGAGACACAAAGAAAACTAGCATAGAAATAAATTGTGAGGTAATATATTCGAATCAATTGCAAAGATCAATCAATCGATCAAATATACTACAGAGTAGAAAGGCACAGTAGTAATGGAATCAAAGAAAGGCTCAAAACAAACAGATTGAGTTAAGTGAAAAACTCAAAAACGCTAAAAGCATGCGATTAGGATTTTCAAACTTGTTTTGTCTATAACTTTTGAATCTGTTTTTGACGAAATTGCTTCACACTTTTTTTTTTTTGAATTTCAACAAAAACACAAAACACAAATTAACTAAGACACTTTGGGGACTTTGTTTTTTGTTTTTTTTTTACAGAAGTAAAGACCTACAAATCATTGGAGCCGATTTGCACACTAATCGCACACACAAGACACAATTGACACAAGACAACTAACACACAAGCACGCAAGAGAATTGGTGTAGATAGGAATCAAGGTATACCAATTCTAACAAAGAAAATGCAATTATTTAAAGGCATAGATTTACCAAGTCGGGACTGCAAAGCTCCGCTACCAGCTGATACGTTCCTTGTAGGCTAGAACACTTTTCTTAGATCATTGTCCAGCGACGTGGGTTTCAATGCGGAAAATAACTCGAAGAAGACGTGTGAATCTCCAAGGTAAGGTGTCCTTAGCACTCCACACAGAATCCCTTGAGGTTCTTGTGTCAAACCTTTGAATCTCCAAGGTAAGGTATCCTTGGCACTCCAAAGAACGGATGACTCAATGAAAGGTCCTTTCAAGTTTTACTTGACAAGCTAATCGAATGGACAAAACTCAATTAGATGCAAGGTTCATCAAGAACGGGTGGATGAAAATACAAACAATCTGTTTTCACTTATCAAAAATAGTCTAACTGAAATACAAAGTGGGCTGCTCCTTTTTAAGGATGCGCTAAACCCTAATTCCAAAATGGAAACTAGTCTAGTTCCTAAAAAAGGAATTAAAACAAAAGGGCAACAAGCCAAACTTCCATAAAGGTTCTAAAACACTAAAATAACTTAAATAAAATCAGAGATAAAGGATAGATGTGCAAACACCGCCATTTTGGTCAATATGGCCAAGTGGCTTTGCTTGTGGGGTCCGCCGATGACGTCTTAAGGACCTCTCATGTTTTCCTTATTCCCTCGAGCGTTCCCAATGAAACGTGGAGGGAAACTTCCTAACATATAGAAGAAGTACTGGGCTAAGTCTTGTGCAAGGAAAAATGCTTCGATCTTCAAAAGGCTCGGCAGTGGCTTTCGTAGTCATATGTTATCTTGTGATTTGGGCGTTCTCCCAAATCCTTCGGGCGTTTCTCCTAATTTTTGGCCTGCACTCCTCTCTTGTATTATAAACGATGCTGGCCTAGTCAAAAATGGGAGAAGGGTATTGATGGACCTAAAGGTCCTAGGTGGCCACACATGGCCCATGCGTGAGCGTAGACGCTGCGCGAATGAGGGTCACGAGGCGCGGCTGGTACGCATGCAGGCTGGCTTCCTCCAAGGCTGCCTCTACCTTCAACTCCTTATGGATGAGGCTGCTTAGCCTCGCCTACAAGGCTCGAGGCTCGAGACAATGGGAGGCTCGCGGTTGCAGCACTAGGGATGGGGTTGGCTCCGCTAGGGATCGTATCCCAAGGTACACATGTAGGAAAGGATCCGTAAAGCAAAGAGGAGGCACCAATGGAATGATAGAAAATTGGCTACCAAAATCTTAATAATTTCTTTGCAAATCAAGGCAACGAAGAGCCTTCTCATGGCAGCCCAAAGTAAACCCACAAACCACTCTTGCACTCCCATGGTGTCCATCCTCCACGTGATCATCACCACTCGATGGTACATCCAAAACAACCATCTCCCCACCACATAGAATGTCAACCCCATCAAGTGGCAGCACAACAAGTATCTCTTCCTTAAGTGGAGCCAAACTCTCCTCAATACAAAACACACCGGAAGAGCAAACACTAACGTTCGTAATGAGTGGTAAACTGAGGAAACAACGACTAGGTGTAACAACACACTCCTTACTTTTCACATCAACTAATTTACCTTGCCCAAGGTGCTCGGAGTCTCGTAGGTTCTTCAATTGAAGCCTCGTTGAGGTCGTGGTTGCTACCGTGGCTTGAGCGCTTCATTCCATTCGCGCTACAATTGAAGAAAACTCTGAGTCAAAGAAGGGGGGTGCTTGTGCATAGGAAGACTCGCTAACATAGGAAGGGGCACGACTATAGGAGTATGGAGGGGGTGCAACGCTCGAATCAAACGGGACATGGGGACGTTGAGGAGGCCACCGGACAAAAACACAAGAAGCGGAGCCATGCCCACGGCTTTGGTAGGATGAGGAACCTAGGCCATGGCTTGGAGAATAGGCCGCCGTGGTGTAGAAGTCCCCTTGTCCATAAGGAAGATACTCATGATCTTCCCAAGAACCATAAAAACAAGAAGTTTGCCGAGATGGAGCCTCCACATAGCTATGCGACTCATGAAGAACATACGGAAGGTGTCACCTCGCATTGTGATCAAACTCAGCCTAAGGTACATTGCCCTCATAAGATCAAGAAGTGTAATCATCACCCGCAATCGAGTCACAAGAATCACTAGGACAACAAGAACTATCCTCCCAATAGGAAACATCATCATCATAATAAGGAGACATAATGAGAGTACCTACAAAAGAAACAAAAACACAATTGCTATATAACAAACGTTAGTCTCTCCCTCACGTGTTTCGCTCGTGTTTCACACAATCACTCTAATAATCTCACCTCCTTACCCTCTCAAATCTCTTCTCATAAACCAAACCTTAAGCTACCAATGACTCTAAGAATCAACGAAAGCACAAGGAATAGTAAAGAAAACAAAGCACGAAAAGAAAGGTAAGGAAAGCCGAATTAATGCTCAAGAAGAAAAGCTTGATTTTGAACACTAAATGGACTTAGAGTATAATGATAATGTGAGGAATCAAGAAAGAAGACACCAAGACACTAGGTACATAGGAACACATGGAAATGATAAGAGAAAAGGAAAATAGAAAGGAAAGCCGAGAATTGAAAAGATGGAGGGAAATTGGAAAATTCAAATGCACACCTTGTAAAAAGCTACTACACACACTTAACAATGTATACATGCACAAGGAGACTCTTGCTTTTGACTCAATCTTCTTTCTCTTTTTTTTTTGTAAGGGAAATTTGATATTTTCTTTTCTCTTCCTTTTTTTTAATCCCTTTTTTTTTTTTGATAGGTGAGTGCAAGAATGCTCAATAACAATGTGTATGACAAGTATTTCAATTCACAAGTGTGTGACAAGTAGTTTGTAATCAAGAAATATTTTTCACTAAATGCCAAAAATTGATGATGTGGCAAAAATATGTGAGGTGGCAAGTGAGGTGTCAAGTGATGTGGCGAGAATGTGTGCATAAAATATCTATAAGAATATTCTATGCATATGCCAAATGAAATACTTGGTGTAGGAATGAGGGGGATGTGGCTGAATGTGGATCAAGTGTGGTGGATGACAACTACACAAGCAAACAAAAAGGGGACCACTTGGACCACTACACACTTGTCATCTTGTTCTTGCAAAAATATGAAGATTTGAAGGCCATGAAGAACATGAATAACACATGAATGTGTTTGAAAAAAGAAGATGAAGATTTGAAGCTTGAAGATGAACAAAAACACAAAAAATTCAGATTTTATGGTGAATCAAAGATCAAATCACAAAAAGACGAAAATTTTGGCCAAAAAAACCAAAAATTGTAAAAATGCTCCAAAATGAAAAGAGGACGGGGGGGAGATGGTTTTGACCACAAAATGATCAAAAACTCAAGATTACTAACCTAGAGGAAAACCTTTGCTCCGCTACCACATGGTACGATCCCGGATTCTCTTGAGCCGTGCACAGATCTAGTCCTCTTTGGGAGGTTGGATGGTGACTTAATGATGGACGAAATGGTGATATTGATGGGCAGAATGATTATGTTTATGGATGGAATGGATGAAGGGAAGATGGAGTATTGTTGCAGCAGATTAAATGGATGAAAGGTAGAAGATGTATTTAGGAAACAACTAGATAGGAACTTTCAATCACAAGTGATTGAAAGGATCTCAATTTTACAAACCCAACCCTTTCACTCTCTAATCATGAAACTTACTTGGATTAAATGGATGATAGTGTTTTGGATCTAAGAACCCTAAATTACCCTAAGCTACACTAAGGTTGGTCTGTGAAGAGATTCACTCAAAATTCAAGACCAAGGTATAAAAGAGGTTATCTCCTTCTATTTATACCCTATAATTATTACATGGGATAAAACCCTAAAACACCCTTAAACAATGGGTCTTGAAGCTCGTGGATGGGTTGCTCAAAAGGGCTCGGATTGGCCAAGGAACATCCTGGCGGTATGTCACCTGGTGCCTAGCGGCATACCGCTAGGCTCGCTACCAAGAGTTGCCCAAAATGTTGAGGCTGGCGGCATACCACTAGAGCTGAGGCGATATGCCGCTAGGGCACTGCCTTGGTCTTATCTTTGCGCGCGTGCGAGGAAGCTAGGCCACGCGAGATGTTTTTCCTTGGCAATGTATGGATCCATGCTCGTATCATCCAAAGGCAAAGAGATTCAAGGGAAGCTCTCGCAACCTCTTTACAAGGAACTTGAACGGGAGCCTTTGATTGAAGAAGTTGTCTTGAGGGATAAGGCTTCGAGGCTAGTAACCGTACTCTTAGCCTTACCGAGCGAAGCCAGCCGCACTAACCCGAGACATTGAGGCTCACAGCAGGGTGCATTGTATCACCTCGGGATTCTTGCAACTTTTGCCCGAGCCAGTCCAAGTTTCAGCCCATTCGCTCGACGGAGGTCCAAGATAGCCCATGGCCGAGCTTATTGCATACACTAGGTGCTCACACGCACCTACGCGCATTGGGACATACTAGGAGCATGGAAACACACCATGGCTCGTCCACGGCCTAGTCCGATTGGGACTCCTATGCGATTGAGAACTTATTTATTATTTTAATTAGTTAATTTTCAGACATTATTTAGATAGGATTCCTAATTCTATTCCTTGACTATTTTAGGAGTGAACCTCGTTTCTTCTATTCCTAAACGCACCATCTCTGTTTGTTTATACGTGAACCTTGCTTCTTCTTAAGTTCCGAAAGCTTGAGATTATTGCAAGTAAAACTCAAAGTTTCATCCATCAATTATTTCCACTAGGTTTAATTCACCTAGTTGAATTTAGGTATAGATTTTAATTGATAACCTCACCTGAAATCGACTAGGTTAAGCAATCTAATATTGCTTGGTTTAGGCTCTTTTTTTTAGCTAAGTATTCCGCACCGAAATCCATCCTTTGAGCAACTATCATGTCGTTGAATCGAACCTAGGTAACTAGGATCGTATCAGTTAGTAGGGAAGCTCAAGGTTCAAAGGTTTGGTAAGTTATCCTTTTTCATTTTCAAGTTTCTTTATCGAGATTGGTTTCCTTCTACCCCGGTCTAAGCCAATCTCTTTGCGTGCTTGTTTCTTAGTTTGTTTTGGTATTGAGTGGAGCTAGGGTTCTAGCTCATTGTGTGCGATCTCAAACAACTTACTTGTGTGCGATTTGTTTGATTTGTTTGTTTTATTTCTGCCATAAAAAGAGTCACAAAAACACAAAAAGATAAAGAAGAATTTGCATTACAAGATTGAAAACAAAAAGCTTATTGTGCTCGAAATCAAAAATTGGCACGAGGTACACTTTTGGAATTGTTGCCCCACTTATTGTTTACTTTTGGTGAATTGCGAGTCAACTTGGTTAATTTTGTGTCTATTTGAGCTTTTATTGATTCCTAATACTTGTCTTCTACTCCAGCTGAGTATTTGTTTAGTTGATCTCTTTCGCAACTACTCAAGTGCTCGGCATCAAAACTTGTTTTGAAGCTAGTTGTCTTTGAGTGTCTTCTTGGAATATTTTATTGACCTCTCGAGTCACTTTTGTTTATGCATGTGTATTGCAGGGATTTGAGTGATTGTGAGATTAATAGAGAGTTTAAACACAAGAGTAAACATGTGAGAGAGTGCTAGGTTTAGTGCAATTTTACGTCGTTTGTTCTTGTTATGACTTTCAGGATTACAAGTATGTTTGATAAAGCTTCTGATGAGGTAGAAAGGCAGGATATAATCACCCTTCTAAAAAACCTAAACGCTAGGTTTGATGAGATAGAGGAGTGGAGGAAGATAGTCACGGTTGACATGAAGCATAAGGCTAAGAAACCTAGAGATGGTGTGCCTATTGGGCATTTTATCCAAAATACAAGCATCAAGGATGCTTCGAGCTCTCATGCATATGGAATGCCACGGCTAAAAGATGAAAATAAGGCTTTATTTGAAGATTTGCCTGAGGGAGATGAGGGAGAAGAGGATAGTGTGTCGAGGCATGCCCGTGAGCCACAGATCGCAGAAGCGGACCCTAGGTGTCACAGACTAATCGTTTGGAAGCCCAAGGGATTAAGTTCGTGCGGCATTCACGCACTCTCTCTACGGAACCAACCTTTCACACACACCTTAGACCTGCATCACCAGGGAATATAAGGTTAGAAACACAATAGGGCCATTATAGTTTATCATAGGCATAATATAGGGCAAACACATAGGCAATAGGGCATACAATCATGAAAAACATCACTTCATTGAATAAGCATGACATTACAGACAAGGGCCAAAAAGGTCGCATGCAAGGGGGCCGCCCGCACTAAGGCCGACTCAAACACCCTTCCAATGAATAACCGAGCCCACAACACAAAGGGACTGATTACTCACTCCCCCAACCCGAATACAAAGATTACCCGTAAGCTCTCGTTAAGGTTAAGCGGCCATGGGTATGAACATGCCCTGGACGAGCTTAGACCTTAACACTCTCCCCCACTCAGTTCGTCGACGCCCTCGTCGACCTATCTTCGAGGAATTCCTTAATCAATTCTTGTGCATCTGCCAAGTCCTCTGCGCTTTCCCAACTAATCTCTTCATTGCCCAAGTCTTTCCACTTTACGAGGAATTATCGTTGGTGGATCTATCTCTTCACATTTTGAATTTGCCGCCTGATTGCCACAGTGCGTTCGGCAAGGATAGCTTCAACCACCTTTACTAGTTGAGGTTGCACCTTAAAACGGACTTCAGCTCTGACTGGCTGATTTCTACTAGCATCTTCCTCATCCGCGTGAAACAGTTTTAAGTGGCTCACATGAAACACCGGGTGGCACTTCTTCATCCAATCTAGTGGGTCAACACGATATGAGACTCTGCCTATTTTCTCAATAATCATCACGGGGCCCTCATATCGTCGTAGAAGGCGGCGATCCTGTCGTTGGAGCGCTCGAATTTGTCCTAGCATAAGTCTCACTATTACTTTATCGCCAGCTTGGAATTCAAGGGCCCTCCTCCCTTTATCCACCCATTATTTCATGCGACAGGAAGCTCTCTCCAACAAGGCTTTGGCTATTTCAGCATTCTGCTTCCATTCCTTAGCAAAGTTAAAGGCACTAGGACTCTTCCCCCGAACTCGTTCACCGTGTGCGGGAACAATGGTTGTTGGCCTGTAACTAGTTCAAAAGGGCTCTTGTTAGTCGCAGAACGTTTCAAGGAATTGAAGCAAAATTGTGCCACATCAAGGAGTTCGATCCAGTTCTTCTGATTAGCATGAACAAAATGCCTCAGATACTCTTCTAGAATAGCATTCATTCTCTCAGTTTGCCCATCGGTCTGAGGATGGAATCCTGAAGACATATTCAACCTAGAGCCAAGTAAGTTGAATAGTTCCTTCTAAAAAGTGCCAGTGAATCGAGGGTCCCTATCACTAATAATGCTTTCCGGGATGCCCCAATACTTCATGATATTTCTAAAGAACAATCGCGTCGTTTCTTCCGCAGTGCAACTCTTAGACACCAGAGCAAATGTCGCATACTTAGAGAATCAATCTACTACCACAAAGATTCCACAAAGATTCCCCACTTTTGGAAGGCAAGTAATGAAGTCCATAGATACGCTCTCCCACGGCCGGTTGGGAACTGGCAATGGGTCAAGTAGACCTGAAGACTTCTGTCTATCTACTTTATCCTGTTGACAAATCAAGCAAGTCTTCGTAAACATACGAACATCATCTCTCATTGCTGGCCAAAAGTATGCCTGTCTGATGAGCGCCAAGGTTCTACGCCAACCGCAGTGTCCTGCCCATAAGGTATCGTGACATTCGCGAAGTAATTTCCTCCTTAAATCCCCTCCTTTTGGCACATAGACTAATTGCCCCTTCGTCATTAACAAGTCGTCCTCCACCCAAAACCTTCGAGTTTTACCTTCTTTCACGAGTGTCAATAGCGCCTGTGCAATTGAATCTAACTTCATCTGCTCTCTAATTTCCCCTCTCAGTGAGGTACTGATTTTGCTTACGCTAGCCTGAGCTATCATACTCATGGAAGCCAAGTCACTTCTTCGGCATAGGGCATCCGCCACTTGGTTGAACTTTCCAGCTTTGTGTTCAAAGTTCACATCGAACTCTGCTAAAATCTCCTGCCATCTAGCTTGCTTGGCAGCCAGCTTTGGTTGGGTGAGAAAGTGACTAGTCGCCATATTTTCTGTCTTCACTATGAAGTTAGAACCCAATAGGTAGTGACGCCATTTGGTGACACAATAAACAATGGCTAGAAGATCCTTTTCTTGCACCGTGTATCTCTTTTCCGCGTCATTTAGCTTCCTACTCTCAAAAGCTACGGGATGTTGATTTTGGAGGAGCACCCCACCCAGCGCAAATTCGGACTCGTCAGTTTGAACTTCATAAGGTTGTGTTGGGTCTAGGAGTGCCAATACAGGATCTTCCATCATAGCTAGTTTGATATTTCAGAATGCCTCTTCGCACTCCATAGACCACAACCAAATCACTCCCTTTTTCAGTAAGTTCGTAAGAGGGCTAATCCTCCTCGCATATCCCTCAATAAACCGTCGATAATAGTTAGCTAAACCCAAGAATGAACGCAGTTCTGTCAGCCCACTCGGAGGTTGCCATTCCTGAATCGCTTGTACTTTACTCATATCCATGCGAATCCTGCCACGCTCGACGACATGGCTCAAGAAGTTAATCTTGGTTTGGGCAAAGGCACATTTCTCCCTTTTTACATAAAGTTGGTTCGTTTTGAGTTTGTCGAACACAAGTCTCAGGTGTTCCAAATGCTCCTCCAAAGAGGTTGAATAAATCACAATGTCATCAATATACACAACCACAAACTTATCAAGGTAATCTCGAAAAACCTGATTCATTAGAGTGCAGAAGGTGGCAGGAGTGTTAGTCAACTCGAAGGGCATTAGTAAGAATTCAAAGGAACCATATCTCGTAACACAAGTTGTCTTAGCTTCATCACCTTCAGCTATTCTAACTTGATAATACCCCGATCTCAAGTCTAACTTCGTGAAGAACTTCGCCCCGCTTAATTGATCAAACAGATCCGCTATCAAAGGAAGCGGATACCGATTCTTGACCGTCACCTTATTCAACGCTCGATAATCGACACACATACGAAGACTTCCATCGTGTTTCTTTTGGAAAAGCACCGGAGCTCCAAATGGGGCCTTTGCTGGTCTAATGAACCCAGCATCCAACAATTAAGCCAATTGTTTCCGCAACTCGGCCAACTTAGGAGGGGCCATATGGTAGGCCGCCTTAGCAGGGGCTTTGGCGCCGGGGATTAATTCAATCTCATGATCAATATTTCTCCGTGGAGGCAAGCTTTTGGGCAACTGGTCAGGCATCACATTTGCGTATCCAACCAACAGCTGACTGACTACAGGTGAGCATTCCGCCAATACACTATCATCACTCCAGGAGGCCATAGACAAGAAGGTTGCCTCTTTTCTCTTTAGGTCGCGTTTAAGCTGCATAGCCGAGAGTAGTCTTTTCTCTCTCGTAGGGCTTATCATCACTGGGATTACCACAGGTTCTTCACCCATTAGTAAAAGGCAACGAGCTGATGGGACAGGAACAACTTTAGCCAAAACAAGGAAGTCCAAGCCTAGGACCACATCAAAATTATCGATAACGGCCACTACAAAGTCTACTTTACCTTTCCAAGAGCTCATCTGTATGTCAACATTTTTCGCATTTCCCTCCGTTTCCCTTGCCTCCGAATTCACCGCCTTCAGTTTTCCCCCATCCGGAACAACTGTCACTCCCAGTTTTCTTGCAAAGGAATCCGACAAGAAGCTATCAGCGGCACCTTTGTCAATGAGGGCTTCCATGGAATAACGTCCCATTTGGACTGTCACATACATTAAGCCCTTCGCCATTTCTTGTGTGGCCAACTGTTTCTTCAAGGCCAATAAAAATATTTTCTCTGATGGGTATTCACCCTGGGTTAATGCCAACACCTTCTCTGGTTCAGGGTTCATAGATCCTCGAACTGTCTGTAACGCACTTAAGGTAACTTTTGTAGGGCATTCGGCCGCTTTGTGAGGACCTTCACAGATAAAGCACGCAATAGGTCGCGGGACCCTATTGCCGAGCCTGTTAGGGCCTTGGAAGTTTGTCAGGTTCCTAGATGGGAACCAATTCTCACTAGTTCCAGTACTATTCCTAGTAAACTTGTTCGACCTAGCATCGGATCCATTAGACCCTCCACCTTTTCACTTTGTCCCAACATCCGATCTATCTTCTACTCACTCCGCTATTGTGATTTCGTCATTCAGGGTCTTGGGATTCTACCGGCGGACTTCATTCCTGGGGTAAGACTTCAATCCCTGAGTAAAATTGAACAATCTATCAGCCTCCGATATCTCCTTAATATCGATCATAAGCGTGAAGTATTTGTTCACATATTCTCTCACAGAAATTGATAACAATCCACCTAAGGAAAAGGGTATTTCCGTCTATTGCCCTGAACTGAAAGAAGAAATCACTATTCCCACCGCCGCGGTGGGATAGAGGGCCATCGCCTACCCCAGAGGTTGACGCCACGAGGGCAAAACAGTGCTTAGGAGTCTCCCCAAACAAACCTTCTAGATGGCTCGAGGAGCTGTCTCATTCTGAGGAATACCACGCATCAGGGGGACAACTCAGTCACTACCCTATCGTGGCAACATTTATCCCATGGCTACCGCCACGGTAACATATCATCTGAGGGGCGAACCACGATCCCTAACGTTAGGGATAGCTCTCTAGCTATTCCCAAATGCGGAAATGCTCAATTCTTCTATATATACACCTCCCCCTCAAAGGAGGCGGGTAAGCATACTCTAACTGGCCTAAGCTCTGCCAAATTCAGTACACATACTGACTTAAGCATCGGAGTATTTCCGCCGGAGACCCCCTCCGGCGCATTGCAGGTACCGCGGACCGTCGTGAGCACTGATCTGAGAGGAGCCGTTCCGCCATACATCCTTCGGCAGAAAACAAAATCTTATCAAATTGGTGCTCTCGTTGAGAGTATTGGTTCTATTAAGTGAGCATCCTTAATAACCAAGCTCCTCCTCCCCGAAGTTAGAAGGATTATGGCCTCAGAGTCAGATCCGGCGCTGTCCCAAACTTCCAACATCCCATACAACACCCGCAGACGACTGTTTGCCTTCGCTACCTCTGATGCCTCCACCCTAGTGCAGGATGTCACTGCGGGAGAATCAGATCTTCCTCCTGGGCCAAGTTCGGAAGAAATTACATTCCAGATTTGCTCTCCCTTTTCTCATGTAACAGGAACCAGTCGTCTTACCCCCCAGGCAGGGAGGTCCATGATTGGTGAAGCAGACAACCCTTTCGCAAATTCAATAGCAGCTCTTCAAGCTCAATTGGATTAGTTGACAGAGATGGCTGCTGGATTTACTCCTCATGTCTCGAGACCTGGTGTGTCCTCCCAAGTAGTTTTCACTCCGTCCATTGTCAATGAACGACCATTATCTCCCCGATAATCCAGAGGACTCCCGTCCTCCTTACCATTCTCATTGGCCCCCATCGGCGTCCAGCCGCTTGCGCGTGGACCTGCTGAACATTCTGGATAATATAGGGGAGGAATCTCTATCCCTGAGGTAGCTTGCCAACGTGATGAGTACAGAGAACATTGGGATGATCGACGGGGGGATATATTGAGAGAGCCATCTCCTAGATACAGTGAAAGATCTAGCAGTAGAGGTCGACGAGCTCAAACTCTAAGAAGCCGCAGTCGATCTCCCAGGCGGCATCAGGAATATGACCCTCAGAATCCCAGATATGACGTTGAAATTCCACACCCGCACCAACCTCGTGGGGTCCCTGATATTAACATTGGCCATCCGTTCAGTTACCGTGTCAGGCACCATAGAGTTCACCGACACGTGAAACTCCCAGCAGAATCGTATGATGGAACGAAAGATCCCATTTCTCACCTCAATAAGGTGAAAGATTTTGTGCAATTCCAAACGCGCAGTGACGCAGCATTGTGTCAGATCTTTGTAATGACGCTGTCAGGCGTGGCACGTCTCTGGTTCGAGGGACTCCCGGCCGGATCTATTGATAATTTTTCTCAACTGGAAGAAAAATTTTAAAGTCGGTTTAGCACGGCTATTCCTATCAGGAAGTCAGCAGCTGCACTGTTCGATATCCATCGAAAACTGCGAGAATGGAAGAGGAGGAAAATAGAGAATGGATCCGAGACATGCCAACGGACCCATATGTGGCCCCTAACACGCCGCATAACAGTGCCCCTGACGTACGACCCATTGATGATCAGGGGCAACGAAAGGAGCATACTGTCAAGACCTCTAACCGGTAGAGAGGCAATTTCTCGAAAGGAAGACCTGGAGGGTCCCCTCTCGGAAACAAGCAGATCCGCCAAAAGGCCGGATATATGATCCTGACCTTCCATCTCTTATACTCCCACGGGCTGAAATCATGGCGATAGTCCAACAGCGAAATCTACCCATTAGATATCCGGCTCCTGTGAAGCCAGGAATGATCATGGGAGGAAGGGAAAACGCATATTGAAAGTTCCACAAGGTCAAGGGGCATTCGACAGATGTATGCAGAGAGCTGAAATTGGCCATAGAGCGATTGGTCGATGAGGGCTACCTAGGAGAATTTGCCACCAAGGCAAGAGAAGAGGCCAGGAATAACCCAACGGGAATGACAACTGATCAGAGGCAAGCGCCTTCGCGCGCCACGGGGGCTAACGCAATTCTCCTTTGACAAAATAGAGAAGCTCTCGTTGTCCATAGCGATCAGATGCCTATGATTAATATTATTGTCGGGGGAACACCCTACTTCGAGGAGGCCATACCACAAACGCCCAGCCTTCGCGCGCCCAGGTAAAAATTGAGGCGATAAATGCCTTAGATAGAATGATATTGTCCTTCTCAGAAGAAGACAAAAAGGGTATTGTTTTCCCACACAACGATGCGTTGGTAGTCACACCTGTCATAGGAAGTCACGGGGTGAGAAGAACCCTTGTTGACAACGGGAGCGCAGTAAATCTATTTTCGCTGGAAGCATATAACTTGATGAAACGACCGCTACGTTTGCGTGGCAGACGATCCTTTTGACGATAAAGAAGAAAAACGCACTCAGCCGTTAGATCAGATGATGTCAATACCTATCGCTGAGGACAACGAGGCGAATCTCTTGGTCAGTGAGAAACTGAGCCCTGAAGAGAGCGTACAACTAACCCGACTATTAAGAAAATACAAGGGAGAATTCGCATGGAAACCAGCGGACATGCCTGGAATCTCGCGAGAAGTCGCGGAGCATCGACTAAACGTCAGCCCTGAGGCCAAACCTATTCAGCAGAAACGACGCGCCTTTTCATCAGAAAAAGTGGCGGCAATCGAGAAGGAGTTACTGAAGCTCATGGACGCGACGTTCATTCGAGAAGTTCAGTACCCAACTTGGCTGGCTAACCTAGTGCTAGTTCCAAAGCCTAACGGAGATTGACGCATGTGCATTGATTTCACTGACCTAAATAATGCTTGTCCCAAAGATTGCTATCCCCTTCCTCGAATTGACCAGCTGGTCGACCAAACTGCGGGGTACGCTTATTTAAGCTCTCTGGATGCCAACTTTGGGTATCACCAAATCCCCATGGCTGCAGAAGACGAAGAAAAAGCTGCCTTTATCACCCCTAGGGCCACATATTGCTACACCGCAATGCCGTTTGGGCTGAAGAATGCCGAGGCAACGTTTCAGCGCATGGCGAATAAGATTTTCGAAAAACAAATAGGGAAAAATGTAGAGGCCTACGTGGACGATATCTTGATTAAAAGTCGAAGCTTTCGAGACCATCTGGCCGATTTGGAAGAAGTTTTCAATGTGATGAAAAAATACAAAATGAAGCTGAACCCACGAAAGTACATGTTCGCGTTCCAAACGGGAAAATTCTTGGGCTACGTGGTTAGCCGAAAGGGTATTCAGTCCAACCCTTCAAAGGTAAAGGCCATTCAGGACATGATATCCCCGCGAACTGTCAAGGAAATACAAAAGCTCACTGGCCGCATCATCGCGTTAGGACGGTTTATATCTAAGCAAGGAGAGAGATGCCTCCCCTTTTTCAAGGTCATTCGAAACAAGGCCCCATTCGGGTGGACAGAGGAATGTGAAAATGCGTTTGCAGGACTGAAAGCCTACTTGTCATCCGATCTAGTGCTAACGAGGCCTGAGTTCGGCGATGAGCTATACCTATATCTGGGAGTAGCTGACGAAGTAGTCAGCGCCGTCCTCGTACGAAGTGAAGGGCATGTACATCGCCCCGTATTTTTCGTGAGTCACATATTAAAAGACGCGGAGCTACGATACGCTCGCATCGAGAAGATAGCGCTTGCTCTAATACAGGCAACGCGAAAGATGGACCGATATTTCCAAGCCCACCCTGTTACCGTTCTAACTGATCAGCCGCTGAGAATTTTTTTTAGAAAGCCTTATTCCTCAGGGAGAATGTTGATTTGGGCAATCGAGCTCGAACAATATGGGCTGCAATACAAAGCCAGGCCGGCAATAAAAGCCCAGGCGTTAGCTGACTTCATAGCGGAGTGCACATTCACCAAGGAGGTGTCGGAAAAACTGTCAGAGGAAGAACCAGAAAACTCATGCCTGTCATTCCCGGAAACGCACGCAGACTCATGGGTTATTAACGTGGACGACGCAAAAAATCAAGAGCTAGCAGGAGCAAGCGTTTTCCTGGTGGGGCCAAACGGCATAGAAATGCGATATGCCATTAGAATCCTGCAGCCATTGATAAGATTCTATGTTGATCTTGTAAGATTTGGAGTCGTGCCTGATCGGAACGGTGGCGGTCGGTGTCGGATGTACCTGCAAAGCGCCGGAGGGGGGGCTCCGGCGTAGACACTCCGATGCTTAAGTCAGTTCGGGTTTCTTAAATATCAGAGGTTCATCTCAGTGATCTTGATCTTACCTTTAGATTGGAAAAGTGGAGGTATTTATAGGCCTGTTCGGTGATGTCTGATGGTGACGTCACAAACGATACCGACAGATGACGTCATAAGCGATATCATACGTGCTGCCGGGAGCGATAAGCTCGTGGGTCCCTAGGATGGGATGGTGCCGTGCGTATAGAGTCGCGTGAGTCCCCCCCGCTGATGTCGACCATCCTAGGAATCCTTCTCGGATTCTCGGGCGATGTGAAGATATCTTACGGGTCTTATGGGAAATCGTCCTAGTGGGAGCTGTAAGTGTGGTTGCACCGTTAGGGCTGTATTGATTGTTATCATAAGCCCAACTGAAAATGAGCCCGAGTGTTTACCAAGGGTTGTCCATGTCTGAAATCTTAGATGAAACTTGTTCTTTCAGGGGGCGATATGTCTGCAGGATCTCTGAGTTTCTCTGTCTGCTCGACGTCAACCGTGTTGAGTGATGAGCTGGAACTTAGTTCTGAAGCTTTCTAGTGAACAAACGAATTCCGTCCGCCATTCTTATTCAGAGACCTACTTTTCTGAGGCAGTAAGAGGTCCAGGAGAGATGCTGCTATTACACTCGTGATCATAAGGGCATTTCTTTCGCCCAGCGATGTTAGTTTGTTTGGCCTCTTGTCAGGGCTTACGGAGTCTCAACTTTATTCCTGCCATCGAAGGGGCTGTTGATGGGTCATTTGCGATACCGCTAAAGACGGCAACCAGGTCATGTCGTGGATTTGCATTCATTCCGCGTCCATTATCCTTTCAAGTGCACTACAAACACACGGAGGAGATAGGTATTTATAGAGAAGTTAGTAAACCTTTGTACTTACAGGGGTTTGAGGTCACGCGGGCCCCGTTTTCCTCTTTTGCTTTAAGGAAACAACGATATCATCGCGGCTTTACGCCATCAGCTGCCTACGATTAGCGCGGCTTTATACCACCAGATGCCTGCGATGTCGACGAGGTTTTACGCATCTAGGGCTACCTGCGACATCAACGCGGCCTTACACTGTGGATACCGGTAACCATATGGCTTTTACGTAATGGCTACTCGTGATATCGTGCCTTTTGGCATTTTTCCATATTTCATCTTGCATCCTTTCGAACATTCATGTCACGGATGGCATACGAGCATCAGCCTTTGACTCCGCTTTAGGCTTATCAGTCCTTAGGGGTGACGAGACGGCTCGCCTTTTGAGGACCTCTTTGTTCTTTCCAAGGCCTCTCTCGTGGGGCCTATAAATTGGGGAACTTTATCCACCCACGTTCTCCTCATCTCTGGCAATTTTCATCGTGGATAATTTGACTAAGAATTTTCTCCTTTCCAAGGGCCATTCTCTCAAGAACCTCAATGATGGGGATGTCGGGTTCCTGGAGAACATGTTGGTCAAGACCTCTGAGGACATCCTGGAGCTGCAAGGAATGTTGACCCCTCTTCATTCCAGGCTGGGAGCTATATCTCTGGAGGATTTCAGCCCTCTGGAAAGCGTGTCAAAGCTGGCTGCCTCCATCGCTCGGATTCAAGTGGTGATCGCCATGCTGCAGCAGCGCAAGGATATGCTGGGGTGCTGTCTGAAGGGAATGAGAGCCACCTCCCGTGATCTGATTCTGGTAATGGATTCTCTGCGGGACCTTCCCGAAGTGCCTGAGGATGCTGGTTCTGACGCCTGATAGCGATGTCTCCCTTTGGGCCTTTTCTCTTTTCTTCCTAGCATGTAAATGTACTTTCCGGCCCCTAGGCCATAATAAATAAACCAGTTTTAGCACGCCGTTTTGCAACTGTTCTTCTTCTTAAATGCGCCCTTTGTCTTTCTAGGAGATATTCTTAGCCCAACTGAAAACGGTTCAGCCACTGGGCGATTTTTTGATTGGTTGTTCAACATTAAATATACGCCGCTGTTGTCCTGGCAACTGATTGGGCGATTTTGCGGTTTTCCTCGATCAGAGGAAAATCTCAACAGGCGTGACTGTAAATCCATATCTGCACTTCAGGCTGTACACGTGTCTTCTTTCAAGAGTCGGGTTAGAAGATCAAAGATCCTTTCTTCCCAAATTTCTGGCTATTTAAGGGATCTTCTCCCCTTCGTTATTTTTCGTCTCCTTCTTGCTTTTTCCTTTATTAATATTCTATGATCTCATGGCTGATTCTCATTTTTTAGATACGTTTGCCCGAGATTCTCCACCAACTCCTCCGACTTCTCCTGATTCGGATAATCCTCCTCCGTCACCTCCCTGGAGGCCACCTGCTCGCCGACGGTGCCGCAAGAGGCGGAGGAAAGATGCTGCGAAGGCATCTAAGTCATTCTTCGATTCTCTTGCTTCTCTCTCTTCGAAGGGGAGAGAAACATCTTTCCCTCCTGACGAGTCACCGCCAAGGGCTCCTTCCACCTGCTCAGCTGTTAAAGCGGTGTCGCCGTCTGTCAAGGAGGAGTCGGGTCGATCATCCAATCGCGTGGGAGAGAAGGTTGAGGAACCCTTCCCTTTCGCTGGCGAAGATTCATCACTTTTAGGGGAGGGTGATGATGACGTGGTCTACTGCTATGACATCTCCTGGTCTGATGGCGAATAGATGGGCATACCATGCCTCTTTGTAGATGCCGTATGGCTTTCCCAAATAATAAAATGACATTTTCATTTCTTTTCGCTCTTCTGCCACTTTTCTTTCTTCATGTTTTCAGGATTATCGCGGGAGTGGGCTTTTCGCTTGACGCAACCGCCTTTCGGTTTTCAGTTAGCAACTGTCTTCTCGCAAAAGACATTGATGACTGTCCGCGCGTCCTTTTCCCTTCTGCACGTGTTTTGTTTTCACAGGCTGTTCCTTTTTTAGGTTTAACCTTTATAAGGAGTTTACTCTTCTCTTTTAGTATTTTCTGCGAATATTTCAAAATTCTTCGTATTTCCTTTCATCTGCGCTTCTTTCTTCTCGAGGGATTTTACTGCAATTGCTTCGCCGGTGCCGACGGCCGATTCACTGGTTCTCTGTTCCAGGTATTTTGTTTCTCTATTGCCATAGCTTTACTTTTTCTTCCATTATGTCTTGCGCTAGGCCTTCTGCAATTATCGAAAATCCTCTAGATCCCGAAGTCAGGAGAGCTCGTAGTGTTTTTGATTGTAATGAGGTTTTGAGGGTTGAGTTAGAGGAGAACGGTATCACTTTTCCCACGGGATATCGCCCCTTTGTCCCCTTGAAGGATACTCGGCTTACTGATGCCATGTGAGGAACGTTCCGATTAGTTTATTTCAAGATGTTTACCTACGGGTTTCGTCTTCCGCTTCATACTTCTCTGTTGAAATTGCTAGACCACTACGATTTCAATCATGTTCAAATAACTCCGCCTTCTTGGTGTGGGCTTTACGCCTTTCTTCGCTCGTGTGAGATGAAGCATATTTTTGCTCCATCGCTCGATCTATTCCGCACATTTTTCACGTTGAGGTGTCATAACTGCTTAGTGGATATTACCCCAAGATGGAATGGATGGAATTTTCAAGGTTTCGAAGAGAACGTGGACAACTGGAAAAATGGCTTCTTCACCCTTCGCTTGCCCTCTCGGTTTTGGCGCGGTGGTTTCAACCGAAAAATTACTAGTGCCGCTTGGCGAGAACCAGATGTGTTGTCTAGTATGGATGTATCCCATGTTAACGCCTTATTAGAAATAGAAGGGCCTTTCCGCATTCGGGAATTTGCTCGGTTCAGGCCTCTGTCAGAATGTGTCGTTGGTGAGTCTTATCTTTTATCGCTTTATCGCTTCGACTTTCTTGTCGTATTAAAATATTTTATCGGCAGGTAACGCTGAGGGTCGATCCTCCGAGGAAAGGGACGTTCCTCTAAATGTGGTGCCGCTTCAGACATTACCTCCTTCTCCTCCACCCGAAGGCTCTAGTCGTCCGCCTATTCCGCCGCGAGGAAGGAGAAACAAAACCGTCACGACACGCAACACATCTGCCCGACCTTCTCGTTTCCTTGAGAATTGGCTACCAGCTCGTGGTAAGGGTGTGGCCCCAAGTAATCCCGTAATTGAAGAGGTTGATAGTGATAGCGGAAGCATGGATACTGGTTTCGAGCTGCGTCATGCCACCTTTGCCCAACGGATGAAACTTAGGTCTAGAAAAAGTGATCCTTCAGCGGAGTCAACCGAGGATGATAGCGAAGAGATTGCTGCCGAAACGGAGCGTCTCATAAAAAGAGTTCGCAAAGAGAAATCTGACCCACTAGTTCCTTCCGAGGAGGAAATCAATGGGTTCCTTCCGAGGAGGTTGACGCCTCGCACGTTATGAGTCCCTTGCCAGTGACGGAAGTTACCAAGGCGCCCTCTGCCATTCCTCCCAAGGTTAACGAGGCTTCGGCAGCGGTGGGCTCTCCCTTGGTGTCTGACGGTCCTAGCTCCCCTATTCGCTCCTTTATTCCAGATGTGAGCTTACCAACTCCGAATCCCATCGCTCCTTCCCCACGGAAGCCTCAGCCCTTGTTTCTTTCTTCGATTTCGGGCATTGGTAATTCTGCAAAAAATTGCTCTCCTCCTTATATCGCCAATCTTTCCCCTCAAGGTCTTCAAGGCCCCATTGCTTATCAACTGGACTTGTCTTCCCTTGGTACCGACGGTCTCCGTGCTTTAGGGGTATCGGACCCGTCATCGCGAGAGGAACCAGTGGGCCCGATAGTGGGGCAAATGTTTACTCCTTCGAAGGACAAAGAAGAGTTCTTGCGGCGTCCTTCTGACTGACATGCTGGCCTGCTTCCGCGCGTTAAACTACTTTTTCGAGGATCATCGTGACAAGGTTCGACCTTCTCTTGATTTAAAGGGAGAATTAGATGCTGCTTTAGGGAAGGTAACGGAGCTGTCGCAGCTTCAAGAGCGGACCCGGGCGGAGTTGGACGACTGTCGCGCTGAGCTTGCTCGAGAAAGATCAAAAGGGAAGGCTAAGATAGACCTTCTAGAGGCAGAATTGGTGGTAGCTGACAGAAAAATATCTTCCTTCGCGAAGAGATAGCATCTCGTGATGCGGATTTGGCCAAAGTGCCTTCAAAGATATCCTGGTGGAAGAACAAGACCATGGATATTTGTATTGCTGAATTTATGAGTCTCTATTGCCAGGGAACTGTTGACTCGTCAGTGTTGACCGATTACGCTTCCAAGAGTTTGAAGGATTTGGGCGAAGGTGAGAGAGATCTTCCCTCTTCTGGAGAGAAGCAGAGGAATGGTGATCGCGATGCTCACGAGGGCCCATGATTAATCGAGGTTGCTCCCTTTAGAAGATTTTCCGCTTATTTGCTTCTTTGTCTTGTAATAACGCCTTGCTGTGCGACAATATTTGTATTTGATTGCTATTTGCTTTTTATTTTGCCTTCCCGCGTTAACCCAACGCTATTCTTTTTAATCAACGCCATCTTGCGTTATCTCCTTTCATGTGATATCGCTCTTGTTTTTTCCCCAGAGATAGTACCTTCTTTTCAGAGCATTTAATGCTTGCTATCCTTTCCTTAGAAAAGTCGTGATTGTGCAGGCACACGTGTTTATTTCTTCCAGTGCCACGGGCTAGCGTGCTTGAGAACGTTGCCTAAATCGAGGCGTTGTAGCGCTTTTCTAGGATTGCACTCATTACTTGAGTCTGTTCCTTATGCCGCTTCCACGCAACGACTGCGGCATTCGTCGTTTCGTTTGACCATTAGGGTTATAAAACCCAATATTTATTCTTTCATTTTTCTTTTATCATCCCGCTTTCTCATATTTTCTTTTAGCCGTCTTATTTTCTCCCCACTATTCAAGGCTCTTTGAAGTGCTTTTCTCTGAAGGTATTTCCTTTCTCTTCCATCGTCTTCTTCATCTTTTAATTCTTTAATTCTGCCATGGCTAAGACTCGTCGTACTGAGTCGAGGACGCTACCGTTGTCGCTACCTCCGTTCCTCCCTCAGGTGATATGAATATAGGATACGTGCTGACTGGTTCCAGGAAGAGACAGCGGCCGGAAGATGAGGGCAGAAATCCGTCTTCCTCTACCACCGGGATGGGGAGCAGGCCTGCGGACGGGTTTGACTCTACGGTTGTTCCCCAGGGAGGGAATCAGTCAGAATTTTTGGAGAACTTGGGCACAGGCGATACCTTCGGGGTTTCGCCCAATTCTTTCGGCGGTCCCGCTCACGCATATTCCTCTAATCCAGGATATCAAGAGGTCTTGCAGGACTTTTCAGGCTATCAGCCTCATGGCACAATTCTTGCTCCAGGGGGTTCGTCCACCCAGGTTCACCCTCCTTCTCCTCTGGCGTTTGCTCCTTCGAGCATTCCTCTGTGGGATCGTTATGGCGAAGGAGGTACCACCTTCAACTTTGTGGCGGATCTTAGTCCGATAGGTGGGGTTAGCTCTGTAACCCATCAAGTTGGACTGTATGATTTCCGTAACACCGGCTTGGCGGCATTAGGGGGTCATGGCTCGGATGAAGTTTCAGCTTTATTGGCTTCCCAGGTATTGGCGTCTGCGGCCGAACGTGACGCTTTTCTTTCTAAAGGCGCGTTTGATAGGGAGAACTCCTTGCGCACCAACCTTTTCACTAATTTGATGAAATTCCATTACTGGGCAGAGGAGGCGCGACGTCAGGCTGCCTCTCTTTCCTCTGCTTTGGAAGGATTAGCGCGAGAGCAGAATGAGAAGAAAAAGTTGCTGGAGGAGCGTACAAACTTATTACTGGCTCATCAGAAGCAGAAAGAAGAGCAGTCGGGCGCCTTGGCAGCGGAGAGAGCCAAAGTTACTGCTTTGGAGAATGAGAAGTCCTCCCTGGCCAAGGAGAAAGTTGTCCTGGAGGAAGAGTCGGCTGAGAAGAGCCTGTGGCATGTCGAGCAGACTGCCTCTATTTTGGTCGCTTGCTTTGAGGAAGCCCATGGGGTCGACGCATACAAACCCGATGAGGTCACTGCCGCTTTCAAACGAAGATCTGGCCATCTTAATGAGGAGGGCTTTCGCCAAGCTAAGGCGGCAGGCTGGAAACGGAGGCACCCCGAAGGTTGACATGCTTCGAGGATTTATAGCTCTTTCTTTAGTGATCAAGCGTCACTAAATTTTTGTTTATTATTTTGACCACCGAAGTTTGTACTTTGTAGCCCCCTTTAAACATTTCGATAGGATCAAGCTACTTTTATTGCTGACTTTCCTTTATTTAGTTGCCTCCTCGCAAACCCCTTTGGCGTTATCTTCGCCATATTTTTCCAATGCGCTTACTTATCCGAACAGATCCTTAGTGCTCCCACCAAATTACAGAATTTGGTATTGGGTTAACTTTCTTGGTAAGACTAGCGATAGATCAGCTGACGAGATCCTCGCTCCTTCCACTGCCCGAAAAGTATTCTGCGCATTCTCAACTGTAAATCATCAGTAACAAAAACACGTTACGAGGGATAGTAATTACCCGTAGGAGCCTTTTCGCTGCCATCATAGGGCATTACCCTGGAACCCGCGGGAATCGCTTTCACTATCAGCTCTACACTTCACCAGGGATTACTCATCTAGATACTAGCCGGGATTTCACGATTCTCCGCGTTTCCCTAATTTCATGATCGGCCCTTAAAGTGCCTCGTCTTAGTGAGCTGTCGGATCGGGACGGCTATCACAAGGCTAGGGAATTTTCACTTTTGGGCGTTGCCCTCGCGTCTAGAACCGTGTCCTTACTTAATGGTTTAGCCATAGTAGCCCAGCCGTTAAGATAGGATTCTTGTTTCTAGAACGGAGTTTCTATTTCTTTGGGGCGTGCTTCATCTTGTTGGGCCGTCTCCACGAGAACGGTCAGTACAAGAAAAGGACTTTTCACTCCCAAATATACCGGGTGGTGCCCTCACTTAATGAGCCATCTGATCAAGATTGGTCATCACAAGGATAGGACTTTTCACCCCCGGGGGCGTCCAGGATCTTTCAATCCGATGCTAATTCAAGGTATGGTGGGTAGTGCCCTCACTTAATGGGTCATCTGATCAAGACCGGCCATCACAAGGATAGGACTTTTCACTTCCCCAAAATACCCCCTTTTTTATCTGCACAAAGACAACCACAAACTTCCACGAAAGCTCTCTTATCGAGCGTTAGTCATGGTTAGGGTTGACATAAATCAAAGGTGCAGATAAAATCAAATTCTAGAGTAATATAACTTCAAGCGAGCGATATTCCAAGAGTTAGATAAGGGTGTACCATCGAGAGTCTCCAGATGATAGGCTCCTTTCCCGACAACGTGGGTGACGCGATATGGTCCATCCCAGTTTGGACTGAGTTTTCCCATACGTTGCCCTGCTGCTCGCTTGTCTCTGAGTACCAGATCTCCGAATTTCAGCAACCGTTCTTTGACGCGCCTGTTATGATAACGGGCCATCTTTCGTTTATAATGCTGCGTTTTCAGAAGGATTTCCTCTCGAACTTCTGGTAACGCGTCCAGGTTAGCTCGTAACCTTTCCTCATTCAGTTCCTCCCGAAAGTGAGCTACCCGCAGGCTCATGGTTCCAATTTCCACCGGTGTAACGGCTTCGGTCCCGAAGGCCAACGCGAAAGGTGTTTTTTCCGGTGGTAGTCTTAACGGTCATGCGATATGCCCACATCACGTATGGTAGCTCATCAGCCCATTTCTTTTTAGACCCTTCCAGGTTTTTCTTGATGCCGCTAAGGATGCTCTGATTGGTTACTTCCGCCTGTCCATTAGTTTGCGGATGAGCCACAGAGGAAAAGCGTTGCTCGATTCCAAATTCTGAGCACTGGTCTTTGAAGAACTGGCTGGTGAACTGCGTTCCGTTATTGCTAACAAGGACACGAGGTACGCCAAACCTCATGATAACTTGATGTTTGAAAAAACGCCAAGTTTTTTCTGCCGTGATTGTGGCGACCGCTTCAGCTTCCGCCCACTTAGTGAAATAGTCTACCGCCACTATCACAAATTTCAGTTGAGACCTTGCCTTTGGGAATGGGCCTAGGATATCGATCCCCCATTTAGCAAAAGGACAAGGGGCGATAATTTCAGCTATTTCAGTGGCAGGCCACCGAGGAATCTTGGCAAACTCCTGGCACTTAGGGCAGGTTTGCACATAGTTGTGGCAATCTCTTTGGATGGTGGGCCAGTAGAATCCGGATCGAATGACCTGTGCTGCCAGGGTACCGCCTGACACGTGCATACCACATACCCCTTCATGAATTTCGCGCAAGGTGTGAAGGCCCTCTTGTTCAGTTATACATTTGGCGGCAGGGTGGGAGAAACACCTTCGAATCAGGTCCCCGTCATAGTATGTACAACGTGCTGCCTGTCTCAATACCTTCTTCTTTTCAGCGGTATCCTCAGGCAGTTCCTCGTGTTTCAAGAATTTGATTACGGGAATTCGCCAGTCGCTTTCGCGCTCCTCCACACATAAAGATGCTTGCTCTTCCATGAAGGATGGTACCGATAACACTCGATAGTATACACCTTTGGGTATGGACGCTTCCGGATTTGCGACCATTTTGGCTAGATTGTCAACTTCATCCGCGGTGCCAAGATACAAATATAAAGTATTACCTACTTCAGGTCTCGTCAATAATAAGTCAGACGATAGGTAATCTTTTAGGCCGATAAATGCTTCCTCACATTCCGGGGTCCATCCGAATGAGGCTTTGTTGCGTATGACTTTGAAAAAAGGGAGACACTTTTCTCCTTGCTTGGAAATGAATCGCCTAAGGGCAATGACTCGCCCTGTTAGCCTTTGCACCTCTTTAATGGTTCTTGGCGATATCATGTCTTGTATGGCCTTAACCTTTGAGGGATTAGGCAGGATGCCTCTTTAATGGTTCTTGGCGATACCGACAGATGACGTCATAAGCGATATCATACGTGCTGCCGGGAGCGATAAGATCGTGGGTCCCTAGGATGGGATGGTGCCGTGCGTATAGAGTCGCGTGAGTCCCCCCCCCCCCCCCCCGCTGATGTCGACCATCCTAGGAATCCTTCTCGGATTCTCGGGCGATGTGAAGATATCTTACGGGTCTTATGGGAAATCGTCCTAGTGGGAGCCGTAAGTGTGGTAGCACCGTTAGGGCTGTCTTGATTGTTATCAGCCATTATCCAACAACGCCGCTGAATATGAAGCGCTGCTGGCAAGACTCAGAATTGGAAACACCTTCTCCGTCGAAGCCTCTACCGTGACAGAAGAGCAAGTCCGAGAGCCTAAAGATACGAGGAGACTCTAAATTGATAATGGATCAAGTCCTTTGAAACTCCCAAGCCCGAGAGCCCGTCATGATTCAATACTTGGCCAAAGTAAAGCGTGAGCTGTCGGAGATGCAGAAAAAAGGCACTCGGGTCATCTTCGAGCACATCCCCAGAAAAAGTAATGAAGAGGCTGATAGCCTCGCCAAGATGGCAGCCAACGCAGACGCCTCCATACCTAACGAGGTACATTATAAGGAGCTATCCATACCCTCTTTCATGGAGGAGCAAGCATCGTTGTGTGTGGAAGAAATAGAAAGTGACTGGAGGATCCCAGTGGTAGAATATCTGAAGCATGATAGGCTACCAGATGAAATTGCGGAAAGAAGGAAAATCCTAAAACGGACGGCGCGATGTACATATTACAATGGAGAGTTAATACGGAGGTGCTTCTCCCACCCAGCCGCTAAATGCATAACGGAACAAGAAGGCTTGCATGTGCTAAGAGAAATTCACGAAGGGATATACGGCATGCACATCGCGAGCGATACTTTGGCAGCTCAAGTCTTTCGGTCGGGATTTTATTGGCCCACCATACAAAGAGATTGCCATAACTTCGTGAAAACCTGTCAGAAATGTCAGGAATATGCTAAGATCCCTCGAAAACCGGCCACGCCAATCTCAGAAATAATTGCTCCATGCCCGTTTGCCAAATGGGGCATTGACATATTAGGCCCGTTTCCAATGGCCAGATCTCAGCTAAAATTCGTGGTCGTGGCGGTAGACTACTTCACAAAATGGGCAGAAGCCGAGGCGTTAGCCACCATCACCACTGAAAAAATTTGGCATTTTTTTCAAACACCAAGTCATTATGCGATTCGGGGTTCCGCGCATACTGATTAGCGATAATGGAGTACAGTTCACAAGTCAATTCTTTAGGGATCAGTGTGCGGAATTCCAGATCGAACAAAGGTTCTCTTCCGTAGCACACCCCCAAACCAATGGCCAAGCAGAGGTAACCAACCGCAGCATCCTTAGTGGCATCAAAAGAAACCTGGAAGGTTCCAAAAAGAAATGGCCAGACGAACTGCCATACGTACTATGGGCCTATCGCATGACTGTTAAGACCGGCACTGGAGAGACCCCGTTTGCGTTAGCATTCGGAACCGAAGCTGTCACACCGGTTGAGATCGGAATGATGAGCCTTCGGGTGGCTCATTTCAGAGAAGAAAATAACGAGGAAAGGTTACGTGCTAACCTTGACGCCCTACCCGAAACACATGAGGAAACATTGCTGAAAACTCTACACTACAAAAGAAAAATGGCGCAATACCACAACCGACAAGTGAGAGAGTGATTGCTCAAAGTTGGAGACTTAGTGCTCAGAGATAGACGAGCAGCAGGGCAACGCATGAGCAAACTTAGTCCAAACTGGGACGGACCGTATTGTGGGAAGAGGAGCTTACCACTTGGAAATGCTCGATGGAATGCCCCTACAGAACTCGTGGAACATAGCCCGGCTGAAGCTATACCACGCCAGGAACTAGCTCACCCTATCTGGTAACATCAATACTATTCTAACAAGATATATCTTTCTGTGCGTTTGTTGTTGAATAAAATGCAGATAGTGAAGCATGCCAGGAGTGAAAATCCTATCCTTGTGATGGCTGGTCCTGATCAGACAGCTCACTAAGACGAGGCATGCCCTGGCATGGCTAAGCATTGGGAGTGAAAATCCTATCCTTGTGGTAACCGTGCTCACATAGACGGCCCATTAAGACGAGGCACGACCCCAAACTCTCCCGGGAGTAAAAATCTTATCCTTGTGGCAACCGTGCTCATATAGATGGCCCATTAAGACGAGGCACGCCCCGGTATCCTTGGGAGTGAAAATCCTATCCTTGTGGCAACCGTGCTCATATAGACGGCCCATTAAGACGAGGCACGACCCCAAGGAGAGACCAACTCCGTCCTGGAAGTGAAAATCCTATCCTTGTGGCAACCGTGCTCACATAGACGACCCATTGAGACGAGGCACGTTCCAGGGACGCGAGGTTTCAACGCTTAGAAGTGAAAATCCTATCCTTGCGATGGCTGGTCCTGATCAGACAGCTCGCTAAGATGAGGCACTCCCCAAGCCAATCTCCGGCGGAAGAAAGGAGGGGACACTCCAGCTAGAAATTGAGCGGTCAATACCCGGCAAAGTAAGGCCGGAAAGACATCCCTACTGCAACAACAACATCGCAGCAAGCCTAACGGGGCAAGAAAGCTCCCCTGACAACAAATGGTGATTTGAATCTGAACAATGCTGAGTCATTCTCGGAAATGCTATCGGAAAGCAACAATAAGGCCATCGAAAAGGCAGTTGAGGAACCTGAATGAAGTTCATATGAGAGCAAAGTGGGCATATCTATAGAGGCGCGGTAGCAAACGCCATGGACGAATAATTGCGCAAGCAGTATTATGAAACAGAGCAGACAAAGAAGTTCCATTCAAAAGGGGTAGCCCAACCAAGGCAAAAAGTGATATCGTTAACATTACAAAACAAGGAAGGGCTCGTCGGCCGCAAAAAATCAGAATTTATCTATAAAAAAAAACTAAGGAGCGGGTGGTGCGTTGACTCCTCCTTGCTGCCTCGATTTCCATAAATAGAAGCTGTCATCAGTAATAGTGGAGACCCTCCTATCAAAATACGCAGCCAACTCATCAATACGGAGTTTTTCTATCCCATGATGATGCATCAATGCCTCCGACATGAGCCCTCCGCCTTCCCTTAAGTACCATTGATTCTTCTCAACGTTTAAAGCCAGATCGGCAGTCAGCTCGGCATTCCTCTTCCTCTCCTGGCGCAACTCATTCTCCTCATGAGAAAGGCGCTCGGTCAGAATCCGTTTCTCCTCCTCCAAAGCATGCTTGACAGCCTCCAACTCTTGCTTGACAGTCGTCACTTCCTGACGGGCAGACTCTGTTTCTTGATTGGCAATGTTAAGCGCGTCCACAAAACTCTGACGCTCGTTCTGCAACCTGGTCACCTCCCCCTGCCCGTTTGCGGCAATCCTAGCATTCTCCTCATCTAGGTAATGGAGGTGGCAGAAAAAAGAGAGCGCTTAGGAGCGAAGAAAGTTTATACGCTCCTGCTCACTCCTAGCCGCAAAGGCATCCCTCTCCCTTGGAAGAGACATAATCTCGGCTATCAGGTAAGAGGTAGACGCGAGAATGGAATCATGATCAGTCCCGGCAGGAAATTGCAAAATGTTATCTCTGAAGGAACGCAAACCAATATGATGAGTGGGCATGAGGGGAGGATTGTAAGTAGAAGCACCGGCTATCAAAGCAGGGGCAGGGCCACCTCTCGCGATACTGGGAGGAGACATCGGAACAAAAAACAGAGCGGCAGGAGAAGAGGGTCGACTGCCGGAACCTCCCGCGTTGGGCACTATGGACCCATCTCCACCAAATGCTTCAAGGTTAAGGGCACTTGAGTTATGGCCTGTCGCGGTGGAGGAATCACCTAAAATGTGAGGATTACCACCGAAATCAATACCCTGTGATTGCTCGGCAGGAAGGTCACCGCCCTCCAAGACGTTCAGAGGAGGATTCGCAGCAGAAGAGGTAGGGTTGTGCTGAAGCTCATAGCGGGCCTTCTTCTAACACTCTCGAAGGACCTCGGCAATAGACATATCACCCGCAGAGGTTGACTGAGCAGAAACAGTGGAAGCCTCCTAGAAAACGCAGTGCACGCATGATAAGAAAAGTATACAGAAGAAAAGAGAACCTTAGAAAAAAAGGAACGCATACCTGGGTGACTGTGGAAACCAGAGGTATCGCGGTAGGAATGGGATCAACTGTCGCCTCCGAAGAAACAACGGTGTGAAGGGAAACGGGTTGCGTGGCGCGTGTTTTCCTCACTCTCTTCTTCCTTTCGATAGGGGTGCGAGGAGGTGGCGATGAGGTAGTACACGTAGCGGTAGCAATGCCTTCCTCTTCCGCAACGGCAGCACCAGCCCTGGCGGCGGCAGCAGCTTTCTTCCTTTGTTCCTGTTTTCTCTTCCTCCGGAAATACTCTGGCTCCCAACCAGGCGGAGGCACTGCATAGTTAAAGAAACGTTAGCATTAGTACCTCTTGGCAGTACAAAAGGAAAAAGGGCAAACGCTCACCCTTTTTGCACTGTTCCATTTCCAGACCGTTAGCCACCTTTCGGGCATCAACGTTGAAATCTAGTTGAAGTAAAGTCTTCAACCAGCCATCTTCTGGATCAGAAAGGCGTTTCCGATGGCCCCAAGCTCCATCTTTAATTTTCTCATTGAAGCCGGCCCTCCATAACGGCTCGGGCAAATCAATAATAAAAAATTCCTCTTTCCAATTAGGAACAGAAGACTCGATACCCATAAGCTTCCAGGTAAAGGGCTTCAATGAGCCATCTTCATAACGAGGGGATATTGATATCACCCCCTTACGAGAATACAACTGGAAAATGTCATGAAGCAGGGCCAGAGTGGGAGACTCGATTCCCTTGAAACGGCACAGTGCGGCAAAGGCACTGACAACGTAAATCGCGTTAGGGCTCAATTGAGCCGGAGCTAAATCAGAATCAGCCAATAACAACTCAACAAGCGGGTCAAGAGGAAGACAAAACCCATGGTCAAATAACTTAGCATATAATATTCTACTGTTACCGGGCAGAACGCTGTTCAGGCGAAGTGATTCGGAAGCAGCGCGCACGGGATATTCTCTGAGAAATCGCGCATTACACGCGGCAAGCCTACGATTAACTAAAGGCAGAGTATAGAGAGAGGTAGGGGTAATGTTGATTTTTTCTTCTCCGACGGACCCTTGAGGAACTCCTCATTGGAAGATCTCTTAGTCTTAGCCATAACCAATAAAGGAGAAGTGACGAGCAAAGAAAGGGTGTGTACCTTCGCAAAGAGAACACCAGGAGTCTCAGACCAAAAAGAAGAGAGCGGCGCGAGTTGTTTGTCCAGAAAGCAGCAGCGTGTGAGAGAGGAGATTAAAAAAGAAAAAGGAGGAAGGAAAAACATTATATATAACACTGAAAGGGCGTGACCAATCAGCAGGGGACACAAGGCAAAGCAGCGAGGAGATACAAGTTTAAAAAATGATGGCGAAACGCTTCGGCAATTCATGTCTCCCTAGGAGACGCTTGCTTCAAACGCCTCTTCATAGAAAGACGCGTGTCCTTTTCCATCATTGCTTTTCAGATCGCATTAAATGGAAGGACTGCAGCACTTAAATGGCCTAAAAAGCAGCGCTGGCTTAGCCAAACGGCGCGGCAACACAAAGAAGATAATGAAGAGATGGCGGTAGCATCACAATGATTCACGCGAATGCGATAAAGGTCATGTAGTGTCAGTATTATTACAAGAGGAATAATGACAAATGGTTTTCGGAAAAAATAATAATAAAAGCAGACAACAATAAGAATAACAAGAGAGGGTCCAGAAACCCGTTGTGACACTTCTCGAAAAGCAAAGCGGCACCCCTATCTTTGGCGTTAGCCCTTTTCCCCTTCTGAGACAGAAGAACCAATCCCACCTTTGCTAACCACATCCATCACGGCAGAAATATAGTCAGCAACCTGGGCAGGGTCGGAAGAGTTACCATTGAAACGGGTTGTAAATCCAGAAGTAAAGACTTCCAGGATTTTCTTCTTCCACCATTCCTCCTTTAATGATGTCCTAGCGGCTTCCTCGTCTCGAGCAGACATCTCTTCGCGAAGAAGGAGATTTTTCTTCCTCTCCAAGGCTAACTCTGCCTCCAGAACCTCCACCTTTGCTTTCCCAACAGACCTCTCTCTGTTTAATTCCTTTTGCGACTCATCGCAAAGACGCGTTAGCAACCCCATTTGCTCCACCGCTTTCTCAAGTTGCACTTGCTTAACGCACAGCGCGTTGGAAAAATTACGTGACTCGCGATCATGAATCTCGAACAAATAGTTCAGGTGGCGGAAGAAATCCAGAGAATCATTCATCATATGGCGAAGACGAGCCGGTGGAAGAAGCTGAAGAAACTCTTCCTTCTCCTTATGGGAGCCCAACATCTCTCCTATCAAAGGTGTAGTAAACTCATCTCTGGAAAAAGGTTGGGGAACCCTGACAGCACGAAGACCATCAAAGCAGAATCCCTTCAGCCCCATACGGTAAGAGGGGGTCTCGGTAGGACTGCCATAACAAAGATTGATTGACGGAGCGGGAGAGGGATTCCCAGAAAAAACTTCCGTGATAGGAGAAAAGAACAGTTGAGGAAGGACTTTAGGCGGTAGCCCAGCAGTCGAATCCATAGTAGAAGGCGCAGCAACTACGTCAGGAATACAATGAGAAATTGGTGAATCGGGAGCGTCAACTGTAGGAAGAGGACACGCTGTCGAGGGAACCTCCACCTCGGCAGAACTCGTAGCAGCCGACGCCTCAGTAACTCCCACCGGTTGGGAGACACTCGTCCCAGCCGAAACGGCAGAGATAGGAGCAGTCGTTGCATCCACAGAAGAAGCCCCGGTGGCCTGCTCACCCGTGGTAAACCGAAGTTTTTTCCGACGCAAGGAAGAGGCATGGCAAAGGTCCGACTCGACATCCATATCCTCATCATCACTAGCAATCACCGTCGTTGTGGCTGGGCTGGAGTCCGTCCTCTTACGACGCTTCGGTAGCCAATTTTCCACAAACCGAGAAACTCGGCCAGAGCTAACGGGCCTTCGCCCTCCCTGCGCAACCGTCTTGGTTCTTCTCCTCGGGGGATGAGAGCTACCCTGATTAGAGCCATCGGTAGGGGGGGAAGCTGGTAAAGTTTGAAGTGGCGTAACATTCAAAGGAGCGCCAGCGTCACTTGGGAATTAACCGTTAGCCTCCTATAACAAAAGAAACGCGCAAAGACAAAGGCAAAGAAAATACGAAAAGAGGCAGACTCACCCATAGCACACTCCTCCAGAGGTTTGAACAAGGCAAAGCTACGGATGCGGTAGTGAGCACCTTCGTCTAACAGAGCGTTAGCTTGCTCCAACTCAGTCCTGGTCAACATCGAGGGATTCGACCAAATAGGGCCTATCAGCTCCTGGTTGAAATTAATACGCCACAAACGTGACGGTAGCTCCAGAACAAAGAAACTGCTTTTCCAATCAGCTACACCCTTCTTAAAGCCATGAAAATGCTGCCAGAACGACTGCACGAGTGCGTCATTCCACCGAGGAGTAATTTTGATTAAACAATTATGGCAATTCATACTAAAGAATTTACGAAATAAATTGAGAGATGGGGTAGAAATGTTCTTCAACTCGCAAGCGCGAAGAAAAGCATAAACCGCACACCAGGAGGAGGGAGTTATCTGGGCAGGATTAAGGTTATACTCCCGCAGCAGCGTTAGTATCGATTCATGAACAGGAAAGCGGAAACCGTAAAGGAACATCTTAAAGTAAAAAAGCCTACTGTAACCCCACGCCGGATTATGGAGCCGCATATCACTTCCAGGGATAAAGGGCTCATACCCGGGAGGAAAAGTAATACCATGTTCCTCTAGTTCGGCTTTCAGAACCACATCGCATGTAAAAATACTAGGTGATTGCGCGACCTCTGGATCCATGGGTTTCCAGATAACCTGGCGAGTTCTATTTCTAGCCATAACAAACCAGCAAAAAGGAAATTGGAGAAGGATTGAATTGGTACCTTGAAGGGGAGAGTTACGGAGGAATCGGCGCACCATGACGGACGGTCGGTAAGATATTTGGGGAAGAAGACGAAGGAAGATAAGAGAAAAAATTCGAAGCAAGGGCAAAAGTTCTGAAAAAAGAAAAATGGCCCCTCTTAAAGGATTAAATTGCCACCGCATTAATTAAGCCACCAATCGCGCGGAGACGCGTGTAAAAGAGGTTGGCCACGTGGAAGCGCATTAAAGAAATTAGAAAAAGAGAAGTTATTCAGCATGATTCCCCAAAAGGGCGACAGACTTAACCCAGTCAAGATAACTGCGAAGCAACTGCCTCGACGAAGCCAACCGCTTACGCTGGCTATCACCAAGGACCAGTAGGCTAACGAGAAATAACGACAAAAGAAAAAGGCAGAAAATATCATCTTATTCATAAAATGCCAATAGGCATATACAACACAGAGGCGTTAATCCTCATCAGCCCAATCCATGTCATAACAGTACTCATAGTCCTCCGGGGACGACGACAATCCACTGTTGTAAGAAAAGAAATGTTCGACAGGTTTGGGCACGAGCTTTGTCGCATGAGCTACCGCCTTGTCATAACGGGCATGGGAACTCTCCCCAGCGGTAGAAGCCGCTGGTTTCAAATCAGTACCATGAGAAAGAGCCTTATTCTCAAAAGAAGGAGAAGGAGGGGCAGACGGTGACACTTCATCACCCTTTGGTAGCGTCACGTAGTGGGGCACAAAGCCAGTAAAGAATGACTCAAAAGTCTGCTTCTTCACTTTCACTGGTTTCTTGCGACCCTGGCGCCTAGTAGGACATTTTGTAGGTCTCCACGGAGGAGTCGAAGGAGGGTTATCCGAATCCGGCGAAGTCGGAGGTATTGGCAAGGAATCACGCCCGTAAAAATCTGTCATGCTGACCTGCAAAAAGCAAAGAGAAGGAAAAGATGAAGATGAACAGGGAAAGGGAAAGCATTTCCCTTAAATAACCAAGGAAGCGCTCCGATCCTCGCACAGATCCTGAAAAATCAATTAAGATGCCTGGAAAAAATAACCGCAATGGCAGAAGCTGATCCGGCACCAATGTACCTGCTCGTTAAACGCGCCAACCAAAAGGCACCAAATAACTACCCAATCACTCACCCCTGGAACGGCGGCTTTGGAAACAGTTGAGTCAAAGCATTCATTGCTCATTCATGGAACGCAACCACTAAAAGGGTATGTACTAAAGAAGGCTCATTTTCAGTTGGGCTTGCCACCAACACATTTAGCCAATGCAGCAAGAAATAAACAAAAAGACTGGAAAAACCAAAACAAAAGCAACCATTTATTTATGGCCTGAGCGGCCTCAGCGTTCAGATATATACATAAAAGCATAAGAGAAAGGCAGCAGTCAGGTATTGGATCCTGCATCATCCTCCCCTGGTACGACCGGGATATCCCTCAGCGCGTCAGCAACGGAGGTCAGCTCAGCGGAGCAAGCCCTCATCCCCTTCAAGAAGCAGACTAGCAAATCCTTCCGCTGCTGCAGCATCGAGGCAACCACGTCAAGGTGGGCAGTAGTAGTGGCCAACTTCGCCAAGCTCTCCAAAGGACGGAAGTCCTCCAAAGATATTCCCAGCTGTTTGGACAAAATAGGGGTAAGTATCCCCTGCAACTCCAAGACATCCTCCGAGGTCTTGGTGATCATCCTCTCTAGGAAGCCGATGTCACCTTCAGTAAGGTTCTTCAAGGTCAAAGTTTTGGAGATCAGGAAATTTCAGGTCAGTTCATCCATGGCGAAATATGGAAAAGAAAGGGACGTACAAGTGCGAGGAAACCTGCGCAGAAGAAAACTTCAATTTATAAGCCCTGACAAAAATCATCTAAACCACTTTCTGACGAGGAAACGCTCTAATAACTCATAGAGAAGGGGCGTTAGCCCTTGGTAAACACTCGGGCTCATTTTCAGTTGGGCTTATGATAACAATCCACCTAAGGAAAAGGGTATTTCCGTCTATTGCCCTGAACTGAAAGAAGAAATCACTGTTCCCACCGCCGTGGTGGGATAGAGGGCCATCGCCTACCCCAGAGGTTGACGCCACGAGGGCAAAACAGTGCTCAGTAGTCTCCCCAAACAAACCTTCTAGATGGCTCGAGGAGCTGTCTCATTCTGAGGAATACCACGCATCAGGGGGACAACTCAGTCGCTACCCTATCGTGGCAACATTTATCCCATGGCTACCGCCACGGTAACATATCATCCGAGGGGCGAACCACGATCCCTAACATTAGGGATAGCTCTCTAGCTATTCCTAAATGCGGAAATGCTCAATTCTTCTATATATACATCTCCCCCTCAAAGGAGGCGGGTAAGCATACTCTAACTGGCCTAAGCTCTGCCAAATTCAGTACACATGCTGACTTAAGCATTGCAGGTACCGCGGACCGTCGTGAGCACTGATCTGAGAGGAGCCGTTCCGCCATACATCCTTCGGCAGAAAATAAAATCTTATCAGAAATTGTTTGAACAAGCTCACGCAAGCTCATACGAGCAGCATATTCCACATCCTCTGGACAAAACAATTTCCTCAACTCCGCTTTAAACTCTTCCCACGTAACAATGCTATTAGCGCGAGTCCTCCACCATACTTTAGCATCGTCGGATAGTAGCATTACTACGACTGCCAGTTTCAACTCATTTGACAAAACCTGGCACACATTGAAATAGTTTTCTACGTCAAATAAGAAATTATCTATCGCTTTTGCACTCCTCGCTCCATTATAAGGTTTTGGTTGAAAACTTTTGTACTTGTTTAGTTCTGCCATCCCCATTCCCGCAGGACCAGGAAAATTCCTTTGATCCAATTCATTGAGTTTGCCTTGTATCTCAATCAGGGAGGCATCCAACAGTCCCACCTTCTTGTTGGTCTCGCGAAACATATCCCACGCTTCCTTGAGATTATCTTGCAATTCATCCACCCTAGTTCCGGTGGTGGTAAGTGCCATGTTCAGTTCTCTAATGTCTGCCCTCTCTAGCAGCTCATCAAGATTTTCCTGAGGGTCGCCCTCTTTCTCTAGGGTTCGACTTTAGAAACTTAAAAGTATCCTTGTTAACTGTGCTTCTAGCGCCTCTACGCGTCGCACTCGTTCCACAAAGAGACGAAAAGTTTCCACATTCTCTTCGACAGAGAAATCATTATCGGCGCTCTCGCCTTTAAACATTTCATCGTATTGGGTCAGACGGGATTCTAGCATCTCAATGCGTCTATCCCTCTCAAGTATCTGTTCCAATGTTACTTCTGGCTATGAGGAGCCAACACCTAGAGTCCTCTGACTCTGTATCCATGCATTAATCGCACTCACGCGATTTTCTAGTTCAGTGCACCTGACTTTCGAAGTCTTTGACATCTCAAAGAAATCAAAATCGCTCCACTACCAACTGTCATGGACTAATCCTTTGGAAGCCCAAGGGATTAAGTTCGTGCGGCATTCACGCACTCTCTCTACGGAACCAGCCTTTCACACACACCTTAGACCTGCATCACTAGGGAATATAAGGTTAGAAACACAATAGGGCCATTATAGTTTATCATAGGCATAATATAGGGCAAACACATAGGCAATAGGGCATACAATCATGAAAGACATCACTTCATTGAATAAGCATGATATTACAGACAAGGGCCAAAAAGGTCGCAGACAAGGGGGCCGCCCGCACTAAGGCCGACTCAAACACCCTTCCAATGAATAACCGATCCCACGGCACAAAGGGACTGATTACTCACTCCCCCAACCCGAATACAAAGTTTACCCATAAGCTCTCATTAAGGTTAAGCGGCCATGGGCATGAACATGCCCTGGACGATCTTAGACCTTAACACTAGGCGCGCGCACCAGCGCGAGCGACACATGCGCGTTGTTGTGCCCAAGTGCAGACGTCTTACGCGCGATGGCCCGAGGAGCGCGATTATGATGACTTTGCCTATGAGCACGATAATAGGCGAGGTAGAGCTGATGATAGGAGGCCTAGGTTTGAGGAAATGGTTGATTCTAACCTAGGAAGTATCAAGATGAAGATCCCCGCCTTTGAAGGCAAGGATGACCCGGATGCATACATAACTTGGAAGAGGAAGGTCCAATCGATCTTTCTTTGTCACAACTATTCTGAAGACAAGAAGGTCAAGTTAGCTTCAATCAAGTTCTCCAGTTATGCGATCCATTGGTAGGATCAATTGAATAATAGTAGAGAAATGGTTGGTGCAGGTCCAATTCGGACTTGGGATGAGATGAAAACCCTAATGACACATAGGTTTGTTCCCACATATTTCCACCGCGATCTTCACCAAAGATTGTAGACTTTAACTCAAGGGAGTAAAAGTGTGGGGGAATATTACAATGAGATGGAGATTGCTTTAGCAAGGGCACGTATAGTTGAGGATGTTGAGGTGACTATGGCTAGGTTTCTTAATGAAATGAACATGGAAATAGCAAATGCATTGGAGCTAACCACTTACAATACATTAGAGGATATGTTACACATGGCAATTAAGATAGAGAAGTAGAAGAAGCCAAGGGCCTCTCACTCTAGTTTGACTCCATCGAACATGAAGTCCACTCCTTGGAAGAAAGACGCCAAAGACGCGAGTGCCGCACTTAGGGTTTTTCCACACACCTATGGCACGAAGGGTGCGATGGGTTCAAGTACACCACAAGTGAAGCCGAACAACAACACTTCTTCTTCTACTCCTTCGAACAAGACCTTTACTAAGGATATTGTTTGTTTTAAGTGTGCCGGTAGAGGACATAGGCAAGCTAAGTGTCTGAACAAAAGAGTTTTGTTAATTAGGGATAATGGTGATTTAAATAGTAATAATGACCACGAAGTTGATGAACCCGAGTGTGAGGAGGAAGAAGATGAGAGTGATTTGGATGATAGGGGGATTGTGATGCCCGAGTATGCTAACGCACCACTGGTTAGACGCAACTTGAGTGCATAAGTAAAGCCCAAAGTGAGTGAGGAAGAACAAAGGGAGAATTTATTCTACACTCGTTGCCTTGTGGATAAAAAGATGTGTTATTTAATCATAGATAATGGAAGTTGTATGAATTGTGCAAGCACTTTGCTAGTGCACAAATTAGGTCTTCCAACTTTAAAGCACTTGAAACCTTACTTGCTTCAATGGATGACCAATAGTGGTGAATTGAAGGTGACAAAGCAAGTGAAGGTCCCCTTGTCGATTGGTAGTTATAAGAATGAGATCCTTTGCCATATGGTGCCTATGCAGTTGAGCCGCATTTTGCTTGGCCGACCTTGGCAATACGATAGAGAGGCTAATCATGAAGGAAGGAGCAATCACTACAAGCTAGTGAAGGATGGCCGAAAGTTTACCCTTGCTCTTTTAACTCCTCTTCAAGTCTTTGAGGATCAATAATGGCTTGTAAAAGCATATGCCAAATTTGAGATTAAAAGAAAATTAGAAAATAAAGAGACAGGAGGGTTGAGTGTAGAAAAGAAATAGAGAATTAGAGAGAAAAATAGCTCACATGAAAAGAGTGAGCATGTGAAGAGAGAAAGTAAGGAAAATAGCTCGCATGCGAAGAGTGGTAAAAACATGCATGAAAAAAGATAGCATGTGAACATATTGGCATTGATAAAGGAAAATGAGAGCTGAGCGAAAAAAGAGAAAATAAATTCAGTGTTTATGCCAAAGGGAGAGAAGTGAGGCAAGCATTATGTATGCAAAAGTCCACTAAGGGCGTAAGTCGCCCATTGATTTTGCTTTGTTTTAGGCCTTTATGCCTAAGTGTTGCTAACCCTTACCCTCTTCATTCTACTCCTCTTGGTATTTTTTCTCTTTTGCAGGAATTTAAAGATATTTTTTAGAGGAGATGCCTCATGGTTTGTGACTGGGTGCCGAACCCGTCAAATATAAGTATGAGTTACAACTTGCCACTAAGAACAAATAGAGTGTAGATAGCAGTAAGAGGATCGATCCATAGGGAGTTATGGTGTGATACTCGTGTGTGATTGTAGAGACTAGAGTTAGCACTTAGGTAAAAAGTGGGGGTTTCAATATCAAAACTAAAACAGAAAGTAATTAAAGCAATAAAATGGTCTTGCCCAAGAGTGGAGATCTTGGTCAAGGCAGCAAATTCAGAGATGGAAATCAAATATGAGAGGGCTTCCTAGTAGAGGCTAGCGAGCTATGAGATATGAGTTGCAATCATCGATGCAGGGATGTTCATCTTCAATCTACAGAGTTGCTATAGGATCAAGGTACGCTTATGACCCCTTCTTCCCTCCTACATCAACACCACCTCAGGTATGCTTGGAGATGATGCCTTGCCAACCAGCACCTTGCTGGTTAAAGGGTTTACTGAATTGGCAAATGAACGACCAGGGGAAGACAACTCCAGACTAGTATCCTCGGGCGTCAATTGGGACTAGATTATTAACATTTTCCCCTACCGTTTCTCGATCCCGCCGGTAGCGTGTTGGTATCTACTTCGATCCTCTTGATCGATAATCCACAACCAAGAAGAATCATTGTTGTATAATCTACTCAATCCTAGGTTGAACAAGTCTAAAATAAAATAGAAAACACGTTAAGATTAAGTGCGGAATCAATTAAATGTAGATTTAAAGATTACTAAAATCTATTAGGTCTCATGTATATTCATGCTCATGCTTTAAACGCCTCTACTAAGAAGAATGAAATTACCTACTGATACTCATAATTGAAAAGTAAAATAACAATGTATTTAGATAATGGAAATCCTCCATTTCCGAAGGAGCAAGTGTATATGAAAGCGAAGATAAAACCAGAGAGAGAGTTTCAAACCAGGAGGGGCCGATCCCCTCACTCAAACCCTAATGAGGGTATTTATTCTACCTAGAAAATAGTTTGATGTGGAATTTAAGGGAAAATCAAATCCTAATTAAATTTAAATTGTATTTGAGATACTCTCATCCTCACAAAAGAATCGGATCAAATCAGATAGCGGGGCGCATCTCCACTCAGTCTGTGATTAATGCTCTAGTCATAAGGGCAAGAAAATTGATAAGATTCGGACTATTTGCTGAAGGGTAGTAGAGGTATATGGTTCTTAGGGTTGGCCGTCCTCGGCGTCCGGTGTACCTACATAGCGCCGGAGGGGGTCTCTGGCGCAAACACTCCGATGCTTAAGTCAGTAAGAGCTGTGGAAATAGCAGAGCTTTTGCTAGCAATGTTAGGCTTACCTTTCTCCTTTGTGGCGGACGTATTTATAGGCAAAAGTGGAGCATTTCGGGGTGATCTTGGTCACAAGGTGTTAACGCGCCCGTTAGGGGGTTAGAGTTCCTCGTTGATGGAAGGTACTATCGCTGCGTTAGATATAGGTATGGAGGTAGGCGTTACTTAGGTAAGGCAGATCTCCCGCATCGAGGTGACCATTACTATGCTGCAGCATAGGAAGGACCTACTGGTGTGCTGCTTGAAGGGCATGAGGGTTTCCTCCTCCGAACTGTCCTTAGTAGTGGATGCTCTAAGGGAGATCCCTACTACCCTTGAGGATGACGATGTTAGGTCCCATGCTTGACCATCGGTCGTTGTCCCTTTGTTTTTATAATTTCTGTGTACGCGCTCGAGCGCTTAGGCCGTTTAGGCCATAATTAAATCAAATGTCGTTTCCATTATTGCTCCATATTCTACCTTTGATCTTTTGCTGTTTGTTACTCTAGTCAGGTACGGTTGCTATAAGCCCAACCGAAAATGAGTCTTCTCTGGAATTAAAGGCTTTGATGCCCGAATTAGCAGTAAATGTTTACTCAATCGTTCCTTGTGCCGTATTCCCCGTGGTGGGTGATTGGGTGGTTTTTTGGTGCCTTTTGATTGGCGTAGTTCTCGAGCAGTTGCGTGCGCTATATCAGATTCTGTAATTATGATTGTTCTTCTTCAGGTGTACTTATTGCTTTCAAGGGACACGCAAAGAGATCGGGGTACCTTTTTGCCTCAGCTATTTAATGGGTTTTCTTTCCCTTTTCTTGTTCACCTTCTTCTTCTTATTTCTTTTCCTGGATTATTTATGAATCAATGGCAGATTCCTATTTCCTTGATACTGCGGCGCGTGACTCCCCGCCAACTCCTCCAACTTCACCGGATTCGGATCATCCTCCTCCGTCACCCCCATGGAGGTCGCCCGTCCGCCAGAAGGGCCGCAAAAGACCGAGAAGGAAGGTCCCCAAAGCAGTTAACGTTCCTTTCGCTTTCTCCGCGAGAAAGGATAATGGACGATTTCCTTCTGTCGATCCTGTCTTGGAAAAAGATTCTCCTCATGACACAGATTCTAATGTTGTGGAAGGGCCGAGTACGACGCTGCTGGGTCAGGAAAAAAGGGTTGACGAGCCTTTTCCTCCTTACAACGGAGGTTTACCGCTCTCAGATAATGACGACGTCTTTTACTATGACATATACTGGCCTGATGAAGATTAGTGCCCTAACGTTAGGTGCGTTGTAGATGTCGTATGGCTTTTAATGAATAAACTGATGCTTTCTTTCTCTTTGCCACCGTGCTATTTTGTTGATGATTGATACGGAGGCGCTAGCCTTACTAGGTAAAGTGTTCTACGATTATTTTGACTCGGCCAATCATTAACTGCCGCTTGGTAGATCGTGGCAAATAACTGCTTGCTTCTAACCTCTGAGCACGATTCCACGTGGCCCACTTCTTTTACACGCGTCCTCGCGCGACTAGTAGTTCAATTAATGCAGTGACATTTGGTCCTTTAAAAGGGATTATCTTCTCTTTCTAATGCTTTTCGCCCTCATTTCAAATTTTCTCTCTTCTCTGTGTTTTCTCTAGGAAAGGTTCTCATCCGTCCTCCGCCCTTCGCCGATTTGCCTGCGGATCCTTCTTTTCAAGGTATCACTTCATCCCTTCAGATTTTCTGTTCATTAGCTTATTATGGTTGTGACTAGAACCAGACGATTCCTCTGGAGACCCGTGGATCTGGAAATCATACAGTCATCCAGTATTTTCTCCTGTGATGCAGTTTTAAACGCTGAACTAGAGGAAAATGGTATCACTTTCCCTCCCGGGTGTATCCCTACCGTTCCCGAGAGCGACATGCGCCTTCACGATCCACTGTGGGGGAACTATAGATTAGTTTATTTTAAAATGTTACTCTATGGTTTTCGCCTCCCAATTCATGCTTTAATAACAGCACTGCTGCGGGAATACAAGCTTAATCCTGCCTAGATAACTCCTTCTTCCTGGTGTGGGGTTTATGCCTTTCTTCGCGCTTGCGAGTTGGAGAGCATTCTCACCCCATCTCTCAATTTACTTTGCAATTTTTTTAACATGACCTATCACGATTGTTTAATCAGTATCACTCCAAGGTGGGACGATGCGTTTGTGCAATCATTCTGGCAGCAGTTTTGTGGCTTTGAGAGGGTTGTAGCTGACTGGAAAACAGCTTCTTCGTTCTTGAGCTACCGTCTCATTGGTGGCGCCATGGTTTTAATCAAGAGCTTATAGGTCCCCTTTGGGCGAACCCAGTGGTGTTGACTAGAAGCGAGCTGGATCAAGCTAACGCTTTGCTGGATAAGAGTACACACTATCATATCTGGAGTTTACCTCATACAAGCTTCTGAACGAGTACGTTATGGGTGAGTTTGTCTTTCTTCACGTTTCCCTTTTCCACTTTTTTGTTGTTCTCATACATTCCCTTATCAGGAGACACTGATGGTCAGTCATCAGGGTGCAACTTGACCGGTCGTTAGACCAAACAAGGTTGCTAATGCATCTTTATGACGATTCACAGAAGGAGTTGAGCAGAGAGAAATCTAAAGGGAAAGCGAAAGCCGATGTTCTGGAGGCAGAGTTAGCTTTGGAAAAGAAGAGAAATCTTCTTCTTCGCGAATAGATGTTGGCTCGAGATGAGGAGTTTGCCTGGATTCCACTGAGAATGGAGCGATGGAAAAAGAAGGTTCTAGAGGCCTTCACTTCTGGGTTCGTTGCCCATTTCGAGAGTGATTCTTTCGATCCGGCCAAGATTGCCGATTATGCCTCTGCCGTAATAGACAAGGTTAATAAAAATGGAGACGATGCGTCTGCTTTAGAGGGAGAGGGGCCTGGTGACGGCGATGGCGGTAGAGCGTAGCAGTCTTTCTCTTGATTACTATCTCCTTCTTTTATTCTTTATTCAATCGCTCCCCAAATACATTTGACATTGTTACTCTTGTAATAAGGCTAACGCCATGAGATCCTTGCTATTTTTTCTTCTTCTTCTTTTTCAAACGTTGGGTTCTGATGTATTATCGATGTTGCCTATGCTTTGTTGACGTTTTTCTGCCATCGCGCCATTTCGAGTGTCAGAGCTGGTGCTGCTTTTTAGAGCATTAAATGCGATCGAAAAGTAATGATGGGGAAGGACACGTGTCTTTCTCGTGATGAAAGCATTTGAGATAGGCACCTTCAAGGGAGTAGCAAAGACTCAAGCGTCTCCCTTTTAAAGTTGTGTCCTTCGCGCGTGTCGCGCCCTTCCGTTATGCTACCTTGCCATGTGTCAGCTATTGATTGGTTACACCTTTTCAACCCTTTTAGGGTTATATCTAATGTTTTTCCCCGCCTTCTTTTTTTCTTTTTTATCTCCTTCTTCGCTCACTGCTTCCTTCCAAAAATAGCTTACGCCGCTCTTTCTTCTTTGTTCTGGGATCCTTGGTGTTTCTTCCACGAAGGTACACACATTACTTCCTTCTTTTACTTTCTTTTTATTTTTATTGGTTATGGTGAAGACTCATTCATCAAAGTCTGCTGAGGAGGAAAGTTCCCAAAAATCCGTTGGGGAGGAGAAAATCAATAATACCCCCACTTCTCTTTACACTTTGCCCCTAGTTCATCGTTGTCTGTCCGATTTCGATGTTCGGCTCCCTACGGGTTACTTTGTTAGTGTTGCTTCTGACCCTCTCTGCCTTAACGGTGTATTGCCCGATAATAGTAGGATATTGTATGCCAAGTTGTTTGATCATGGCTTTCGGCTCCCCCTTGATCCACTTGTAAAACTGTTGCATGCCGATTCTGACTTGAATCCGGCTCAACTGAGTCCTAACGCAATTTGCGTTGTCGGTGCTTTTGCGGCGTTATGCCGATTCAAAGGGATTGGGTCCCCTTCGCTAGCGTTGCTTCATGATATTTTCCAATTGTATTCTCGCAAGGGGGCAATATCCATATCACCCCGCTATGATGATAACTCACTGAAGCTATTCACTTGGAAACTTATGGGTATCGAGTCTTCTGTTCCTCGCTGGAAAGAAGAATTTTTTGTTATTAACCTGCCCGAGCCTTTGTGGAGAATCGGTTTCAACGAAGAAATCAAAGATGGGGCTTGGGGTAGTAGAAAACCACTCTCCGACCCGGAGGATAGTTGGCTAAAGACGCTGCTCCAAATGGACTTTAGTGTTGACACTCGTAAAGTGGCAAACGGAATGGCAGTTACAGAGTGTAAAATGGGTGAGTGTTTACCCTTCTTTCTTCGCGTTGCTGGGAAATACTAACGCTAACGTTTTTTCATGACTATATAGTAGTTCCTCCCGGCTGGGAGCCCGAATACATTCGAAGGAAAAAGAGAAGGGAGCAAGCGAGAAGAGACTAGGTTGCCGCCGCTGTTGCTGCTGCAGCTGCTACCGCTGAAGGTGGGGCTACCGGTGTTACTTTAGCCGCGCCGATTTCTCAAGGGGTTGCCATCACGGTCGGCACTATTCCAGCGTCGTGTTTGCGAGCGCGTGTCACAAGAAGGAAGAGAAACAAGAAAATAACTGCCATGCCACCCGATCCTTCTAAGGCTACCGCTTCTTCAGAAGTGTCTGCCGGTTCAATTCCTTCTGGAATTCCCTTGGTTTCCCCATCTGCTCAGGTACTTTTATCCATTACCCCTACTGCTTTCTCCGTTCTTCTGCAGTTTCCTTATTACATTTCATTTTCTTAGGAAATTGGCACCGCTTCCACTCATTCTCTCCCTCATGAAGATATGTCATTTGCGAGCGAGCTCGTCGAGCACTGGAAGAAGGTTCGTCACGACCTTCAAAATAGCCCGTCGTCATCCGGCGTTAACCCTCCCTTGACGACTTCCGTGAAAGGTGGCGCGCCTTTCCGGCAGCCTCAAGGTGCTAACCTTGCTAGTGATCCCCACGCTTTTGCTGATTCTCCGCTCCATTCTACCTCTGCTACTGTAGGTTTTAGCTTAGAGATACTGGGCTTTGAGACACTCGGCGGTGGTGAGTCTTTTGTCTCTACCGTAGGGGGTTCTGTTGACCATCCTCCTTCTCCTCCTACTCTATCTTTTGTTCCTTTGTCCCCGCTTGCTACTGTGAGGGGCAATTCTGCTTCTAACTTGATGGTTGGTGTTACTCCGTACGCTCCTCCCAGCTTTCCCACTCATCAGGTTAACCTGGGTAGCTTTAGAGAGAAAGTTTTTCAAGCCTTGGAGACTGATAGCACTGAGGTTGTTCTTGCATCTACATCTTTGTTGGCGGCTCGAATAATGTCACATCAAGGGCAAAGGGATGTATTTTTGGCCAAGAGTCACCAGGGGCACATAGATTTCCTTCGCTCTCAGATGTTTTCTTCCTTCTGTCATGCCCATTACATGGATGAAGCTAACGCTAGGGAGGCAGCGGACAAGCAAAGGGAAATAGACAGATTGACGACCGAGCGTCTGGGACTTTTGGATGCTGTGACGACTGCCAAGTAAGAGGTGGAAACTGCTAGACAAGAGGCAAATGTTGCTAAGCAAGAGGCGGAGGCTGTCAGGCTTGCATTAGAGGAAGAAAAACAGAAAGGTACCACTCTGAGCACACGCCTTTCTGAGGAAGAGGTCGGGCTAACGTCAGAAAGGCAAAGAAACACTAAATTGGCTGCTGAGAAATGCCATTGGTATCTGAAGGAGGGGGCAATGATTATGTCTAAGGGCTTCATGCGTCATTATGGGGTGGATCGCCTTCAGATTGACGTTCTTTCTGCGTATTTTGAGGAGAGGTCCTCGCATGTGTCCGACGAGGATTTCTACAATGCAAAGGCCGCCAAGCAAAGAGAAAACAACACGTCAACCGCCTCTTAGGTCTCGCATTTTTGCTGTTGGTATGTCTTTATCTATCCTTTTGAGGATATTTTATAATTCTGACGATATCAGCTTTTCTTCAGACCATTGCTTTTTGTCTACAATTTCTTTGTTGGTCTTGTCTTATGATATTACTGCCACAACATGGTTAGTAAACTTCATTACTAAAATCACAATGATGTGGTCATCGTACCTTATGCGGTTAGTCAATCGTTGTGTTTGCATGCACATGCCCTTCATGGTTGCCAAGGTATTTCTGTCTTTAGAGACTTAGTACTTCTAGGATAGTCACAATGACTTGTTCTCTGAGGAAGACTTTTCTGTAGTGTCTCGTGCTCTTTTCTCTATTGAGAATTATGAATTTATTTCTTCGTGTCATGTGTCTATCGCTGCATTATCATTATTTAGAACGAATTATTATTATTTCCGCTCATGCTGTGTATAGCTTGATGCCGCCCTTTGTTGTTAGGGGGATCACTTAGCCTTGCTAAGTTTGTTCATGATATTGTTGTTGCGATAGAGACATCTCTCCAACCCAACTTCACCGGGTACCAACCGCTCGGTTACTAGCTGGGGTATCTCTCTTTATTTCAAATACCAACAATCGGCTTGGGGCGTGCCTCTTCTTAGTGAGCCGTCTGATCAGGATCGACCATCACAAGGATAGGATTTTCACTCCCAAGCATTGAAACCTCGCGTTCCTAGAGCGTGCCTCGTCTTAGTGGTCCGTCTGTGTGAGCACGGTTACCACAAGGATAGGATTTTCACTCCCAAGACGGAGTTACTATCTCCTTGGGGCGTGCCTCGTCTTAGTGGCCCGTCTGTGTGAGCACGGCTACCACAAGGATAGGATTTTCACTCCCAAGGATGCCGGGACTTGCCTCATCTTAGTGGGCCGTCTATGTGAGCACGGTTACCATAAGGATAGGATTTTCACTCCCGGGGGCGTTGGGACGTGTCTCGTCTTAATGGGTCGTCTGTGTTAGCACGGTCGCCACAAGGATAGGATTTTCACTCCCAATGTTGTTTATGCCAGGGCGTACCTCGTCTTAGTGAGCTGTCTGATCAGGACCAGCCGTCACAAGGATAGGATTTTCACTCCTGGCATTCTTCGTTATCTGCATATTATTGGCCACATCGTGCACAAAAATGCCTTTGATTCATGCGTTAGAGTAATGTTAACAATGTCAAACAGGAAAGACTAGCTTCTAGCATGATATAGTTTCAAACGAGCTATATTCCAAGAGTTTGGTAAGGGGGTACCATCAAGTGTTTCCAAATGATACGCTCCCTTTTAGATGACGCGGTTGACGCGATATGGTCCATCCCAACTTGGGCTGAGTTTTCCCATGCGTTGCCCTGCCGCTCGCTTGTCTCTAAGTACTAAATCTCCAGCTTTGAGCAGCTGCTCTTTGACTTGTCTGTTATGGTATTGTGCCCTCTTTCATTTGTAGTGCAAGGTTTTCAAGAGAGCCTTCTCTCGTATTTCTGGAAGTGCATCAAGGTTAGCACGTAACCTTTCTTCATTTATTTCTTCGTTGAAATATGCCACTCGAAGGCTTAGGGTGTCAATTTCTACCAGCGTGACAGCCTCTGTGCCAAAGGCTAATGCAAAGGGGGTTTCTCTAGTGGTAGTCTTGACGGTCATGCGATAGGCCCACATTATGTATGGCAGTTCGTCTGCCCATTTCTTTTTAGAACCTTCCAGGTTCCTTTTGATGCCACTGAGGATATTGTGATTGGTCACTTCCGCCTGACCATTGGTTTGTGGGTGCGCTACGGAAGAGAATCTCTATTCGATTTGGAATTTCGCGCACTGATTTCTGAAAAATTGGCTCGTGAATTGTGTTCCATTGTCGCTGACCAATATGTGAGGTACCCCGAATCACATTATGACTTGGTATTTAAAGAAATGCAAGATTTTTTCCGTGGTAATGTTGGCTACCGCCTCTGCTTCTACCCATTTCGTGAAGTAGTCTACCGCTACGACCATAAATTTTAGTTTAGACCTGGCTTTTAGAAATGGTCCCAAAATATCGATTCCCCATTTGGCAAACGGGCAAGGAGCGACAATTTCTGAGATTTGTACAGCTGGTCTTCAGGGAATCTTAGCGTATTCCTGACACTTTTGACAAGATTTCACAAAGTTGTGACAGTCTCTGCGAATGGTGGGCCAGTAGAATCCTAAGCGAAAGACCTGTGCAGCTAAGGTGTCACCAGCCACGTGCATGCCACATATTCCTTCGTGGATTTCTCGCAAGGTGTGGAGGCCTTCCTGCTCCGTTATGCACTTTGCGGCTGGATGGGAGAAACATTTTCGAACTAACTCCCCGTTGTAGTATGTGCACCGTGCCGCTTGTTTCAAAATTTTCCTCTTTTTAGTGTTATCCACTGGCAGCTCATCATGTTTCAAATATTTCACAACGGGGATTCTCCAATCACTCTCCACTTCTTCCACACAAAGAGACACTTGTTCTTCCATGAAAGAAGGTACTGGTATCTCACCGTAGTTCACATCTTTGGGTATCGAGGCTACCGGGTTGGCTGCCATTTTGGCAAGATTATCAGCCTCAGCATTATCTTCTCGAGGAATGTGCTCGAAGCAGACTTGAATGCCTTTTTCCTGTATCTTTGTTAGCTCACGTTTTACTTTTGCAAGATATTGGATCATGATAGGTTCTCGAGCTTAGGAATTTCCCAGGACTTGATCTATTATCAGTTTAGAGTCCCCACGTATCTTTAGCTGTAGATCGCGCGCCATTCCTGCATCGTGCGTAGCTTCAACAGAGAGACTGTTGCCTATCCTGAGTCCTGCAAGTAACGCTTCGTACTCAGCTGCGTTGTTGGACAACGGTTGCAAAATTCTGATGGCATAGCGCATCTGTATGTCATTGGGTCCAATCATGAAAATTCCAGCGCCGGCTAACTCTTGATTTTTGGCTCCATCTACGTGGATGATCCATGTGTCATTGTATGTGTCTGGGGACGGGAGATCTGAGTCTTCCACTTCCCCTTCCGGTGGGTTCACCGGTGGCCCTTGTGTAAATGTGCATTCTGCTATGAAGTCTGCTAACGCTTGGGCCTTGATAGACGGTCTGGCCTTATATTGCAACCCATATTGCTCAAGTTCGATCGCCCAAATCAGCATTCTTCCTGAAGACTCAGGTTTCCTAAAAAGTTTCCCCAATGGCTGATCGATGAGTACTACGACAGGATGAGCTTGGAAATACCGATTCATCTTCCGCGTTGCCTGTACGAGGCCAAACGCTAGTTTCTTAATGTGAGTGTACCGCAATTCGGCATCTTTCAGTATGCAACTGACAAAGAATACGGGACGATGAATATGCCTATCGCTTCGTACAAGGACAGCACTGACCACCTCGTCGACGACACCCAGATATAAATATAAAGCGTCGCTCGGTTCAGGTCTCGTTAGCACCAGGTCAGACGAGAGGTAGGCTTTTATGTCGGTAAACGCTTCTTCACATTCTTCCGTCCACCCAAAGGTGGCTTTCTTGCGAATGACTTTAAAGAAAGGTAGGCATCTCTCACCTTGTTTAGAAATAAACCACCCTAACACAATGATGCGTCTTGTGAGCTTTTGCACTTCCTTGATAGTTCGAGGAGATATCATATCCTGAATCGCCTTTACTTTCGAAGGGTTAGGCTGGATGCCTTTCTGGCTGACCACGTAGCCTAAGAATTTGCCTGTTTGAAATGCAAACATGCATTTTCGGGGGTTCAGCTTCATCTTGTATTCTCTCATCACGTTGAAAACTTCTTCCAAATCAACCACGTGGTCCTCAAAGCTTCGGCTCTTGACAAGTATATCGTCCACGTAGCCCTCCACCTTTTTCCCAATCTGCTTCTCAAAAACTTTATTTGTCATGCGCTGGAATGTTGCTCCAGCATTTTTCAATCCAAAGGGCATCACTGTGTAGAAATAGGTGGCCTTTGGAGTGATGAAGGCGGTCTTTTCTTCGTCCTCTACGGCCATGGGAATCTAGTGATATCCCGAGTTGGCATCTAACGAGCTTAGATAGGCGTACCCAGCAGTTTGGTCGACCAACTGATCAATTCGAGGAAGAGGATAACAGTCTTTGGGACAAGCGTCGTTCAAATAAGTGAAGTCAATACACATACGCCAATCTCCGTTAGGTTTTGGAACTAAAACAGGATTAGCCAACCACGTCGGGTATTGGACTTCTCGGATGAAGCGGGCATCCATGAGTTTTGATATCTCTTTCTCGATGGCTATCATCTTTTCTGGAGAAAAAGCTCACCGTTTTTGCTGAACAGGTTTGGTGTTAGGGTTAACATTGAGTCGGTGTTCTGGTGTTTCTCGCAAAATTCCAAGCATATCTGCTGGCCTCCACACGAATTCTCCTTTGCATTTATTCAATAATCGAGCTAGTTGTGCGCTTTCCTCTGAGTTTAATTTTTCGATAACCAGAAAATTCGCTTCTTTGACTCCGTTAATGGGAATTGGCCTCATGTTGTCTACTAGCTGAGTGCACTTTTCCTCTCTATCCTCAAAGGGATCATCTGCTACGCACACGTAACGATCGCAACTCTTTTGGGTCATGAGTAGATAGCACTCGACAACTAACTTCTGGTCCCCTTTGATCGAGACCACCCCATCCTATGAAGGGTATTTCATCTTTAGATGTTTTTGCGATATTGCAGCTCCAAAGCGGTTGAGGTATGGCTGCCCGAGTATAGCGTTGTAAGGCAATGACAAGTCTACAACCAGGAACAACAGTTGCTCCGACCGTTTGGACGTATCCTCTCTAAAGTATACTGGTAGCGATGTAACTCCTGCCACCAGGATTGGGACCCCGTCTACTCCAATTATTGGTTTTTTACAAGGCGTTAACTCACTGTCAGGACGCTTCATTAGGTTGTATGCTTCAAGCGAGAACAGATTGACCGCGCTCCCATTGTCAACAAGGGTTCTCCTGACTCCATGATTGCCGATAACGGGTGTAACTACCAGCGCATCATTGTATGGATAGACAACACCTTTCTCATCCTCTTCAGAGAACGATAACACCATTCGATCTAACGCGTTTATTGCTTCACTTTTCACTAGCGCGTTCTCTCTCTTTCGCTTGTCGCCAGTCGCGGGTGCTGACGGCGTGGGTTCATCGAAATATGGAGTGCCTCCCGCTATAATATTAATCATAGGAATGTCCTCCTCGCTGACCACAAATGTTTCTTTATTTCTCCCGATAGTGATGGCGTTTGCTCCCGTGGCGTAAGAGGGTGCTTGCCTATCACCAGTCGCCTTATCTGTTGGATTATTCCTGACTTCCTCCCTTACTTTAGTGGCAAATTCCCCAAGGTAGCCCTCTTCAACTAAGCGCTCTATCACTAATTTCAATTCTCTGCACACGTCCGTGGAGTGCCCGTTGACTTTATGGAACTTGCAGAATGTATTTTCCCTTCCTCCCATAATTACCCCTGGTTTCACAGGAGCTGGGTAACGGATAGGCAGGTTTCGCTGCTGAACTATTGCTAAAATTTCTGCTCTTGGAAGTATGAGGGAAGGAAGGTCAGGGTCGTATATTCGCCCCTTGGGTGGATCCGTTTACCTTCTGGTAAGGGAATTCCCAAATCTTCCTCTCGAGAAGTTACCCCTCTGCCGATTTGAGGTTCTAGGAATGTGGTCTTTTCGTTGCCGATAATCATCGGTTGGCTGCGTATCAGGAGTTGCGCTAACGCGGGTATTGGGGGCTGGATGCGTATCTTGGGGTATACTCTGAATTCGTTCCCTATTTTCTTCTTCCTCCATTCTCGCATAATTGTGGGCTTTCAGCCTTAACGCATCTAAAGTCAATGGTGGGTCTACCATTAAAGTATCTCGTAACTTCCCATAACGGCAATTACGCTTCAAAGCTTCGATAGCAAAGTCAATGGTGACTCCTGGCGTTAGCGACATCTCCAGATCAAAACGACTTAGAAAATCCTTCAAGGATTCTTGTGGCTTTCGATGAATATCGAATAATGTTGCCGCAGATTTTCTAATAGGAACAGCCGTGCTGAACGGGCTCCGAAATTTAGCTTCCAGTTGGGAAAAATTATCAATGGAACCTGCCGGAAGTCCCTCGAACCAGAGACGTGCTACACCTGATAGTGTCATAACAAAGATTTGACATAACGCGGAGTCACTATGAGTGTGAAACTGTACGAAATCTTTCACCTTATTGAGGTGAGAAATAGGATCCTTTGTGCCATTATATGATTCCACAGGAAGTTTTACATGCCGATTCACCTTGTGATGCCTCACACGATGACTGAATGGGTGACCAACGTTACTTTAGGAACCCCCTGCGGTCGATGAGGAGGAGAAGGTTCGTTAAGCTGCCTCTGAGCTCTAAAATCATACTCACGATGCCGCCAGGGAGATCGGCTGCGACTTGGCGTTCAACTTCGATGCCTCCTGCTACTCGATCTCTTGCTGTGCCTAGGAGATGGATCCCTGAACATCTCATCTCGCCTATTATCCTAATGATCTCTACATTCACCGTCTCATCGTTCCCCTTCAGAAACAGGAGCTTCCCTCCTATGCTGCTCAGACGGTTCAGCGCGTCTATGCGCAAGTTGCATGACTCCAACAGGCACTGATGTCAAAGGTAGGGATAACAGAAGACCTCTAGATTGTCGAGGTGACAATGGGCGGTCAGTGACGATGGATGGAGTAAAGACTATATGAGAAGGCACGCTAGGTCCCGAAACATGAGGCGTAAATCCTGCGGCTAATTCTGTCAGCTGGTCCAGTTGGGCTCGAAGGGCCGATATTGAATTCGCGAGAGGATTGCCTATGCCATCTACCGCAGGTGCCCTCGAATATGGGATAGAATAACTGGGTCCCACTATCTGGGATAAAGGAGTATATGCCTGAGATGCAAATGTTCTCGTTGCTTGCTCAAAAGAGGGATCCAACATGCCCGGTGGGACTTCTTGCACTGTAATGGAAGCGTCAGTGGTGGCGAAAGGAAGAGTCACCTACGAGTAGAAAACGGGAGGCTAGAAGATTGGGACAATGCGGGATCTGAGTCGGAATCCATAATCCTTTAAATTTTAAGAAAACAGATCTTGGCTATTAAGGATGCTCACTTAATAAAACCAAAGCTCTCAATGAAAGCACCAATTTGATAAGATTCGGACTATTTGTTGAAGGGTAGTAGAGGTATATGGTTCTTAGGGTCGGCCATCCTCGGCGTCCGGTGTACCTGCACAGCACCGGAGGGGGTCTCCGGCGCAAACACTCCGATGCTTAAGTCAGTAAGAGCTGTGGAAATAGTAGAGCTTTTGCTAGCAATCTTAGGCTTACCTTCCTCCTTTGTGGCGGAGGTATTTATAGGCAAAAGTGGAGCATTTCCAGGTGATCTTGGTCACAAGGTGCTAACGCGCCCGTCAGGGGGGTTAGAGTTCCTCATTGATGGAAGGTACTATCGCTGCGTTAGATATAGGTATGGAGGTAGGCGTTACTTAGGTAAGGCAGCGCCTACACTTCTCACAAAATGCCAGGTTCGCCCTGGGATGGGATAACGCCCCGTGTCACGACGAAGTGACGTGTGGGACCCCCTCGCTAATGTCGACCATCCCAGCGTTAGTCGTAGAGAGAGGCGATAGCCTCAATGCTGCCGGGGCGGTTGGAGCAGCAGTTTTCCCCCCACCGCAGGGTATAAGATGAAAATACCCTTGCCGTTAGGAGTATTGTTATCAAAAATCATCTGTCGGCACCTTAACTATTGCCCGCTCTGAAGATTTCACTGGGTGAGGGATTGGTCAAGCACAAACCGTCTTAATCAAGAGAGATGACTTCACCATCTTGGTCTAGAATGACCGCCAAGAATCTGATTGCTCCGAATGCCCAAAACCATGCACAATTCCTTCTTTTTTGCTCTTCTCCTCTCCAAAGGCTATTTCCTACAATAATCGAATGATTCGTCAAGAAATCAATAGCATACCATTTGAAATTGCAAGAGAACAAGTGGTAAAAACCACTATAATTAAGCTCAATCAAACCCCCCACACTTATTCTCATGCTTGCCCCCAAGCATACTGACTTAAAACACACAAAACAAAATAGAAACACATAAAAAGGTAAGAATCAGAGAACACCTGCAGTTAATCATATAGAATGCTCGAACAATTCAATCCACAGCTCCAAAATCGTATTACCAAGACCTAACCAATAACCCAATCATCCTTCATGTACAAAGTCATAATTCTAGAGCTTTCTAACAGGGTCGTGCAAACTGGACACAACAACCTAGGAAATTTATGCGCTCCTACTCGCTCCGAGCCACAAAGGCATCCCTCTCTCTCGGAAGGGATAAAATCTCTGCCACCAGATAAGCGGTAGAGGAAAGCACGGTATCATTATCAGCTTCGGCAAGAAACTGTAGAATATTGTCCCTAAAGGAGCGTAAGCTGATGTGGTGAGTTGGCAGGAGAGGAGGCTCGTACTGAGAGATACCAGCCATCAAGGCAGGGGCGGGGCCACCCCTCGCGATAGTTGGATGAGGCATCGGAACAAAGAACAACGCAGCAGGAGAAGTTGGCCGACTAGTGGAACCTTCCATGTTAGGCATTGAGACCTCATTTCCTCCAGGCACCTCAAGATTAAGGGCATCAGAATCATAGCCTATTGGGGTGTGAGCAGAATGGATTGGAGAACCAGGAGGCACATGGGGCTGACCGCCAAAATCAACATGTTCAGATTGATCAGCAGACACACCCTCGCCCCCAAGGACACTCGAAGTATGGTTGGCGGCCGAGGAAGAAGGGTTATTCTGAAGCTCATGGCGAGCCTTCTTCTGACGCTCGCGAAGGACATCTGCGATAGCCATATCTCCCTGGGAGGTGGAGGGGGCAGAAGCAGCAACGACTTCCTAAATAACGCAGAACGTGGTAAGGAAATCGTGCAAAAAGAAAAACAAAGTTTTAAAAAGAAGAAAAATACACACCTGAGTGGTTGAAGATACAAGAGGAATTCCAACAGGAATCGGATCAACCGTAGCCTCTGAAGAAACAACAGTTTGGGACGAAACGGGTTGGGCAGCGCGTGCTTTCCTAGGCCTTTTCTTTCTTACAACCCGAGTGCCCGTAACGTTAGCGGTAGCAATGGCCTCCCCTTCCTCGGCGTTAGCAGCAGCCCTAGCTTCCGCGGCAGCCTTCTTTTTCGCCTCCTGTTTCCTTCTCCTCCGGAAATACTCGGGCTCCCAACCAGGCGGAGGCACTGCACAGTTACAAAACTTTAGCGTTAGTACTTCTTGACAACGCAAAGGAAAAAGGTCAAACGCTCACCCTTCTTGCACCGTTCCACGGGCAACCCGTTGGCCACTTTTCGGGCATCAACACTAAAGTCAAATTGAAGCAGCGTCTTCAACCAGCCATCCTCCGGGTCGGAAAGTGGTTTCCGATGACCCCAAGCCCCATCTTTAATTGTTTCATTGAAGCCAGCCCTCCACAACGGCTCAGGCAGATCAACAATAAAAAATTCCTCTTTCCAGTGAGGAATAGAAGACTCAATGCCCATAAGCTTCCAGGTAAAGGGCTTCAAAGAGCTGTCTTCGTAGCGAGGCGATATCGATATCACCCCTTTACGGGAATACAACTGGAAAATGTCATGAAGCAACGCTAAAGTGGGAGATTCTATTCCCTTGAAACGGCACAATGCGGCAAAAGCACTAACAACGCAAATCGCGTTAGGACTCAACTGAGCCGGAGCCAAATCAGAATCAGCCAACAACAATTTTACGAGCGTGTCAAGAGGGAGGCGAAACCCATGATCGAAGAGCTTAGCATACAGCATTCTACTATTTTCGGGCAGAATGTTGTTCAGTCGAAGCGACTCAGAAGCAGGATGCACGGGATATTCCTTGGGAAATCGTGCAGTAAACCCAGCAAGTCTACGGTTAATTAAGGGCAGAGTGTACAGAGAAGTGGGAGTAGTATCAATTACTTCTTCCCCGGAGGACCTTTGAGGGTCTCCCTCTTTAGAGGATTTCTTAGTTCTAGCCATGGCTAACAAGGAAAAAGTAAAGAGAAAAGAAAAATGACGTCTACCTTGTACCTTCGTGAAGAGAACACGAGGAGTCTCGAGCCAGAAAGAGAGAGCGGCGCAAAGTATTTATCCAAAGACGCAATGGCGTATAAGGGAAAAGATGGAAAAAGAAAAAGGGGTAGAAGAAATAATAGATATAACCCTGAAAGGACACGACCAGTCAGCAGCAGACACGTGGCGAAGTAGCGTGTCATAAAGTAAGGCACGCGCCAGAAGGTGCAAATTTGAAATAAGGATGAAACGCTTCTGCATTCGCACCTCCCTAGGAGACGCCTGCCCCAAACGCCTCTCTGTGGAAGGACACGTGTCTTCTTTCATCATTACCCTTCAAGTCGCATTAAATAAGGGACTGGGGGATTGATTAAAAAACATAAAAAGCAGTGCTGGCCTTGCCAAACGGTGCGATGGTACAAAGAAGATAAGAAAGGAATAACGGTAATATCACGATGAATCATACAATACGACAAAGGTTACAAAGCGTCAGCATTATTACAAGGAAAATAATGTTCGAATGGTTTTCAAGAAAAAACAAAAGAAAAGAGGTGACAGCAAGAAAAAACAAGGAAAGGCCCAGGCACCATCGCTAGCGTTAGGTTCCCTCCCCCGAGGGACCAGAAGAACCGTTGTCACCTTTGCTAATCTCACCCATCATGATAGATATGTAATCAACTACCTGGGCCGAATCCGAAGGGTTACCTTTGAAACGGGCCGCAAATCCAGAAGCGAAGGCCTCCAGAACCCTCTTCCTCCATAACTCTTCCTTTAATGGCGCCCTAGCAGACTCCTCATCTCGAGCAAGTATTTCTTCGCGGAGAAAGAGATTTTTCTTCTTTTCTAGCGCCAATTCTGCCTCCAGAACCTCTATCTTAGCTTTCCCGATAGACTTTTCTCTGTTCAATTCTGTTTGGGACGATTCACAGAGACGCGTCAGCAAACTAAAGTGCTCCACCGCCTTTTCAAGCTGCACCTTCACAACACATAATGTGCTGGAAAAATTATGTGACTCGCGATCGTGAATTTCGAATTGATAATTCAAATGGCGGAAGAAGTCCAGAGAATCATTCAGAACACGGCGAAAGCGTGCCGAGGGAGGGAGTTGAAGAAATTCCTCTTTCTCTTTTTTGGAGCTTAGCATCTCCCCTATCAAGGGTGCAGTAAACTCATCTCGAGAAAAAGGTTGGGGAACCCCGACAGCGCGAAGGGCATCGAAGCAAAACCCTGCAAGATTCATACGGTAGGCCGGGACCCCGTCAGGACCGCCATAGGCAAGATTGATCGATGGAGGTGGAGAAGAGCCCTGGGAAAAAGTACTCTTGATAGGAGTAAAAAATAGCTGTGGAGTAACCCTAGGCGGTAGCTCAGTAGTCGAATTCGCAACAGGATGCGTGACCACTACGTCAGGAATACAATGAGAAATCAGAGAATCTGGAGCATCAGATATGGGAGGAGGACATTCCATCGGTAGGGCCTCTCCCTCAGTAGAACAAGTTTTTTCCAACGCCTCAGCGACTTCCGTTGGCTGAGAGGCGCCTACCTCAGACGAAACAGTAAGCGTAGAAACAGTTGCCACATCCGCAGGAGATGTCCCGGTAGCTTGTCCGCTAGTGGCCACTCCAAGTTTTTTTCGACGCTGGGAAGCAGCAAGGGAAGAAGCGTGGCAAAGGTCTGACTTAGCATCCTCATCCTCATCATCGCTAGTAATTACCGTCGTTGCGACTGGACTGGAGTCCGTCCTCTTGCGACGCTCCGGTAGCCAATTTTCCACAAAGCGAGAAGCTCGCGCAGAGCTAACGGGCCTTCGCCCTCCCCGGGCAACCGTCTTAGTTCTCTTCCTCGGAGGCGAGGCCGGTAAAGTTTGAAGCGGCGTTACGTTCAGAGGAGTACCAGTGTCACCTGGGAATCAACCGTTAGCTTCTTATAGCAAGCAAAGCATGCGATGACCAAAGCAAAGAAAGCGTGGAAAGAAATAGGCTCACCCATAACGCACTCTTCCAGAGGTTTGAACAGAGCAAAGGCGCGAATGCGGTAGTGAGTACTCTCGTCTAACAAAGCGTTAGCCTGGTCCAACTCAGTTCTGGACAATATCGCGGGATTCGTCCAAACGGGGCCTATCAGTTCCTGATTGAAATTAACACGCCATAAACGGGACGGTAGCTCCAGAATAAAGAAACTGCTTTTCCAATCAGCTACACCCTTCTTGAAGCCGTGGAAACGTTGCCAAAATGACTGCACGAGCGCATCATCCCACCGGGGAGTAATCTCGATTAAACAATTGTGGCAAATCATGCTAAAGAATTTGTGAAACAAATTGATAGATGGGGTAAAAATGTTCTTCAACTCGCAAGCGCGAAGAAAAGCATAAACCGCACACCAGGAGGAAGGAGTTATCTGGGCAGGATTAAGGCTATACTCTCGCAGCAGAGTTAGTATCGACTCATGAACGGGAAAGCGGAAACCATAAAGGAACATCTTAAAGTAAAGAAGCCTACTGTGGCCCCACGCTGGATTATGAAGCCGCATATCACTTCCAGGGATAGAAGGCTCATGCCCAGGAGGAAAGGTAATACCATGTTCCTCCAATTCGGCTTTCAGAACCACGTCGCATGTAAAAATGCTCGGTGATTGGGTGACCTCTGGATCCATGGGCCTAGAGATAATCTGGCGAGGTCTATTCCTAGCCATAGCAAACCAACAAAAAAGGAAATCGGAGAAGGGTCGAATTGATACCTTAAAAGAGAAGAATCGCAGAGAAATCGGCGGACAGTGGCTAGCGGCCGGAAAGGTATTCGTAGAAGAAGACAAAAAGAAAAAAATTCAAAGTGAGGGCAAAAGTTTTGAAAAAACGGAGAATGACCCTTCTTAAAGGATAAAAATGCCACCGCATTAATTGAGGCACCAATCGGGCGAAGATGCGTGTAAAAGAAGTTGGCCACGTGGAAGCGCATTAAAGAAATTTGAAAAAAGAAATTTATTCGGCGTAACTCCCCAAAAGGGCGACAGTGTTGACTCAGTCAGAGTAACCGCGAAGCGATTGGCTCAGTCAGGCCAACCGCTCACGTTAGCTATCACCAAGGACCAGCATGCTAACGAAAATAACGACAAAAATGAAAAGACAGAAAGCGTCATTTTATTCATAAAACGCCAACAGACAGGTACAACGCAAAGTGGCTAATCCTCATCAGGCCAGTAAATTCCATGGTGATAAACCCCGTCATCGTCAAGGAAGGGCATCTTCCCGTCAGCATTCGGGACAGGTTTGTCTGCCTCCCTTTCAGGGCAGGATCCTGACGGGCCTGACTTTCCTTTGATACTCGAATCTGCCAACCCCGCACCGGCATTGGTGGGAAAAGAATTATTCAACGAACAATCAAGGGAAGGAAAGCGTTTGTCGCCCTCTTGAATAGCAGAACCAGAAGAAGCCAAAGTCGCGAGGGGCGCCTTGGGAGTTCGTTTCCCCTGCCTCTTATGACCTTTTCGGCGGACCGGAGGCCTCCATAGTTGCGAAAGAGGGGGATGATCTGAGTCCGGCGAAGTCGGGGGAGTCGGCAAGGAGTCGCGATCCATGGAACTCAAGAAATAAAAATATGCCATGTGACCTGCAAAAGCAAAAATGCAAAAGAGAAGGGAAAGGATGAAGATGAATAGGAAAGGGAAAGCAACCCCCCTTTTTATATAGCCGAGTAAGCACTTCGACCCTCACGCAGACCCCTGAAAAATCAATTAAGACGCTTGGGAAAAATAACTGCAATTGCAGAATCTGATCCGCCATAGGCGCATCTGCTCGTCGAACGCGCCAATCAAAGGGCACCAAATAACTGCCCAACCACCTACCACTGAAAAGACGGCCCTGTAACAGTCAAGACAGATCATTCATTGCTAATTCCCGGAACACGACCACTGCAGTACAATGTCCCGAGGAAGACCCATTTTCAGTTGGGCTCATGACAAATAATTCCAACCAATGTAGCAAGCAACCAAGCAAGAAGAAAAAGGAGGAGACTTGGGAAAAAAGCAGAGACAGCTATTTATTTATGGCCAGGTGGCCTTAGCGTTCAAATATGTACAAGAAACATAAGGAAAAACAACGAGAAGAAGCAAAGCCAGCGGTCAGATATTGGGCCCAGCATCATCTTCCCCTGGCACAACGGCAACCTCCCTTAAAGCGTCAGCGACGGAGGTCAATTCGGCAGAGCAGGCTCTCATGCCCTTTAGGCAGCAGGCCAGCAGATCTTTCCTCTGCTGCAGCATCGAGGCCACCACATCAAGGTGAGCAGTGATAGTGGCCAGTTTCGCCAGACTCTCTAGGGGACTAAAATCCTCCAAAGTTATTCCCAGCTGTCTAGACAGAATAGGGGTTAGCACCCCCTGCAACTCCAAGACATCCTCGGAGGTCTTGGTGATCATCCTCTCCAAGAAGTCGATGTCACCCTCAGTAAGATTCTTCAGGGTCAGAGTTTCGGAGATCAGGAAATTGCGAGTCAGTTCATCCATGGCGAAATATGAAAAGAAAGGACGTGAAAATGTGAAGAAACTAGCGTAGAGAAACCTCTGATTTATAGATCCTGACAAAAAATCGCCAGGACCGACTTCTGATGCAGAACCACCCCGGTACTTAGAGGGACTCTCCATAATAGAAGGAACGTTAGCCCTTGGTAAACACTCGGGCTCATTTTCAGTTGGGCTTATGATAACAATTCACCTAAAAGTAAGGGTACTTTCGTCTATCACCCAGTGGGAAAGGACATAGCCACCGTTTCGCACCGCCGCGGTAGGGACAAGGTTAATACCTCCCCCGAAGGCTAACGCTATGAAGGCTAACGTTGCCCTACCGGCTCCTCTCATGGACCTCTTGGATGGCTCAAGGAGTTATCTCACCCCCAAGGGAAACCACGCGTCAGGAAGAACGCTCCGGCCTTTATCCTGCCGTGGCAATATCTACCTATACACCTACCGCCAAGGTAGCGTGTCACAATAAGGGCGAACCACAGACCCTAACGCTAGCGATAGCTCCATACTCGTTTTCACGGGCGGGAACGCCCCATTCTTCTATAAATACCTCCCCCACAAAGGAGGCAGGTAAATATACACTACTGGCCTAAACTCTGCCAAATTCAGTACTCATACTGACTTAAGCATCGGAGTGTTTCCGACGGAGACCCCTCCGGCGCATTGTAGGTATCGCGGACCGTCGTGAGCACTGATCTGAGAGGAGTCGTTCCACCATACATCCTTCGGCAGAAGACAAATTATTATCATGGGGGTACAGGCAGTTGTAGGGAATGGTTATTTTGGTTTTGTGGTGGTCTAGGAACAATGTTTTGAAGGTTGAATGGTGGTTGCTGTGATTGGTTTGGGAGAGTGGGATTGGTTTGAGGTTGATTTTGAGTCCATCTGAAATTTGGGTGATGCCTACATCCGGGATTGTAGGTAATTGAGTAAGAATTGTTGTTTGGAGGGTACTTGCTTTGTTGGTTCTGATTGAAACCATAAGCAGCATTTAACTGGGTGGTGACCTCCTCTACTGTAGGTGGTTGAAGTATGGAACAATGATTGGTGTGGTGGTCAGTTTGGCAACATACTCCGCATACAATCACGGTATTGCCTTGGCTGCTTTCTTGGTTAAGAACACCTATAGAAAGATTTTGAATGAAATTAGCAATGCTAGAAATTTGTTGTTTCATAGCTACTGAATTAATAGAAGAAGTAGTAGGATTAGAACGCTCTGAGCCGCCAAAATTGCAGCAGTTCTCTGCCATCATTTGGAGTAGTTGTTTAGCTCGAGTAGGAGTGACAGCTAGCAATGCTCCTCCAGCAGCAGCATCTACTCTTTGTTTATCGCTTTGTCCCATTCCATCATAGAAGTACTGAATAAGGGTCTGATCAGCCACTCCATATGTAGGACAAATGTCCTGCAAATCCTTGAACCTTTGGTGGTATTCTCCAAAATTCTCGGTTCCTCTTCGTTAGATAGAAATGAGATTTTTCCTTGCTGCTCCAGCTTTGGTTGCGTTGAAAATTTCATGACTATATTTAAGAAATGTGTCTTTAAATCTTGTATAGTTGAACAGTTTGAAAAGAGAGGGTGGAAAATGATTGAAAGGTTCAAGTTAAGTAGTGACCTTTGGTTTTAATGTGTATGAGGATCGTCATAAATGGATACCGATATTCATGAGAGAGAACTTTTTGGCGAGTATGTCTACTGCTCAACGCTCAGAAAGTATTAGCTCTTTCTTTGACAAATACATGCAAAGAAAAACCACATTAAAAGAGTTTTTAGAACAAAACAAAGCATTTCTACAAGAGAAATTTGAAGAAGAAGCAAAAGTTGATTTTGAAACTTGGCATAAACAACCAGGTTTAAAATTCCCATCTCCCTTTGGCAAACAAATGGCAGTATTATATACACATGCAATATTTAAGAAGTTTCAGATTGAGGTTTTGGGCATAGTTGCTTGCCATCCTAGGGAAGAGAGTGATGATAGGGACACTAAAACTTTCAGTGTCCAAGTTTTTGAAGAGAACCAAGATTTTAATGTTGTGTGGAATGAAACGACATCATATATATGTTACCCATGTCATTTATTTGAGTTCAATGGTTTTCTTTGTAGACATGTGTTGATTGTTTTGCAAATGTCCGGTGCGTATAGCATTCCATCTCAGTATATATTGAAGCGTTGGACAAAGGATGCAAAGAGTAGACAAGCTATGAGAGAACCATTAGACATGGTTGAGTCTAGGGGTCAACGATTCAAGGATCTATGTCGTCGGGCCTTTAAATTGGGAGATGAAGCTTCTTCATGTGAGCAGACCTATAATATTGCATTTAATGCACTAGAGGAAGATTTAAGAAAGTGTGAGAAAGTTAACAATTTATTTCAGAGTGTTATAGAGCTGCAGTTGCCATCTTCTAACTGTTCTTACGAGTCTGTGGATGTTAATTAAGCTATTGGTATGGCTAGTGCAAACAAAAGGACTGGAATGACAGAGAAGAAACAGGTTTGTTGTGTTTTTCATCACTATTTGAATTTTGATTGAGTTTGTTGTGTTTTTCTTGTATTGTTTCTTATATGAGTTCGTCCCCCTTAAATTGTGTAGGTGCACCCAGAAACAAAGGCTATTACCACTAGTATTACCACTGGTTTGCATGAGAACTGTCGATAATGCCTTGTTGATTCATGGGGTAGAACTCTAGAGGTGGGCAACTATTAACTTCATTGTGTCACATAGTCATCAAAGTTCTATTCCCGTACACATATATGTTTGCCTAAGTACTACTGGTCCGGGAGTTATGATATCAATCACTTGACGTTCCTCTACTGGACCTACTATAGTATAACAAATAATACTAAGAATAGTTATGTAGTAGATGAGTAAAACAAAAAAGAAAGAAAATAGAAAAGGAATTGTAAAGAGAAACTTTTGTTCAAAAAACATTATTTTCTATGGATTCCTTTTTAGTGTGTATGTGTACTGTACAGGTAAAATATGTGATTGATTATATAGTATAAGCTTACACTTCTCCCATCACTATCTATTATCCTGGCCTTTTTGATTCTTCTCTAGGGACAGTTACACTCCATAGCTTCTAGCCATGACAACTACCATAGAAATAAACATACCATGCAAGGGCTGGTAAGGGATCTTCAAATTTGGATATTGGAGTCTGTTGATTGTCTCCTCTTCAAGTAAAATGGCTAAAAAATCATAGTTTTGATCTCTTTATAGGGACATGAGATGGTATGTAAATATGTATATTCTTTAGAAGTTTGTTTTGTATGCGTACAGAAGAGGGGGTGTAGGCGGCCTTGCATCTTGTGGGCATTTTAGTATAAATTAACAAATCGCACCTGAAAAAATGTGGGTTCATTTTAAAGCGTGGATATTAGGGTTGATGTGATTTTCTGTGAACCTGTACATGCTTGCAAGGGCAACTCAATTTCAGACCATAGACAGTTATGAGTTACTTTGGCATTCAGGACAATCTGCAGGAAATGGTACTCCAAGTTTTCTCCGTGATCTGGTCTAATTTCTTGTATAGGATTTTCGCGAGGGCTTTAATCAGTACCAAGCCGCAACATTTTCCTTCCAAATGGTGAAATGACGTCGATTCACTTACCAAGTCGCGACGTGTCATTTGCTTGAAACTACGGAGCGTATGCTCCCAAATTGTGAAGCGGCGTCGTTTCACTTAAATGTCTGGCAGCTCAATTTTGCGACCAGTTTCGAGCTCGACTCGGTTGGTTTCTGCCTACGTGGCGTGACACGTCAGCAGTCGGTGACATGGCAATTGACGTGGCACGACACATAAGTAAACTGACGGAAAAAATAGATGGCGTTAGGGTGAAGGATGAAATAAATCATTCAAATGGAGTGGAGGAGGTTTTATAACTCGAAAAAAATAGAGGGCTGAAATAAGACAATCAAATAGAGTGCAGGACCAATTTTTGGTTTTTCCCCATCTTTTTCATGTTTTGTGGCTAATCCATCCATATCCAAGCTTTTACCTAGAGCTCTCCTATAAATATTTAGTTATTTCCTTATTTTAACGCATAAGTTGTAAATTATCCAACACTCTTACGTTTCTCAGTTTTTGCATGAATACGAGCAGCTAGAATGAATTAGATGCACCTGCTGTCTAGTTTTTTTTAATAGCCTGTAGTGAATTGTTTAATATCCTCGAGGCTCGGTTTGAAGAAAGCTTAATTAAAATTAGTTTTGATAAAGCTCATTAGTCAAGTATGTATGTAATCGGTCATGAGCTTTGTTAACCTCGGTCTAATTAGCTCATATATATGTAATAAGTGGTGTTTTTTTCACATCTGTTATTCTCACACTAAGAACTAAGAATGTACTACAGTAAGTATTAAAATATATTGGTGGTAATAATAATTTAGGATGTGGAAATAGAGTGCTAAATACCTTCTCGTAACTTGTAACTCGTTGGTGACTTGTTATATTTTTTTTTGTTATTTCTTTTTATTATTGTTGCTACGGAATTTTGATTTACGTCACAACTTTTACGTATTTTATCGTTTATCACGTTATTAGCCTATCTACGTCAAATTTCAGCCGAATTTTGATCTTAGGCTATTTTTTTTTAATATTCCGAGTCATTTCGTGTCTTTTTAGTTTTTTCGTATTTTTTACTGTCTTTTCGCTCAAACTTCTATCGGCCCCGAGTAGGTTTACTCGAACCATAGATCGAACGCTTTATTTCTTTAATTGAAAATTACCTACTATTTTTCTCTTTCGCATCATCTAGTTTGGTTTCGTTCAATTTTTATCGTAATGGCATTTATTTTGCGTCCAAACTTTTGACATTTTCGAACGAGAAAATTCGTATGTTAAATCAAACTTTTTCTTTATTTACTGTATACTAGTTATTGTGTCTTATTTTTCTACACCTTTTGTTCCTCTCAGTTTGTGCATTTTTTCGCGCCAAGCGAATTTCCTCGTATCCCAGTTCGAGTCAAAATATCCCGTTCGTACCATGTTAATGGATTAACTCCACATAAATGCATGTTAATCCTCCAACTCATCGCCAACTATGCATGATCATCCTAAACATCCCATCCGCCCATCCTTGGCCACACACAACCCCTGGCTAGCTCCCTACTCCTACCAAGCTTCATCATCACATGCATCGTTACCCTCTTCCACCTCCACCGCCGATTTCCAACCACACAATCCACTCCAAACTTCCCCTATAAATAGCACCCTTCAAGCAACAAGCAAAAAGGGGACCAATTTCATGCTCTATTCCCCCCTTTTATTCATACTTTCTCCCAATTGCTAGCTTCAATTTATTTAATTCCTTTGGTTTTAATTAATTATTTGCCTTGGTTTTAATTAATTAATTGCTTATGTTTTTCAATTTATTGTTGCTACCTCTGCTAATCAATTACTTGCTCCATTTACTCTTATAATTTTCTGCATGTTTCCGTATTTTTTGCCTCCACCGTTGCTGCCTCGACACTGCTGCTGCGCTACTGCCACCGCTGTTGTCTCCGCCATGACTGTTGTGCCGCTACTGAGTTGTTGCCTTTCCACTGTCGAGCTGCTGCTGTGCTGCGGCTGTCTTACCGCTGCCGAGCTGCTACTGTGCTGGTGCTGCCTTACCGCTACTAAGCTGCTGCCTTACCGCTGCCGAGGGCTACTGTTTGTCGTTGTTGTTGTACTGTTCTTGTTTGGCCCAAGGAAGAAGACGATGAACAGTGAAGGAGGGAAAGGAAGAAGGCTTGGGCTGCTTTGAATTTTTGTTTGATGGGTTGCTCCTTGTTAAGCCCAAATGGAGGGAAAAGAAGGAAGGAAGTTGGGCGCTTGGCCCAGCAAGAAAGGTAAGGAAATGGGTCGGCTGTCCCAGACCAAAAGGTTGCTACAATTTTGTATGGGTTGGTCCATCTGCTGGGCTCGTTTCATTGGGCTCGGTCCGCGTCTGTAATTCGGCCCATCGTAATATTTTTCGTGCTAATTAATTGTGCATTCGTAATGTTTAATTAATTTTTTTCGCATACTTTTAATTGTTTAATTAATTATTATGTTTGCTTTTAATTAATAAAATTAATTTTTTTACTTGTTCTTTTTAATTGTTAATCATTTTATTTAATTGCTTGATATTTATTTTACTCGTACTAATGATCTCACTTTATAGGGTAAAATCAAATCTTCGCTCGCAGGTACATTTTCTTTATCCCTTTTATTTATTCAACGCTTTTCGCATATTTATTCGTATGCATGCTTATTTAGAAATGTTAGAACTCGGATATTCGTATGCACGCTTATTTAGAAATGTTAGAACTTGATTTGCTTCGTGAGCATTGACCCGATGATAATAACGAATACTAAAGTGGCGTTTCCTATGAGGGCCCAAATTACGTGTTTTTAAAATGTTTTTTCTTAAAACACCTCGCTTACCGGTAACCTTTTTTTAGGATGAGACTCGGGTGCCTAACACCTTCCCGAGTCTATAATACGACCCCGAACCTTTGTTCTTGGGTTTAGACCCGAATGTTTTTCCAAAAAATTGTATTTTATAAACTTATTTCCCATTGTCTAGTACTTTTAAACATAATTACTAACTAATAATTATTTTATCCATGACAGCTCCACATCAGTTATTAAATATTAAAAAGTTTTATTAAAAAATGATTTAATGAATAAACAAGTTTTATTACCCTCGCCGTCTCTCACTCATCTCATTACCCACGTCGTCTCTCACTCATCTCATTACCCTCGTCGTCTCTCACTCTCTCTCGCCGTATCTCACGACCGCTCTCTCTCTGTCTCTCGCGGTCGCTCTCTCTCTGCAGTTTTAAAATTGAAATCTGTGTTTTTCTCTCATCTCTACAACTGGGTTCTCCTTAGCTTCTTCCGCTAACTTCCTAAGATTTGCCCAGAAATGACAACCTAAGAGATTACACAGTTTCAATGACTAGTACTTGTATTGGGCTTACAGGGTTGATTACCCTGGAAAGCACTGCGATTCTTGTGAGGGTTTGGGACATCAGGAATCCAGTCTCAGGTGCGCCCTTGAGTAAGCCATGTTCTTGAACAGGTAATATGCAGATGCTTTACATTGCTGGGTTTTTTTTTTGGGTTTTATGGTGTTGCTGTGTTGATGTCTTTGCTCCAACTCTCATTTGACTGCGACTGTGTTGTTGTAGAACTTTTGTGATGCCTGCCAGGATGTGTATCAATCCAATACATAATAAAAAGGGGAACTTTTACCACTATGACAATGGCAGTTCAGAAGAAAGGTGTGTTTATTGAATTTCTATTTTTGGGCAGTTTTTACTTCTAAAGTTCTAGCATTATCCTTCAAAACAAACATTAAGGTTGCAAATTGTTGTACCTGAATTTATCTCCTTTCAATTTTAAATTTTTGGTAGGTGGGCCGCTAGCTCTTGTGCCATGGACACGTTGTATGATATAGACCTCGTATCATAACTATACCTGTAATGTTAGACAATTCAGAAGATTGGTATAGACTTCTTTCAGCAAGTATGAAGCTGGGAGCTAGAGGAATTGCCCATGTGGAGGGTGTTAGCCGAACTGATCTCAAAGAGAATAGCCATTACTATAATCTCTTGCTCATACCTGTTTCTCAGCCAAGTTTTCCTTGGTTGAAATTTTAGATTTTTGGATCTTCCATGCTTCTATTTAGAAATTAACAATGTAGTCATTCTAAGTTCATGGAATGCAAGGACAAAAACAATCGTAGTTCTATAATGTTGTCGTATTCATTCCTCCCTTCAATAGCAGCAGAGAGGTTACGAGATGCAGCAAACAAGGTTTGTTATTCTAGCTTATTTATTTATCAGGACTGCCAATGTGATTATGTAATGATTTTGAATAGTTTGATGAATCCACTCAGTTGCGGAGGTGGTTGTTCCGGCGGCTGCCAATTTGTCAGACAAGTATAACCATTTCGTCACCGATATGACGCAGAAGGGGTATACTCTATCCACTTGTGTCCCTTTGGTTCCTATAGACGAGATAGCCAAGGCATTTAAGTAAGTTGAATCAAAGAAAAAGAAGGATGCAGCTGTTGAGAAAGCCGGTTCTGATTCATTGGACTCTAATTAAAGATGAACACAGTACCATTTTGTCTAATAAGTATGCATAAGTAGGTTTAGTTGAATTGTGGCAGTGAGCCACTTTGTAAATGAATGGGAACCTTTCTTTTTCTATTTGTGTTAATGAATGCGAGTGATTTGTAAAAACCTTGTTGTACTAGTGGTGCATTTTGGAGATCATCTGTTGGAATAGAAGTACTTGATTTCCTTTTTATTATCAATTCTTCCTTTATTTAGATTTCCTTTATTTAGATTTCTTGCCTGTTGAATTGGTTGATCTAGAGCTTTTGGTAGCCCAGAATTTTGCATCTTGGGTCTACTAAATTGAATCGCTCTTGGAACCTGTCTGTTATTGTTTAGCTTCACGCAACGATTATGCACTAGAGTTATCTGCAGTACTGTTACTTCCTTTCTTTCCGCTGAGCTGTTGTTTTCTATTCATCAATGCCTCAACTAGAACCTTATGGACAACGAAACCGGTAACCAATGATGGTGAAAGAGCAGCAAGGATGTCAATATCGCACACTACCGTCACACATCACGCACCAAAATATGATACACTTCCAATCCCTTCTTGGTGGTTCCATCTAACAAGGAAAGGGAGAATTATGAATGATGCATGCTTGTCAAATGCTAATGTGCAGATGTCATCATACATGAGTGATGGTGGAGAAACCGCTGTGAATGCATTTATCGTTGCACATCTCTTATTGTTCTGCTCAAATTCATTGAGCAAACGAATGACATTGACCGAGTAGAAGTAATTGCATAGGATGACCCTATCCTTGGAGTGTTCAATGAGGACAGGTGTAGATTATGCAACAAGCTTGATAAGGTGAAGGACATCTATCGCGAGAGGAGAATCACCCCTACAAGAGGCATCAAGAAGCTTTAAGACTGCCCTCACATCCTCTGGTGCATGTATGCAAGAAATGATTCTATGATCTGAATCTGGATCAACATTCATCAGGTTTCTCTTTTCGTTCCCTGCGTATCTTTTTGTTGTATTGTATAAGTATTTCACAAGCATTGACACAATCCCTCAGAAGATAATGACACTCAAAACCATGTGAGCATATATTTTCGTGACTTAAAAGCTGCAAACCATCGGCAAATTGATAAACCAAAGGAATATCAGAACAAGTTCATAATTGTCATGATTTGTATTTTATTGATTTATTTTGTAGTCTAAATGCAGGTTCAAGAGGGAATTTAGTGCATTGGTTACGTAGATGTCACTGAAGTAGCTATAGATGGTGAGTTCAGAAATGCTTTTGGCACACATTAGAAGACTGAAAGCAATAGCATCATTCATTGGCATCTTCCAAAAGTAGGTTTGTGATAGGAAAGACGTGAAGAATTTTGTCAAGGAAATTGAAATGGAAGCTGTTGTAAGGGAAGCTATCTCGGAAATTTCATGGAGGGCATCGTAATCTATCGTCATCGCACATACTGTGATGAACAATGGAATAAAGTAATCCTGAACCACATCCAACAAATTGACAATGGAAGCCGCAAGTGCTGATCTGGTTGGCACAGCAAGATCGACGATGAAAGGCCCATAATGAAGAAACAGTTTGAAATTATTTGTAAAGAAGACACTCACCATTGCCAAGGAGATTATAACATAGATGTGTAAGTCCTTCGCTGGCCTGCCTTCACCTAGCTTCCCAACGAAAAGTTTCAATGCTGGCCTACCAATTTAGAAACGAGCAGAGACAAAGAAGGCGAGTGAGAAACGATGAGATGGCGACTGTGAGGAGGTGACGGTGAGGTCGGCGGCGGAGGAGGTGATCAAAATCTAACTTCCGTGCTAGGATTTGGTAATTGAAAAGAAATGCCAAGGAGAGGAGCCACTAGAGAGTGGAGATGGAGATTAAGGGTAATGGCGGAGGAAGGAAGCTTTTTTGGCAACTGTTTGATCCTTTTAAACATTTTATTTTATGTAATCAATTAATTAATTAGTAAATTTAAAAAAAAATTATGACATGTATTACTATAATGGTAATATGGATCCAACATATCACAAACTACCTTATTTTAGTAATTAAGTTTAAAACTACCATATTTTGAGAATAAAGATTTTTAAATACCATATTGTGATAAAAAACTCTTTAGACCCATTGTGCCTTAGTTTTTTGTTTTTTTTTTTGCCATGACGATTAGGTTCCCTAAACCTAGAAAAATAGGGTGGCGACTTCATTATGTGAGGCGAGTCCAATGCTTGTCTCACATCCGTCTCGAACCGTTTCACAAAATCGAAAAGGGGGTGTGACAGTTTGACGACTTCACTGGGGACTTTAGGGTCGAAGCCGGTTTTATGTTGTTTATTTTTTATTATTTACTCGCTTTAATAATTTGTTTTTGTGATTGCTATTTATTATTTGCTTTGATCAATTGTCATACGCATTTCATGCATAGTGCCCTACACCCCAAGGCCATTTTCCAAATAAGATTAAGAGGGTAGTAATGACGCCCTGGGACACATGTCCTGGGTATTGTTCACCAATTCCAACTCGGACGAACCCCTAAATGATCGAAATGTGGCCTGGTTCCGTAAGGAATCAGTTGACGCTCTACGATATTTATTGAGGGACCACTTTTATGGTATCATCCGAGAACGTTTCAACCAGTTAGAACAAAGTTGGAATCAAAGCCCCAGCATATGCATCATGTTCGTGCAATTATTTCGTTGATGTCATGTTACGGCTTTACTGTATGTTTATATTGTCCTCATATTTCATTTTTTTAATTCACTAACGGAAGAATTTTACTTCTCAAACTCCCACTTTTCGTCCAAAAAAATTGTGCGGCAGTTCACACCCCCACTTTCGTCAAAATTTCTAATTTTCAGTTTATTCTGAATTTAGATACTCCTGATTAGTTTCTTTTCTTTCCTACTTGCAGGACGGAGGTATGAAGGGAAGCTTTACACTTTAGTCGAGCCTACGACTATAAACAAGGGCGCTTCGTGGGAGGCAACCTACGTGTTCTTTTCAATATTTTAGTTTTTTCGTTAATTTTAAATTCAAACATCTTGGGATATCTTTTTCCTGTGAATTTACTATTTAATTCCCTTGTCATTTCAGGTGCAATGAGACTTATAAACTTGGGGGCAAGCGAGTGAATTGACGAACAAAAGAAGGTGTTGAAAAATGTCAAAGCATATTTTGTAGGGAAGTTCATTTTCCTTTAGTTTAAGCCCTTTTATAGTCTTTGTACAGTCTTTTTTTTTTACATTGGGGGCAATTTTGAATTTATCCTCTAAAATTGTTTAAAAAAAAATCGAGTGTTGTAGTTGTAAAAAAAAAATTTGCTTAAAAAAAAGAGAATAAAAAAAATCCACATTACCCTCGTAATTTTTGAACTTTTCGTAAATTGAGCATGTTCACCGTTTTATTGCATCATGGATAACGTGCGCATTCATTAGAAATTATGTGACATACATGGTCTGGTATGTTAACTCTTATATCCATGACATGTTTTAGACGTAAGCAGTCAAAAATATATCTCTTTGAGCATTTTTGGCCTTCACGCCTTATTTTTTTCATGAGCGCAAATGCTAAGCTAAGTGCTAGTTAGATTTGCATAATATCTATGGTACATGCACCATCAGACATGGGATAGCAGTAAGATGACATTGGACTTTTCTTTTGTTCTTCTTCCGCGTTCTTCATTTTTAACTTTTTTGCCCTCAAACACATACTTTGTACACCATGTACGACTCCATCAAACACCCAAAAGCCTCTTATTTTTGCCTAACCAAGTGAGTAGTGCTCGACTGGGACCGCTAAACTGGAGTTGAAAATACACATCAAGCAAGGGAAATGACAAGGAAGCCCTTAGGGAATCACTGACGAATCAACGTCAAAAGAAGGCCGAATAAACCAAGACTTGAAGGCTTCTGCCAAAGACCGAGGTAATGACAGACCAAACCAAAATTGTACTTGATTTGCTTGTTAAAAAAACAAAAAAAATCAAACAAAAATCAAAAATTAAAACTTGTTCAAAGAACACAAGCAACAAAACAATAGTAGAAGCAAGTACAAAAAAACGATCAAATAATGATCTCAAAAGGAAAAGAGATCATTCCCGATGCTTATTGAAGAACTTGGGCACGGTGCCCTCGAAACAATCCAGAAGGAACATCTCCAACGGAGATTCAAGAATTTGTGCGCTTTACCCTCGCCGCAATCAAATCGTCGAGCATTGATCATCGCACTTTGCCCTCGTCACAATCAGTCGTCGAGCACAAACTCACTAAAACCTTTTTCGAAAAAAACAGACTTTTCCTTTTCTTCTACAAATTCCTCTTTTTTTCTTCCTCGCAAAGTCCTCTTGATTATTAGCAGGCCCATGCATGTGCATCTTTCACTCGGATTGACATTGCAAATTTAATTTTTGTGCTATGTTTATTGCATTTTTAGGAGTGTAAACACATAGCCCTATTTCTGAGCATGAGCGCAAAGTCTAAATATCCGGTGAGGGCTACATGTCATGGGAAAGTCTTATTCTTGAGGTCATTATTTCCTGAAGAAGACGCAGACGTTATCTAGACTTGTATCAATCATGTTTATATAACGAAAATTGGACGAACATTTTTCCAAAAAAAATTTAAAAAAAATACTTGAATTTATTCTCTCTTAACAAAGGGGTCGCTTTCATCCTAACAAAAGGCATAGAGCGCAAGCCAAAATTTAATGTAGGTGATTGCGTGTCGAGGGCATCAAATTTAGTTGTAAAAAGATATAGAAATGGGGTAGGAATACAACTTATCACTCGTCCACAAGGGACTCGTAGATCATGATAAGAGGTTCATCCATAGAGATCTTGTTGGGGTTTTGTAGTCTTGACTCGACTTCCTTGTCACTGGAGTTGAGGGGTTTTGTTCCTGCAATTAAAATAAACAAAGCATAAAAGAGAACAAGCAATAATTAAATAGAAAAAGGCAATCTTAGGCAGAAGGAGATCTTAGCTAAGATTGCAGAATGAGGTTGGTTGCGAACTGTGGTGAGGTAAACTCCTAGTAAGGGTGAATTCGTTAGCGCACAACCTGTTTAATCGATCATCGACTTTAGATTTTCTCCTTCTCTCTCATAACTCTGCTATAGATTGGGAGGAACCCGTTTCCAATCCTACTTTCCTCCTATTCAAATCACTTGGAGGGTACCCCCTTTCCTAGTGATCCTGGCCAGTGGACACCTTGCTGGTTAAAGGGTTTATCCAATTGGCTGCTGGCTTGAGGCACATGCATTTTCTCAATGGCGTAGGGAAAGACAGAGTCTAGGCCAAGCTACTCCCAACTCGGAGCCCTAGATTGTCAGTCTGGTTAGGCCTATATCGATTCAAATTTAGTAACCTCCGTGAGGCTAGCTGCCTACTTACGTCACTCCGGTTTCGCTCGTCCCCTTTGTGACTAGCTACAAATTTGTCGTCTTGCCTAAGATCGATCAAGTCTTAGCCTAGACGGGAACCGGTTTGTTAAAACAGAACTTGAATTGATTACGAATGAGAGGATAATTAGAACGATCGGTCTCACGAATCACAAGTATGCTCACTCAACCCTTACCAAGAATTAAGTGTTTAGCTACTAGACATAATAATTAAAGAAGATAATAATTGAAGAACATGAATTAAAATAAAATCTGTGATATTCAAAACTGAATTATCACAGAGCAAATGTTTTCAAGAACCAGAAGTTGGAAGAAGGAAGATCCTGTAATTGACAGTCTTCCCTAACCTTTAACAAGGTTAGAGTCCCCACCAATCACGTTCCTTTCCAAATTCCAAACTTCAAATAGCTAAAAGATAGGGATAAAAAATCCCAATTGTTCAAATTCGAAAGCGAGATAAAAATAGGATACTAAAAGATTGTTTTTGTTCAAATAAGATTACATGCGAGATATCATCCAAGGGATGTAACAGCCAGTTGGCTTCCTGATCCAAATCCTCCTTCCATGAATCCATGATGAGCACGCCTCTATCTCTGCAATCTTGGCCAAGCCTGCGACCAAGATTGCCACTTTGTCGCTCAAGGCACCCGTTTCCTTCAAATCTTCTCTTACCCAAGACTTCCTCCAAAAGAGACCAAATTGACGTGAAAGAGATTGTTTTTACCCTAAACAAAGTAGTTTAAGATGGTAAAAACACATGGAAATAAACGTCAATCAGTAGGAATATACGATATTTCTCACATAGGTCATTTGCTCTCTTTTTTTCCTCCTAATTTATAGAATACAGATATGGAAGTCAACTTTGGCATAATTTCATGCTCATCGTGGGTCTTCGATGACAAAATCATTGTAATGCCCTCGTCATGGATTTCATTAAAATCCATCAACATTCGAATGGAGTACGTTACCACTCCCAAATCAACTTCGTGTGGCAAATCACGCTCCCTCACGGTAAAATCAACTTCGTGCGGCAGATCACACTCCCTCACGATCAAATCAACTTCATGCGGTGGCTTCCAAACCACTCTCCATTTTAGTTCATACGGTAAGTTAGAGGTAAGACTTGCTTTCCCTTTACACCATTTGTTTAGTATTGTGATAGGTCACGTCCCCACATACACTTTGTCTTTTAAAGTTGTGATAGGTCACGTCCCCACATACACCTTGTCTTTTAAAGCTGTGATAGGTCACGTCCCCACATCTTGTCTGTTTAGTTTTGTGGTAGGTCACGTCCCCACATACACCTTGTCTTTTAAAGTTGTGATAGGTCACGTCCCCACATCTTGTCTATTTAGTGTTATGATAGGTCACATCCCCACATACACCCTGTCTTTCAATGTTGTGTCAGGTCACATCCCCACACCATGTCTTAAATTTCATAAGCAGTCACCCCCGCTATCAAATCAACATCAGAGCAAAGGTATGTTACCGTCAATCAATATCCGAGCGAAGGTACGTTACAATTCTCATTTACAAAGTTCCGTCATTTACATTTCTGCATATCTACTACTCCTCCTTGAGCGACTATATTTTACATTTGCGCATATCTAAATACTCCTCCTTGAGTGACTACTATTTACCTTTCTGCATAATTATTACTCCTCCTTGAGCGACTACTATTCACATTTAAGTTATGATGCATTCAAAACATGGCAATACTTGGGGCAATTGTCTTTATTGCTTATCAAAAATTTTAGTTGCATTGTATTTTTTATCAGACAATAAAGAGGGGGCAACTGTTGCTACTCGAATTTTGATTTACGTCACAATTTTTACGTATTTTATCACTTATCACGTTATTAGCCTATCTACGTCAAATTTCTGCCGAATTTTGATCTTAGGCTATTTTTTTTAATATTCCGCGTCATTTCGTGTCTTTTTAGTTTTTTCGTATTTTTTACTGTCTTTTCGCTCGAACATCTATCGGCCTTAAGTAGGTTTACTCGGACCATAGATCGAACGCTTTATTTCTTTAATTGAAAATTACCTACTATTTTTCTCTTTCGAATCATCTAGTTTGGTTTCGTTCAATTTTTGTCGTAATGGCATTTATTTTGAGTCCAAACTTTTGACATTTTTGAATGAGAAAATTCGTACGTTAAATCAAACTTTTTCTTTATTTACTGTATACTAGTTATTGTGTCTTATTTTTCTACACCTTTTGTTCCTCTCGGTTTGTGTATTTTTTCGCGTCAAGTGAATTTCCTCGTATCCCAGTTCGAGTCAAAATATCTCGTTTGTACCATGTTAATGGATTAACTCCACATAAATTCATGTTAATCCTCCGACTCATCGCCAACTATGCATGATGATCCTAAACATCCCATCCGGCCATCCTTGGCCACACACAACCCTTAGCTAGCTCCTACTCCTACCGAGCTTCATCATCACATGCACCGTCACCCTCTTCCACCTCCACCGCCAATTTCCAACCACACAATCCACTCCAAACTTCCTCTATAAATAGCACTCTTCAAGCAACAAGCAAAAGGGGGACCAATGTCAGGCTCTATTCCCCCCTTTTATTCATACTTTCTCCCAATTGCTAGCCTCAATTTATTTAATTGCTTTAATTAATTAATTACCTTGGTTTTAATTAATTAATTGCTTTTGTTTTTCAATTTATTGTTGCTACCTCTGCTAATCAATTGCTTGCTCCATTTACTATTATATTTTTCTGCATGTTTCCTTATTTTTTGTCGCCACCGTTGCTGCCTTGACACTGCTGCTGCACTACTGCCACCGCTGCTGTCTCCGCCACTGCCGTTGTACCGCTGCCTCGCCGCTGCTAAGTTACTGCCTTACCGCTGCCGAGCTGCTGCAGTGTTGTGGCTGTCGCCGGAGCTGCTGCTGTTTGTCATTGCTGCTATTGTTTGCCATTGCTGCTGCACTGTTCTCATTTGGCCCAAGGAAGAAGACGATGAACAATGAAGGAGGGAAAGAAAGAAGGCTTGGGCTGCTTTGAATTTTTGTTTGATGGGTTACTCCTTGTCAAGCCCAAATGGAGGGAAATGAAGGAAGGAAGCTGAGCGATTGGCCCAGCAAGAAAGGTAAGGAAATGGGTCGGCTATCCTAGCCTAAAAGGCTACTTCAATTTTGTGTGGGCTGGCCCATCTACTGGGCCCGTTTCATTGGGCTCGGCCCGCGTCGGTAATTCGGCCCATCGTAATATTTTTTGTGATAATTATTTGTGCATTTGTAATGGTTAATTAATTATTTTCCGCATACTTTTAATTGTTTAATTAATTATTATGTTTGCTTTTAATTAATAAAATTAATTATTTTACTTGTTCTTTTTAATTGTTAATCATTTTATTTAATTGCTTGATATTTATTTTACTCGTACTAATGATCTCATTTTGTAGGGTAAAATCAAATCTTCGCTCGAAAGTACATTTTCTTTATTCCTTTTTATTTATTCAAAACTATCCGCATATTTATCCGTATGCATGCTTATTTAGAAATGTTAGAACTCGGATATTCGTATGCATGCTTATTTAGAAATTTTAGAACTTGATTTGCTTCGTGAGCATTAGCCCGATGATAACAACGGATCGCCAGGTTTAGTAAAAAACGGTAACAATTCTGTTAACCAGAAATACTTGTCCCGAAGTAGTCCCCACTTATCCCAATGTTCTCCCGACTCTACGAATACTAAAGCGACGTTTCCTATGAGGGGCCAAATTACGTGTTTTTAAAACGTTTTTCTTAAAAGACCTCACTTACTGGTAACCTTTTTTTAGGATGAGACTCGGGTGCCTAACACCTTTCTGAGTCCATAATACGACCCTGAACCTTTGTTCTTGGGTTTAGACCCATTGTGCTTTAGTTTTTTAATTTTTTTTGCCATGACGATTAGGTTCCTTAAATCTAGAAAAATAGGGTGGCGACTTCATTATGTGAGGCGAGTTCAACCCTTGTCTCACATCCGTCCCGAACCATTTCGCAAAATCGAAAAGGGCGTGCGACAATTATAATATTATTTTTCAAAAGAGGCTAATAAAGTACATTATGAATAATGATCAGTTCATTTATTACTAGTCTAAAACTCGCGCGTTGCACGAATTATATTATAAGTAATCATTCATATATGTTAAACAATATTCGTTAATTCTACATAACATGTACCATAATATCTTACATAATACATAATTTTTTTGACAATTAAATACTAATGAATTCAAATAAAAATGCAACTAACCTTAACTTGCATAAATATCACAATCAACACTTATAGACACCTCCAATTATTTTTCTAAATAAAATAAATGATTTTCACGGGGGAATCATGCAACCTTTTGAATTCTTAAACATTATCTCTTTCAAATCCTATAATAAATTGCATAAAATTTAATAGATTAAAGATTTAAAATTGTATATCATAATTGCATTAAAATTAATAAATAATTATGTAATTTAATTAAGCACACCAAAAGTTTTTATGTATCTAATACATTAATTGAGTGGAAATAATGGCATAAAAATATTAAATAAATAAAATTAAAAATTATTTTATACCGCGTGTCAATACATTAAGAATTTTAAAATGACAAATAACATAATTGGAGAAATTCATGGATCTTAGGAACTTTCTTCTCGAGCCTCTATACAAACTTTCACCACATAATTTTTATATTTATATAGATATGGATATGGAAAAATATTTGAAAAGCTATTATATGTCACCAAATAGCGTTAACGGGTGTGGGAGACGTAGGGTTTGCTTCCTTTTCTAATATATTAATTACATAAAAAACGTATTAAAAAATATTATTTTAATATAAAATTTACACTAACCGGTTATAAATTTATGCATTATTGGATAGGGACACATATCACCTTAATAAAGAAAAGGTAAATAAAATAAAATAAGAAAAACATATTTAACACTCTTCTAACATTAAGTATTGTGTTTTGATTTTCGTATTTTGTCACGGTGAGTTTGTTGCAAGTCTTTTTATAGTTTGCACTTAACTTTTTAGAGTTTGTGCGGTAGTCTTTTAGTTTTAAATTTCTTCATAACAGTTTTTCTACATTGTGCACTTAAGTCGTTTGTGGGTTTAATGGCATTTTTTATCCTCGTCTCACAAAATTTTATTTAATTTGATACATTTAGTTAAACCGTGACTAATTTAATTTTTAGAGTGCGAAATTTATGTTAATTTAGTTTTTAAGCAGATTGTTACCGGTTGAAAGTAATGACGTACCAGTACCTGCTAATGTGACATGTCACGTAGATGTCATGTGACATATCATGTGAGTTTCTAAAAAAATAATTCAAAAACTTAAAAAGATAAAAAAAAGTACCATTTTTTTTTAAAAATCTAGAACTTTAAACACACGAAAAAATCAAGATAAAATTTAAAATAATAAAAATTTAATTAAAATCAGAATATATTAAAAACTTAAAATAATACATATATATTTTTTAAATATACAAAAAATATATTTTAAAAAAAGTACCATAATATATTTGATTTTAAGTTTAATTTGTATGATTTTTTTTAAAACAATATTCTAGAATTTTTTTTTTCAAGTTGAAGAATACCTTTGTCCTTATTTTTCCCCCACTTTTTTTTTACTAATATAATATTTTTTGAGTAATGAGCTTCCAATTCAAAATCCAATGAGACGTATCCAAACTCCTCCATAAATAAGCAGCTCAAGATCTTAAAATGGCTCGTAAACCATTGATTCGTTCCATTTCATAGACTTTTGCACTTTCCAACTCTGCCGCGCTTTCAGAATATATTATTTTTTGTTTTATTTGTACTATTTTTTTTTAAAAATCTAGAACAATTTTTTTCTTTTTTAAGTTCAAGAAAAAATTTATTTTAATGCATTTTTGTATATTTTAAATTTATTATTATTATTTTTTATGTATTCTGATTTTAATTAATTTTTCTCATTTTTTATTTTTCCCTTTTTTTTAAAGTTTCAGATTTTTTTTATAAAATATGGTACTTTTTTATTTTTAAAAAAAAATCTATGTGACATGCCACCAGGCATTAATTCGTGCTTCCTCTGCCGTTTTATATATATATAAATAAAATAAAAAATATATAAAAATAAATAAAAAGAAGAAGAAAGGAATTGTTCAAAAGAATACCAATAAAAGCATGGCAAGCACGAACAGAAGCAGAGACTGCTAGCACCATATCAGAAAATACCTCCCCCACAAAAAAAATAGAATCGATCGTCTAACTCTTGCTGCCGCCGGCTGATGAGTGTTACCTCACTAACTTCTTCTTTTTCAGCCAAGGAATCCTTCTTACTTTGAGTTGATTCTCCCTCTTCCTCTTTCTCATTTTCTTTTCTTTCTTTTCATTCTCCATCTCTCTTCTCTTTTTCCCGTATACTCTTTTTTGATGCAAAATCTTTTGGATTGTTAGATTGCCTATACATGTGTATTAACACTCGGATTGACATTACAAATCTGACCGTGTGCTATGTTATCTGCATTTTATGAGTGTTAAACACCTAGCCCTGGTTCTGAGTGTGAGTGCATACACTTTTATCTTGTGAGGATTACTTGCGACTTGCCTAGTGTGGGAAAGTCTCTCCCTTAGGGTCGTTATTCCTTGGGTTTGATGCAAATGCTTCCGAGGTAGGAAATTGTGTATTGATTAGATGAGGTGTATGTGTGGTTGATAGATTCTTCTTGTGTGCTTTGGGTTGATTCTGTATGTTTTCTATAGGGGGTTGTTTTAATTATAATGCTCGAGGGCGAGCATTGGGGTAGTGTGGGGGTGTTTGATATGATGTATTTTGTGCACATTTTCCCTCCCTTCCTAGCCCTTTTCAGATCTTGATGCTACTGAGTTGCCTTTATTTCCTTACTTTTAGCTGATCTGGGCTTTGAGAAGGAAATTTGCAGAAGTATACACTTTCAGCCAAATTCTTACGGAAGTTAAGCGTCTAGGCCTCACTATCAAATTCTACGTCTAGGCCTCGCTGCATATCGTCTAGCCCTAGTTGTCGTGCGCTTCCAAAATATTCCCTTTTCGGACCAAAGAGGAAAGATCCGTACGAAATTCCTTCCAGATCCCCTTTTGGCTATTCTGGGAATATTCCCTCTAGGACACGCTCCCGTTGTACCTCCCTCTTAGCTGTATTTTGTCCTTATGTGAGCTAAGAGAGTATTTAAGCCTTAGTTTTTGGGATTTTAAAAAACAACTTTTGAGGGGCAACAACTCTTACACATTCCTTTTTAGTTTTTCTTTGGGATTTGTTCCTCCTTTTTTGCTGTAGCTGCCGCCAGCCACCAACTCACTCCGGCCAGTATTTATTAAGCTTTTATTTCCTTTATTGCATCTTTATCTTCTATGCTTTATATTAGATCTGCTTTTATTCATTTATTAGCATGAGCGGCTAAACTCATCTGCTTAGCAAGGGTATTTTGAGGGTTGCATAAGGGGTAGTCACGAGGCCAAATTGCTCTTCATATATTTCTATCGTTGTATTTTCTTGCTTGTCGGTTTATTGCCATTTCATTTGAGGTTTATTAGAAGTTTGATCACCTGCTAATTTATCTCTTGTGAATACTCTCATCCATGTGGTAATAACTAACGTGAAGATGCATGGTAGAGTAGACAACTCGTTTGACTCCGATAAGAATATTTGTGCTCTGATGACTGACTAGGCCTCGCCGCCACCCTAGAAGATCCCTTGCTAAGATCCTCTCTCGTCTGATTTTATTCTTTTGTTATTTTGCTTACTTTTACCATTTTGCTTGCATTATTACTCTACTCTTATTGCTATTTTTGTTTATTAATTGTTCAGTGTTCAAATCTTCTCCTTGGTCAACTCGTTTGACCAACTAACCCCCTTAGTGTTATTATTTTGTGCATTTATTTTTGTCATACATCTAAGGCAAGATTCGTCCTTCAATCTCTATGGTTCGACCTTATTACCGTTATTTGCAAATTAATTGTGCATTTAGACTTCAGGATTTATTATTATTTTTGACGCGTTTCGACGGAGTGAGTCAGAGACCTAATTGAAGCAAATTGACCTGCATGAACGTTTTTAAATAAAAGAAGTGAATAAGAAGGTGAAAAGAAAAGACTTAGTTAGAATACTCGTTGCATTTATTTGAAGTTGGATGACCTATATAAATATAAAAAAATCATCTTAAATAGAAGGTAAAAAGAACATATCTGGTTGAAGTTGATTAACCCACATTTATATTTTGTTAAAGTTCTGCTATTTTTTTTGGATTTTTTATATTAATTTTTTTTTTGAATTTTTTTAAGTTGTATTATTTTTTTATATTTTAAAAGCTCGAGTTCTAGTATTTATATTTTTTCTGTATTTTTCATTATTTTTTATTATTATTTAATTCTTTTTATATTTTTGAAAGCTCAAGGGAAAAAAACGTTCGTTGTATTTTGTCAGGTAAATATTAAACAGTAACGAAGCATCATTTTACGTACGAGTAAACATTTTATCCAAAGGAGAATTTTTTTTATCCAAGAGACAATAACAGATGACACTTACATACATCACGTGTCAATGCCCTATTGGTCCTAATGGTATCACGTAGACACCACGTGATGGGAGAGAGAATGAAAAATGAAAAAGTTCTAGTATTAAATCACTTTTAATTACAAAATAAATATTATAAATTAAACTATAAATTATAAGATTAATATAAAATATATCAGGATTGAGACTTAGCCTTTGTAGGTGGCCAATAACGAATTAGGAAATTTTCAAAACTGAAAGTTAACAAAAAGAATTCTACAAGTAGACGATGCATAATTTATGTATAAAAGTGTAAATGAATTTTGTTCAGGCGCCATTAGACTTTTGATGAAAATGATATTTTTGTCTTACAAAACTAAACTTAATTTTTATGCATATAATTTTTTAAACAGCATCGAAAGTTGTTATTTTATTTTTTTCAATCGATTTTTCAGTCCCGCATGCTTTCTACTTTCTACAATTCCTTATTTTTTTTCAATATCCATATGCCATATGCGCTTACTTCTAAATTTCTAATAGTTTTATTTTCTTTTAATTTTTTATAGGTACTTCTAATTGGGTAGATTTTTTCCAAATGAGACTTTATACCAATTTTTTTATAGGCAGACACTTTTTATATTTTTTTTCTTCCAAATTAGCTTATTAATTATGAATTGGCATTATAATGTTGATTTTTTATACTATCTTTTTCCGGCATAGTTGTTAATTCAGTAGTTTGCAAGAAAATGTAAAAGGGTAAAAAAGACAATGGATAATAATATAGTAACATAATTTAATGTTTATATTAAGGAATACAGTTCTACGGTGCAAACTGCTACTAGGAAACGCCTTGACTTGGCAAGATTTTTGGTAATGTCGGACAAAAAAGAAATCATTGACACTCAAGTTAAAATTCAGTGGGGTGATAAGGAAATGATGGTGCATTGCATAGAGGAACCAATGTCGGATGACCTTCCATTTGGCTAGGAGGATGATTGGGAAAACAAGTGGCTGAGTGGAAATAGTAGCGATACTGCCAGTTTGCAAAACGAGGGAGCAAATTCTACAGATTCATCGCTGGAGATTGATTGGAGCACTTAAGACCTCTCAAGAGTGAATATGACCCCTAGACACCCTCCTAACGTGGAGGTCCAGAGCACCGATAATGTCCTAGATACCCTGATAGATGAGGTCAGTCGTGAAGTGAATGAGTCTTGGAACTTGGGAGTTAACTATAATTTCCATGCTTTAGCCAACAAAGGTAGTGTAGATCAGTTTGCGGAAAAGCGTATTCATGCAAACCGCACCCGGGGTCAGCTTACGCCCTCTTAAGGTGATAACATAATTTCTTATGTTTAATCTACTATCATGGAACATGCGAGGATCCAAGTCCTCAATGAAAAAGAAAAGCATTAATAATTGGTGTAGGGAGATCAACGCAGTGGTTGTTTGCCTTCAAGAGACTAAAGCAATTGATGGACTTCGATGTGGAGTTATTAACGTATATGCTTATAATGACACACTGCTCGTGGTCACTTGCTTGGTAGGATTTCAGACTTTGTGAATGCTAATGGCAGCTAGACATGGCTTTTGGTTGGGGATATGAATGAAGTATTGAGAATTGAGGAAAGATTGGGGTGTACCGCCGTTAGTGACACTATGCGTACAACCCGTGGTTTGTTAATGATTGCTTATTCCTAGAATTACCGATTCAAGAAGACAAGTTTACCTGACGGAACTCTATTTCTATGAGCTACATTGATCGAATTTTCTTACAGTAGGGGTGGATTGACAAGTTTCCTGAGCAAATGTGGAAATCTTTGGGTAGAGGTGGTTCGGACCATCTTGCCATGGCATATTGTGCTACTACTATAATTAACTGGGGTCCGCGTGTTTGACGCTTGGTTGTCTAGCAGTGACTTCTATTCGGTGGTAGAGAGTTTTTGGGCCCATGCGGGAGAGGAAGTGGGGAATGGTTAGTGATAATCTGTGATTAGGGGTATGCCCTTTTAGGTAATCGTGTCACTGTCTGTCCTTCAAGTCCGTTCTGAGTTTCCTGCAATGCGCCAGAGGAGGTCTCCGGCGTAAACTCTCCGACGATCAAGTCAGTGTGCTATGCAAGTGTTAAGAGCTAAAGGACAATAACAGCCTATATGCCTATGCGTCCCCCCGTATTACCTGGCCTTACTGTGCTATTTATAAGCCATACCTGACAACCGTTACAATGACATCAATATAGCAATCAATCGCCATTAAAGGTGGTAATAACTCAGTCTGCAACGTGCGTACGGTTCTCTCCAGACCGTTACATTGTAACTCGGTACCGTTAGTCTTTGCAACTACTCGGTATTCCTCTTCACCGGTACCCTTTATCCATTTATCTTAACTGCGCCTACGTGGCCAGACCGCTGGTCAATACTTCCAATGGGAAAAGACCCCTTTACCCCTGGGGATTTATCCGTGTGTTATCAGAAGCCCAAACGAACACAAGCCCGAGTGTTCACCAAGGGCTGTTCATTCCACGACCTCCAAATCATGATACTCTACGTTCCAGAGCTTCCTTTTTTAAAGCTACCGTACTCATAATGATCGACGCGTGTATTAATTTCCCGTTTCAAATTAGTACCGATTTTGCAGCTTTTCAACTTTGTTGAAACTCCCGCCAAAATGAAAAGTCAAAAGTAATAATGATTGTCACCAGATGATGACGTAACTTGCTCAGCCTATGCGACCCCCTACACGTCGTTTCGCGCTTTCTCTTCCCGATACGACGATTCATCCTTTGAATCACCCCAAAGGTCGCGTCCCCTTGATTTTCTCACAATTATTTACTTCTTTCCATAAAAACAACCCTTCCTCACTTTAATTTCTTTTTACCTTCCGCAAACTAGAAAACCCTAAGCTGCAATTTTCTCTCCTCCACGGATTTCCTCGCCGCGTCTCCACTTCTCCTGCAACTCTAAGGTATACCATCCCCTCTTTTCTTCCTCTTTTACTCTCCTTTTCCTCCATGGCTGGTCGTGTGCGCTCCACTGCTCAAGCTATAGAAAAAATGGATCTCATTCCCTCCGTCATTACCAAAGAGACAACCTTAGCAGCCATCCTCAAAAGCCTGAAAGTTCAGATTCCTGACGGTTGCCACACCCATATTGCCGGTCCAAACCTTAGGATGACCAGTGCAATGTCTGGAACCCACCGTATAATGTATACTAAGATGTTTTCCTATGGGTTCCATTTTCCTGTTGAAAAAATGGTGGAAGATCTCTTGAAGTATAGTCAACTTAACCCAGTTCAGATAACTCCCCCTTCTTGGAGTTGTATCTATGCCTTCATTCGGATCTGCAGAATCTATGGGGTAGAACCTTCTCTTCGACTCTTCCGTCACTTCTTTGCCATGCACTACCGCGAAGGAGTGATCGGCTTCAGCCCCAGATGGTTTACAGACCCAATCTTCCCTTTTCTCCGAAATTTCCAGAAAATCGAAGATTCAGTAAAAGGATGGAAAGAAAACTTTTTTGTCATTGCGTTCAAGGAAACCATGTGGAGCCCTGATTTTAACTTTGCTATTGTCGAAAATGACTGGAGGCTCCCCGACAATCTTGATGAAGACGAAACAAAGGATATTGCCAAACTTGTTACCGTGCAAACTCCGTTTCACGTCAAAAAGTTGGCTACCGGTGTCCCTCTCAAAGACTGCCGCGAGGGTGAGCCCCCAGGATTTCTCCCTGTTATACTTCTTTTTTTGACCCTTATATTTTCCTTTGTGCTTTCTTGCAGACATTCCTCCAGGCTGGAAACCCACGTGCATGAGACGACGAGAAAAGACAGGAGTCGTAGCTCGACCTCGCATTCCGAAAAGGAAAAGAACCGGAGCTACCGGATCCGGAAGGATTACCGTTAGCATCCCTCGTCCACTACCTCAAGTTGACTCTGCCTCTAACGATCCTACCGACACCGACATCGATCAGGTTTCTGACAGAGATATTGCAAAAGCTATTGATCCACTAGTGGCTAAGGAAGTTGCAGCTAGTGCAGACCAATCCATTCCCCCCACCATTGTTACCGTTGAAGACTGCTCTACTGAAGACGATATGCCTCTTCAATCCTGCGTCGGTTTTGCCCAAGCTGCCAAGAGGAAACTGGCAAAGGAAGGTCCTTCCGAAAAGAAACGAAGGCCTCATGCTTCCGGCGAAGACCATCTTCCTACAGATACACCAATAATCAATCTCCATCCTTCTTCTCCCCGCGTGCAAGAACCGGAAACTACTCCTTCTGTTAATGCTCCTTTGGAACTTCCTTCGAATACTTCTACCACCCTTCTAGACAATACTTCTCTAGATGTGACTCATGAAGATCCTCCTCCTTCTTCTTCAACTCCTGCGGCTGCCACCGTCAGTGCCCCTGAAAATGCTGCAACCGTCATGTCAACATCTTCCACCAGCCTCCCTGCACCGAATGCCCAAGACCCTTTTGAACTAGAGCCTCTTCTCCGCAAACGGCGTTCCAAGAGATCAGCGCCTTCTGATAGTGATTTAGGTGACCGCATTCTCGGGCTCCGTCCCGGCACCTCTGCTCCTCACTTTATCGTAGACGATTTCAGGGTAGCTCCCCCTCCCGATCTCCATGTTACTCTCTGCGACCTTTAGTCTCCTGACATTCCTCTAGGCAAGATAGATTTGCGGAATTTTGCCCAGAACAGCTGCCTTGCTCTCGGGTTGACAGATCCTAGCTACCGGGAAATCCAAATGGGGCCGTTTGATGTCAGAAATGATGACCTGCGAGACGGATAGGACCAACTACCACAAATCTCCCTTCAGCGCTCAACTGGATTATTTCCGTAGCACCGCCTATACCATGATGGCCACTGCCCAATACCTGTATGAGACGGTCGCCAGTCGGAACAATAACCAAGTGAACTATCTTGATCGTATGCATGCGGACGTTACCTCCCTAAGGGAAAAACTCTCTAAAGCTATCGATCTTCAACAAAAGGCAAACCAGACCATCAACCAACTTATGGCAGAACTAGGGGAATCAAAGAAAAGAGAAGAGACCCTGGCAACTTCTGTCCAAGAGCTGACTGATGACCTCACCCTGAAGAATAAAAAGGTAACTTCCCTTCAGGAGCAACTCACCCTCCAAAAAGAGTCAATGGAATGAGAACTGGACCTACGCCGTCAGGAATTGTTCTCCCTTCAAAAGGAATTGTCAGAGAAACAAGTGCTTCTGGATGCCGTCCCCACTCGCATAGAGAACTGGAGAAATGCCACTGCCCGTGCTGTCATCACCGGTTGCGTGGATTATTATGGTCCTATAAACTTTGATGTTATTCGGGCTGGGGAATGTGCCGATGCCAGGTGTCAGGCACTCACAGAAGAAATCGTCAATGCTCCTTCTGACGACGAGGACGGTTTAGGAGAGACTGATGATGCAGAAGACGATGTCGAAGTAGGCAATGATGATGAAGATTATGACGGCACAGAAGTTGGTCCCATTGAAGGCGCTGAAACAACGGATGGGGCTGAAGGTAACACGGAGGCTGGAACTGAAGGTGTCAAAGTAGCTGAGGGCGCCAGTAACCCAAGTGCAACCGACAATGCTATGGATGAAGACCAACAACCTACCCCAACTTCCTGATTTTATCTTACTTCCCTTGTTTTCACTAAGATTTTTTGTAGCCACTCATGCTATCGGATGTATTAAACTTTAATTTTATTATAACTTTACGCTTTTTACTCACTCTGCCTTCCTTCTGTCCCTAAATTTCTCTTAAAGCAAAATACTTGTGCCTGCTTCTTTGCACAACCTTCTCCTGATGGAGTAAAGATGAGTAATTTTCCCTTTGCTGTTTATCTCAATCTTCGTTTACTCCGTCGCTGAATTATTGTATGTCACTTGCCATTACGCATATTATAGAGAGGATCTCTTTTTGTTTGCAAACTCCCTTTGCCAACCCTGTAAAACAAAAAAAAGAAACAAACCCTTTCTTTCCGTCTGTAAACGTGTTATTACCAATTTTTACAATGGACCGTGTTACCGTCTTCTCAAAAGGCTGGTAACACTCCCAAGGACCGTCACTACCATACTCTCATCTTAACAAAGATGAAGATGGATCCTCGTGCGGCTTTTTGTTTTAATAATGGACAATGTTACCGTCTTCTCAAAAGACCGGTAACACCCCCAAGGACCGTCACTACCATACACTCATCTTAACAAAGATTAAGATGGATCCTCATGAGGCTTTTTGTTTTTACAATGGACAATGTTATCGTCTTCTCAAAAGACCGGTAACACCCCCAAAGACCGTCACTACCATACACTCATCTTAACAAAGATGAAGATGGATCCTCATGAGGCTTTTTATTTTTACAATGGACAATGTTACCGTCTTCTCAAAAGACCGGTCACACCCCCAAGGACCGTCACTACCATACACTCATCTTAACAAAGATGAAGATGGATCCTCATGAGGCTTTTTGTTTTTACAATGGACAATGTTACCGTCTTCTCAAAAGACCGGTAATAACCCTAAGGACCGTCACTACCATACACTCATCTTAACAAAGATGAAGATGGATCCTCATGAGGCTTTTTGTTTTTACAATGGATAATGTTACCGTCTTCTCAAAAGACCGGTAACACCCTGACGGGTGTCGAATCCGTTCATAAAATAAATAAAATACAACTCAGTGCTATGCTACAAATTAATGCAGATAGTGGCGAGAGGATCGATCCCACAAGGACAAGCTTCGCCTAATTCTTGGAGTTCCTGTAAATAACCAAGTAAAAGAAACCAAGTTTTGGGGTTGAGATATAATTAAACGAAAATACAGTGGATTTAAGATCAGTTGAAAACAATAAAAACAGCTTTAAAACAGAGAGAATTACAGTGGAGAAAATATTCCGGGTAGAGATCATTGCGAGATGGCATTGGTAAGTTGTTGATCATTGACAAGATTATTGACAAAATACATTTTCGAAATGGTTTTCATAGAAGAAGTTGTGGAACCAGCTCACACTAGATTCCCAACCTGCTACAAAAGTATTTAAAAGAATCACTTCATTTTAAACACCCTAATCTTCCCAAGTTCATCCTAAGATTCTAATCCGCCACTTTGCCTTGGCTATGCAGAACCTTCTACAAAGGAATCAGAATACTTATGGAAGTACTTGAGAGATTGATTAAAGACAGTGAGGTCCCTCTTCTAGACAAGGGAATACTTTCATCATCCACGAGTCTGGTCTAGTCTGGCACTTGACCCAGCTGTCACCTAGGTCGGCCCTTCTCAAGGCCTCGGGATGGGATGACCGCCTAATTCAATTTCTTCTATCAGCTTAGACCAAGCAAATACCCCTCATGCCCTGCTGATTTGTCTACAAACGTTCTCTAAGAGTGATGTAATCACAAGAGAACTGACTACACTTGCCCGAATTAAATTCAAGGTGATCAAGCTCAAAAATTAATAAAGACAAGTTTAAAATTAAAACAAGAAGGTTTGAAATACGAAATTCATTTCTATTAAGCTTAAACAAGTCTCACAATCAACATACCAGCCAATCTCTTGATCCCTACCAGGAACTTGGAGTTTAGTTACAATACATAATCAAAATAAACAAAAGAAGTTCAAATCCGAAATTACAAAGAGTGCTGGAATTTCTAGAAAAAGTTGGTAAATGCTGATTTTTCTCCCTACTGTTCTTGATTGTCCGAATGCAATCCCCTCTCCCTTTACAAACTCAATCTTGCTACCTTAAATTGGTCTTTCATTTGCCCGCCAACTCCTCTCCAAGGACAGTCCACGCCAGCTCACAAGCTCCCAAGAGCTTGTCCTCTAAGTGCTTGTACATAAATGGGAATATTCTTCATTTTATCAAGAAGAATGTTGATTCATTCTTCCAAGATGTCTTCAAGCACATGAGAATAACATATAGGGGCCCAAGAAGTCTAGTGTCTGCAAATAATGTGTCCCAAGAAGACAGGAAATGCACTAGAGATTAAATAAACCCGGCACGCGGATTCATGGAAAGTGCAGATCCAGCTGGCCTTCCGGAGGGACGCTTCTTGTCGAGGCCTAGAGGAGAGCTGATCTCGGCAAAATAGAGGAGTGGCCTTGAGACGAACAGACCAACTTCAAAGTGGCAAGGCTGAAAATGGAACTTCAACACCATATGATTGATTACAGCTCTATTCTTCAAGCTTTTCACTCCTTTCCTTCACATTGATGCTCCAAAGGCTGAATCATAAGAAAGGAAGCAAAAAGGCTCAAAGTAGCATATTTACCATCTCAATTACTAGGAAAAGAGATAGTAAAACAACCAAAATAATCCATCAATCATAATCCCCCACACTTAATCCATGCTTGCCCCCAAGTATGAACTAAGACAGACAAAGAAAAGACACAACAGAAACAAACACACAAACAAGACACAAAAAACGACAATCAAACAAACACACAAACAACACACAAACTACACCCCCTTTGAGCAGAAATAAAATCCCTAGACTTGACTCATGCACACACCTCAAAGATCAACTCTTTCAAGCGAGATTCAACACACCTAACATCACAAATGAGCAAGCATTCAGATAGTGGTATGATAGGCTGCTATACAACCAGAAAATACAAACCTAGGGCCTCTGTTTTCTTCTCCTTTCGACTCTATAACCAAACATTGCTGCTGACTCTCAAGCAAATAAATTAAAAACGCAAGCAATAGGCAAAGAACATTATTAAAACAAGGAGTGAGCCAAAGGCTTCTTTTATTCTTCTTCACCTTTCTTATTCTATTTTTTTTTTCTTTCTCTTCCTTCTTTTTCTTCTTTTTTTTTATATTTTTTTTTCCTGTTTTTCTCTTCTTCTTTCCGTATCCCTTTCTTTTCTTTAGGCCTTCGGCCTCTTATACCTCCTTTCTTTCCACAATCCCATTTTTAACATGCACATGCAGACTTGACTCTCATCATGGTGCTATAATCGGTCCAACAACGAGAGTTAGCACACAACCGACCGGAAGTTTCTCCAAATTGGGACGATGGTGCCGAACCACCAACGTCGTGCAATCCGGAGGGTATGATGAGAAGCCACACACAAGGAATTTAAATGGCACACAAACAAGCAAAATTAAAGGACTAGGCAGCAATGAGAGGATAGGATCCTCATCCCAAGATCTAAGGAGAAGCAAACAATCAGCCCTAGCAAAGTACTTTCTAGGGCAGCAAAACTAATCATACATCTATAGGAATAAATGCTCAATTGCAAGGTCTGATGTATTCAATATTGCAAGACAGAGTTGATAAATCAAGTGTGTGCACAAGACAAGTTTTCGGGATTAAATTCCATGACAAAAGGGGTGGGACACAACAAAAACTCATGCAACAACAAAATAAAAACAAGCAGTGGCGCAAGCAACAAATAAAAATAATCATGCAGTAAAAAGAGAAAAACAAACAGGAGAAACATGCATAAAAACTACAAATAAAAGCATGCATTAAAACACAAATCACAAAAAAAATAAAAAGAAACACGAAAGTGTCTCCCCCACACTTATCGGACACATTGTCCTCAATGTGAAGGAGACTAAACAACAAACAAACAAAAAAGAAACAAACAGCAAAACAAAAGAAACAAAAACAAAGGAAAAGGAACAGAAGAAACCGGGGGCTTATTTCTGAGGGGCTGGTGGAAAGGCGCGGGTCAAAACAGCAAGGATCTTCTCTTGCATCGCGAGGATGTTGTCCTGACGAACGTTGGTCTGACACTGCTCGCGGATGACTTGGCGGAGCAGGGCATTCTGATTGTGAAGAAGGACAGCAACATGGGCATTGAGGGGAGGTGAGGCAGGTGCAGGGACAGGGGCAGGACCACTCATGCCGAGGCCTCGAGATGGGCCGGCCTGATTTCCATCAGCGGGAGCAGGGGCAAGATTGTGTTCGTGCCAGTCCAGACGTCTGAGCTTGAAGTTGCCCAGGTGCTTGGTCCCGTAGATGTGATCTTCAACTTTTGTGAACCCTGTGTTATAACAGACATATCCTTCCTCGTCCAAATGGAAAAATCCCATATGGTCAAGTTGAGGTAAATCAAGGAATTTCAGAGGGGCAACTTTAAAAAACTTAGCCGACACGACATCAAGACCTCTACAAGAGACAGCTAAATGAGTGACCAAAGATCCCATATACAATCTCTCTCTAGGGGTGCTGAGTTGGTTAGCTATCCAAAATCCTAGGTTCATTTTATAACCATGTTGCATGCACCATAAAATGAAGAGCTCTTGCTTGGAAATCAGACCAGAAATTTGGTCTTTTCCAGCTAAAGTGGTGGACAAACAACGGTGAAGGATCCTTAGGGCGGGGTCTAGGATTTGGTGGGCCTTAGCTTTTTTGTCATCATATTTCAGTCCTGTTTGCCTAGTTAATTCGCGATAAGCAACATGTTTGTCAAAATTACTAGGATAATCACACAATGCGTTCAAGTACCAATCAGCATTTAAATCAGCATGTGAAACAAATCCTAACATGACATTAAATTCATTCATAGTTAAGTGCTCATACTTATCACAAAATCTGAAATTAACATCTTCAAGCTTGTTAAGCATCAACTCCTGTTTTTCTTTGTAAGAGCTATACCAGAAAGTGGTAAAAAATTCTAGACAAAGCTCTAAATATGCATCATGCTCAAGGTAAAATAATGGTTCCCACCCAATGTTGCGCACATAAGTACGAAGCCTAGTTTCAATTCCAAATGTGTCCAGCAAAGCAAAATCCAATCCAGAACAAGCAATAATTGGCAATTTATACTTCTCATTCAGTTTTTGACGCAAATGAATTTCATCAAATTTAAGCCAACCATTTAAAAGAGTAAGGTCAGGTCTCACCCGATTTTTGGCACTGGTTCGAGGCTTAGATGAACTTCTGACACTGCCATGCTGCTGTTTAGGAGCAGGAACAGGCGCAGGAGCGACTGGAGTGGCTGCTGGAGCAGATTTCTTGCTGGAAGCTGCTTTCTTTGGCTTTGGAGGGGCAATTTTTGCCTTTTTCTTTTGCGGTGCTTCAGGAGTGATTGCAGCAGTTGCTGCTTGTGGTTCAGGCGCTGGAGGATTTGCTGCATCCTCAGGATCTGCATTAGGTGGAATGGGAGATGCAGGGGTGGCTTTTTCTGGAACCATTTTTTGTTTGCCCTTGTCAAGGCCTCGAGACGAGTGGACCTTGGAAGGCTGGGCAGTGGGAACATCAGGAGTGGGTTCTTCTTCATCAATCAGCTCAAAAGCCTTTCTCTTCACTGGTTTGGGTTTCTTGGCAGCTTTGGACTTCTTAGTCTGAAGGAGATCGGCCGCATCGGAAATGGGAGGGACATGAATCCCTTTCCGGCGCAAGGAGCGCTGCTCTCTGTCAGATGTGTGCTGCGGCTGGGGCTTTTTGGCCATCGACCTCAAAGGTCGATCTTCTGCGTCGGAGCTCGAGGAAACTGTGATGTCCTGAGCTTTTGAGGTGAAATTTGGGTCGCTGGCGGTGTCTGAATCGCCGGATGTAGATTTGGATTTCGGATTTTGGGGAGAAGAGGGTTCCGAATCCCTAATTACCACTGGTCCTCGTCGAGGCCTCGGAATAGAGATAGGAACTATGGGTGAGGCTGGGATAGTGGGTTTGGGGGTCTTTTTTGGTGTGGATTTGGTAGTGGTGGTGGTCGCCGGAATTTTGGGTGGTGGTGGGGTTGCGGTGGCGACTGGTTTTGGTGAAATGGGGGGTTGCTCAGCTGTGGGTTGGGAAGAAGAAATGATGGGTTCTTCTTCAGAGGCAGGGGCTTCTCTTTCATAAGGGTCTTGGGCATCTGGGTGCATGTCGGCGTTGTGAGTGGTGCTGCTGCTTGCGGCGGGATTGACGGCGGATGGACCAGACGGCGGTGGTGACGACGGGCTTGAAGCAAGCTGAGCTTCAAATGGGTCTTCGATGGGTGATTCTGGTTGGGGAGGAAGGTTGGTAGCCTTACGAGCTGCTGATTTCTTTCTTGGCATTTTTGCAGATTTTGGAGATGTTGGTTGAGGAAGGAGATGGCTGCTGGAGAAGATGAAGTGATGGAGGAAGGAGGTGGTTGAGAGCAGAGAGTGGGTTAGTGGGTTTGTGTTGACAGCTTTTTGAGGGATTGAGGGGTTTGACTCGTAGGAGAAAGCTGAAAGGTTTATTTGGGGTTTTATTTGTTTTTTGTTCGTGGGTTTAACGGTTATTTCATTTAATTGGTTTTGCTGATGTGGCAGTTTTGAATAAAGAGGGTGATTCATCCCGAGGCCTAGGGATGAACTGACCTTTGCTGTACTGAAATTGGCTTGCTCACATCTGAAAGAAACCGAAAAAGGCTGGCATGGGTTGCCTCCCATGTAGCGTCCCTGTTTGCAGTCTTGGACTCGACTGAATGACCTTTCATGCTGTATCATCATTGAGGTTCTTCAAGCGTGGTGCTCTCCACGGTGTGGTTTTGGAATTTCTCATAAAAAGGCTTGAGACGATGCCCATTAACTTTGAAAATGTTCTGATCCTCCTGGTTTTGAATTTCAACAGCACCATTGGGGTACACATTAGTAATCACATAAGGACCAGTCCATCGGCTCTTCAATTTTCCAACAAGGATGCGGAATCTTGAGCTGAATAGAAGCACTTTCTGCCCAACTGTCAAGGCCTTGGGACGAATGGACCTGTCATGGAACATTTTGGCCCTAGCTTTGATAATTGCAGAATTTTCGTAGGCATCATTTCTCAACTCCTCCAACTCCTGAACTTGCAACTTTCTGTGGGATCCAGCTTCTAAAATGTTCATATTGCAATTTTTAATAGCCCAATAGGCTTTGTGCTGAATTTCCACGGGTAAATGGCATGATTTGCCATAAACTAACTTATAAGGAGTTGTCCCAATGGAGGTTTTGAATGCTGTTCTATATGCCCATAGCGCATCATCTAATCTCTGGCTCCAGTCTCCTCGATCTGGTCTGACCGTCTTGCTCAAGATGGATTTTACTTCTCTATTCGACAATTCAGCCAATCCGTTTGTTTGAGGATGATAGGCAGTGGACACACGATGTGTGATGTTGTACTTGGCGAAGAGAGTTGTCACAACCTTGTTACAGAAGTGGCTGCCTCTGTCACTGATGATCACTCGTGGCACTCCAAATCTGTTAAGGATTTGGGATTTGAAGAATGAAACAACGGTCTTTGCATCATCAGCCCTTGTTGCCTTCGCTTCTACCCATTTAGATAGGTAGTCTACTGCCAAAATGATGTAGAAGTTGCCTCCTGAATTGGGGAATGGACCCATGAAGTCTATCCCCCAAACATCAAAAATCTCACAAACAAAAATTGGGGTTAAAGGCATCTGATCTCTAGAGGAAATATTACCCGATTTTTGACATTCTAAACAAGTTTTGCAAAACTGAAATGAATCTTTAAATAAATTCGGCCAGAAAAAACCTGATTCGAGAACCTTATGGGCTGTTCTCTTAAATCCGAAGTGTCCTCCACAAGCATAAGCATGGCAAAAATTTAAAATTGAAGGAACTTCACTCTCAAGCACACACCTTCGTAGGATTTTATCATTTCCCACATGCCAAAGGTATGGATCGTCCCATATGTACTTTCTGGAATCTCTCATAATCTTTTCCTTCTCTCGTGCAAGGTAGTGACCATGAAATTTACCCGTAGCAAGGTAATTGACAATATCAGAAAACCATGGTCTCTTCTCGAGGCCTAGAAACAAGCGCTCATCTGGGAATTCTTCCTTGACTGGGTCTGATTTGGTGTCAACCAAAATTCTGCTCAAGTGATCAGCCACCACATTTTCTTTGCCCTTTTTGTCTTTGATCTCAAGATCAAACTCCTGCAACAGTAGTATCCACCGAATCAATCTTGGCTTTGCTTCCTTTTTTGCTAAAAGATACTTCAAGGCTGCATGGTCAGAATAAATTATGATTTTAGTGCTAAGAAGATAAGAACAAAATTTATCTAAAGCAAAGACAATTGAAAACAATTCTTTTTCTGTTGTGGTGTAATTTCTTTGGGCTTCATCAAGCATCCTAGAGGCATAATAAATCACGTGTGGGCTCTTGTCAAATTTCTGTCCAAGAACAGCCCCCACAGCTGCATCACTCGCATCACACATGAGTTCAAATGGTTTCGTCCAGTCGGGTGCTTGAATCACTGGTGCTGTCACTAGCTTCTGTTTCAAGAGGTCAAACGCCTCTTTGTATTGCTCATTAAAGTCGAATTTTGCATCCTTTTGCAGCAGCCTGCACATAGGCTCCGCAACCTTTGAAAAATCCTTGATAAAACGTCTATAAAAACCTGCAAGGCCTAGAAGTGAACGGACATCTCGTACACAAGATGGGTAAGGCAATGAATCAATCACATCAATTTTAGCTTTGTCCACTTCTATACCTTTCTTTGAAATAATATGGCTTAAAATTAATCCTTGATTTACCATAAAATGGCATTTCTCATAATTTAAAACCAAATTAGTTTCCATGCATCTAATCAAGACTTTTCTCAAGTTTCCAAACACTCATCAAATGAATTTCCATAAACAGTAAAATCGTCCATGAAAACTTCTATTCCTTTCTCTACAAAATCAGAAAATATACTAACCATACACCTCTGAAAAGTAGCAGGTGCATTACACAAACCAAATGGCATCCTCTTGTATTGAAACGTGCCAAAGGGGCAAGTAAAGGTTGTCTTCTCTTGGTCTTCAATGGCAACGGGAATTTGATGGAATCCTGAAAATCCATCGAGACAACAATAGTGTGACTTACCTGCCAACCTCTCAAGCATTTGATCAATAAATGGCAGAGGAAAATGATCCTTCCTAGTAGCATTGTTCAGCCTTCGATAATCTATGCAAACTCTCCACGAATTTTGCTCTCTCATTGGCACCAATTCTCCTTCATTATTTGCCACCACTGTAATTCCTGATTTTTTAGGAACGACCTGCACAGGACTAACCCAAGAAGAGTCAGAAATAGGATAGATTACACCTGCAGCAAGGAGTTTAAGAATTTCCTTTTTCACGACTTCCATCATTGGAGGATTAAGCCTCCTTTGTGGTTGTCTCACGGTTTTGCTGTCCTCTTCTAGGTGTATTCTGTGTGTGCAAATGGCAGGAGATATTCCCTTTATGTCAGCTATAGTCCAGCCGATTGCTCCCTTGAATTCCTTCAAGACATTCAAAAGTCTTTCTTCTTGCGTGTTGGTCAGCTTGCTGGAAATTATGACCGGTAGGCTCTTCTCGAGGCCTAGAAACGAGTACTTCAGGTGCTCAGGTAATGTTTTGAGTTCCAAGTCGGGTGCCTGCAAAATTGAAGGCTGAAGTTTAGTGACTTGGTCTGTTGATTCTAAAGCTTGCACATAACCTGCAGTAGTGTCTGAAACGTCCAGCTCCTTAACAAAATTAAGGATTTCGGGCTTAATTGGTAGCTCATCTTGCAATTTCTTCACCTCATCATGAGATAAACCATTACTAAGAACAAACTCAAGTGGATCAGAATTATTAATTTCAGAAATGTCATCAACCAAGGGATCAATAACATCTAAAAAATTAACACAGTGTATATCTTCAGGATATTTCATTGCTTCATACATATTAAATTTAATCAATTCCTCACCAAATTCAAGCGTTAAACACCCATCATACACATCAATTTTAGCACGGGCTGTTCTCAAAAACGGTCTACCAAGGATCACATCAGTAGTTCTGGTAACATCATCATTTCTCATGTCAACAACATAGAAATCTACTGGAAAAACAAAGTCTCTAACCTGCACCAAGACATCCTCTACTACTCCAACGGGGTAGACAATGGATCTATCAGCAAGTTGGATAACAACTCTAGTTTCCTTAAGATTTCCAATATTCAAAGTTTCAAAAATGGATAGAGACATGACGTTTATACCTGCTCCAAGGTCGCACAATGCTTTCTCTACTTCCTTGCTCCCGATTTTACAAGGTATCACAAAGGTACCTTGATCCTTGCATTTCGTAGGAAGTTCGCATTTTGTAGGAAGTTCTTTTTGCAAAATAGCTGAAACATTCTCATTAAAACTCACGGTTTCCATGCCTACTAGTTTCCTCTTGTTAGTACATAAATCCTTTAAGAATTTAGCATATTTAGGGACCTGGGATATCATATCTAGCAATGGCACATTAATAGCAACTTTTCTAAAAACTTCAAGAATTTTCTCCTCATCCTTCTCCTTCTTGGCTTTTGAAGGCCTTTCGGGAAAAGGAAAAGGTGTTACCTGAGGGGTTGAAGTTCCTTCCCGTGCTTCTGGAGTTGGAATGGATGTTTCACCTACTAGAGTAGATGATTCTGCCACTGGAGTGGTCGATTCCTGCACCATTTCTGTTTCAGATTCTTGTGGCTGTTCTGGTCGGTTCATCTCGAGGTCTAGGGATGAACTGACCCTTGGTGGCAAATCTTTTCCACTTCGTAGAGTCATGGCATTGAGATGTTTGGGATTTTCTACTGTGTTCGAAGGTAGCTGGCCTGAGGTGTTTTGGTGGCTCATGGTGAACTGTGCCATCTATTTTTGGAGGTCAGCTATCGCTCCTTGGGTGGTTTGTATGAATGGTTGAAGGATTTGTTTGAGAGTTTCTTCAAGTGGTGGTGGAGGTGGTGCAGTAAGTTGCAATGGTTGTGGAGGTGCTGGCAACTGTGGTTGTTGCGGTTGAGCTGGGGTCTGATTCATTTGGAAGTTTTGCTGGTTTTGTTGAGGTCTAGACTTGAAATTCCTCCACTCAAAAGGAGGTTGTTGCTGATTTGGTCCCCACCCATAATGAGGGTAGTTCTTCCAACCTGGATTGCTGCTGTTGGAGTATGAGTTTCCTTGATGAGGCATGGCTGCATTGGCTTGCTCTGGAGGATCTGCTACAAGTGGACATTCGTGAGTCATGTGACCGATTTGGCAACAAACTCCACAAGGCGTGACTTGTTGTGGTGGAATTTGTTGGATTTGTGCAATGGTTGCTGGAAAGTTCTTCATAAAAGTAGACACTTCTTCCATGTGTCTCTCAAGTGCAGCAACATTTATGTTGTGCGCAGAGGTGGTACGTTCATGAGCTTCATTTTATTGGCAATTATCTGCCAAAGTCTGAATAAGGGCTCTAGCTCGACTAGGGGTCAAGTCCAATAATGCTCCTCCTGCAGCTGAATCAAGTTTTTCCTTGTCTTTAACACACATGCCATCATAAAAGTATTGTATCAATGATTGCTCGGGTACACCATGCGTAGGACAGACTTCTTGGAGGTCTTTAAACCTCTGATGGTATTCTCCAAAAGACTTATCCCCTCGTTGCTGGATAGCAACAAGACTCTTCCTAGCTGCTCCTGCTTTGGTAGCTGACCAATATTTCTTAAGAAAAGTGGCAGCCATTTCAGCCCAAGAGTTTATGGAGTTGTGTGGAAGACTGAAAAACCAATTCTTTGCTGAGTCCTCTAGAGACCACGGAAAAGCTCTTAATTTAGCACGTTCAAGGCTCACTCCAGTGGGTTTAAGTGCATCACATTCAAATTGAAACTTCTGGAGGTGCTTGTAAGGATTTTCGGAGGCATGTCCTCTGAATTTGCTAAGGTTGTGCATGACATTTGACTTCACGGCCCAGTCATTTGGTACTGGACGGTAGTTAATACACAGGAAAGACTCCTGTTCGGCTCCTTGATTGAGCTCTCGAAGGGTAGGTTCAGGTGGATTGGCCATCTCTGGTTCAGGTTCAGCGTCAGGTTCTGGTTGATCTGTCCCGAGGTCTCGGGATGAGCTGACCTCTGCTTCTGAATCTGATCCGGACAAGGTAAATTCACTGAATTTGCGTTTTGATATTCTGATTGCTGTCTCCGTTCTGGCAATCTCTGGGATGTAAGGTAGTGGTTGCGAACTAGATGACCTGGTCATGAACAAGAAAATCAAAAATTAGAACACGTTGTCCCCGGCAACGGCGCCAATTTATGACGGGTGTCGAATCCGTTCATAAAATAAATAAAATACAACTCAGTGCTATGCTACAAATTAATGCAGATAGTGGCGAGAGGATCGATCCCACAAGGACAAGCTTCGCCTAATTCTTGGAGTTCCTGTAAATAACCAAGTAAAAGAAACCAAGTTTTGGGGTTGAGATATAATTAAACGAAAATACAGTGGATTTAAGATCAGTTGAAAACAATAAAAACAACTTTAAAACAGAGAGAATTACAGTGGAGAAAATATTCCGGGTAGAGATCATTGCGAGATGGCATTGGTAAGTTGTTGATCATTGACAAGATTATTGACAAAATACATTTTCGAAATGGTTTTCATAGAAGAAGTTGTGGAACTAGCTCACACTAGATTCCCAACCTGCTACAAAAGTATTTAAAAGAATCACTTCATTTTAAACACCCTAATCTTCCCAAGTTCATCCTAAGATTCTAATCCGCCACTTTGCCTTGGCTATGCAGAGCCTTCTACAAAGGAATCAGAATACTTATGGAAGTACTTGAGAGATTGATTAAAGACAGTGAGGTCCCTCTTCTAGACAAGGGAATACTTTCATCATCCACGAGTCTGGTCTAGTCTGGCACTTGACCCAACTGTCACCTAGGTCGGCCCTTCTCAAGGCCTCGGGATGGGATGACCGCCTAATTCAGTTTCTTCTATCAGCTTAGACCAAGCAAATACCCCTCATGCCCTGCTGATTTGTCTACAAACGTTCTCTAAGAGTGATGTAATCACAAGAGAACTGACTACACTTGCCCGAATTAAATTCAAGGTGATCAAGCTCAAAAATTAATAAAGACAAGTTTAAAATTAAAACAAGAAGGTTTGAAATACGAAATTCATTTCTATTAAGCTTAAACAAGTCTCACAATCAACATACCAGGCAATCTCTTGATCCCTACCAGGAACTTGGAGTTTAGTTACAATACATAATCAAAATAAACAAAAGAAGTTCAAATCCGAAATTACAAAGAGTGCTGGAATTTCTGGAAAAAGTTGGTAAATGCTGATTTTTCTCCCTACTGTTCTTGATTGTCCGAATGCAATCCCCTCTCCCTTTACAAACTCAATCTTGCTACCTTAAATTGGTCTTTCATTTGCCCACCAACTCCTCTCCAAGGACAGTCCATGCCAGCTCACAAGCTCCCAAGAGCTTGTCCTCTAAGTGCTTGTACATAAATGGGAATATTCTTCATTTTATCAAGAAGAATGTTGATTCATTCTTCCAAGATGTCTTCAAGCACATGAGAATAACATATAGGGGCCCAAGAAGTCTAGTGTCTGCAAATAATGTGTCCCAAGAAGACAGGAAATGCACTAGAGATTAAATAAACCCGGCACGCGGATTCATGGAAAGTGCAGATCCAGCTGGCCTTCCGGAGGGACGCTTCTTGTCGAGGCCTAAAGGAGAGCTGATCTCGGCAAAATAGAGGAGTGGCCTTGAGACGAACAGACCAACTTCAAAGTGGCAAGGCTGAAAATGGAACTTCAACACCATATGATTGATTACAGCTCTATTCTTCAAGCTTTTCACTCCTTTCCTTCACATTGATGCTCCAAAGGCTGAATCATAAGAAAGGAAGCAAAAAGGCTCAAAGTAGCATATTTACCATCTTAATTACTAGGAAAAGAGATAGTAAAACAACCAAAATAATCCATCAATCACACCCCCAAGGACCGTCACTACCATACACTCATCTTAACAAAGATGAAGATGGATCCTCATGAGGCTTTTCTTTAACCTATTACCGTGTTCTCAAAAGACCGGTAATAACGCGAGGTTCCTTCACTGATCGTCTACCGTTCTTGGAAACGGAATGAGATGGGTCCTTGCAGCATCTCTGCTTACCCTCTTTCATGATCTGCACAAATAAATAAGTCGAACATACACGTATATTTTTTAACGTGGTTCAGCCAAAAATGCCTACGTCCACGGTGTTACTTATTTATTCAGAAAGTACAAACAACACATCCGCCCTTGGATGATACAATTTTAAATTAATAATGTTCCAAGAGTTGGGTAACGGGGTACCATCCTCTTCTTCAAGATGATATGCGCCCCTACCGACAACTCTTGCAACCCGATACGGCCCGTCCCAATTAGGACTTAACTTTCTCATCTCCTATCCTGCCGCTTGTCTGTTGCACAGAACCAGATCACCCACCTTTAGCAACCGCTCTTTAACTTTCCAGTTGTGATATTTCGCCATCTTGCGCTTATAATGCAGGTTCTTCAAGAATACCTGCTCTCGAAGTTCCGGCAACAAATCAAGCTGTGCTCGCAGTAATTCCTGATTTTGTTCCTCTTCGAATTGCTCTACCCTCAAATTGATGACCCCCAATTCTACCGGAGTCACTGCCTCGGTCCCATACGTCAACGCAAACGGTGTCTCTCCTGTGCTTGTTTTCTCTGTCATCCGGTAGGCCCACATAACATTTGGCAACTCGTCCACCTACTTTCTACGAGCGCCTTCCAAGTTCTTCTTGATTCCACTCAAGATTGTTCGATTTGTTACTTCTGTCTGACCGTTTGTCTGTGGGTGTGCCACCGACGTAAACCTCTACTCAATGGCCAATGACCGACATTTTTCTTGAAAATATCTACTTTTGAACTAAGTGCTGTTATCACTGATTAAGATTCGAGGAATGCCAAACCGATAGATGTCTTGAGTTAAAAAGAAACGCCACGCCATTTCAGTCGTTATCCTTGCTAACGGGCTTGCTTTTGCCCACTTAGTGAACTAGTCTACCGCGACTATCACGTATTCCAACTGAGATCGAGACTTTGGAAACGGTCCCAAAATATCAATTCCCCACTGAGCAAATGGGCACGGATTGATTAAAGTCGTTATGTCTGTCGCTGGCAGTCTTGGAATTCTCGCAAACTCTTGGCATTTTTTACATGTGCGCACAAATTGGTCACAATCTCCTCCAATCGTAGGCTAGTAAAACCCCAGTCGTAATACCTGCGCTGCCATGGTTCCTCCTGACACGTGCATCCCACAAATGCCCTCATGAATCTCCCTCAGCACGTACTGACCTTCTATCTCCGAGATACACTTCGCCGTTGGATGAGAAAAACAACGGCGAATAAGCTCCTCATCATACAAGGAACACCTATCTGCCCACTTCAAGATTTTCTTCGCTTCTTTTTTATCCTCTGGCAGCCTGCCATTCTTAAGGTAATCCATGACCGGTACCCGCCAGTCGCCTTCACTCATTGCAACACACAAGGACATCTGTTCCTCCATGAACGAGGGCATCAATATTTCCTCTACCAAGACATCCTTTGGCATAACCGCTACCGGGTCAGCAGCTAACTTTGCAATCTCGTCAGCCTCTGAATTCTCTTCTCGCGGGACATACTCGATGTCGACCCGTATCCCCACTTCTTTGACTACCGTCAACTCTTTCTGCACCTTTTCCAAGTACCGGAGCATCATGGGATTTTTAGCTTGGGACACACCGTTAACCTGGTCAGCTATCAGCTTTGAATCCCCATGGATCCTCAAATGGAGATCCCTAATTTCCCCGTGATCATGAACTCCTTTGGTACTCAACTCCTTCCCAATGCGCAATCCCATCAGCAGCGCCTCATATTCGGCCGCGTTGTTAGATAGTGGCTTTAAAATTTGTAGAGCATATCTCATCTTAACCCCATCTGGTCCAGCGATGATAATGTCTGCTCCTGCTGACTCCTGATTTTTTGCCCCATCGATGTGAATAGTCCATGTGTCTCCACATATCCCCGATTGAAATGAAAAGTTGTCGACCGTTGCCCCTTACTCCATCAAGGGCGTGTTTGGAAAAGTGCACTCAGCCACGAAATCAGCTAAGGCCTGAGCCTTAATTGACGGTCGTGTTTGGTAACGCAATCCGTATTGCTCCAATTCGAATGCCCATATAACCATCCTACCGGATATCTCCGGTTTTTTGAGTATTCGCTTCAAGGGCATGTTTGTCAACACAATTACCAAATATGCCTGAAAGTACCAGTTCATTTTCCTTGTTGCCTGCACCAGGGCATATACTACCTTCTCTATTCGGCCATACCTTAATTCAGCATCCTTTAGGATTCTACTCACGAAAGAAACGGGTCGATGGATCCTTCATCGTCGCGTACCAGTACCGCGCTAACGACCTCCTCTGCAACTCCTAAATATAAATACAAAGTATCCCCTTCTTTTGGCCATGTAAGCAGTAGGTCCGATGATAGGTACTCCTTTAGCTCAATAAAAGCTTTCTCACACTCCTCCGTCCAACCAAACAGGGCCTTCTTTCTGATCAGCTTGAAGAAAGGCAAACACCTCTCACCCTGTTTGGATATGAATCGACTCAACGCAATGACCCTTCCGGTAAGCCGCTGTACCTCTTTTATATTACGGGGTGATATCATATCATGGACCGCGCGCAGCTTCGAAGGGTTTGGCTGGATACTGATACGATCCTAGCCCCGAGACTAGCCCTAGCGCGCGCACACGCCTTGCGACCAAGGCCAATCAACCCAAAACGTCAAGCCCAAGACGTTCCAAAGCATCAAGGGAGGTTACAACAACCTCTAGACATGGAAACTAGGCAAGGAACGTTGCTGGATCAAGTCCTTAGGCGAAGGACGACATGGAAGGTGGCTTGGAGGCGCATAGTGCAAGGTTGCCCTTTTTCACGAGCCAATTCATGGAAGAAAGATTCCAAATCAGGTTGCAAGATAAATACAAGACCGATTGGGATCTTAGGAGATCCTCTGCCAAGTTTGAATGTCTTCTTCGTTGTGTACAATTTTCAGATCAAACGGCCCAGCCGTTTGTTTGTTATCGATCGAAACATTTTCGCTGACAGTAGTCCTACGCGGATGTGGACTTCAAACTGCGTCCGTCAACGCCAACGACCATTATTTAGACCAGTCAGGCCCGGACCAGAAAGAGGAGCACCCTCCTACTATTTTTGTGTCTTAGCTATCGAATGGGACAAGTTTCAGCCCGTTTGGACTAACCGTTTGAAAGATAGACCTATGAGACATTTTACTACGCAGTGTGAACGCGAGCAGACCGCAGCTTGGAGAATTCGGCCCAAACCTTGGCCTGATGATGCGAATGCCTCTAGGATGTTCTAGAAAGCTTTATTTGTATTTATTAATTAGTTTTTACAGTTATTAGACTAGTAGAAGTTCTATTTCGAAGTTACTTAGGAGTTCTAGTTAAAATAGGAGTTCTAGTCTTAGTAAACTTGTATTTGTTTTTGCCTATTTAAAGGCAGCCGTTTGGCTTAATAAAGGAGTTTAGTTCAGTTTATTAAAAACACAGAAGAGTCTTCTTCTTTTGATCTTCAAGATCCTTGTTCTATATCCGGTTTGATAAGCCGCATCTAGCCTCAAGTAAAACACGAAGTTATCACTCCATTCCTTAGTTTCGTCTGGGTTGTCTAGGTATTGCACCTAGGAGGGTCAGAGTTCTATTGAAGATCCTTGAAGGATTTCGTCCAGGTTGCCTAAGTATTGCACTTAGGAGGGTTGGAGTTTCCGACGAGTTAGTTTTCCGCATTCAAATCCTTGTCGCTGAGCAACAATCCAACGATTGGAAGGTTTCCGAATTAGGAACCACATCAGCTGGTAGCGGAGCAAAGGCTGCTCACCGAATAGGTATCTATCCTTTTAATTATTGTTTTTGTTTGTTGAGATTGGTTTCCTTGATTTCCTTAGCCAAATCTATACCAATCTTGTTTGTTTTCCCGTTTGTGTTAGGAGTCGAAACTAGTAACTAGTTGCGTCTTGTTTAGGTAACAAATCAAGCCCTTTGATTTGCTATCTTGTTTGAGTCAGAAAACAGAAAATAAAGTCCCACAAAGTGTCAGTTTATTTTGTTTCGAGTATTTGCAATTCCTATTTACAAAAAAAAAAGAAGAACAAAACAAAACAAAAGAATTCATTCGCACAAAAACAGAACAGAAAGCGAATTCTAAATTTTCAGTGTGTTAACAAAAGAGGAACCTTGCGATCAAAACAGAATCAAAATCAGCAAGAAAAGAGTGTTCCAACGCAACAAGAATCATAAAAAACGGAGTTGTAAATCAAAAGTTATCAAAGAAACAAATCGGACACCTAAAACCCTAGTTCTAAAACAAATCCGAACTAGTTCAAATATCTTGTCTTTCTTTGAGCTCTTGTGATACATGACCTATCTATTCTGTGCTATAATTGCTTGATTAATTGACAAAGTAATCTTCAATTATATCACATCTTTATTCTTTCTACGCTTGAGTTGTCCTTGCGAATTATTGGAAGCTTTTCCTTGACATTCTTTGAGTCTGCGGATCTTGGATTGATTGAAGAAGAATTTTCATTGAGTGATTTGTGAGCGCATTAGAGTGATTAAACACGAGGGTTTAAACACGTGAGGGAGTGCTTTAGATAGGACAATTTTACGCTTGTTCTTTGTTGTTATTGTGATTTCAGATGGCAGATAGTTCGCCTAAGAGCACGGAGTCACAAGCGCGAGCTGAAATGCTATCCATGATGCGTAAGTTAACCGAGAGGTTTGACGAAATGGAGGAGTGGATTTCCAAGGAGAGGGAAGCGGCTGCCAATGCTACAAGGCAGGCCCATACTCGGTATACCCAAGTTCTCAAACCAAGGAGTTCACCATACGTCTATGGCATGCCGTCCGGAGAGGGATCCAACCCTAATGGCCGGCCTGATACAAGGGTGACTCAGACTATACCTAGGCCAAGGAGACCTCCACCGAGGCAGCCTAGAGGAGAGATTGAAAGGAGGAAAGATCCGGTTGGTTTGATAGCTAAAACCGAGACGTACAGTGAGATGATGAAGCGCGATATGAAAGCAGTTCACAAGGGCAAGAGCAATCATTTTTCGGTTGTCAAGGACGACCGAGAACATATATTGAAGCCTTTGTCACCTTCGGAAGTCCATAAAGATCAAGAGTATCTTGTTAAGTCATGTTCGAACTTTCAAAAAGAAAGAAAAGAGAAAGGCTTAAAAGAATTGGAAGCCTTAAAGAGCAAAACAGCCCCCATGAAAAGATTGAGCATGGGACAAGAGATGAAAAGAGTGAGAGTTCAAAACACTTGCATGAAAATAAAGAGCATGTAGAGAGTGGCGAATTTGAAAAAGGAGAGGTGAGTGTTTACGCCAAGAGAGGACAGGAGAGAAAAGCATTTTGTGAGCAAAAAATCTGTTTTGGCGCAAGCCACCAAAAACTGAATTTTTGGCCATTGCGCTTAGATTTTCCTAACCTTAACTCGTTTGTTTTCCCTTCTATTTTTGTTTCTCCTAATTTGCAGATAAAGAGAAGGATGTTGGCAGAAGAGAAGTCTCATTCCAAAGTGCCAAGAGAACTTAAGGAGTGTGAATCATCCATGGTACCTAGTTCGGCTAACCCTAGCTGCAACGGTATGGTATATCTTTCCATCCTTAAGTCTGATTTGTGTGAGCATGTTAACCTCATTAATTCTTATGATTCTGGTCTTAAAACTACTTTAATGAATGATGGTTATATGCAAGAGCCGAAGGCCAATTCATATGTATTTGAAAACTACTTGAGAAAGCATAAACGTTTTGACATTTGGACTAGGTCGAGAGATGTGCATCATGTTTTCCCTAACACCAAATTGATTGAATTTTCACATGTATTTACATTACATAATCATTCTTCCATGTGTGAATTTAATGTTAAATTTGTGAGTAAGTCAACTGGACTTGAGGGAATTCTATTCAAGCGCAATCGCTTATTTAGGTCACATGACATTTTGCGAAATTTTAATAAATATGATGCGTTTGAGAGTCATTTAATGAGTTGTTGTGGTATGATTGGAATGACATTATTCAATTTAATGTTGCTGCTCTTGAGTTTATTATTTAGTATAGATGGCAGCAAGGAAATTGAGATGATGCGGACAGCCCATGGACAAACCAAGCGCTACCATATGCGTTTGCATGTCAAGATGGCAATTTTGAGATGTCAAGGAAGGATGAGCGAATCCTTCAAGTTAGGAACTTGGAGTTGCAGCGCTTACACCAAGGATGGGTTCCAATCCAAGTTCAAGTGAAGAAGATCGCTTGGGGCAATGGCCTTATTCGATGCATTGTCATATTCAAAGACATAGCCGCCAAGTTGAAATTGAGAGGTTGGTATGGTTCGTTGTGTGCTTACTTTGATATTACTAACTTAAGGTATTGTGGTGCAGGTCTAGATGTAGATTCGAGGGCGAATCTTTTTGAAGAGGGAGGGGATGATACGATCCTAGCCCCGAGACTAGCCCTAGCGCGCACACACGCCTTGCGACCAAGGCCAATCAACCCAAAACGTCAAGCCCAAGACATTCCAAAGCATCAAGGGAGGTTAAAACAACCTCTAGACATGGAAACTAGGCAAGGAACGTTGCTGGATCAAGTCCTTAGGTGAAGGACGACATGGAAGGTGGCTTGGAGGCGCATAGTGCAAGGTTGCCCTTTTTCACGAGCCAATTCATGGAAGAAAGATTCCAAATCAGGTTGCAAGATAAATACAAGACCGATTGGGATCTTAGGAGATCCTCTGCCAAGTTTGAGGACATTTGGACGAGCAGTTTGCAAGATGGCCCGTTGCTACTTTTGCATGCACAAGTGCCCTAAGCGCAAACGTGACGGACAATTTCGTCGGACCATATCTCGACATCAGAGGTCAGAATCGTGCGATCTATATCAATTATGAAACCTCAGGATGTCTTCTTCGTTGTGTACAATTTTCAGATCAAACGGCCCAGCCGTTTGTTTGTTATCGATCGAAACATTTTCGCTGACAGTAGTCCTACGCGGATGAGGACTTCAAACTGCGTCCGTCAATGCCAACGACCATTATTTGGACCAGTCAGGCTCGGACCAGGAAGAGGAGCACCCTCCTACTATTTTTGTGTCTTAGCTATCGAATGGGACAAGTTTCAGCCCGTTTGGACTAACCGTTTGAAAGATAGACCTATGAGACATTTTACTACGCAGTGTGAACGCGAGCAGACCGCAGCTTGGAGAATTCGGCCCAAACCTTGGCCTGATGATGCGAATGCCTCTAGGATGTTCTAGAAAGCTTTATTTGTATTTATTAATTAGTTTTTACAATTATTAGACTAGTAGAAGTTCTATTTCGAAGTTACTTAGGAGTTCTAGTTAAAATAGGAGTTCTAGTCTTAGTAAACTTGTATTTGTTTTTGCCTATTTAAAGGCAGCCGTTTGGCTTAATAAAGGAGTTCAGTTCAGTTTATTAAAAACACAGAAGAGTCTTCTTCTTTTGATCTTCAAGATCCTTGTTCTATATCCGGTTTGATAAGCCGCATCTAGCCTCAAGTAAAACACGAAGTTATCACTCCATTCCTTAGTTTCGTCTGGGTTGTCTAGGTATTGCACCTAGGAGGGTCAGAGTTCTATTGAAGATCCTTGAAGGATTTCGTCCAGGTTGCCTAAGTATTGCACTTAGGAGGGTTGGAGTTTCCGACGAGTTAGTTTTCCGCATTCAAATCCTTGTCGCTGAGCAACGATCTAACGATTGGAAGGTTTCCGAATTAGGAACCACATCAGATACCCTTCCGGCTAACGACATAGCCTAAAAAATTTCCCGTTTGAAATGCGAACATGCATTTCTTAGGATTAACTTTCATCCCATACCGGTTCATGACTTCGAAAGCCTCTTGTAAGTCTGCCAAGTGTGCCTCAAAGATTTTACTCTTTACTAACATGTCATCGACGTATACTTCCATGTTCCTCCCAATTTGTGTTTCAAAGATCTTGTTAGCCATTCTCTGAAATGTTGCACCAGCATTCTTCAGCCCAAAAGGCATGGCTGTGTAACAATACGTCGCTTTCGGAGTTATGAAAGCTGTCTTTCCCTCATCCTCTACTGCCATCGGAATCTGGTGGTACCCGGAATTAGCATCTAACGAGCTTAAGTACTCATACCCCGCCGTTTGGTCTACCAGCTGCTCAATCCGTGGAAGCGGATAGCAGTCTTTCGGGCATGCCTCATTCAAGTCCGTAAAATCAATGCACATTCTCCACTCCCCGCTAGGCTTAGGCACCACTACTGGATTAGCCAACCATGGGGGGTATTGCACTTCTCTTATGAAGCCTACCTTGAGGAGTTTAGCAACCTCCTTCTCTATGGCCTCTGCTTTTTCCTTTGAAAAAGATCATCGCTTCTGTTGCACAGGTTTTACCGCGGGGTCCACGTTCAGACGATGCTCTGCTGTTTCCCTAGGGATGCCTCACATATCCGAAGATGTCCACGCAAAATTCCCAGCACATTTGTCTAATAGGTGCACTAGTTGCGATTTCTCTTCTGATGTGAGCTTTTCACTAATCAAGAAATGACCATCCTCTACCCCCTCAACGGGTACCGGTATCATTCTTTCTACCGGCTGGGCTTTTCTCTCATCCAGTTGGTCAAACGGATTAGAAGCTACACAAACATAGCGATCAGTAGCACCGCTAGTCATGACGAGATAACATTCCGCGGCCAACCTCTGATCTCCTCTAATAGTGACAACTCCATCCCACGAAGGATACTTCAGCTTCAAATGCCGCTGGGATATGGCTGCCCCAAAAGCATTGAGAAATGGCCGACCTAAGATCCCGTTATATGGTAGATTGAGGTCTACTATCATGAACAACTGATCCACAGTCCTCATTCCTGTATCCTCAAAAAAGAACACAGAAAAATACGTTACCCCTACCACAGGAATAGGGATCCCATCAACTTCTATGATGGGTTTAGGGCACGATATCAACTCAGATTCAGGGCGGCCCATTGCCTTGTATGCCTTGTATGATAAAACGTTGACAGCGCTACCGTTATCCACCAAAGTTCTAGCGAGACGGTAGCCCCCTATCACCGTTGTCGTGACCATAACATCATTCTGAGGGTATATGACCCCCATTTCATCTTCCTCAGAGAATGAAATCACCATGCGATCTAGTATGTCGAAACCCATACCTTCTCTGAGCGATTCCTCTCTTTTCATTTTTTCTCCCACCAAGGATTCCTCATCTCCTTTTGCCATAGCACTAGTGGATCCTTTCAGGCTCTCAGCTCCACCCGCTATTATAGAGATTAACGGGAAATCGTCCATGACTGTCGTAGCGATCTCCTTAGCTTTATCTTTTCGCCTGTCAACAACGGGTATCTCTGTAGCTTCCCTGTTAGCCGTTTCCTCCCTATTGGGTTCCTGTCGCTCTTTCATTCCCTGACGCCGACTTTGGGTTGCAATTTCTCCCCAATAACCCTCTTCTGTTAGTCTTTCAATGGCGTCTTTCAGCGCATGACATCGCTCCGTGTCATGCCCGGTAGCCTTATGAAAACGGCAATACTGATCCTTCTGTCTTCCCAAGTCCATTCCAGGTCTATGGATTGGGTACTTGATCAGCAATCCCTTCCGCTCGATGATAGCCAGTATCTCAGCCCTGGGTAGCAACAATGATGAAGATCCCCGCTCCGCTTTACCCCCTGTCTTCTTTGAGGAGCACTCTCTATGAGCCTTTTCCTCATTCTTCTTTACCGGAGGTGACACCTCCCGTTCCCGTTTCTTCCTTTGGTAATCATCTTCTTCCATCTTGGAGAAATTGCTCGCCCGGATGCGCAAAAGGTCTAATGTTACCGGGGGGTCAACCAACAGCGTATCTTCCAACTTGTCGTAACTACAGTTCTTCTTCATTGCTTCCACCGCGATTTCCACAGTGACATCCGTCATTACAGCCATCTCCTCATTGAACCGCTACAAGTAAGCCTTCAGAGTCCCCCTTCTTCCTCCTTATGTCAAATAAATCCGCCGAAGATTTCTTAAGTGGAATCGAGGTACTAAACCGACTGCGAAATCGCTCTTCTAAGGTGGCAAAAGTATCTATGGATCCAGCTGCTAATCCTTCAAACCATTTCCTAGCGGCTCCAATGAGTGTGAGAACGAAAAGCTGACACAAAGCTTCATCTCTTCGCGTTTGAATCTTCACAAAATCTTTCACCCTGCTGAGGTGAGTAACGGGATCCTTTGTTCCATCGTACTGCTCCGTGGGCAGCTTAATCCTTCGACTAACTTGATGCTGTCGAACCCTGTGGCTCAATGAATGCCTAGGATCATCATCCTTCTCAATTCACCGAGCCGAGATGGCTGATGGAGAACCTCGTCGTGGCTCCCTCTCATGCTTACTGCTCGGACCCCGCACAGACCAATTTTTGCGTGGCGACCTGTCCCGACTCCGCCTCTCTTCTGACTCTCGGACCCTTCGATGTGACCGACTTCGTGCCAAGCTACGCTTCATCCCCGGGTCATCCTCCCTTTCGAAATTGTCCATGTGTACTTCCTCCCTTCTTGGTACCACTTCCGACTGCACCCTCTAATGGACCGGCGGGCTCCTTCCCATTTCAGGAGTGAATGGTGGCGGTGGGGGAAGCGGTTGCGACACCTGAGGAAATGAGGCAAACGGATTCAGAGTAACTTGTGGCGTCGAGAAATTAGGCAACAGATGGGAATAGGTCCCTAGCTGGCCCGCCAGTTTTGACAGCAGCAGCATCATCTCATCCATTCTCTGATGCAACATGGGTACAGAACCTTCTGCTGCCGATGCCGGGATCCTATTGACGCTTGTGCCAGGCAACAGGGGGTTTGATATGTTTGTGTTGTTTCCTGGTGTTTGGAGAAAATCCAAATGCCTGTATAGTGGCTGCGTGCTGCCCATGTTGGGCAAAGCTAACGACTGCGTCCCTCCAGGAATTTCCTGACCAGTCCTGATGGGAGAGGCGGTGATTCCAGAAACTTGAGGTTTTGATGTCATTTCAAGCAGGTGCCAGGAAATTCCGTAGGTATACGTAAATGAGAGCTTGGATGATCAAGGTCTTCTCACTCAATGATCCAACACTCTCAACGAAAGCACCAAATGATAATCTGTGATTAGGGGTATGCCATTTTAGGTAATCGCGTCACTGTCTGTCCTTCAAGTCCGCTCCGAGTTTCCTGCAATGCGCCGGAGGAGGTCTTCGGCGTAAAATCTCCGACGATCAAGTCAGTATGCTATGCAAGTGTTAAGAGCTTAAGGACAATAACAGCCTGTATGCCTATGCGTCCCCCTGTATTACCTGGCCTTCCTGTGCTATTTATAAGCTATACCTGACGACCGTTACAATGGCATCAATATAGCAATCAATCGCCATTAAAGGTGGTAATAACTCAGTCTACAACGTGCGTAACGGTTCTCTCCAGACCATTACGAGCCAGTAACTGATATTATTATAATGACCAGTACCCAGACACCGTTAGCTCCACAATGGTCTCCTGGACACCCGGTATCTCATTCTACCGGCACCATTGTAACTCGGTACCGTTAGTCTTTGCAACTACCCGGTATCCCTCTTCACCGGTACCCTTTATCCATTTATCTTAACTGCGCCTACGTGGCCAGACCGCTGGTCAATACTTCCAATGGGAAAAGACCCCTTTACCCCTGGGGATTTATCCGTGTGTTATCAGGACCGATTTTAGGAGAGTATAATGACCACCAGTCGACAACAGTTTTCCTTTCCAAGATGCAAGTCGGCTTTGAACGCGGTCCAACAAAGGTTTCCAAGTAGCAGCTCTCCGCGGATTGGCCCCTAAGGATATCCCGAGATAAGTGATAGGAAGCTTCTCCACTTTACAATACATTCTCCTTGCAGACTCAAGAACAATCTTGTGTTCTAAGTTCACACCTATAAGAGAGCTCTTGCGGAAATTAACTTGCAATCCTGAGTACATATCAAACCATTGTAACACTCTTTTAATATTAAGTAGACCCTTCACCGAATCATCGCTAAAAATGAGTGTGTCATCCGCAAACTGTATGTGAGTAACACTCCAGTTGTTTCTTGGATTGCTGATACCCCCTAAAACTTCCCCCTATCAAAGATATCTTTAACATGACATTTAAGCATTCAGCTGCCAGATTAAACAAAGATGGTAATTATGGACAGCATTGACGAAGCCCCAGCTGACAGAAAATTCTTTGGTAGGGGAACCATTCAAAAGAACTGAAGTTCTAGTTGAGGATAAGCACTCCTCTACCCAAATTCTCCCGTTTGAACCAAAACCAACTAAATCCAAAATACGGTCTAGAAAAGGTCACTCATAAGCTTTATGAAAATCGAGTTTAATCAAGAAACCCTCTATGTTCCTCCTCTTCATATAGTGGAGCACCTCAGAAGCACGCGTAGCACAATCCAGAGTTTGCTTCCCCCTACAAACCCTTGTTGTTCTTCACCCACAACCGAACCAATAACTAATCGAATTCTCATGGCTATAACCTTAGCGATCACTTTGTATAGGCTGCACACTAGGGATATTGGGGTGAAATCTTTCAAATGATTAGCACCTTGGCATTTTGGGATTAGCACCATAAATGCATTTCCTATTCCTCTAGGCATACGACCTATGATGAAGAAGTCGCTATAATAATATCAGTTACTGGCTCGTAACGGTCTGGAGAGAACCGTTACGCACGTTGCAGACTGAGTTATTACCACCTTTAATGGCGATTGATTGCTATATTGATGCCATTGTAACGGTCGTCAGGTATGGCTTATAAATAGCACAGTAAGGCCAGGTAATACGGGGGGACGCATAGGCATACAGGCTGTTATTGTCCTTAAACTCTTAACACTTGCATAGCATACTGACTTGATCGTCGGAGAGTTTACGCCAGAGACCTCCTCCGGCGCATTACAGGAAACTCGGAGCGGACTTGAAGGACAGACAGTGACGCGATTACCTAAAAGGGCATACCCCTAATCACAGATTATCATTTGGTGCTTTCATTGAGAGCGTTGGATCATTGAGTGAGAAGACCTTGATCATCCAAGCTCTCCTTTACGTATACCTACGGAATTTCCTGGCACCTGCTTGAAATGACATCAGAACCTCAAGTTTCTGGAATCACCGCCTCTCCCATCAGGACTGGTCAGGAAATTCCTGGAGGGACGCAGTCGTTAGCTTTGCCCAACATGGGCAGCACGCAGCCACTATACAGGCATTTGGATTTTCTCCAAACACCAGGAAACAACACGAACATATCAAACCCCCTATTGCCTGGCACAAGTGTCAACAGGATCCCGGCATCGGCAACGAAAGGTTCTGTAGCCGTGTTGCATCAGAGAATGGATGAGATGATGCTGCTGCTGTCAAACCTGGCGGGGCAGCCAGGGACCTATTCCCATCTGTTGCCTAATTTCTCGACGCCACAAGTTACTCTGAATCCATTTGCCTCGTTTTCTCAGGTGTTGCAACCGCTTCCCCCACCGCCACCATTCACTCCTGAAATGGGAAGGATCCCGCCGGTCCATCAGAGGGTGCAGTCGGAAGTGGTACCAAGAAGGGAGGAAGGATACATGGACAATTTCGAAAGGGAGGATGACCCGGGGATGGAGCGTAGCTTGGCACGAAGTCGGTCACATCGAAGGGCTAGAGAGTCAGAAGAGAGGCGGAGTCGGGACAGGTCGCCACGCGAAAATCAGTCTGTGCGGGGTCCGCGCAGTAAGCATGAGAGGGAGCCACGACGAGGTTCCCCATCAGCCATCTCGGGTCGGCGAATGGAGAAGGATGATGATCCTAGGCATCCATTGAGCCACAGGGTTCGACAACATCAAGTTAGTCGAAGGATTAAGCTGCCCACGGAGCAATACGATGGAACAAAGGATCCCGTTACTCACCTCAGCAGGGTGAAAGATTTTGTGAAGATTCAGACGCGAAGAGACGAAGATTTGTGTCAGCTTTTCGTTCTCACACTCACTGGATGATACGATCCTAGTTGCTTAGGATGCGTAGCACCAAATCTGATCGTTGTTCAAAGAAGGATTTCAATGCGGAATGAATAAATTGACTCGTGCGAACGTAGACTACCTCGCCAACTGAATGCTGAGAGTTCTAGTCGATTTCACATCAAGGATCTTGTATCAGATTCTTAGGACTACTCCCAACGATTGTGAGAATCGCACTAAGACAAACGAAACAATAATACAATTTCAGAATTTACTTCTATACGACTTAAGTATTGCGGACTCAAGAAGAACAAGTGTTCAACACTTGAACAAGGGGCAGAGATTGAAGAGAGAAGTCTCAATTTTATCAAATAACAGCCACTGAAATAAGGAGGCCAACCGCTCCTTACATAATGTTTACAAGCAAAACCTAATTGGAACCAAAATAGAAGTTCTAAAATAAGGTAACTAACTTAATTAAGCAATCAGCTAAATTGTCTAATTAATTAATTAAGGAAAGCAAATAAAAGGCAAGTTTATTGTCTCCAAAATAAGACAAGGGAACGCCAGCTCACTTTAGGACCAGCCGCCGCTTCTCGGACATAAAACCCTAGCACGTGCGGACAAGGAATCCTTGCGCCGCTAGGACTCGCGCCTCCCATACCCCAAACTAGGGTTTGACCTATCTCCTAAACGCCTCGGGCGTTCTTGCTGATTTTTGGACACACACTCCCTGACATGATGTAGTACGTGTCGAACTCAAAAGATGGGAAGAATCGCTCCATCTACGCGTCGTTCTAATGCTGGGCAGAATCACCATCACACACGGTGAAGGTGAGGAGATTCACCATGCGTGGTGTCTTCTCTCAAAGTTCAGCGTCCTCACTTGTCATCTCACACTCCAGCTCCTTGTGAATGAGAGATGACAATTTGTCTTGAAGCTTTCTAGCTCGCGCACGTGTCATAGGACCAGCCGGTGGTAAGGGCACATCGATGCGTGTGTTCGCATCATTCCCTCCCTCTTCAAAAGGATTCGTCCTCGAATCCGAATCAGCAACACCATCAAGTCCATACTCGTCACCTACATCAAACAAGGCTAAGTCAGAGACGTTGAAAGTAGAGCTAGTGGAACCATACTCACTAGGCAACGCCAGCTTGTAAGCATTGTTGTTGAGCTTCTCAGTAATCTGAAATGGTCCATCACCTCTTGGAGAGAGTTTACCATGATGTTGGGCTGGAAAATGCTCCTTGCGCATGTGCAGCCACACCCAATCTCCGATACTGAACGACACCAGCTTCCTCCCTTCGTTTCGCTTATGCGCCAGCTTCTCATTCATGCGCTCAATGTTCTGTTTCGCCTTGGCATGTAATTGCTTCATGAAATCAGCCTTCTGTGCGCCATCTTGCTTATATTGAATGTGGTAGGGAAAGGCTTCAATGTACTCCATCCAAGCAGCATGGCGACGATTGAGCTTACCTTGCCCCTTGAGATATTTCAGGCTCAAATGGTCAGTGTGGACTACGAACTCTCACGGCATCAAGTAGTGTTGCCAAGTTTCCAATGCTCGAACAAGGGCATAGAACTCGTTGTCGTAGGTAGGGTAATTCAGTTGTGCGCCCTTGAGCTTCTCGCTAAAATAAGCGATTGGTCGTTTCTCTTGCATAAGGACAACCCCAATCCCCAAACCACTCGCATCACACTCAACCTCGAAAGCTTTGCTGAAATCGGGAAGAGCGAGCACCGGGGCAGAACACAAACGCTCCTTGAGCGTAGCAAACGCCGCCTCTTGCGGCTGCTCCCACTTGAAAACAATATTCTTTTTGGTTAGATCATTCAAAGGGACAACGATGGTGCTGAAATCCTTGACGAAGCGCCTATAGAAGCTCGCCAATCCATGGAATGATCTAACATCACTCGCATTCTTTGGTGTTGGCCATTCCTGAATTGCGCGGATCTTCTCCTCATCCACTTTCACGCCATCTATACTCACAATAAAACCAAGAAAACCAACTTGTTCCATTGCAAAGGAACACTTACTAGGCTTAGCATACAACTTCTGTTCATGAAGTGTTAAAAAGACTTCCTTAATATGCAAAACATGCTCATCAAGTGATTTGCTATAGATTAGTATATCATCAAAATACACTACAACAAATCTTCCACTAAAGTGCCTAAGTACATGGTTCATCAATCGCATGAATGTGCTAGGGGCATTAGTCAAACCAAAAGGCATAACCATCCATTCATATAACCCATACTTAGTTCTAAAAGCTGTTTTCCATTCATCACCTTCTTTCATACGAATCTGGTGGTAGCCACTCATCAAATCAATTTTTGAGAAAATAGTACTACCACTTAATTCATCTAACATGTCATCTAAATGAGGAATAGGATGTCTATACTTTACAGTGATCTTGTTGACTGCGCGGCAATCAACACACATGCGCCAGCTGCCATCTTTCTTTGGGACTAGGATCACTGGAACGGCGCATGGGGAAAGGCTTTCCCTCACGTATCCTCGCTCAAGTAGCTCGTCCACTTGCCGCTGAAGTTCTTTGGTCTCTTCGGGGTTGGTACGGTAGGCTGGACGGTGCGGAATTGCTGAACCTGGTGCGAAATCGATTTGGTGTTCAATGCCTCGAATAGGAGGTAATCTGGGAGGTATCTCCTCGGGTAAAACATCTCTAAACTCCTACAAAAGAGAGGACAGAACACTAGGAACCGAATGTGAAGGGTTAGCGTTAGAAGTGTTCAAACAGAAGGAACGAAATCTGAGTAAAAGAAGAGGACGGCTTGCGCAAAAACCATTTTTCTGAAAAATCAGTGCTCTCCTCACGTCGCTCCCCTTGGCATATACACTCAATTTCTTTTTATTTTCCTCTCCTTTTCTCTCGATGCCACTCTCAGCATGCTTACTTTTTTCGTGCGAATGTTGACACTCACTCTCTGCATGCTTACTCTTTTCATGTGAATGTTTTTCTCGCTCACTCTCACCCTCTGCATGCTTACTCTTTTCATGCGAATGTTGAAGGCTCACACACTCATTTTTAGTCTCTTTATTTGTCACGCTCAAACCTTCTTTTTCTCTCTCAATCTGTTTTGCAACTTCATACTCCACATAAGACTTAGCGAGCCACTCTTTGTCCTTTACCACGTCGGCTGGGGTCAAAGGTGCCAAGTTAAACTTCTTACCATCCTTTTCTAGCTTATACAGGTTCCGTTTCCCATCATGGGTTGCTTCCCTATCGAACTGCCACGGTCTGCCCAAAAGGATGTGGCTTGCTTGCATTGGCACAACGTCACACAGCACCTTATCATGATACTTGCCAATAGAAAACTTAACAAGCACTTGTCTACTCACCTTGAGTCCATTGCCGTCGGTCATCCATTGTAAAAAGTATGGCCGTGGGTGTTTCACCGTGGGCAGCCCCAACTTATGCACCAACATCCAACTTGCGCAATTGGTGCAGCTGCCATTATCAATGATAATCAAACATCCCTTCTTATCAATCACACCACGTGTATGAAACAAGTTCTCTCGCTGCTAGTCATCACACACTTCCCCTCCGGCTTGCACACTCAGATTACGCGTTATCACCATTAACCGAACTTGATCACCTTGCTGATGTTGATCATCTGAATCAGCACTACTTTCTCCCTCGGGTTCGGACCCCTCATGATCATCATCCGACTCCTGGTCTCCATTCGCCCTTATTATGAAAACTCGCTTGTTAGGGCTGTCCGCCTTCTTATGCCCTCGCCCATTACACTTAAAATAAATGATATCTTTAGTGGCTTGCCGATCAGTAGGTGGGGTATAAGTCTTGTTACCAGCTGATTTAGTAGGGGTCACGGCACTAGAGGAGCCCTTTGAGGTGTATGGTAATGCCTTTGGTCTAGCCGCGGCATCCTTATCATCTTTGTTCCAAGAAGGCTTCTTCCAAGAGGAAGAACTAGTAGAATTATAGGAACTCTTAGCCTTCATATGCTTCTCAAGTTTTTGAGCCATGTGAAGCATCTCCTCGAGAGTATTGTATTGTGTCAGCTCCAATGCATCTGCAATCTCGCTATTCAACCCGGCAATAAACCGAGCCATTGTCACCTCAGGTTCCTCAGTGATCCGTGCTTGAGCTAAAGCGATCTCCATTTCATTAAAATAGGCCCCAACTCCCTTGCTGCCTTGCTTCAAGGTTTGGAGCCGTTGATGAAGCTCACGGTGAAAATGGGCAGGCACGAACCGCTGCCTCATTACTTGTTTCATCTCAACCCAATTATCAATCGGACCCCCATACATGGCTGTTCGCTTTAGGTTAAGTTGCTCCCACCAATGACTGGCATACCCACTAAATTCTACGGCTGCCAGTTGGACTTTCTTACCCTCCAAATAATTATGACATAAGAAAATGGATTCGACCTTCCGTTCCCATGTCAAAAAGGTGTCAGGGTCATCAGTACCTTCGAAAGGGGGTATTTTCATTTTGATGCTGTTAATATTAGCATCTACTCGGTCATCCTCCCTATCTCTTCTTCCTACCCATGCATCTCGTCTCTCCCTTCGTTGACCATCCCTAGCGTTTATCCATCCCTCTCCCCCATCGGGCTCATCATTCCGATCAGCACGTGGAGGCAGTGGCTCACGCCTAGCAAGTCGCCTTGGATGAACTTGGGCAAGTTCACGTTGAGGGTTCACAGGGGCGTCTGGTGGAACTTGGGGCTGTCTACGCGCATTGTCATCCTCATCGGACATGTTTGAGATATGACCGTCGCTTGGCTCAACCGCTGCCCTAGGGTTAGGGTTTATGGTGGCCAAAGCTTCCATCCGAGCCATCCTAACATCGGCAGTCAGTTGCCTTTCATTCATCGTCCTGAGTTGTTCCGTGATGGTCGCTAACAAGGTCGACACATCTGGTTGTTAGACCCCTTCTTGAGACATCTGAAGTTTTCCTGAAATTCACAACACGAAAGGAAAGCGTAAAATTGCACTAATCCTAGCACTCCCTCACGTGTTTACTCTCGTGTTTAATCACTCTAATAATCTCACCAATAAATCAACCAATTGCCTGCAATTGTTCAAGTGTTAATGAGACTCAAGAGTTCAAGAAAAGCTGCCAAGAAAACTCTCAAAGAAACCAGCTTCAAAACAAATGGTGATACTTGGTATTTGAATAATTGCAAGTACAACCAATTAAACAAATAACAAGTGGAATAGAAGGCAATATCAAGGAATCAAAGAAGAGCTCAATTTGACTCGAAAGGACTCAAATAAAAGCAATTTCCAATTCAGATTTCAAAACACAATTGTCCTTCAACTCCAATTCGTCTCAATGGTAAATCTGATTTTTGTAGCAAGTATTCTCCGAATCTCAATTTGCTCTCTGCTCTTGCTATTCCTCAAATACTGATATCCTTTTTTTTTTTTTTGTATTTGATCTAATGCAACCTTCTCTTGATTCTTTTCAAGTTGCTGTTTTGTCTTTTTTTTTTTTTTGTAATAGCAAAAACACAGTTTAGTAAAACAGGTGTAGTTTTTGACTCCGGTACCCGAATCACTTGATTCTTTTTGATTCGGAACCCTAACAAGTGCAGCTTTTCAACGAGACCTTTCTCACCAAAAACGGACGTCAATAGCTATGTATATAAATACAATTTCGACTTGACATAAAAATTGCACATATACGAACCAAGCACAGCCACGAAATCGGTTTTGAAAGGAGTAGAAGAAAATACCGATTTCAGCAATGAAAACTCGAAAACAATTAAGATACTTAGCAATCTTTGAACGCCTTAAGCTCCGCTACCAACTGATACGATCCTAGTTGCTTAGGATGCGTGGCACCAAATCTGATCGTTGTTCAAAGAAGGATTTCAATGCGGAATGAATAACTTGACTCGTGCGAACGTAGACTACCTCGCCAACTGAATGCTAAGAGTTCTAGTCGATTTCACGTCAAGGATCTTGTATCAGATTCTTAGGACTACTCCCAACGATTGTGAGAATCGCACTAAGACAAACGAAATAATAATACAATTTCAGAATTTACTTGTATACGACTTAAGTATTGCGGACTCAAGAAAAACAAGTGTTCAGCACTTGAACAAGGGGCAGAGATTGAAGAGAGAAGTCTCAATTTTATCAAATAACAGCCACTGAAATAAGGAGGCCAACCGCTCCTTATATAATGTTTACAAGCAAAACCTAATTGGAACCAAAATAGAAGTTCTAAAATAAGGTAACTAACTTAATTAAGCAATCAACTAAATTGTCTAATTAATTAATTAAGGAAAGCAAATAAAAGGCAAGTTTATTGTCTCCAAAATCAGACAAGGGAACGCCAGCTCACTTTAGGACCAGCCGCCGCTTCTCGGACACAAAACCCTAGCGCGTGCGGACAAGGAATCCTTGCGCCGCTAGGACTCGCGCCTCCTGCACCCCAAACTAGGGTTTGACCTATCTCCTAAACGCCTCGGGCGTTCTTGCTGATTTTTGGACACACACTCCCTGACATGATGTAGTACGTGTCAAACTCAAAAGATGGGAAGAATCGCTCCATCTACGCGTCGTTCTAATGCTGGGCAGAATCACCGTCACACACGGTGAAGGTGAGGAGATTCACCATGCGTGGTGTCTTCTCTCGAAGTGCAGCGTCCTCACTTGTCATCTCACACTCCAGCTCCTTGTGAATGAGAGATGACAATTTGTCTTGAAGCTTTCTAGCTCGCGCACGCGTCATAGGACCAGCCGGTGGTAAGGGCACATCGATGCGTGTGTTCGCATCACTGGAGCCGCCAGTAAATGGTTTGAAGGATTAGCAGCTGGATCAATAGATACTTTTGCCACCTTAGAAGAGCGATTCCGCAGTAGGTTTAGTACCTCGATTCCCCTTAAGAAATCTTCGGCGGATTTATTTGACATAAGGAGGAAGAAGGGGGAATCTCTGAAGGCTTACTTGGAGCGGTTCAATGAGGAGATGGCTGTGATGACAGATGTCACCGTGGAAATCGCAGTGGAAGCAATGAAGAGGAACTGTAGTTACGACAAGTTGGAAGATACGCAGTTGGTTGACCCCCCGGTAACATTAGAGCTTTTGCGCATCCGGGCGTGCAATTTCGCCAGGATGGAAGAAGCTGATTACCAAAGGAAGAAACGGGAACGGGAGGTGTCACCTCCGGTAAAGAAGAATGAGGAAAAGGCTCGTAGAGAGTACTCCTCAAAGAAGACAGGGGGTAAAGCGGAGCGGGGATCTTCATCATTGTTGCTACCCAGGGCTGAGATACTGGCTATCATCGAGCGGAAGGGATTGCCGATCAAGTACCCAATCCATAGACATGGAATGGACTTGGGAAGACGGAAGGATCAGTATTGCCATTTTCACAAGGCTACCAGGCATGACACGGAGCGATGTCATGCGCTGAAAGACGCCATTGAAAGACTAACAGAAGAGGGTTATTGGGGAGAAATTGCAACCCAAAGTCGGCGTCAGGGAACGGAAGAGCGACATGAACCCAATAGGGAGGAAACGGCTAACAGAGAAGCTACAGAGATACCCGTTGTTGACAGGCGAAAAGATAAAGCTAAGGAGATCGCTACGACAGTTATGGGCGATTTCCCGTTAATCTCTATAATAGCGGGTGGAGCTGAGAGCCTGAAAGGATCCACTAGTGCTATGGCGAAAGGAGATGAGGAATCCTTGGTGGGAGAAAAAAGGAAAAGAGAGGAATCGCTTAGAGAAGGTATGGATTTTGACATACTAGATAGCATGGTGATTTCATTCTCTGAGGAAGATGAAATGGGGGTCATATACCCTCAGAATGATGCTATGGTCACGACAACGGTGATAGGGGGCTACCGTGTCGCTAGAACTTTGGTGGATAATGGTAGCGCCGTCAACCTTTTATCATACAAGGCATACAAGGCGATGGGCCGGCCTGAATCTGAGTTGATATCGTGCCCTAAACCCATCATATGAGTTGATGGGATCCTTATTCCTGTGGTAGGGGTAACGTATTTTTCTGTGTTCTTTTTGGAGGATACAAGAATGAGGACTGTGGATCAGTTGTTCATGATAGTAGACCTCAATCTACCATATAACGGGATCTTAGGTCGGCCGTTTCTCAATGCTTTTGGGGCAGTCATATCCCAGCGGCATTTGAAGCTGAAGTATCCTTCGTGGGATGGAGTTGTCACTATTAGAGGAGATTAGAGGTTGGCCGCGGAATGTTATCTCGTCATGACTAGCGGTGCTGCTGATCGCTATGTTTGTGTAGCTTCTGATCCGTTTGACCAACCTGATGAGAGAAAAGCCCAACCGGTAGAAAGAATGATACCGGTACCCGTTGAGGGGGTAGAGGATGGTCATTTCTTGATTAGTGAAAAGCTCACATCAGAAGAGAAATCGCAACTAGTGCACCTATTAGACAAATGTGCTGGGAATTTTGCGTGGACATCTTCGGATATGCGAGGCATCCCTAGGGAAATGGCAGAGCATCATCTGAATGTGGACCCCGTGGTAAAACCTGTGCAACAGAAGCGACGATCTTTTTCAAAGGAAAAAGCAGAGGCCATAGAGAAGGAGGTTGCTAAACTCCTCAAGGCAGGCTTCATAAGAGAAGTGCAATACCCCCCATGGTTGGCTAATCCGGTAGTGGTGCCTAAGCCTAGCGGGGAGTGGAGAATGTGCATTGATTTTACGGACTTGAATGAAGCATGCCCGAAAGACTGCTATCCGCTTCCACGGATTGAGCAGCTGGTAAACCAGACGGTGGGGTATGAGTACTTAAGCTCATTAGATGCTAATTCCGGGTACCACCAGATTCTGATGGCGGTAGAAGATGAGGAAAAGACAGCTTTCATAACTCCGAAAGTGACGTATTGTTACACAGCCATGCCTTTTGGGCTGAAGAATGCTGGTGCAACATTTCAGAGAACGGCTAACAAGATCTTTGAAACACAAATTGGGAGGAACATGGAAGTATACGTCGATGACATGTTAGTAAAGAGTAAAAGCTTTGAGGCACACTTGGCAGACTTACAAGAGGCTTTTGAAGTCATGAACCGGTATGGGATGAAAGTTAATCCTAAGAAGTGCATGTTCGCATTTCAAACGGGAAATTTTTTAGGCTATGTCGTTAGCCGGAAGGGTATCCAGCCAAACCCTTCGAAGCTGCGCGCGGTCCATGATATGATATCACCCCGTAATATAAAAGAGGTACAACGACTTACCGGAAGGGTCATTGCGTTGAGTCGATTCATATCCAAAAAGGGTGAGAGGTGTTGCCTTTCTTCAAGCTGATCAGAAAGAAGGCCCCGTTTGGTTGGACGGAGGAGTGTGAGAAAGCTTTTATTGAGCTAAAAGAGTACCTATCATCGGACCTACTACTTACATGGCCAAAAGAAGGGGATACTTTGTATTTATATTTGGGAGTGGCAGAGGAGGTCGTTAGCGCGGTACTGGTACGCGACGATGAAGGAATCCATCGACCCGTTTGTTTCGTGAGTAGAATCTTGAAGGATGCTGAATTAAGGTATGGCCGAATAGAGAAGGTAGTATATGCCCTGGTGCAGGCAACAAAGAAAATGAACCGGTACTTTCAGGCATATTTGGTCATTGTGTTGACAAACATGCCCTTGAAGCGAATACTCAAAAAACCGGAGATATCCAGTAGGATGGTTATATGGGCATTCGAATTGGAGCAATACGGATTGCGTTACCAAACACAGCCGTCAATTAAGGCTCAGGCCTTAGCTGATTTCGTGGCTGAGTGCACTTTCCCAAACACGCCCTTGATGGAGCAAGGGGCAACGGTCGACAACCTTTCACTGCAATCGGGGATATGTGGAGACACATGGACTATTCACGTCGATGGGGCAAAAAATCAGGAGTCAGCAGGAGCAGGCATTATCATTGCTGGACCAGATGGGGTTAAGATGAGATATGCTCTGCGAATTTTAAAGCCACTATCTAACAACGCGGTCGAATATGAGGCGCTGCTGACTGGATTGCGCATTGGGAAAGAGTTAAGTACCAAAGGAGTTCATGATCACGGGGAAATTAGTGATCTCCATTTGAGGATCCATGGTGATTCAAAGCTGATAGCTGACCAGGTTAACGGTGTGCCCCAAGCTAAAAATCCCATGATGCTCCGGTACTTGGAAAAGGTGCAGAAAGAGTTGACGGTAGTCAAAGAGATAGGGATACGGGTCAACATCGAGTATGTCCCGCGAGAAGAGAATTCAGAGGCTGACGAGATTGCAAAGTTAGCTGCTGACCCGGTAGCGGTTATGCCAAAGGATGTCTTGGTAGAGGAAATATTGATGCCCTCGTTCATGGAGGAACAAATGTCCTTGTGTGTTGCAATGAGTGAAGGCGACTGGCGGGTACCGGCCATGGATTACCTTAAGCATGGCAGGCTGCCAGAGGATAAAAAAGAAGCGAAGAAAATCTTGAAGCGGGCAGATAGGTGTTCCTTGTATGATGAGGAGCTTATTCACCGCTGTTTTTCTCATCCAGCGGCAAAGTGTATCTCGGAGATAGAAGGTCAGTACGTGCTGAGGGAGATTCATGAGGGCATTTGTGGGATGCACGTGTCAGGAGGAACCATGGCAGCGCAGGTATTACGACTGGGGTTTTACTGGCCTACGATTAGAGGAGATTGTGACCAATTTGTGCACACATGTAAAAAATGCCAAGAGTTTGCGAGAATTCCAAGACTACCAGCGACAGACATAACGACTTTAATCAATCCGTGCCCGTTTGCTCAGTGGGGAATTGATATTTTGGGACCATTTCCAAAGTCTCGATCTCAGTTGGAATACGTGATAGTCGCGGTAGACTACTTCACTAAGTGGGCAGAAGCAAGACCGTTAGCAAGGATAACGCCTGAAATAGCGTGGCGTTTCTTTTTATCTCAAGTCATCTATCGGTTTGGCATTCCTCGAATCTTAATCAGTGATAACGGCACTCAGTTCAAAAGTAGATATTTTCAAGAAAAATTTCGGTCAATGGCCATTGAGTAGAGGTTTACGTCGGTGGCACACCCACAGACAAATGGTCAGACAGAAGTAACAAATCGAATAATCTTGAGTGGAATCAAGAAGAACTTGGAAGGCGCTTGTAGAAAGTGGGTGGACGAGTTGCCAAATGTTATGTGGGCCTACCGGATGACAGAGAAAACAAGCACAGGAGAGACACCGTTTGCGTTGACGTATGGGACCGAGGCAGTGACTCCGGTAGAATTGGGGGTCATCAGTTTGAGGGTAGAGCACTTCGAAGAGGAACGAAATTAGGAATTACTGCGAGCACAGCTTGATTTGATGCCAGAACATCGAGAGCAGGCATTCTTGAAGAACCTGCATTATAAGCGCAAGATGGCAAAATATCACAACCGGAAAGTTAAAGAGCGGTTGCTAAAGGTGGGTGATCTGGTTCTGCGCAACAGACAAGCGGCAGGACAGGAGATGAGAAAGTTAAGTCCTAATTGGGACGGTCCGTATCGGGTTGCAAGAGTTGTCGGTAGGGGCGCATATCATCTTGAAGAAGAGGATGGTACCCCGTTACCTAACTCTTGATATTAATTTTAAACTGTATCATCCAAGGGCGGATGTGTTGTTTGTACTTTCTGAATAAATAAGTAACACCGTGGACGTAGGCATTTTTGGCTGAACCACGTTAAAAAATATGCGTGTATGTTCGACTTATTTATTTGTGCAGATCATGAAAGAGGGTAAGCAGAGATACTGCAAGGACCCGTCTCATTCCGTTTCCAAGAACGGTAGATGAGCAGTGAAGGAACCTCGCATTATTACCGGTCTTTTGAAAAGACGGTAATAGGTTAAAGAAAAGCCTCATGAGGATCCATCTTCATCTTTGTTAAGATGAGTGTATGGTAGTGACGGTCCTTGGGGGTGTTACCGGTCTTTTGAGAAGTAGGTAACATTGTCCATTGTAAAAACAAAAAGCCTCATGAGGATCCATCTTCATCTTTGTTAAGATGAGTGTATGGTAGTGACGGTCCTTGGAGGTGTTACCGGTCTTTTGAGAAGACGGTAACATTGTCCATTGTAAAAACAAAAAGGCTCATGAGGATCCATCTTCATCTTTGTTAAGATGAGTGTATAGTAGTGAAGTTCCTTGGGGGTGTTACCGGTCTTTTGAGAAGACGGTAACATTGTCCATTGTAAAAACAAAAAGCCTCATGAGGATCCATCTTCATCTTTGTTAAGATGAGTGTATGGTAGTGACGGTCCTTGGGGGTGTTACCACTCTTTTGAGAAGACGGTAACATTGTCCATTGTAAAAATAAAAAGCCTCATGAGGATCCATCTTCATCTTTGTTAAGATGAGTGTATGGTAGTGACGGTCTTTGGGGGTGTTACCGGTCTTTTGAGAAGACGGTAACATTGTCCATTGTAAAAACAAAAAGCCTCATGAGGATCCATCTTCATCTTTGTTAACGGTCCTTGGGGGTGTTACCAGTCTTTTGAGAAGACGGTAACATTGTCCATTGTAAAAACAAAAAGCCGCACGAGGATCCATCTTCATCTTTGTTAAGGTGAGAGTATGGTAGTGACGATCCTTGGGAGTGTTACTGGCCTTTTGAGAAGACGGTAACACAATCCATTGTAAAAATCAGTAATAACACGTTTACAGACGGAAAGAAAGGGTTTGTTTCTTTTTTCTGTTTTACAGGGTTGGCAAAGGGAGTTTGCAAACAAAAAGAGATCCTCTCTATAATATGCGTAATGGCAAGTGACATACAATAATTCAGCCACGGAGTAAACGAAGATTGAGGTAAACAGCAAAGGGAAAACTACTCATCTTTACTCCATCAGGAGAAGGTTGTGCAAAGAAGCAGGCACAAGTATTTTGCTTTAAGAGAAATTTAGGGACAGAAGGAAGGCAGAGTGAGTAAAAAGCATAAAGTTATAATAAAATTAGAGTTTAATACATCCGATAGCATGAGTGGCTACAAAAAATCTTAGTGAAAACAAGGGAAGTAAGATAAAATCAGGAAGTTGGGGGAGGTTGTTGGTCTTCATCCATAGCATTGTCGGTTGCACTTGGGTTACTGGCACCCTCAGCTACTTCGACACCTTCAGTTCCAACCTCCGTGTTACCTTCAGCCCCATCTGTTGTTTCAGCGCCTTCAACGGGACCAACTTCTGTGCCGTCATAATCTTCATCATCATTGCCTACTTCGACGTCGTCTTCTGCATCATCAGTCTCTCCTAAACCGTCCTCATTGTCAGAAGGAGCATTGATGATTTCTTCTGTGAGTGCCTGGCACCTGGCATCGACACATTCCCCAGCCTGAACAACATCAAAGTTTATAGGACCATAATAATCCAGTTCTCTATGCGAGTGGGGACGGCATCCAGAAGCACTTGTTTCTCTGACAAGTCCTTTTGAAGGGAGAACAATTCCTGACGGCGTAGGTCCAGTTCTCGTTCCATTGACTCTTTTTGGAGGGTGAGTTGCTCCTGAAGGGAAGATACCTTTTCATTCTTCAGGGTGAGGTCATCAGTCAGCTCTTAGACAGAAGTTGCCAGGGTCTCTTCTCTTTTCTTTGATTCCCCTAGTTCTGCCATAAGTTGGTTGATGGTCTGGTTTGCCTTTTGTTGAAGATCGGTAGCTTTAGAGAGTTTTTCCCTTAGGGAGGTAACGTCCACATGCATACGGTCAAGATAGTTCACTTGGTTATTGTTCCGACTGGCGACCGTCTCATACAGGTATTGGGCAGTGGCCATCATGGTATAGGCGGTGCTACGGAAATAATCCAGTTGAGCGCTGAAGGGAGATTTATGGTAGTTGGTCCTATCCGTCTCGTAGGTCATCATTTCTGACATCAAACGGGACATTTGGATTTCCCGGTAGCTAGGATCTGTCAGCCCGAGAGCAAGGTAGATGTTCTGGGCAAAATTCCGCAAATCTATCTTGCCCAGAGGAATGTCAGGAGACTGAGGGTCGCAGACAGTAACATGGAGATCGGGAGGGGGAGCTACCCTGAAATCGTCTACGATAAAGTGAGGAGCAGAGGTGCCGGGACGGAGCCCAAGAATACAATCACCCAAATCACTGTTAGAAGGCGCTGATCTCTTGGAATGCCGTTTGCGGAGAAGAGGCTATAGTTTAAAAGGGTCTTGGGCATTTGGTGCAGAGAGGCTGGTGTAAGATGTTGACATGACGGTTGCAGCATTTTCAAGGGCGCTGACGGTGGCAGCCGTAGGAGTTGAAGAAGAAGGAGGAGGATCTTCACGAGTCACATCTAGAGAAGTATTGTCTAGAAGGGTGGTAGAAGTATTCGGAGGAAGTTCCAAAGGAGCGTTAACAGAAGGAGTAGTTTCCGGTTCTGGCACGCGGGGAGAAGAACGATGGAGATTGATTATTGGTGTATCTTTAGGAAGATGGTCTTCGCCGGAAGCATGAGGCCTTCGTTTCTTTCCGGAAGGACCTTCCTTTGCCAGTTTCCTCTTGGCAGCTTGGGCAAAATCGACGCAGGATTGAAGAGGCATATCGTCTTCAGTAGAGCAGTCTTCAACGGTAACAATGGTGGGGGGAATGGATTGGTCTGCACTAGCTGCAACTTCCTTAGCCACTAGTGGATCAATAGCTTCTGCAATATCTCTGTCAGAAACCTGATCGATGTCGGTGTCGGTAGGATCGTTAGAGGCAGAGTCAACTTGAGGTAGTGGACGAGGGATGCTAATGGTAATCCTTCCGGATCCGGTAGCTCCGGTTCTTTTCCTTTTCAGAATGCGAGGTCGAGCTACGACTCCTGTCTTTTCTCGTCGTCTCATGCATGTGGGTTTCCAGCCTGGAGGAACGTCTGCAAGAAAGTACAAAGGAAAATATAAGGGTCAGAAAAAGAAGTATAACAGGGAGAAATCCTGGGGGCTCACCCTCGCGGCGGTCTTTGAGAGGGACACCGGTAGCCAACTTTTTGACGTGAAACGGAGTTTGCACGGCAACAAGTTTGGCAATATCCTTTGTTTCGTCTTCATCAAGATTGCCGGGGAGCCTCCAGTCATTTTCGACAATAGCAAACTTAAAATCAGGCCTCCACATGGTTTCCTTGAACTCAATGACAAAAAAGTTTTCTTTCCATCCTTTTACTGAATCTTCGATTTTCTGGAAATTTCGGAGAAAAAGGAAGATTGGGTCCGTAAACCATCTTGGGCTGAAGCCGATCACTCCTTTGCGGCAGTGAATGGCAAAGAAGTGACGAAAGAGTCGAAGAGAAGGTTCTACCCCATAGATTCTGCAGATCCGAATGAAGGCATAGATACAACTCCAAGAAGGGGGAGTTATCTGAACTGGGTTAAGTTGACTATACTTCAAGAGATCTTCCACTATTTTTTCAACAGGAAAATAGAACCCATAGGAAAACATCTTAGTATACATTATACGGTGGGTTCCAGACATTGCACTGGTCATCCTAAGGTTTGGACCGGCAATATGGGTGTGGCAACCGTCAGGAATCTGAACTTTCAGGCTTTTGAGGATGGCTGCTAAGGTTGTCTCTTTGGTAATGACGGAGGGAATGACATCCATTTTTTCTATAGCTTGAGCAGTGGAGCACACACGACCAGCCATGGAGGAAAAGGAGAGTAAAAGAGGAAGAAAAGAGGGGATGGTATACCTTAGAGTTGCAGGAGAAGCGGAGACGCGGCAAGGAAATCCGTGGAGGAGAGCAAATTACAGCTTAGGGTTTTCTAGTTTGCGGAAGGTAAAAAGAAATTAAAGTGAGGAAGGGTTGTTTTTATGGAAAGAAGTAAATAATTGTGAGAAAATCAAGGGGACACGACCTTTGGGGTGATTCAAAGGATGAATCGTCGTATCGGGAAGAGGAAGCGTGAAACGACGTGTAGGGGGTCGCGTAGGCTGAGCAAGTTGCGTCATCATCTGGTGACAATCATTATTACTTTTGACTTTTCGTTTTGGTGGGAGTTTCAACAAAGTTGAAAAGCTGCAAAACCGGTACTAATCTGAAACGGGAAATTAATACACGTGTCGATCATTATGAACAACCCTTGGTGAACACTCGGGCGCATTTTCGTTTGGGCTTCTGATAACACACGGATAAATCCTCAAGGGTAAAGGGGTCTTTTCCCGTTGGAAGTATTGACCTGCGGTCTGGCCACGTAGGCGCAGTTAAGATAAATGGATAAAGGGTACCGGTGAAGAGGGATACCGGGTAGTTGCAAAGACTAACGGTACCGAGTTACAATGGTGCCGGTAGAATGAGATACCGGGTGTCTAGGAGACCATTGTGGAGCTAACGGTGTCTGGGTACCGGTCGCTATAATAATATCAGTTACTGGCTCGTAACAGTCTGGAGAGAACCGTTACGCACGTTGCAGACTGAGTTATTAGCACCTTTAATGGCGATTGATTGCTATATTGATGTCATTGTAACGGTCGTCAGGTATGGCTTATAAATAGCACAGTAAGGTCAGGTAATATAGGGGGACGCATAGGCATACAGGCTGTTATTGTCCTTAAGCTCTTAACACTTGCATAGCATACTGACTTGATCGTCGGAGAGTTTACACCGGAGACCTCCTCCGGCGCATTGCAGGAAACTCGGAGCGGACTTGAAGGACAGACAGTGACGCGATTACCTAAAAGGGCATACCCCTAATCACAGATTATCAGGTCCTGAATTTTCTCCCTGTATACTATCTTTCCTTATTTCGTATACCGATTGGGGCGCGCAATCTTTTGATAAAATTATTCGCCTATTTTTTTGGAAAGGTTCAGCTGACGGTAGATTTTTGGCTAAGATAAAATGGGAGATCTTAGCTCGTAATCGTGAATGGGGTGGCATGGGATTAGGATCTATCCTGGACAGAAATATATCATTACTTTTCAAAGGGAATTGGAAATTATGGGTAGGCAAAGGCGGTACGTGGGGTCGTATTGTGGCAACGAATACGGATGGCTACTCATCATTATCCTTCGCGCATGCTGTGCATAATCAGAATATGTCCATGATTTGAAAAGGGGTGAGTGAAGGTTACTCCTCTGTGAGCTCGCTATGGGACAAGAACTTCTATTCCAAGGTTGGTAATGGTAATTGACAATCCAAAACATACCCCCTGGGTATTTTGGTCTCTACACAAGGTCCGGGATGTGGTCGACATCAGCGGGGGGCCCCTGTTGGGGTTATTTCCAATCGACAATCAATTTTGCGTAGCAAAATCTTATCCCAAGAATCAATAACCCCTACCAATCAAAAGAAATCAAAAATAACACAGATTTTTAACGTGGAAAACCTCAACAGGTAAAAAACCATGGGACCAAGTCAGTAACAATCCACTATATGATGATCAATGTGTACAATCGAGTAAAACCTCTCTCTCTAGGAATTATTTGACATACACCACTATCACCAATAGTACCAATCAAACAATCTAATCAATCAATCCGAGAAAAACAAGAGATATGAGAGTAGAGAACCAAAACCAGATTTCCACTGCTTCAATCAGGACACGATTTCTACCAAACCAGACAACTTCTCACTGATCCAACCGTTCAGATTGAAGAACTAGAAGTCGCGCACCTGCTGTCCAAATTTCACCCAGATCCAACGGTGAACGAAGTCGCTGCGACGATTCTCCCACAGCTGCACAGAGTTTGGAGAAAATCTGTTTTCTCTCTTCTCTCTCACAGGATGCTCAACATCAACCCTCTCTCACAATCTCTCAGGATGCTCAACAGCAACCCTAATACAATCTCTCTCAGCTGCTATTTGTTGCAACTGATTTTACAATCTTTCTCAACTCAATCTCACATCTAGATCGAGGAGACCACGCTAGAGAAATCTCCCGCTCACATTTTTCTCTCTCTGTGCTTCTTCTCACAACCTGAGCCACCATATATATATATTAGTGGGCAACATAATTAATTAGGTTACACAATTCTACTCCAAGTCATACTCCAATCTTTTCTTTTTCTTTTTCTAATCAGACTTCTAATCAAACTAAAACAAACAACTCCAATTGGGCTAGGCCCACAACAATCTCCTTCAGCCAATATGAGCTGGACTCCAACAGCCCCACCTATCGGATGGCGCCTTATCCCACACCCGGTATCTATCCATCCGGGACAACACAAATGGTGCCTATAAATACCCCCTAAGGCAAAGGCAATGGGGGGACAAGCCAACATAAGTCAAGGTTCTACAGAACCACCATCTCTCTAGACTCTCTCCACTCCCTCTCTCCTTTCACTCCCTTAAATCACCTACTTTACCCTTATATTTATTATATACTGACTTAAGCGACGTGAACCACCCATCTAGAAGGCCAAGATCTCCGAATCATCCTCACCCCGAGTCCGAGGATTATCAAATTAGTGCTTTCATTGAGAGTATTTAGATGATCAAGTGAGTTTCTTGATGTCTGAAGGCTCTCCTCTCTATATATATTCATCAATCGTCAAGGTTGCTGCTAGTTTTCTGGTTATGGTTTTACCACATAATTCAAGTCTTGAAGATCAGATCAGGAAAGGAAGAAAAAAGAGGAAGAGAAGCCATAATCATCATTGTTGTATTCAACTAACCATGATCATAATCATCATCAGTTATTTGTCAATTATCACCGCAAGCAAAAAAAGAAAGATTGAGGAAGGAGGGTAGGCTTAAGGACCAATTGGGTTTTATTCCAAAGAAAGGAAAGTTAGAAAGAAAAGAAAGGTAATGGCAAGGAATGAAGAAAGGATAGCGGAAGAAAGAAAGGAAAGTTAGAAAGAAAGGAAAGTTAATAGGAAAGAAAAGCAAAAAGGAAAGAAAAGGTAACGGGAAAGTCAAAAGGTATGGGGATTGTTGTTCAGATCCGGAATTAATGTTTAGCTTTGGATAAAAAATAAATAAAAAATATCCGGAATAGATTCGGATCAAGTTAAAAAAAAAAATTCAAGATCCGGAATTAAAAAAAAAAAAAAAACCAGACGAAAAAACATCCGGAATCTAAAAAAAAATAAATTCCGGAATGTAAAAAAGATCTGGATGAATAGTAGCTCGGATTGATGGGCAGTTATATTGGAGTTCACGGAAAAAATCATATCTTTTTGATACGTGCCCAGAATTTTCTGTATAACTCACACTTAATAAGGTAAGAATACCAGAGCATTGGCACACAGTTATTCTTTTCAAGGGTAGTTCTATGTGTAAAGGATTCACAAGGAAGGGCAAAACAGTTGTGGGTGTTTTATCTATAGACTCTAGTGTCGAGCACCAAAATTATGAATCTATATAAATAAGGGATGTTAACCCAATTAATTGCCAGGAGTTGTATCCTTACAGGTATTGAAAATGTTAACCCAATTAATTGCCTTAATAGTATGGTATGGAGCCACAAAATAAAGAGTTCTTGCTTCCTATGTGAATGGACAAGATGTTCAAAGGCAAGATGGATTCTTATTCTTAAAAAAAACACAAAACATGCAGTCTATCTAAAAACACACAAAAATCCAAAGAAAAATCATGCAGAAAAAATTTAAAACGGCATGCAAATTAATCTAACTCATGCAAAGACAACATGCAAAAACAATTCAAGCATACATCTGTAAATTACCCCTCCCCCACACTTATTGGACACATTGTCCTCAATGTGAGAAAAAAAGGTGAAAATAAAAAGCATCAAAAATAAAATCAAACAAAAGAAAAGGAAAAAGGAAAGGGACGACTTGGGAGTAGTTACTTGGCTTCTGACTCTGGGTCAGTGGAGGAGTCAGCCAAAGAATCAAGCTTAGCATGGAGACCCACTATAGTTGTATCCATGCTGCGGAGGCCATTTAGGAATTTGGTCATGATGGTGCAAGCAGCTTTCATGTCTTGTTGGAGTTCAAGAATGGTTTGTTGCTAGCCATGGAGTGTTTGTTGCATGGTTGTGAGGAGTTGGTTGTTCTGGTGTAGGGGAAGTGTCTACCTGCTACTGTTGGTCTTGGTCAACACCAGCATCTTGGTCAATCTGATGCTCAGCTGTTGGCTCGACTATTCTCGCACTACTCTCTAGTCCCGAGTGGAACTTTAGAGGTACAAACTGGTATGGCCCTGTGTGGTTTCCTCCAAAGATCCTCTCAACCTTCGGTGTGCACCCTGTATTATAACAAACAACTCCTTTCTCTAAGTGGAAAAACACCCATTTGGTCAAGGACTTTTATATCAAGCAGTTTATGTGCATTAACTCCTAGGAGTTTGACAGTGGCATAATTGAGGTATCCAGATTTACATGCAAGCATGGTGATCAAGTTACCTAAAATTATTTTGTTATTTGAAGCAGCAAACTGCTTGGCCAGCCAATAGCCTAAGCTAACTTTTTTATCAAAGTTCATGCACCATAAAATAAACAACTCGGTTTTGTACAGGGCACCAGACATGTTTGTCTTGGCATAGAGATTAATAGCTAAGACTCTGTGAATGATTCTCAGGATCGGGTCACAAAGCTCATTGGCTTTAGAGGTTTCGGTGAATTAAGCTTTTGGGTTTCCTGTGAGGAATCTAAAAGCTTCAGTGGCATCCCAGTCCTTAGGAATGTCATAGTGAATCGAGGGGTACCAAGGAGGAAGTTCCTTGTCATCAAGGGGAAAAACCTAGCAGGACATCAAATTCATCCAAACTCAAATGTTTCCAGTGACCACACAACCTAAAGTTTATGACATCTTTCTTAAAAATATCAGGTCATTCTCTGCCCTTGCAATCTAAAGTAGCAAAATTTACCCACAATGTGGAGCAGAACTCCAGGCACAACTCGGTATGTATATGATTGATCACAAAAAAACACTAGACCCCATCCCATATCATTAACTGTTTTCTTAATCCTAGTAGACACACCTAGGTTATGAAGCAATTCATAGTCAAAAACAACACAAGGGATAATCTCACCATTTTTAATCCATTTTTCCAGTCTCTCCTTGACATCATGTGAATCAAAATTCAATCAGCCACCAAAATTAGAAGATTCAAGGGTGAGTTTCGTACCTTTGACCAGACTGTCTGCATTGGAGATGCTTTTGGGATAGTCACTCTCAAACTCTTCTTCTGATTTTGGTGTGAGGGTCATGGGTTCTTTACCCTTGCGATGGTCGGCGACAGGGGAGGAAGGTTCAACTTCGTTCCTAGGTCAAGAGATTTTGTGGGCCACTTGCTTGAATCTTTGGCCAGGAACAATGATAGGAGCGACTGCGGGTGCAAGCGTATTAAGGTTCTATGTTGGGGTTGGATTGGTTGAGTTCTTCGCAATGACAGGTGGATTATTGGTCCCTGGCGGAGCCTGAGTATCTATCCTTATTGATCGTCACTCAAATGTAATAATATTTCCTGATGCCTAAATGCACAAATAAAATGTGTAAAGGGCAAGACAGGGTCGAACCACAGATACTGAAGGAGTAAAAATTCAATTTTAAATGTATGACAGAGAATAAATGCAGCCAAACACAATAGTAACACTAGGGGGGTTGTTGATTAATAAAATTAATCAACGCAGATGTGGTAGCTAACAAGAAAAATAACTAAAGCTGATATCAAGGGCACGAAAGTAAAACACAATCAAAGGCAAGACACTAAAGTACTGGTAAGGGCAAGATAACAAAAGAGACAGCAAAGACACTAAAGTACTGGATCTTGGTTAGACACCTCAGCCTGGCCATTCGTTTGAGGGTGATAAGTCGTGGAGGTTTGATGATGGACTCCGTATTTATTGAGAAGGGATGATACTACTCAGTTTCAAAATGAGTGCCACGATCACTGATCAGGGCATGAGGTGTACCAAATCTGTTAAAGATGTGGGTGCATAGGAAGTTCACTACCCCTTTGGAATCTTCGGTTCGAGTTGGCTTGGCTTCAATCCACTTGGAAACATAATCTACGGCAAGAAGAATGTAGGTATTGCCAAAGGAATTTGGGAAGGGGCCCATGAAGTCAATACCCCAAATGTCAAAGATTTCGGAAGGAATGATATTTGTTAGGGGCATCTCGTTTCTGGCTCTGATATTCCCAGTGACTTGGCATCGGGGGCAAGAAGCATAAAATAGATAACTGTCCTTGAAGATGGATGGCCAGTAGAGGCCAACTTCTAAGACTTTTAGAGTAGTTTTCTTGGAAGCGAAGTGTCCCCCCTCGGTCGCTGAATGGCAAAATTTCAGGATCAAGGGCACTTTATCCATAGTCACGCAACGGCGGATGATATGATCTGAGCAATATTTCCACAAGTATGGGCTATCCCAAATATAGTATTTGGATTGCCTCCTGATCCTGTTGCATTCGGAGGGTGAAGCGTCTGCGGGGTATGAATCAGTAGCACAAAAGTTGGCTATGTCAGAGAACTAGGGAAACTGAACAGCATGGGCAAGACACAAATGCTCATCCGGGAAGGTGTCTCTGATTGGTACAAGCGAATCATCTGGTTGAGTTGGAAGTTTACTCAAATGGTCAGCCACGGAGTTTTCTGATCCCTTTTTATCCCTGATCGAGATGTCAAACTCTTGGAGTAACAAGATCCAGCGGATGAGATGGGGTTTTGCATCCGCCTTTTTCAACAAACATTTTAAGGCAGAGTGGTCTGAATAGATGATTACATGCGTGCCCAAGAGATATTGTTTGAACTTATCCAGGGCATAAACAATTGCAAGGAGTTCCTTCTCCGTGGTGGTATAATTTTATTGAGCTGGGTCAAACAACTTAGATGCATAATAAATGACGTAAGTCTCTCAGTCTTTCTTCTGGCCTAGAACAACACCGAGGGCTTGATTACTTGCATAGCACATGATCTCGAAAGGTAAAGACCAATCGGGGGCACGAATGATAGGAGCTGAAATAAGCCTGCTCTTGAGAGTGTCGAAGGCAACCTGACAACTCTCATCAAACTCAAAAGCAACATCTTTTTGGAGTAGACGACACATGGGCTAAGCGATTTTAGAGAAATCCTTGATGAACCTTCTATAAAAGCCGACATGCCTTAGAAAAGACCGCACGTCGTGAATGTTGGCGGGGTAGGGTAAGGACTCAATTACTTCAATCTTGGCCTTGTCCACTTCAATTCCCTTGCTAGAGACAATATGGCCTAGAACGAGACCTTGATCGACCATGAAATGGAATTTCTCAAAGTTCAAGATGAGATTGGTCTCGATGCATCGCTCCAAACACTTTTTCAATTTACACAGGCATTCTGAAAAGGAGTTACCATAAATCATGAAGTCGTCCATGAAGACCTCGATACCATCGTCAACCAATTCGTAAAAGATGCTCACCATATAGCATTGAAAGGTGGTGGGGGCATTACAGAGGCCGAAGGGCATACGTCTGTAGGCGAAGGTGTCGTAAGGGCACATGAAAGTAGTATTTTCTTGGTCTTCGGGGGCAACCGGGATTTGATGGAAACCTGAGTATCCATCCAAGCAGCAGTAGTGAGTCTTGCCCGCAAGACGCTCCAACATCTGGTCTTTGAAAGGAAGAGGGAAGTGATCCTTTCTAGTAGCAGTATTCAAATGGTGATAATCAATGCAAACTCGCCACCCGTCTTGCCCGATAGTAATGGTGATACCTATTTTCTTGGGCACGACTTGTATTGAGCTAACCCATGGGCTATCCGAGATGAGGTAGATAACGCCCACGTCTAGCATCTTTAACACCTCTTTTTTCACCACCTCCATCATGGGTGGATTCAATCTGCATTGTAGCTGGCATATTATTTTGCTGGCATCTTCCAAATGAATTTTGTGTGTACATAAGGCTGGCAAGAAGCCCTTGATATCGGTGATAGTCCAGCCTATGGCTTGTCTAAATTCTTTCAACAAGGAAATCAGCTCAACCTCTTCAGAAGCGTTGAGTTTGTTAGAGATGATGACGGGAAGAGAGTTATTGATGCCAAGATAAGTATATTTGAGATGAGAGGGCAATGGTTTGAGTTCGAGGGTAGGAGCCTGCTCAAGAGATGGAGACAGCTTAACATGGTTTGAACAGATGGAGGATATGACCGGAGGGTCATATGGGACAATGGCGCACTCTTCTAGGGCTGTGACGACAGAATACAGCTCAGGAGGAGTGATAAGTTTCGAGGTCAAGACATGTAATAGAGGTGGCGTGAGACTCCTCTCAAGGGCAAATTGCAAAGGATCAGTAGAATCTAATTCAGCAATTGATCAACAGAGGGGTTAATCAAAAGAGAAAAGCTTGCTCCATTTACAAATCGGCGGCGCCCTCTAAAATGAAGAACACCGATCCCTAAAATTAAGGTAAAAGGTAGAGTGATGTCTCAATGTCAACCCCCCCCCCCCTTTTGTACAAAACCCTAAAACTAAGCTTAAATATCCTAATAACCCGCTATGGACTTGACATCTTCTAGAAACGCATAGAATTCCGTGCGAATCTTTGAAGATTCCTCTCTTTGGCTTTCGATTAGGAACGGATGTAGAGGTATCGCGGGCAAAAGACTGCTCACTGGTCTGGTTAGCATCGAGGGTACGATGACACTCTGATCTACTAGGCCTTGAAGCTTGGAATCCAAAGAATTCCTTCAAAAATGCATATTTTTGCTCATTTCCTCCTTTTGGCACTAATCTGCAATAAAAATGAAAACAGAGGTAATTCAGCAGAATCATGCCCAAGAAAAGGCTAAAATAGAGGAGGAAATCATGTCCAAGAAGCACAGTATCACCCATCTTGGCTTGCTTCTCTTCAACCTGGTCAGATGTCGGTGGCATTCGTCCAACCCCTTCGTTTGGCTGTTTTGTTATTGTGGAAATTTTTGGGATGGTGACTGATTGTCACTCAAAAGTAATATTTTCTGCTAGCAAAATGCACAACAAATGTGTATAGGGCAAATCAGAGTCGAACCACAAGGATTAATGGTAATATTCTGTTCGTAGTGTATGTCCAGGTCTAAACAGTAACAAGTAACACTAGGGGGGTTTGGGGCTGGCTAATGAAATTAACCAGCGAGATTTAGATACTAAAGCTAACAAGTGAATGAAATAGAGTAAAAATTATCTAAAGGCAATAAAACAGTATCACAAGAGAGGTAAATCAGATGATAGGAAAGAGTCTTAGCAAAGTGATTCCGCGGGTTGCGTCTAGGTCTAGTTGGTCATCAGCTCAAGGATATTCCACTCTCACAGTGCAGACGTGCTATAGAGGCCAGGTACGCTTAGGCCTCCTATCTACCTTCGTAAGAGAAGTCTCGCCCAAGGTACGCTTATGGGCAAGACCTTGACACTCCGTCCTTCCCCAAGGTTCGCTTATGGGGAGATCCAGAGGCCCATGAAGTGGAGGAAGACACGTCTAGGGCAAGACGTTGTCAGATCCACCCTAGTTAACCTCCAGCCCTAGCCGGATTGGACCAGCAACCTGATGACTCCGGGGTAGGTGCCTACTGATTCTAAAGAAATGGCAGTAATTACAAAGGAAAATACAGCAGTTGATCAGGCTTCTATAGATCCAGTGCAATATGACAGTAAAATGGCAAGAGATTGAATACACGCATAAGAGTTTATGAAGAACATTAAGGCTTCACAACTACCCTTGCAACCCTTGGAAAAACCTTTGCTAAGATAAAGAGATCTAGCTACTCATACTCATAATAACATAAATATAAATAGATTCAATAGCAACCATAAAAGGGAAAACAAGAAAATGGGAAGAAAACCGGTGAAAGAGTAAGCCTGGTCGGCGGCTACAGCTTGAAGATGGAGGAACAAATCCCAAAGAAGACTAAAAAATAGAAAGTATGCTGATTTCTGCCTCCTACCAATGTTGCTTACCCTAAAAATCCTAAAGTTAGTGCTTATATACAACCCTAAGCTAACTAGAGAACAAATCCAGCTAAGGGAAGAAGACAAAATGGGAGGAAAGGGACAGCTGGGCTGGACCACGTCCTAGGGAGAATATTCCTAGGATGCTCAAAAAGGGATCAGAGAGGAATCTCGCTGGCGTCTCTCTTCGTACGCTCCAAGATGGATTGCAAGCACGTGCGACTTCTGATCGAGGGCAAAACGCAGCACTTTTCGGCTTCACAGATATTCCAGGGCTGGACACGAATGCGCGCATCTAGGGCTCGACTAAGGAAATATGTCTAGCCCGCGACGAAGACTGGGAGACTTCCAAACCTGCTCAATTCCATCCCAAGATGTGTGCTTTCTGCCTTTTTCTCCTCCAGGGCTGGATATGGCAAAAAGTATTGAAAACAGAGCAAGTTAGTAGCATCAAGGAGGGAAAACATGCAAAATTAAAGAGAAAATATCTAGAAAACACACGCATATCAAACATCCCCAGACTGCCCAATGCTCGCCCTCGAGCATCAATCGAAACTTAAAACCACCCCAAGACACACACGACACACATTCAACGAGACACAAGAGCAACGATCCTTAGGATCAGACCAAGCTGCGACACAACAGACCTTGCCTAGATGCACACCTATGTTAAACCAAAAGGATAACGACCCTAGAGATTACACTTTTCCACATCCAGGCCCAAACAGAAGCAATCCTCACAGGTCGTGTTTACACTCGCTCTTATAAGCAGGGTTCATGTGTTTAAATCACTCAAACTAATGCAATGACACAAATGAACACACAATTTGCACATCAATCCGAGTAGCGATCCACTTTCATAGGCAATCATTCGATCTAAAAGACTTTGCAATAGGGGGAAAGAAAGAATAGTGAAAGAGGTGGCTAAGGAAGAGATGAGAGATGAAATGAAACCCGGAATGTTTCCTTGGCTGAAAGAAGCAAATTGGCGAGGTAGCGCTAGTCGAGGGCTGGACGGAGGATGAGGGCTAGACAACTGGTACTTCTTCTGGAGAGGGGAGTTTCTTTCTTTGATAATATGCTGGCAGGTTCTTTGCTCACTTATGTTCGTGCCTCGATCCTTCTTTCTTTTTTTTTCTTTTTTTTTTTTTTGGGAAGAGGCTACGAACCTTGGATGCTTGGATTTCTCATGGCTAGGGCGAGACATTTCTGCTATTGCTTCCATTTTTTTTCATTCTGATGTTGCTGACCCTTTTTCCTGCTTTCAGCACTGCGATTTTAATGTATCTTCCCCACACTTCGGCTTGGTTGTGTTGTCTAGCCCTCGACATTGCCCTCTTCGAACTCTACCTCACCTGGCAAGGAAAAGATGAATGAATCAGCTCAAATGGTTAAAAAAATAGGGTGAGAAGGGGGGTGTCGGGGTCTAGAGATGGAGAGAAGAAGATGGCGAAAAACAAAGGAGAAGAGAAGCAAAAAGAAATTTTTACAAAGTCTTTTGTCCTTTCGATGCTTTCCTATGACTAATGGTGTCCGTACCCATGGATATCATGCAAATTTAGTGCTTTGCTAAGCCATGCAACTATTCACACATGAACAAAAATATATCGTTGAGGCTCAATCATGCTCACAAGGTTCAATTTTGATTGCAACTATCCAGACCTAGATGTGGACATAAGGGGCAACAGGCAAAGACTGCATGACTAGGCCTAGACTGATAAAAATGACCTTTTTCATGTGTGCAAGCTGGAAGTGTGTGTCCATGCCTTGGGGGGGAGTTTTAAAACAAAACTGGCAGTGCAAAAAGATAGCTAGAAAAAATCCGAGAAAATCCGCATCATGCAATCATGCAACACACGTGAAAATAAACATGCATTCACACACAAAAATTAAAAAGCAAGCAAGGATAAAGTCCCTCCCCACACTTAGGCTTCGCATTGTCCTCAATGCGAGAAGGGCACGCAAACACAGAAGTTCAAATTTAAAGAAAAGTACAAGACAAAAATTTAAAATCCTCCACGAGGGTGGAACGATTGTTCAGGGCGGGCTTAATGGGGGGGGAAGATTGCAGCGCGCGACTTCACTAGTTAGACCGTGGAGTTCAGTAAGGATTGCGTGGAGGAGCCTTTCAAGGGTTGGAGCATTGATGGACATAGGAGTGATATCGGGGGCTGGAGTCGCTGTTGGGCGGGTACTACTAGTTGGGTATGGAGGGTGTTGAGTAGAAGATTGCGCTTCTGAAGGCTAAGTAAACTTGCCACCGTGCTTTGCTCCCAAAACCTACTCTTTCTGGCTGGTGCAAACTATACTGAAAGTCAAAACTTTACGTGAGAGATAAAGGTGCCCCATCCGGTCAAGAGTTCTGAGGTCCAGAACCGTGTCTGGGACAGGGGTTAAAGAGCTATGCTTAGCAAGGTCGAGACCGCGCAAATTAATGGCAAGCAGAGTGATAAGAGAACCAAAGGCGGGGCCTCGACTATTGTTTTGAATACCAGTGACAGTGGTGGCAACCCAAAAGCCTAAGTTAACTCTACATTTTTTATACATGCACCATAAAAAGAACAATTCTTGCAACGACAGCTGGCCTGAAGAAGTATGCTTACCTGCTAAGGTAAGGGCCAAATATCGGTGCAAGATGCGCAGGCAAGGATCACTGATTTCATGAGCTTTGGCCAATTTCGGGCTAAAGGTGGCATTGGGTTTGCCAGTTAGCTCCCGAAATGCCGAATTACCATCAAAGTCATCAGGATAATTTGTCAAAGCAGATGTATATGTATCAGAGCTCAAATCAGAAGCAGTAACAAAACCCAAGGCACAGTTAAATTCATTAATAGACATGGGGAGCCATTATTTCATCAACCTAAAACTAATAGCTTCCGGGGCAGACAAATCAGGGGCAGTCTTACCTCTAGACTTAAAATGCTCAGAGACAGTCCAAAATGAAGTAAAGAACTCTAGGGAGAGCTCAACAAAGTTCGGATGCTCGAGGAAGAACAACACTTCCCACCCAATATTGGCAATAAACTCCTTAACTCTTGACCCTACATGAATCTTTTCAAGAAAACTCATATCCAGGCGTGCACAAGGGCGCACGCCTTTTGGGAGCAATAAAGCTAGCCTATCTAAAGACGGCTTGTCATTAAACTTAACCCAACAAGCAGAAGGGATAGAAGTCACCTAGGAAGGTTGAGGGGTGGACGCGGAAGACGGTGTCGAGACCTCGACAGAGGGCTTGGCCTTTTTGGCAGTCGAGACCTTGGCTTTCCCCTTACTGGATGGTGGTGCTTTGTGCTTCTGGGTAGTCAGAGTGGGTTCATCCTCCGGCGCTGGTGGAACTTTCACCGTGGATTTGGGCTCAGGGGTTTGCTCAGCTGGGCCAGACTCGGTCGCCTCTTCGCTGGCGCCCTCGACGTCCTCTTCTTCTTCTCTTCCATCGCCACTAACATCCATGGCGTCCTTCCCTTCAACTTCAAGCTCCGGGCCAACCTCAGAACCAGGGGATTCAGTTTCCCCATCAGATCCAGAGATGAGAACCTCTTTCAGCACCTCCGACATCGTGAGTTCACGTTTGGCCGCGGGAGAGGCCTTGGCTTTCGTAGGGCAAGAGCTTTTGGTGGTGGGGGGACGCACTGGAGCCCTGGATTTTCTGGATCTGGTCATGGGTGAGAGTTGAGGAACGACAGTGGTGGCGTCGGGCTCATTTCTAGGAGAATCGGCGGCGGCGGACTTGGTGGCTGGAGGTTGTGAGGTGGGAGTAGTAGGTGGAGGTAGAGTGAGAGAGGGTGAAGGAGATGGGTTTTCACTATGTGTAGTGGAGGAAGAAGAAACCACGGGGCTATGAGGTGGAGCGTTGGGGCTGGAGCCCGGGGTGTTTCTGTGGGCCATCTTCTTCACTCTTACCATGGTGAAAGGTTGGTGGTGAGGTGAAAAAGAGAGAAGAAAGAGGTGGTAGAGATGGGGAGTTGTTTGGGTGAAAGGGATATGTGAGAGAAGTGAGGCTGACAAGGCGTAAAAAGGGGAGGGATGGGAAGAGTGATTGATGGTTTATTTTGGATGTTTTATCTTCTCTTTTATTATTAATTGAGATGATAATTATGCTACTTTAAGCCCTTTTGCTTCCTTTCTCTATAAACAGCCTTTGGTACATCAATATGAAGAAAAGGAGCAGAAAGCTTGAAGATTAGAGCTTAAATCAATCATTTGGTGATGGATTTTCGTTTTCAGCTTTGCTGCCTTGAATTTGGTCCATTCGTCCCAAGGCCACTTCACCATTTTGCCGAAATCAGCTCTTCTCGAGGCCTTGACATGAAGCGACCTGTCAGAGTTCCAGCCTGGACAGCACTAGGCGTATTTTTGTATTTAATTTGTGAGTGCTGGTTCAGCCAGCCTGGAACCTGGAGGACTTGAGCACGAGTGTTAGTGCTTGGATTCCCTCTTCCACCTTGCAGAAGCACCAAGGGGACATCAATGGAAGAATGATAGAAACATTCCCTTTGCATTATTCAAAGATTATTCTCTCCAAAAGTAAAGTAGAGCCCAGCACCAGCCTGGTATGGCAGCACATGCTGCAATTATTTTATGGTGAAGGCTGGACCTTTGAAGTCTATCAGAGGAGAAGAAGAATGTCTATTAATAGAACAACGAAGCAAAGGAATAAGGGGGGGAACGAGTGGAGAAAATCAGCACTCCACATTTTCCAGATTTTCCAGCTTTTTGTATTTTTGGTTTTGCACTTCTTGTATCATTTTCCATTATGTTTTGTAACTAAGAACCTCCATTCCTGGTAGGGATCTTGTGGTTGATAATTCCAGTAGGTTGTGAGACTCTTTGATCTTCAATAAAAACGTTTTTCATATTTCTCTCCTTCTTGTTTTAACTCCAATTTATTCATGTTTAAGTTTGAGTTTGGCCAACTTGGATTTTGATTTGAATGATTACAGTCAGTTCTCTTCTGATTAAATCACTCTTAGAGAACAGTAGTAGACGAATCAGCAGGGCATGAGGTGCATGTGCTTGGTCTAAGCTGATAGAAGGAACTGAACTAGACTACCCTCCCATCCCGAGGCCTTGAGAAGGGCCGACCTAGGTGACAGCTGGGTCAAGTGCCAGACTAGACCAGACTTGTGGATGACGAATAGCTACCATGTCTAGAAGAGGGACCTCACTGTTTTTAATCAATCTCTTGAGATTTTCCATAAGTTTTCTGATTCCTTTGTTGAAGGCTCCGCATAGCCAAAGCAAAGTGGCGGGTTGGAATCTTAGGATGAGCTTAGGAAGATTAGGGTGTTTAAAATGAAGAGATTCTTTTAATTCAATTTTGTAGCAGGTTGGGAATCTAGCGAGAGCTGGTTCCACAACTTCTTCTATGAAACCGTTTTGAAAATACTTTTGTCAATGATCAACTAGCATAGAATTGTCACCACATAAGGATCTCTACTAGGGATTTTCTTTCTCTTCTGTATTTCTTTATTTCACTTTTGTTCTCTTTTATGCAATCTCATTTTCGTTCTTTTGTTTCTCAACCCATCAAACTCTCACCTCTTTGTTGATTATTGTCATTTGCAGGAGCAACAAAGATCGGACCGATTTGTCCCTGTGTTCAAACCTCTTGCCGCTATGCACAAATCCTTTTTGCTGCTTGGTGATAAGTTGTAATCTTTTTATTTATGCAGGGCACGCGACACCCTCGTCAAAGAGATAGAGACGGATGGAGGGAATCACGCTGTCAGACGCGATCCGCGTCTGACATAGTGTGGACGTGATGCGTTGGGGTTTGGCGTAGCGCCCCTTGTTAGTGTCCTCCTGCAAAAAGGTAAGTGAATTCAAATTTCAAATGCACATGAAGATGAAAAGAGAAAAGGGAAAGAGGGAAAATAAAAATAAAGATAATAAATGGATAAACATGGAAAGGAAACAAGGAAATTAATGGCATGTATGGGAAAAAGAGAAACAAATTAAATTCACATTAATTAAAAAAAAGAGCGCATGCATGGGCATAAATTATACAATCAGGTAGGAAATTAAATGCATGTTCAAGGCAAGAAAATAAAGAGAAGGGAAAGAGAGGGTAACAACATTTGGAATGCCTATTCAGTTGGCCTTGGTATTGACGTCCAGGCCTGGACGTTCTCAACGGAGTCTAGGGCGAGATGGGAGGATCCTCCAACCCCATCTTGTCGATGGTGAAGGGACGAAATCCTTCGTAGTAGGGCTTGAGCCTGTGACCATTGACCTTGAATAGAACTCCTGTATCCATGCTCTGGATCTCGACAGCACCATGATCAAAAACAGTAGTGACTAGGTAGGGACCAGTCCATTTGGATTTCAGCTTGCCCGCGAAGAGTCTCAACCGGGAGTTGTATAGTAGAACTTTCTGGCCAATTTCGAAGAACTTTGGTGCCAGCATCTTGTCATGGTAGTCCTTGGTCTTACCCTTGTAAATCAGGGCATTCTCATAGGCATCGCTTCGGAGCTCCTCGAGCTCTTGAATTTGTAAGCGGCGTTGCTGCCCGGCCTGGCCTGGATCCATGTTAACCTTGCGAATTGCCTAAAAACCTTTGTGTTCGATCTCAACGGGTAAGTGGCATGGCTTACCATAGACAAGGCGATAAGGGGTCATCCCAATCGAGGTCTTGTAGGCTGTATGGTATGCCCAAAGAGCATCGTCTAGCTTCAGACTCCAATCCTTTCGGGACTGGTTGATCGTTTTTTCCAAGATTGCTTTAATCTCCCGGTTAGACACCTCTGCCTGACCATTTGTCTGGGGGTGGTAAGCTGTGGAGACCCGATGGGTGACTCCATACCTATTCAATAGAGATGCTACAACACGGTTACAGAAATGAGTGCCGCGGTCGCTGATGAGTGCTCTAGGGACTCCGAACCGGCTAAAGATGTTGGTGCGCAAGAACTCGACTTCCACTTTGGAATCATCAGTCCTAGTGGCCTTGGCCTCAATCCATTTCGAGACATAGTCCACAGCAAGGAGGATATACGTGTTGCCATGGGAGTTCGGAAGCAGGCCCATGAAGTCGATGCCCCACAGATCAAAGATTTCGCAAGAGATAATGCTCATCAAGGGCATCTGGTTCCGTGCACCTGTATTATCCGTGACCTGGCATCTAGGGCAGGACGCACAATACATGTAGCTATCCTTAAAGACTGAGGGCCAATAGAATCCAGCCTCCAACACCTTGAGGGCCGTCTTCTTTGATGCAAAGTGGCCTCCTTCTGTTGAGGAATGACAGAATCTTAGGATCGAGGGCACTTCATCAAGTGTAACACACCGCCTAACGATCTGGTTTGAACAATATTTCTAGAGATATGGGCTATCCCATATGTAATACTTGGACTGCTTCTGAATGCGAGTTCGCTCTGAAGCTGAAGCATCTGCTGGAAAAGATCCAGTGGCACAAAAGTTAGCTATATCTGAGAACCATGGGTACTGAACAGCTTGGGCTAGACAAAGGTACTCATCCGGGAAGGTATCTCGGATGGGTTCCTTGGAATTGTCGTCTTGGGCTGGAAGCCTGCTGAGATGGTCGGCCACAAGATTCTCGCATCCTTTCTTGTCCTTGATTAAAACATCAAATTCTTGGAGCAAGAGGATCCATCTTATGAGACGTGGCTTGGCATTAGCCTTGGTCAACAAGCACCGGAGAGCAGAATGATCAGAATACACTATAACATGAGTCCCAAGGAGATACTGGCGGAACTTGTCCAGGGCATAGACAACTGCCAGGAGCTCTTTTTCGGTAGTGGTGTAATTCTGTTGGGCTGGATCCAGAAGTTTAGACGCGTAATAGATAACATAGGTTTCTTTGTCTTTCTTCTGACCCAAAACGGCGCCCAGGGCCTGGTTGCTTGCATCACACGTAATTTCAAATGGAAGGGTCCAGTCGGGGGCTCGAATGATAGGAGCAGAAATGAGTTTGCTTTCCAGCAGATCAAACGCAGCCTTGCATTCTTCATTGAATAGAAACTCCACGTCTTTTTGCAGTAGTCGGCACATGGGTCTGGAGATTTTTGAGAAGTCCTTAATGAAGCGTCGATAGAACCCGGCATGTCCGAGGAAGGATCGAATATCCCGCACACTAGATGGGTATGGAAGGGATTCAATCACCTCGACCTTGGCCTTATCAACTCCGATTCCCTTGCTGGATATAAATTGACCAAGGACAAGACCTCGATCGACCATGAAGTGGCATTTTTCAAAGTTCAGGACTAGATTGGTCTCAACACATCGGCGCAAGACTTTTTTCAAATTGGAGATGCACACAATCCAGGCTATGTCTGATGGTGACGTCACAAGCGATACCGATGGATGACGTCATGAGCGATATCTGACGGGGCTGCCGGGAACGATAACCTCGTGGGTCCCTAGGATGGGATGGTGCCGTGCGTGAGTCCCCCCCCCCCCCCCGCTGATGTCGACCATCCAGGAATCCTTCACCGATTCTGGGGCGATATGAAGATATCCTAAAGGGTCATAGGGGAAATCGTCCCGGCGGGAGCCGCAAGTGTGGTAGCACCGTTAGAGTTGTCTTGATTGTTATCATAAGCCGAACTGAAAATGAGCCTGAGTGTTTACCAAGGGTTGTCCATGTCTGAAATCTTAGATGAAAACTTGTTCTTTCGTGGAGCGGTATGTCTGCAGGATCTCCGAGTTTCTCTGACTGCTCGACGTTAACCGTGTTAAGTGATGAGCTGGAACTTAGTTCTGAAGCTTCCCAGCGAACAAGCGGATTTCGTCCTTCATTCTTATCTAGAGACCTGTTTTTCTGAGGCGTTAAGAGGTCCACGAGAGACGCTGCTATTACGCTCGTGATCATGAGGGCATTGCTTTCGCCCAGCGATGTTAGTCTATATGGCCTCTTGGCAGGGCTTACGGAGTCTCAACTTTATTCATGCCATAGAAGGGTTGTTGATGGGTCACTTGTGATACCGCCAAGGACTGCAACCAGGTCATGTCGTGGATTTGCATTCGTTCCGGGTCCATCATCCTTTCAAGTGTACTGAAAACACACGGAGGAGATAGGCATTTATAGAGAAGTTAGTAATCTTTGTACTTACAGGGGTTTGAGGTCACGCGGGCCCCGTTCTCCTCTTTCGCTTAAGGAAACAACGATATCATCGCGGCTTCACGCCATCAGCTGCCTACGATTAGCGCGACTTTATACCACCAGATGCCTGCGATGTCGACGAGGTTTTACGCATCTAGGGCCACCTGCGACATCAACGCGACCTTACACTGTGGATACCGGTAACCATATGGCTTTTACGTAATGGCTACCCGTGATATCGTGCCTTTTGGCATTTTTCCATACTTTATCTCGCATCCTTTCGAACATCCATGTCGCGGATAGCATGCGAGCATCAACCTTTGATTCTGCTTTAGGCTTATCAGTCCTTAAGGGTGACGAGACGGCTCGCCTTTTGAGGACCGCTTTGTTCTTTCCAAGGCCTCTCTCTTGGGGCTTATAAATTGGGGAACTTTCTCTACCCACGTTCTCCTCATCTCTGGCAATTCACATCATGGATCATTTGACTAATAATTTCCTCCTTTCCAAGGGCCATTCTCTCAACAACCTCAATAATGGCGATGTCGGGTTCCTGGAGAACATGCTGGTCAAGACCTCTGAGGACATCCTGGAGCTGCAAGGAATGCTGACCCCTCTTCATTCCAGGCTGGGAGCCACGTCTCTGGAGGATTTTAGCCCTTTGGAGAGCGTGTCAAAGCTGGCTGCCTCCATCTCTCGGATTCAAGTGGTGATTGCCATGCTGCAGCAGCGCAAGGAGATGCTGGGGTGCTGCTTGAAGGGAATGAGAGCCACCTCCCATGATCTGATTCTGGTCATGGATTCTCTGAGAGACCTTCCCGAAGTGCCTGAGGACGCTGGCTCTGACGCCTGATAGCGATGGCTCCCTTTGGGCCTTTTCTCTTTTCCTCCTGGCATGTAAATATACTTTCCGGCCTCTAGGCCATAATAAATAAACTTGTCTTATTACGCCGGTTGCAAATATTCTTCTTCTTTAATGCACTCTTTGTCTTTTTTCCTTGGAGATATTCTTAGCCCAACTGAAAACGGTTCGGCCACTGGGTGGTTTTCTGATTGGTTGTTCAATATTAAATCTACGCCGCTGTTGTCCTGGCAACTGATTGGGCGATTTTGCGGTTTTCCTCGATCAGGGGAAAATCTCAACAGGTGTGACTGTAAATCCATATCTGCACTTCAGGCTGTACACGTGTCTTCTCTCAAGAGTCGGGTTGGAAGATCGAAGATCCTTTTTCCCAATTTTCTGGCTATTTAAGGGATCTTCTTCCCCTCGTTATTCTTCGTCTCCTTGCTGTTTTTTCCTCTGATTAGTATTCTGTGATCTCATGGCTGATTCTCATTTTTTAGATACGTTCGCCCGAGATTCTCCACCAACTCCTCCAACTTCTCCTGATTCAGATAATCCTCCTCCGTCACCTCCCTGGAGGCCGCCTGTTCGCCGACGGTGCCGCAAGAGGTGGAGGAAAGATGCTGCGAAGGCATCTAAATCGTTTTTTGATTCTCTTGCTTCTTTCTCTTCGAAGGGGAAAGAAACATCTTTCTTTCCTAACGAGTCACCACCAAGGGCTCCTTCTGCCTGTTCAGCTGTTAAAGCGGTGTCGCCGTCTGTCAAGGAGGAGTCGGATCGATCATCCACACGCGTGGGGGAGAAGGTTAAGAAACCTTTTCTTTTCGCTGGCGAGGATCCATCGCTTTTAGGTGAAGATGATGATGACGTGGTCTACTGCTACGGCATCTCATGGTCTGACGGCGAATAGTTGGGCATACCATGCCTCTTTGTAGATGCCGTATGGCTTTTCCAAATAATAAAATGACGTTTTTATTTCTTTTCGCTCTTCTGCCGCTTTTCTTCCTTTATGTTTCCAGGATTATCGCGGGAGTAGGCCTTTCGCTTGACGCAACCGCCTTTCGGTTTTCAGTCAGTAACTGTCTTCTCCCAAAAGACATTAATGATTGCCCACGCGTCCTTTTCCACTCTGCACGTGTTTTATTTTCACAGGCTGTTCCTTTTTTAGGTTTAACCTTTATAAGGAATTTGCTCTTCTCTTTTAGTATTTTTTGCTAATATTTCGAAATTCTTCGTATTTCCTTTCTTCTGTACTTCTTTCTTCCCGAGGGATTTTACTACAATTTCTCGCCGGTGCCGACGGCCGATTCACTAGTTCTCTGCTCCAGGTATTTTGCTTCTCTATTGCCATAGCTTTACTTTCCATTCCATTATGTCTCGCGCTAGGCCTTCTGCAATTATCGAAAATCCTCTAGATCCCGAAGTCAGGAGAGCTCGTAGTATTTTTGATTGTAATGAGGTTTTGAGGACTGAGTTAGAGGAGAACGGTATCACTTTTCCCACGGGATATCGCCCCTTTGTCCCATTGAAAGATACTCGGCTCATTGATGCCATGTGGGGGACGTTCCGGTTGGTTTATTTCAAGATGTTTACCTACGGGTTTCGTCTCCCGCTTCATACTTCTCTGATGAAGCTGCTAAACCATTACGATCTCAGTCCCGTTCAAATAACTCCGCCTTCCTGGTGTGGTCTTTACGCCTTTCTTCGCTCGTGTGAGATGAAGCATATTTTCGCTCCATCGCTCGATCTGTTCCGCACGTTTTTCACTTTGAGGTGTCACAACTGCTTAGTGGATATTACCCCAAGATGGAATGGTGCTCTGGTCCGGTTTTTCTGGCGGAATTTTCAAGGTTTCGAAGAGAATGTGGACAACTGGAAAAATGGCTTCTTCACCCTTCGCTTGCCCTCTTAGTATTGGCGCGGTGGTTTCAACCGATAGATTACCAGTGCCGCTTGGCAAGAACCAGATGTGCTGTCTAGTATGGATGTATCAAATGTTAACGCCTTGTTAGAAATAGAAGGGCCTTTCCGCATTCGGGAATTTGCTCGGTTCAGGCCTTTGTCAGAGTGTGTCGTTGGTGAGTCTTTTCTTTTATCGCCTTATCGCTTCGACTTTCTAGTCATATTAAAATATTTTATCGGCAGGTAACGCTAAGGGTCGATCTTCCAAGGAAAGTGACACTCCTCTAAACGTAGTGCCGCTTCAGACATTACCTCCTTCTCTTCCACCCGAAGGCTCTAGTCGTCCACCTATTCCGCCGCAAGGAAGGAGAAACAAAACCGTCGCGACACGTAACACATCTGCCCGACCTTCCCGTTTCCTTGAAAATTGGTTGCCGCCTCACGGTAAGGGAGTGGCCCCAAGTAATCCCGTGATTGAAGAGGTTGACAGTGATAGCGGAAGCATGGATACTGGTTCCGAGCTGCGTCATGCCACCCTTGCCCAACGAATGAAACTTAGGTCCAGAAAAAGTGATCCTGCCACGGAGTCAACTGAGGACGATAGCGAAGAGATCGCTGCCGAAACAGAGAATCTCGTAAAGAGAGTTCGCAAAGAGAAGTCTGACCCATCAGTTCCTTCCGTGGAGGAAATCAATGGGGTTCCTTCCGAGGAATTTGACGCTTCGCACGTTACGGGTCCCTTGCCAGTGACGGAAGTTACCAAGATGCCCTCTGCCATTCCTCCCAAGGTTAACGAGGCTTCGGCAGCGGTGGGCTCTCCCTCAGTGTCCTAGCTCCCCTATTCGCTCCTTTATTCCAGATGTGAACTTACCAACTCCGAATCTGATTGCTCCTCCTCCACGGAAACCTCAGCCTTTGTTTCTTTCTTCGATTTCGGGTATTGGTGATTCTGCCAAAAATTGCTCTCCTCCTTATATCGCCAATCTTTCCCCTCAAGGTCTTCAAGGCCCCATCGCTTATCAGCTAGACTTGTCTTCCCTTGGCACCGACGATCTCCGTGCTTTAGGAGTATCAGGCCCGTCATCGCGAGAGGAGCCAGTGGGCCCGATAGTGGGGCAAATGTTTACTTCTTCGAAGCACAAAGAAGAGTTCTTGCGGCGTCCTCCCGACGTACGACATTCATGTCTTCTGACTGACATGCTGGTCTACTTCCGCGAGTTAAACTACTTTTTCGAGGATCAGCGTGACAAGGTTCAGCCTTCTCTTGATTTAAAGGGAGAACTATATGCTACTTTAGGGAAGGTAACGGAGCTGTCGCAGCTTCAGGAGCGGACCCGGGCGGAGTTGGACGACTGTCGCGCTGAGCTTGCTCGAGAAAGATCAAAAGGGAAGGCTAAGACAGACCTTCTGGAGGCGGAATTGGTGGTGGCTGACAGAAAGAATATCTTCCTTCGCGAAGAGATAACATCTCGTGATGCGGATTTGGCCAAAGTGCCTTCAAAGATAGCCTGGTGGAAGAACAAGACCATGGATATTTGTATCGCTGGATTTATGAGTCTCTATCGCCAGGGAACTGTTGACTCGTCAGTGCTGACCGATTACGCTTCCAAGAGACAGAAGGATTTGGGCGAAGGTGAGAGAGATCTTCCTTCTTCTGGAGAAAAGCGGAGGAATGGTGATCGCGATGCTCGCGAGGGCCCATGATTAATCGAGGTTGCTCTATTTAGAAGATTTTCCGCTTATTTGTTTCTTTGCCTTGTAATAACGCCTTGTTGTGCGACAATACTTGTATTTGATTGCTATTTGATTTTCATTCCGCCTTTTCACGTTAACCCAACGCTATTCTTTTAATCAACGCCATCTTGCGTTATCTCCTTTCTTGCGATATCGCTCTTGTTTTTCCCAAGAGATGGTACCTATTTTTCAGAGCATTTAATACTTGCTATCCTTTCCTTAGAAAAGTCGTGATTGTGTAGGCACACGTGTCCATTTCTTCCAGAGCTACGGGCTAGCGTGCTTGAGAACTTTGCCTAAATCGAGGCGTTGTAGCACTTTTCTAGGATTGCACTCATTACCTGAGTCTGTTCCTTATGCCGCTTCCACGCAACGACTGTGGCATTCGTCGTTTCGTTCGATATTTAGGGTTATAAAACCCAATATTTATTCTTTTTCCTTTTCTTTTATCATCCCACTTTATCATATTTTCTTTTAGCCGTCTTATTTTCTCCCCACTAGTCAAGGCTCTTTGAAGTGCTTTTCTCTAAAGGTATTTCCTTTCTCCTCCATCGCCTTCTTCATCTTTTAATTCTTTAATTCTGCCATGGCTAAGACTCGCCGTACTGAGTCAAAATCTGCCGATGAGAAAATGATGGATATTACGGCTAGTGTTATCACATCTGAGGCCGCTCTCCGTGAGCATTTGGCCGCCCATAATGCTGATATTCCTGATGATTATAAAACCACTGTTGCCCCTGAGTCACTACGTTTGAACAGCGTTTTGACGGGCAATCGTAGGGTCATGTATGCGCAAATGTTCCGTTATGGCTTTCGGCTTCCCATTGACTCTTTTGTCAAAGAATTGCTTGTTGCCGGCGATCTGACTCCGGCCCAACTATCCCCAAATGCATATTGTTGTGTTTATGCTTTTCTGGAACTTTGCAAATACAAAGGGATTACTTCCCCTTCCCTTCTACTGCTTAAATCTCTTTTTAAGCTGATGAAATGCCGGGGGGTGATAACGATATCGCCCCGTTTTGATGATGACTCTCTGAAGTCTTTTACTTGGAAACTCCTCCATATCGAGTCTTCCGTTGATGCCTGGAAAAAGGAGTTTTTTGTGATAGATCTTCCTGGAGATCTTGGTTCCTGGTGGCGATCTGGGTTTAACCAAAACGTGGATGACAACGTCTGGAGCCGACCAGGGACCCTTCCGAAACGTGAGCAAGACTGGTTAAACACATTGCTCAAACTGGAAATCAGCGTTCACATTCGTCAAGTGGCTTGTAGAATGGACATTCAATCTTGTGTTAAACGTGAGTGTCGTGTTACTCCTTTCTTTGTTATCGCTGATACTAATGCTGACGTTATTTTGTGCTTTCGCTGCGACGGATCCCAACTATAAACCTGAGAGCGTAAGGAGACGCTTGAAAAGGGCTCAAGAGAGAGAAGAAAAAGAGAGAGCTACTTCCACGGAAGCAACTGATAACCCCACCGATCTTCCAGCTACTTCCGCTACTCTTGTTCACGTTTCCTCTTCTTCAGCCGGTGTGAGGGATCCTGACATTCCTTCAGGCGTTCCCCTTGTGACCATCGTTGCTCCTCCTGCCCAGCCTTCTTCTTCTTCCAAGGCTCCTAAGGCCATTGCCAAAGGAAAAAAGAAGAGAAAAATGAGAAGTGTCACCGCTCTTACGCCTTCTCCGGACGTGGCAGGTTCTTCAGAAGTACCTCCTCCCAACGTTGTTACGGTAAGGGTGCCTTTTAGCCATGATATGTTATATTTCAATGTTTGTCGCCATCTGATTTCTTTTTTCTATTTCATATCATGTTTTTGGCAGGACACTATTGTTGTCGCTACCTCCGCTCTTCCCTCAGGCGATATGGATTTGGGCTATGCGCTGACTGGCTCAAAGAAGAGACAGCGGCCGGAAGAGGAGGGCAGAAATCCTTCTTCCTCTGCCGCCGAGGTGGGGAATAGACCTGCGGACGGGTTTGACTCTACGGCTGTTCCCCAGGGAGGGAATTCGTCAGAATTTTTGGAGAACTTGGGCACAGGCGAGACTTTCGAGGTTTCGCCCAATTCTTTTGGTGGTCCCGTTCACGCATATTCCTCCAACATGGGATATCAGGAGGTTATGTCAGATTTTTCAGGCTATCAGCCTCATGGCGTTTATTTTGCTCCAGGAGGTTCGTCCACACAAGCTCGCCCTCCTTTTCCTCTGGCCTTCATTCATTCAAGCATCCCCCTATCGTCCCGTTATGGCGAAGGAGGTACCCCCTTTAACTTTGTGGCAGATCTTAGTCCGATAAGTGGGGTCGTTACTGTGACCCATCAAGTTGCACTGTAAGATCTACGTAACACTGGTCTGGCGGCACTAGGGGGTGATGGCTCGGATGAGGTTACGACTTTGCTGGCTTCTCAAGTATTGGCGTCTGCGACAGAACGAGAAGCCTTCCTTTCCAGGCCTGAGGTTGACAGGGTGAACTCATTACGCTCCAACCTTTTTACAAATATGATGCAATTCCATTACTGGGCGGAGGAGGCGCAGCGTCAGGCTGCTTCTCTCTCCTCCTCCTTAGAAGAATTAGCACAAGAGCGGAATGAGAAGAAAAAGTTACTGGAGGAGCGTACGAACTTATTGTTGGCTCATCAGAAGCAGAAAGAAGAACAGTCTGTCGCCTTGGTAGCGGAGAGGGCCAAAGTTACTGCCTTGGAGAATGAGAAGTCATCCCTAGCCAAGGAGAAAGTTACCCTGGAGGAAGAGTCGGCCGATAGGAGCCTGTGGCACGTCGAGCAGACTGCCGCTATTTTGGTCGCTTGCTTTGAGGAAGTCCACGGGGTCGACGCGTACAAACCCGATGAGGTCACTACCACTTTCAAACAAAGATCTGGCCACCTTAATGAGGAGGGCTTTCACCAAGCTAAAGCGGCAGGCTGGAAACGGAGGCACCCCGAAGGTTGACGTACTTCAAGGCTTTACCACTCTTTCCTTAGTGATCAAGCGTCACTAAATTTTTGTTTATTAGTTTGACCACCAAAGTTTGTAGCCCCCTTTAAACATTTCGATGTGTTCAAGCCACTTTTATTGCTGACTTTCCTTTATTTAGTTGCCTCTTTGCAAACTCCTTCGGCGTTATCTTCGCCATGTTTTCCCAATGCACTTACTTTTCCGAACAGATACTTAGCGTTCCCACCAAAATTACAGAATTTGGTATTGGGTTAACTTTCTCGATAAGCCTAGCGATATGTCTGCTTACGAGATCCTCACTCCTTCCGCTGCCCGAAAAGTATTCTGCACATTCTTAATTGTAAATCATCAGTAACAAAAACATGTTACGAGGGATAGTAATTACCCGTAGGAGCCTTTTCGCTGCCATCATAGGGCGTTACCCTGGAACCCGCAGGAATCGCTTTCGCTATCAGCTCTATACTTCACCAGGGATTACACATTTGGTTACTAGCCGGGATTTTGCGATTCTCAGCGTTTCCCTGTTTCACGATCGGCCCTTAAAGTGCCTCGTCTTAGTGAGTTGTCGGATCAGGACGGCTATCACAAGGCTAGGGAATTTTCACTTTTGGGAGTTGCCCTCGCGTCTAGAACCGTGTCCTTACTTAATGACCTAGCTGCAGCAGCCTAGTCGTTAAGATAGGATTCTTGTTTCTAGAACGGAGTTTCTATTTCTTTGGGGCGTGCCTCGTCTTGCTGGGCCGTCTCCACGAGAACGGTCAGTACAAGAAAAGGACTTTTCACTCCCAAAGATACCGGGTGGTGCCCTCACTTAATGAGCCATCTGATCAAGATCGGTCATCACAAGGATAGGACTTTTCACCCCCGGGGGCGTCCGGGATCTTTCAATCCGACGCTAATTCAAGGGATGGTGGGTAGTGCCCTCACTTAATGGGCCATCTGATCAAGACCGGCCATCACAAGGATAGGACTTTTCACTTCCCCAAAATACCCCCTTTTTTATCTGCACAAAGGCAACCACAAACTTCCACGAAAGCTCTCTCATCGAGCATTAGTCATGGTTAGGGTTGACATAAATCAAAGGTGCAGATAAAATCAAATTCTAGAGTAATATAACTTCAAGCGAGCGATATTCCAAGAGTTGGATAAGGGTGTACCATCGAGAGTCTCCAGATGATAGGCTCCTTTCCCGACCACGTGGGTGACGCGATATGGTCCATCCCAGTTTGGACTGAGTTTTCCCATGCGTTGCCCTGCCGCTCGCTTGTCTCTGAGCACCAGGTCACCGGCTTTCAGCAACCGTTCTTTGACGCGCCTGTTGTGATAACGGACCATCTTTCGTTTGTAATGCTGCGTTTTCAGAAGGATTTCCTCTCGAACTTCTGGTAACGCGTCCAGGTTAGCTCGTAACCTTTCCTCATTCAGTTCTTCCCGAAAGTGAGCCACCCGTAGGCTCATGGTTCCAATTTCCACCGGTGTAACGGCTTCGGTCCCGAAGGCCAACGCGAAAGGTGTTTCTCCGGTGGTAGTCTTAATGGTCATGCGGTACGCCCACATCACGTATGGTAGCTCATCAGCCCATTTCTTTTTAGACCCTTCTAGGTTTTTCTTGATGCCGCTAAGTATGCTCCGATTGGTTACTTCCGCCTGTCCATTAGTTTGCGGATGAGCCACGGAGGAAAAGCATTGCTCGATTCCAAATTCTGAGCACTGGTCTTTGAAGAACTGGCTGGTGAACTGCGTCCCATTATCGCTGACAAGGATACGAGGTACGTCAAACCTCGTGATAACTTGATATTTGAGGAAAGGCCAAGTTTTTTCTGCCGTGATTGTGGCGACCGCTTCAGCTTCTGCCCACTTAGTGAAATAGTCTACCGCCACTATCACAAATTTCAGTTGAGACCTGGCCTTTGGGAATGGGCCTAGGATATCGATCCCCCATCTAGCAAAAGGACAAGGGGCGATAATTTCAGATATTTCAGTGGCAGGCCGCCGAGGAATCTTGGCAAACTCCTGGCACTTAGGGCAGGTTTGCACATAGTTGTGGCAATCTCTTCGGATGGTGAGCCAGTAGAATTCGGATCGAAAAACTTGTGCCGCTAAGGTACCGCCTGACACGTGCATACCACATACCCCTTCATGGATTTCGCGCAAGGTGTGAAGACCCTCTTGTTCAGTTATACATTTGGCGGCAGGGTGAGAAAAACACCTTCGAATCAGATCCCCGTCATAGTACGTACAACGAGCTGCCTGTCTCAGTACCTTCTTCTTTTCAGCGGTATCCTCAGGCAGTTCCTCGGGTTTCAAGAATTTGATTACGGGAATTCGCCAGTCGCTCTCACGCTCCTCCACACATAAAGACGCTTGCTCTTCCATGAAGGATGGTACCGATAGTTCACGATAATATACGCCTTTGGGTATGGACGCTTCCGGATTCGCGGCCAATTTGGCTAGATTGTCAGCTTCAGCGTTTTCCTCCCTGGGATATGCTCGAAGCGGATTTGCATGCCCTCTTTCTTTATTTCCAACAATTCTCGCTTTACTTTGGTGAGATATTGAATCATGATGGGTTCCCGGGCCTGAGAGTGCCCCAAGACCTGGTCAATTATCAACTTGGAATCACCACAGATTTTTAGACGCAGGTCTCCAGTTCTTCCTGTATCGTGCCTCCCTTTAGAGGAAAGTCCTTTCCCTATTCTGAGCCCGGCTAGCAACGCCTCATACTCTGCCGCGTTATTAGATAACGGCTGTAGGATTCGAATGGCGTATCATATTTGCATATCGTGCGGCCCATTTATAAAGATTCCAGCTCCAGCCAGCTTTTGGTTTTTGGCTCCATCCACATGGACGATCCAGAGGTCCGTGTAGGTTTCCAGAAACGGGAGATCCATATCACCCCATTCCGCTTCAGGTACGCCGTCCAAAGGATCCTCTGTAAAGGTACATTCCGCTATGAAATCAGCCAGGATCTGAGCCTTTACGGACAGTCGAGACTGATACCTCAATCCGTACTGTTCTAATTCGAGTGCCCAAATCAACATTCTTCCGGAAGATTCAGGCTTTCGGAATATTCTTTTCAGAGGCTGGTCCGTGAGCACGATAACGGAATAAGACTGAAAATATCGATCCATTTTGCGGGTGGCTTGTATAAGAGCGAACGCTATCTTTTCAATTCGGGCGTATCGCAACTCCGCATCCTTTAGGACGTGGCTCACAAAATAGACCGGGCGATACGAGTGGTTATCGTCGCAAACGAGGACGGCACTGACCACTTCGTCCGCAGCGCCAAGATATAGATACAAGGTATCGCCTACTTCAGGTCTCGTCAATAATAAGTCAGACGATAGGTAATCCTTTAGCCCGATGAATGCCTCCTCACATTCCGGGGTCCACCCGAACGAGGCTTTCTGGCGTATGACTTTGAAAAAAGGGAGACACTTCTCTCCTTGCTTGGAAATGAATCGCCCAAGGGCAATGACTCGCTCTGTTAGCCTTTGCACCTCTTTAATGGTTCTTCGCGATATCATGTAGCCCAAGAATTTTCCTGTTTGAAATGCAAACATGCATTTTTGGGGAATTAACTTCATGCGATACCTTTTCATTACGTCAAAGACTTCTTTTAAGTCTCGTAGGTGATCTTGAAAGCTTGCGCTCTTCACCAATATATCATCAACATACGCTTCCAGATTCCTCCTTATTTGCTCTTCGAATATCTTGTTGGCCATACGTTGGAACGTAGCCCCGGCGTTCTTCAGCCCAAACGGCATCGCCGTATAACAGTAGGTGGCCTTTGGAGTGAGAAACGCAGTCTTTTCTTCATCTTCCCGGGCCATGGGGATCTGATGGTATCCAGAGTTGGCATCCAATGAGCTTAGATAAGCGTATCCAGTGGTCTGATCAACTAACTGATCTATGCGAGGAAGCGGGTAGCAATCCTTAGGGCAGGCATCATTTAAATCTGTGAAGTCGATGCACATGCGCCAATCCCCATTGGGCTTAGGAACAAGGACAGGGTTCGTGATCGTCACTCAAATATAATATATTTTCCTGATGCTTAGATGCACAAGTAAATGTGTATAGGGGCAAGACAGGGTCGAACCACAGAGATAGAAGGACAGGTTTGCTAATGAAGATGTATGACAAGGTGATATGCAACAGACCGAATTGTAGTAACACTAGGGGGGGGGGTTTAATGTTGGCTAATAAATTAACCAACGCAGAGAGGGAGAGCTAACAAAACAGAATTGTAAAGTATTTATCTAGGGCATGAAAGCAAAATGTAATCCAGGGCACGAAATGTAAACACTTCGAGGGCTAGAAACGTAGTAAAAGAGATATTAATCAGATGAGAATAGATCTTAGCGAAAGGTGTTCCTTTGGGTTGTTTTCTAGGTTGGCTAGTCATGGGTGCAAAAATGTTCCAGACTCATGTACAGACTTGCTATAGAGACCGCGTTTCCACACCGCATCCCCTACTTACCTTCGTAGCTAGAAGTCACCCCCCGTTTCCACATATGAGGTGACCTTGACGTTCAGCCATCCTCCCAGCTACTTCCCATGTCATCAGGAAGCAGCCTTGACCGTCCGGCCTGTCTAGGGCTCGAAGTAGGGAGGCTAACTCTGAACGCCCATGAAGGAGAGGTAAGACAGATCTAGGGCGCAATAGCTCAGCTTGTCAGACCCGTATTGCATACCCTAGATGACAGTTTACCCCTAGGTGAGGCCTCTCGCGCTGCCTCCCCTAGGTGTCTGCTCCAATTCTAGGGCTTCGCGTCAGGTATAACCCTGGAATATGACGTTACTCACTAAGATCTTAGCCAAACCTTTTCAACCCATCAATCACCCTTCACTAAGAAGGGTGGTGTTTAGCTACTCATACTATAATATAAACAATAGATATAAGTAGTCATAAAATAACAAAAGGAAATAGCAAAGGATTAGAAGGAACCGATGGATTAATTAATAATCAAAGGAGAGCTGAATCATAAAGGCTGTTCTTCAAGGAGAGGAGATTATCCTAAGAGAATGTGTGCTGAAATTAATGTAAGAAAATATCCTTAAGACCAGCCGTCCTTACAAAAACCCTAGCACTATGCTTTTATAGCCTAATACTAGCTAGGAGACAAAATAGATAAGGGCAATGAGGAGGTGACAGCACATGTCCCTGCAAAAGGAATATTCTGGGATTCCTGCCACGTTGCTGCCTTCTAGAAGCGCATGGGATTCCGTGCGGATCTTTAAAGATGCTTTCTTTGGAGGAAGATGCGGAGCTGTCGAGACCTAGAGACAGCGCACTGGTCTGGTTCGCGTCGAGGCCTTGCAAGCATCCTCCCTTCTAGGCCTTGAAGGTGGAATTCCTCAGAATTGCTCCGAAATTGCTTCTTTTCGCTCTTTTCCCTCTTTTGGTGTCATTCTGCAAATAAGATCGTAATAAGGGTCAAACGGCAACATGAAGCCCCCGAAAAGGCTACAACAGAGGGTAAAATCTAGGTCATGAAGCATGCTATCATACATCCCCACACCGCCCCTATGCTCGCCCTCGAGCATAAACAAAATTAGAAAACCACCTTATCCATTAGCATACATAGTCAAATCCCAATACACAGAATCGGCACGCCATCCTACAAGCAACACCCACACAAAACAAATCCAGACCTAGAAAAGCACCAGCATCCGGCTGGCAGAATAACGACCCTACCAACCAGACTTTCCCATACCTAACCTAATCACCAGCAGTCCTCACAACGATGTGTATTTGCACTCATACTCAGAATATAATACGTGTTTAGGCTATCACTCAAGAATGCAAATAACACAACACAGGCATATGGTTTGCAAGTCAATCCGAGTACTGTAGAACACATGCATGGGCAATCAACGATCGGAAGAGACTACGCATCAGCAAAGAGAAAGAAAAGGGTGCGAAGAGCTAGAAATGTGGAGGAGAGAAGTAGGAGATGAATAGAAGAGAAATGAGGGGAGAAAAGAAGGAAAGAAAAGAAAGGACCAGATATAACCTGGATGGATTCCCTGGCATAGGAAAAAGGCGAAGTGGCAAGGCAACTTTCATTGAGGGCACGAGATGTTTCGTGGGCTAGACAGAGGTCTTCTTTCAAGGGCAGGAAAACGTTCTTGTTGAGGCTTCAGATGCGGATACTCTTTTTGCTTGCTTAATGCCCCCGTTCTTTTATTTTGAAATTTGAATGCTTTTTTTTTTTTTTTTTTTTTTTTTTTTTAGAAGGAACCGAAGAGGGGGCATGAAACTTTTGATTTTTCGTTCGGCGCTTGCCCTTGGTCTGCTTCCTGCATCGATGGTGACTTCTTTTTCGCTTCCCCTCACTTGAACTTTTCTGGGGTTCGAAGCTTTGGAATGATCTAGGGCTCGAATTATGCTGAGTTTCTTTTTCGGCTTTCTGCTTTTTCTTGCCCTAGATCTCTGCTTTCTGCTTTGAAGCCTTTTTGCTTTTGCCTGCTTCCCCACACTTGAACTTATCTGCGCTCTCCTCGGGTGTCTAGCCCTCGACGTTACCCTCAATAATTGCTACCTCACCTGCCAAGGAAAAAGATCAAGAAAATACGAATGGTTAGGAAAGAATATGAAAGGAAGGGGAATGTCGGGGGCTCGAAAAAAAAGAGAGAGGGGGCGAAGAGAAACAAAGAGACATTGATGCGAAGCTTTTCGTCCTATCTAAGCTTTCCCATGTCCTAACAGTGACTATACCCAGGGATATAGTGCAAACCTAGACTGTGCCTAGCTAAGCATTTTCGCTCAAAGAATAACAGGCATGAAGCTCAAGTATGTTCGCGGGTTCAAATCATGACTACTGGTGTCGTGGTCTAGATATGGATGTAAGGGCTAGCAGGCCATAAAAATGCATGCTTAGGTGCAGATGCGATGGGTGTCATGCTTTTTCTGTGTATCGAGAGCAAAAGATGCATGTTATGAACAAGGGTTTGAAAACTGGCAGTGGGAAAATTTTTCCTAGCATGGCTAAAATGAAAAATCCGAAAAATAAAATCCGAGAATCATGCAGTCATGCAACAAACGAGGATTTAAACATGCAATCATGCAACATAGCAAATATAAATCCCTCCCCACACTTAGGCAGCGCATTGTCCTCAATGCGGGGGGGGGGGGTCGAAGAAAAAGTAGTTCAGTACAAAAATAATTAAACATAAAGCAGTAAATTGTTCAGTGCCCCTTTTCGGGGGCTGGAAAAATGGAAGTGTTCGGGGGCGGACTACTGGTGTGGCAAATTCCTGCGAGCAACTTCAGCCGTCAAAGCCTGAACTTCTCGCAGAATTAGTTGGAGCAGCCGCGTCTGGGTTGGGTCATAGACAACGAGGGGAGTCGAGGATTGACTTGCTGCATTCTGCCCTGGCCTAGCTGCTTCCACATCGCGCTCTTGCTTTTCGGGGGCTCGATGCGCGACATTGGCGTCGGGGTCTGAAAGATCTGGGTAGTCAAAAATTCCACCATTCTTAGTCCCGAAAACCTTCTCCGAAGTTGGGGCACAACCTGGATAAAAACTCAAAACACCCCTTATGATGCATAAATGACCCATGACATCCAAGGTCCGGATATCCAGATCCTTGAATGCTAGGGGCTCAGAAAGATTACAATCATACAGGTTAAGTTTTCTCTTTTTGACAGCAAGCAAGGAGATAAGGGATCCAAAAATAGGCCCACGGCCACCATTCAATACATGCAAAATACCCGAAGCTACCCAAAAACCAAGATTGACCCTACGTTTGTGCTTCATGCACCATAGAAAGAAAAGTTCCTGCACAGATAGCTGCCCGGACGAACCAAATCGTGCTGAAAAGGTGAGGGCTAGATATCTGTGTAGGATACGCAAAGCAGGATCAAGGATTTCGTGGGCTTTACTACCTTTAGTGTCATACTTAATATCATTTTTACCAGTGAGCTCACGAAAAGCAGCAGTAGCATCAAAAACAGCAGGTATAACAGTCAAGGCATTTTTATAACGAGGGGTACTCAACTCATCATCATTAACAAAACCTAACCAACAATTAAATTCTCCTACAGTTAGGTGTTCCCATTTGTTAGCTAGCTTAAAGTTGATAAGACCAGGGGTGGAAGAATTTGGACCGACCTTGCCCTTGGGCCTAAATGTGCCCTCTACCCAAAAAGTAGTGAAAAACTCAAGGGAAAGCTCAACAAAGGTTGGATGTTCCAAATAGAACAGAGACTCCCAACCGATGTTGGCTACATACTCCCTGATCCTAGACTCAATACCCATTTTAGCAAGAAAATCAAAATCCAGGCGCGCACAAGAGCTAACGCCTTTGGAATTCAGCATGCTCAACTTATCTAGGGATGGCTTATCATTAAACACAATCCATTCATGGGGTGAAGAAAGGTCAGAAGTCACCTGTTGGGCGTTCGATTTGAGGGCTGATGAAGGTGCAGGGGTCTCGGCCTCGACATCGTCATCCGTTTTGAGGGCTAGAAACTTCTTGGATGTCGAGGGCTTGACGGTAGTGGAAGATGAAAGTTTCCTCTTCTGCCCCACTAGTGTCTCGGCTGCAGCTGGCCGTTCCGCTTTGGCCAGAACTTTGGATTTGCCCTTTTTGGTTGCTGATGCTGCTGCTTGTTTCTTCTTCTCTTCCTCTTCCTCTTCCCGAGCTTCCTGGTCCTGGAGATCTTCCTCTTCTTCGTTCCCTCCGCTGCTCTCAGCTTCTCCACTTTCTCCAGTTCCTTCCTCCATAGCTTAGGGGTCTTCGTTCTCCTGGCCTAAATGAGTCTCAACTTGCTCATCCATGGCCTCGGCATCTTCATCGGAGATGAGGATGTCCTTGAGGACTTGCTCCGTTGTCAAAACAGGCTGGGGAGATAAAAACCGGTCAACTGCCGCGTCAAGAGGTGACTGCTTGGCAGAGGCGGACTGCTTCTTGGGCTTAGATCTGGCAGTGGACGATCCGGGAGGGAGCTTCACCACACGACCACCTCTAGTGGTTGTGGTGGTAGGAGGAACGGACCCTGTGATTTCCAGCTCGTAATCCACCGGTGTAAACTCTCGTGGCTGCTCAACGGCTGCAGGTGAGACCGGCTGAGGGGAGGGAAGGGGACGTGGGTCGTTTGATGGTGGTGTTGCGGTTTTGTATGAAGCTGAGTTAGGGGTAGCGGACTGTGACCTAGATCTGGAAGGAACAGGACTGGAGGTGTCCACGGGCTTTGCGCTTTTGCGGGCTGGCTTTTTAGTTTTAGGTGCCATGGAAGGTGGAAGAAAGACAGTGAAGTGAAGAAGATGGTAGTGGAGAGATTGGTAGGGTTGCGTGTTTGGTGAGGGAAATAGGGTGAAAGTGATGGGTTTGGAAGTGATGAGTGAAAAATAAGGTGGGAGAGAGAGTAAAATCGCAGCTTGCAATAAATGGTACAACTTTACTCTTAATGAGGCCTGCGCCTTCTGCGGTTTGGCAGGCCACGCGTCCTCTTGGGGGTGGAGCACGTTGATCCGTGCATACCTCAACTGCCAAAAAAAGGATAGCCAATTTTAAATTTCAAAAAGGCAGTTGGTACAAATAGAGATATGGACAAAAAGAGAGAATAAAGGTGAGTTAATGTTAATTAAAAAGAATAAAATCCTAGGGAAAGGGAAAGGTAAAGGATAATTACAATAAATAAAACAAAATCAAATAAAAGCAGAGAATCTGAAAAGATATCAGAAAAGATAAGGGAGAGAGAAAGGGTGCGGATGGCGTGTAGAATGCCTCCAATGTGGTCTGTTTATGCGTCGGGACCTCGACGTTCAACACGAATCTAGGTCTGGGAAGGTGGCACGTCCACCATGGCCTCTTCAACTGTCGAGGGCTGAAATCCTTCGTAGAAGGGTTTAACGCGTTGACCATTGACCTTAAAGATAATTCCTGTTGTTGGATTTTGGATCTCTACTGCCCCATGGTCGTAAACTGTCGTGACCACGAAAGGTCCTGACCATTTGGATTTTAATTTCCCAGCAAAGAGGCGTAGGCGCGAGTTATAGAGCAACACTTGCTGTCCAACTACAAAGTTTTTGGGACGAAGGTGACGGTCATGGAAAGCTTTGGTTTTGCCCTTGTAGAGTAGGGCATTTTCATAAGCATCGTCGCGCAATTCTTCCAGCTCTTGGATCTGCAAACGGCGGTGCTGGTTTGCGAGGCCCAGATCTGTATTCACTTTTCGGATGGCCCAGAATGCTTTATGCTCTATCTCTACTGGAAGATGGCATGGTTTTCCATAAACAAGTCTGTATGGGGTCATTCCTATCGGGGTCTTGAAAGCTGTTCGGTAGGCCCAGAGGGCATCATCTAATTTCAAGCTCCAGTCTTTTCGGGACTGGCTGACAGTCTTCTCAAGGATGGATTTGATCTCACGGTTCGAGACCTCGGCTTGTCCGTTGGTCTGAGGGTGATAGGCAGTGGAAGTTCTATGGTGGACTCCATATTTTGCTAAGAGCGAGGTCACGACACGGTTGCAGAAGTGGGTGCCTCTATCACTGATGAGGGCTCTAGGGGTGCCAAACCGATTGAAGATATGGGTACGAAGAAAGTTCACAACCACCTTAGAATCATCCGTCCGAGTGGCTTTGGCTTCTACCCATTTGGAAACATAATCGACTGCTAGAAGGATATAGATATTGCCAAAAGAGTTGGGAAAGGGACCCATGAAGTCGATACCCCATATATCGAAGATCTCGCAAGTGATGATGTTAGTCAAGGGCATCTGATTTCTGGCCCCTATATTTCCAGTGGCCTGACATCGGGGGCACGAAGCGCAATACATGTAACTGTCCTTGAAAATGGTTGGCCAATAAAGGCCAGCTTCTAGGACTTTCAGGGCAGTTTTCTTGGCCGCGAAATGTCCTCCTTCAGAATGACAGAATTTAAGGATCGAGGGCACCTCATCCATGGTCACACATCTTCGAATTATTTGGTCCGAGCAATGTTTCCATTAGTATTTGGCTCGCCTTCTGATTTTGTTGCATTCGGAAGGGGAGGCATCGGCTGGAAAAGTTTCAGTGGCACAAAAGTTTGCAATATCTGAGAACCAAGGGGAATAGACAGCTTGGGCTAGACATAGTCGCTCGTCTGGAAAAGTATCTCGGATGGGTTCAAGCGAATTATCTGCTTGGGCCGGAAGTCTGCTCAAGTGGTCTGCCACAAGATTTTCTTTTCCCGCTTTATCTTTGATAGCTATGTCAAACTCTTGTAAAAGCAAGATCCATCGAATAAGTCGTGGCTTGGCATCTGCTTTGGTCAGCAAGCACCGAAGGGCAGAATGATCCGAATAGATGAGGACATGAGTGCCTAGGAGATATTGCCTGAACTTGTCTAGGGCATAGACAACAGCCAGGAGTTCCTTTTCTGTGGTTGTGTAATTCTGCTGGGCTGGGTCTAGTAGTTTGGAAGCATAATAAATCACATGGGTCTCTTTCTCCTTCCTCTGACCCAAGACGGCACCCAGGGCTTGATTGCTGGCGTCACACATGACCTCGAAAGGTAATGTCCAGTCGGGGGCACGAATGATCGGGGCCGAGATAAGTTTTTTCTTGAGAAGTTCAAAAGCGTCTTTGCACGCCTCATTAAAATCAAAGATCGTGTCTTTCTGGAGCAAGCGACACATTGGTTGAGCGACTTTGGAAAAATCCTTGATAAATCATCTGTAGAATCCGGCGTGGCCTAGAAAAGATCTCACATCTCTGACACAAGAAGGATAGGGCAGGGACTCTATCACTTCGATTTTTGCTTTGTCGACCTCAATCCCTTTGGCTGATATAACATGGCCTAGCACCAGGGCTCGATCCACCATAAAGTGGCATTTCTCAAAATTCAGGACAAGGTCTGTCTCTATGCAGCGCTCTAAACATTTCTTCAGATTGCTCATGCATTCGTGAAAGTAATTTCCATAGACGGTGAAGTCATCCATGAAAACCTCGATTCCGTCTTCGACTAACTCAGAGAAAATGCTAACCATACAGCGCTGGAAAGTGGCAGGAACATTGCACGGGCCGAAGGGCATGCGTCTATATGCGAAGGTCCCGAAAGGGCAGGTAAAGGTAGTCTTTTCCTGGTCTTCAGGAGCGACCGGGATCTGGTGGAAACCAGAGTAACCGTCTAGGCAGCAATAGTGGGTCTTTCCTGCGAGACGTTCCAGCATCTGATCGATGAAGGGCAAGGGGAAATGGTCTTTTCTGGTGGCAGCATTCAGTCGGCGGTAATCGATGCACACTCTCCACCCATTCTGGATCCGGGTAGGAATGGATTCGCCATCTTGGCTGGTGATGATTGTGAGGCCCGTTTTCTTGGGCACGACCTGGATAGGGCTGACCCAAGGGCTATCTGAGATGGGGTAGATAACTCCTGCGTCTAGCAACTTAAGAATTTCTTTCTTCACCACTTCCATCATAGGCGGGTTAAGGCATCTCTGGGGCTGGCGAATGGTCTTGCTTGCATCTTCTAGGTGGATGTGATGAGTGCACAATACTGGGGATAGACCTTTGATGTCTGCAATGGTCCATCCTATGGCTTGTCTGAAGTTTTTCAGCAAAGAAAGCAGTTGGGACTCTTCGAGGTCTCGAAGCTTGTTGGAGATGATAACAGGTAGAGAGTTATCGGGACCCATATAAGCATACTTTAGATGAGAAGGTAAAGGTTTAAGATCTAGGGCTGGAGCATGATCAACTGATGGAATTAATTTAACATGGCCTTCGTAGTCAGGGGACTGCGCTGGTTGCTCATACTGAGTGACAGGGCATTCTTCTAGGTCAGCGACGACAGAGTATAACTCAGATGGAATGGAAATTGTCGAGGCCACGACATCTAGAAGAGCGGGTGTCAGACTCCTGTCAAGGGCAAAATGCAAGGGGTCAGTAGAATATATTTCATCAATTTCCCCTACAAGGGGATCAACAATATCAATATAATTCACACTAGAAAATTCAGAAGGGTATCGCATGGCCTCTAGCATATTGAATTTGATGATCTCTCCATCAAATTCGAGAGAAATGATGGCATCATGAACATCAATCTTGGCTCGGGCCGTGGCCAGAAATGGACGGCCTAGAAGAACATCAGTGGACTTGGTGGAGTCCTCATTTTCCATTGCAATTACGTAGAAATCAGCAGGGAATAAGAATTCTCCCACTTGGACTAGAACATCTTTGATAATCCCTTCGGGGTAGATGATGGAACGATCCGCGAGCTAGATAGCCAGGTCTGTGGGAACTAGAGGTTCGAGACCTAGACTGTTGTAGATTATCAAGGGCATCACATTGATTCCTGCGCCGAGATCACACATGGCTTTTCCAATATCAACTGTGCCTATTCGACAAGGGATAATGAACATGCCCTGGTCTTTGCATTTTGGAGGAATTCTGCTTTGGATGTGCGCGGAAGCACTGGCTCCTATGCTGATCTTGTTGACTTCAGCGAACTTGTTTTTGTTAGTGCACAGTTGCTTCAAGAATTTGGCATAGCGAGGGACATTTTTCACGGCCTGGAGGAGAGGAATATTGACAACCACTTTACTGAACATCTCAAAGATATATCGGTCTTCCTTATCTTTCTTGGCCTTGACCAATCTATGAGGGAACGGGGGCTCGAGAATCTTATGGATGTATTCTTGAGTAAATTCTGGCGGGTTTGGGTCACTTCGTGGTGAACCTCTCGGAGAGCGGATTCTATCCTCTTTGACTTCCACGAATCTAGGGACTTTGGGAAGTTTAGTTCTGGGTTTGGGTCGAATCTCGGCCTCGGGTGTATTTTCAGCATCGGGGGCTGGAGGCTCAGGTGAGTTCAAGGTCGTTCCACTACGCAGAGTCAATGCGCAGACATTGTGCTTTGGATTTACTTCTGTTTGAGGTGGCAATCTGCCATGGTTTGTTACTTCCTGGAGTTGGGCAGTCAGATTGCGCATCTGCTTTTTGAGATCATCGATTTCTTTTTGGTGTTCGGGGTTCTTGGGTATTTCAGCTTTCGGGGGCTGGATAAAAGTCTGATCTGGAGGTTGGACAAAGGTTTGATCCTGAGGAGGTTGGCGTTGGTACTGCTGTTGATGATACGTGGGTCGAGGTCTGAAGTTTGGCATGTTAGGCGGGGGGTTTCCATATGGATTCTGGGGTGGTTGGTGGCTAGGTCCCGAAAATTGATTGTTTGGTACCCACCCTGGATTTGGCTGTTTCCACCCTTGGTTGTAATTTTGAGCATATTGGACTGGAATGAATTGACCAGCAGCATTTACTTGAATTTCTTCTGGAATGTGGGGGCATGCATCAGTGGCATGATCCACGAAATTGCATATTTGGCAAGCTTTGACAGGTGTGGGTTGTGATGTTATGAAATTCTAAAACATCCCCGTAAGGGACGATATCTGTTTCTGAAGGGCTGCTACTTGGACCTCCTGGCCTGGATTGTTGGTAAGGTCATCAGAGGCATTCTTGGCCATGAGCTCTATCGTAGCTCGAGCTGCTTTCGGGGTCAAGGCAGTCAGGGAACCATTGGCAGCTGCATTTAGCAATGCCTTGTCATGAGGTTGGAGGCCTTCACAAAAGTACTGAACAAGAGCGTGTTCGGTAAGGTTGTGGGCTGGGCAATTAGACTGCATCTTCTGAAATCTTTCGTAGTACTGGGCCAGGGTTTCCTCCTTCTTCTGAACTATGGAAACTAGTTGCTTGCGTGTAGTGTTAGAGATAGAAGTAGGGTAGTACTTTTCAGTGAAGATTTTTGACATATCCGCCCAAGAGCGAATAGATCTTGCTGGAAGGTCATAATACCAATCAAGGGCATCATCTTTGAGAGACCACTGGAATGCGCGAAGCTTGGCTTGCTCAATACTGACGTTAGTAGGTTTCATGGCCTCGCAAATTGAATGGAGCTGTTGGAGGTGACGAAGGGCATTCTCCTTGGCTACCCCCCGAAAGATAGGCAGATGATGAAGTACGGCTGACTTAAGAGTCCAGTCATGGGGGACGTTAGGCCAGTCAATGCAGCTGCTTGCCATATCGGGAGTTGCATGGAAGTTGTCAATAGTTTGTTGGTCTGGTATTGGTGGTGGTGGTGGGTTCTCATGACGATCTTGGTTGTCATGATTGTTGTGGTCGGCTAGATCAGCCATTTCAAGTAAATCGAGATGGTCTGGTGGGATTTGGTGTTGGTTGTCGTGAAGGAAGGTCAGGTCTATGTAATGATGGTATTCCTGATCAGCCAAGTTGGTAGGGGATCCGTCGAGGGCAGGATGTGGAATTACTCTACGATGAGCAGATGTTCCTTGGACTTGCCTCCGAAGTCCTCTTTCTGTCCTGGTCAACTCGAGGTCTAGAGGGAGCAGATCTGGGGCAGACCTCCTGGTCATACAAGAAAAACAGAAACAAAATTAGTACCGTTCATATCCCCGGCAACGGCGCCAAAATTTGATCGTCACTCAAATATAATATATTTTCCTGATGCTTAGATGCACAAGTAAATGTGTATAGGGGCAAGACAGGGTCGAACCACAGAGATAGAAGGACAGGTTTGCTAATGAAGATGTATGACAAGGTGATATGCAACAGACCGAATTGTAGTAACACTGGGGGGGGTTTAATGTTGGCTAATAAATTAACCAACGCAGAGAGGGGGAGCTAACAAAACAGAATTGTAAAGTATTTATCTAGGGCATGAAAGCAAAATGTAATCCAGGGCACGAAATGTAAACACTTCGAGGGCTAGAAACGTAGTAAAAGAGATATTAATCAGATGAGAATAGATCTTAGCGAAAGGTGTTCCTTTGGGTTGTTTTCTAGGTTGGCTAGTCATGGGTGTAAAAATGTTCCAGACTCATGTACAGACCTGCTATAGGGACCGCGTTTCCACACCGCATCCCCTACTTACCTTCGTAGCTAGAAGTCACCCCCCGTTTCCACATATGAGGTGACCTTGACATTCAGCCATCCTCCCAGCTACTTCCCATGTCATCAAGAAGCAGCCTTGACCGTCCGGCCTGTCTAGGGCTCGAAGTAGGGAGGCTAACTCTGAACGCCCATGAAGGAGAGGTAAGACAGATCTAGGGCGCAATAGCTCAGCTTGTCAGACCCTTATTGCATACCCTAGATGACAGTTTACCCCTAGGTGAGGCCTCTCGCGCTGCCTCCCCTAGGTGTCTGCTCCAATTCCAGGGCTTCGCGTCAGGTATAACCCTGGAATATGACGTTACTCACGTGGGCTTACTAACAGATGATCAAGCCATTAATATTCCTAAGAAAGCATAGAATTAAATCGGTAAATAGCCATGTGAACAAGAGAATATATTAAGCATGCATTAGACCTCTTAGCCAAACCTTTTCAACCCATCAAACACCCTTCACTAAGAAGGGTGGTGTTTAGCTACTCATACTATAATATAAACAATAGATATAAGTAGTCATAAAATAACAAAAGGAAATAGCAAAGGATTAGAAGGAACCGATGGATTAATTAATAATCAAAGGAGAGCTGAATCATAAAGGTTGTTCTTCAAGGAGAGGAGATTATCCTAAGAGAATGTGTGCTGAAATTAATGTAAGAAAATATCCTTAGGACCAGCCGTCCTTACAAAAACCCTAGCACTATGCTTTTATAGCCTAATACTAGCTAGGAGACAAAATAGATAAGGGCAATGAGGAGGTGACAGCACATGTCCCTGCAAAAGGAATATTCTGGGATTCCTGCCACGTTGCTGCCTTCTAGAAGCGCATGGGATTCCGTGCGGATCTTTAAAGATGCTTTCTTTGGAGGAAGATGCGGAGCTGTCGAGACCTAGAGACAGCGCACTGGTCTGGTTCGCGTCGAGGCCTTGCAAGCATCCTCCCTTCTAGGCCTTGAAGGTGGAATTCCTCAGAATTGCTCCGAAATTGCTTCTTTTCGCTCTTTTCCCTCTTTTGGTGTCATTCTGCAAATAAGATCGTAATAAGGGTCAAACGGCAACATGAAGCCCCCGAAAAGGCTACAACAGAGGGTAAAATCTAGGTCATGAAGCATGCTATCAGTTCGCTAGGCAGGTGGGATATTGAACTTCGCGGATAAACCCTGCGTCAAGGAGCTTTGCTACCTCCTTATCTACAGCTAACGCCTTTTCATTAGAGAACGCGTGTCGCTTTTTCTGTACCGGCCTGGCATCTGGGTCCACATTGAGCCGATGTTCGGCTATTTCTCGCGATATACCTGGCATGTCGGAGGGTTTCCACGCGAAATCTCCTTGGCATTTGTTCAGCAGTCGGGCCAGTTGAAGGTTTTCCGCTGGGCTGAGTTTTTCACTGATCAGGAAACTGGCTTCCTCTATACCAATTGCCGGAATGGGTACCATTTTGTCCAGAGGTTGAGCGCGTTTCTCGTCACTCGGCTCATAGGGGTCCGCTGCTATACATATGTACCTATCGCAGCTTCTTTGAGTCATGAGCGAGTAGCATTCCGCCGCTAGCTTTTGATCACCTTTTACGGATACTACCCCATCCCAGGAGGGGTATTTCATCTTTAAATGCTTCTGAGATATCACTGCTCCAAAGCGGTTGAGGAAAGGTCGTCCGAGTACGACATTGTAAGGCAAATTCAGATCCACGACAAGGAACAATAGGTTCTCTGATCGTTTGTAGGTGTCTTCTTGGAAGTATATGGGCAAAGTAATCACCCCCGTGACAGGGATTGGAACCCCATCAATGCCGACTATAGGCCATTTGCTAGGCGTTAGCTCATTATCAGGTCATTTCATGAGATTGTATGCTTCTAGCGAAAAGAGGTTCACCGCGCTCCCGTTATCGATAAGAGTTCTTCTGATTCCATGACTGGCGATGACGGACGTAACCACCAATGCATCATTGTGCGGATAGACGACGCCTTTCTCATCCTCTTCGGAAAAGGATAATATCATTCGATCCAATATGCCTATCGCATCTCCTTTTTTTGTTATGCCATCACGTGTGCGCTTGTCTCCTTTCGCGGCTGTCAGATGCTCTGATTCATCCATATAAGGGGTTCCTCCCGCGATAATGTTAATCATAGGGATATATTCATCATCAACCGTAAGAGTTTCCCTATCTTTTCCTCTGGGAGCATCATCCTTCTGCGGAACGCGAGGAGGAGCCGGTGGTTCGTCTGCTGTCCTTTTCATGAGATTATTTCTGGCATCTTCTCTTATCTGGGTGGCAAATTCTCCTAAATATCCTTCTTCCACCAAACGTTCTATCGCCGATCTTAACTCCCTGCACGCTTCTGTGGAATAGCCCCTGGCTTTGTGGAATTTACAATAAGCATTCTCCCTTCTCCCTAGAAGCACTCCTGGTTTCGTAGGCGCGGGGTAGCGGATGGGAAGATTTTGCTGTTTCGCTATCGCTAAAATCTCTGCCCTTGGTACATTAAGAGAAGGAAAATCTGGGTCGTACGTCCGATTCTTATAAGAATCCCTGTGACGTCGAGTTGGGGAACCACCATTTTTTCCCTTCGAAAAATGACCCTTTTGTCTGTTGGAGGCCTTGGGGATATGATCCTTCCGCCTGGCGTAATCGTCGATAAAATGGTCGTCAAAAAGGGGCTTCGTGGGAGCAGCGGCAATTTGAGATGTCCCCTGCGGCACATTATACGTCCTATCTCTGTTTTCTTCTTCTTCCATTTTCGCATAATTATGGGCTTTAAGTCTCAACGCATCTAAAGTCACTGGAGGGTCTACCATGAGCGCGTCTTTCAGCTTTCCATAGCGGCAGTTCCTTTTCAGAGCTTCTATAGCAAAATCAATAGTAACGCCCGACGTTAAGGACATTTCCAAATCGAAGCGACTAAGAAATTCCTTTAAGGTTTCTTGAGGCCTTCGTTGTATGTCAAATAACGCAGTGACAGATTTCCAGATTGGAATTGTCGTGCTAAATCTGCTCCGGAATTTAGATTCTAACTGTGAGAAATTATTAATGGATCCACCAGAGAGACCCTCAAACCAGAGACGCGCAACGCCCGATAATGTCATAACAAATATTTGGCATAACGCCGCATCACTGTGGGTCTGGAACTGAACAAAATCCTTCACTTTGTTAATGTGGGAGATGGGATCCTTGGTGCCATCATAAGTATCAGTGGGAAGCTTCACGCGCAGACTGACCCTGTGACGCCTTATACGACGGCTAAATGGGTAGCCCGATGTATCATCAAGAATTTCACACGCCTGACGCGGAGGAGACATTTAGGCCTGACGCCCCCTATTTCGTGGTTCTGGCGTAAGATGTCGTCTAGGAGATCGACTACGGCTCCTGAGTGAATGACTTCGATACCTTCGACTACTGGATCTTTCACTGTACTCGGGAGACAAACTTTTGTTGGCTACTTCCCTCCGTCCGTCCCACCGATTCCTAACCCCCTCAAGCTGCCTGTCTCCTTGCAGGAGGAGACCTTGCGACATTTGTGGTACGTAAGCCTCTACTCTTCCCTGAGTAAACTGCTCAACACTAATCGGAGGATTTCCCGCGGATAAAGGCATCTGGAGGTTTTCTGGAAACAATGGTGATAAAGGTCGATCAGCGACAATAGATGGTGTGAACATGACGCGGGGAGGGAGACTAGATCCAGAAGCACCAGGCGTGACTCTTGCAGCCATTTCAGTCAAATATTCCAGCCGAGAATGAAGGGCCGCTATTTCCATTGCGAAGGGATGTTCACGGTTGAGCACAGATGCCCCCGAAAGAGGAGTGGAGAAATCAGATCCCGCTATCTGAGATGACAAGATGTCCATCTGCGAGGAGGCCAGTCCCCTAGCAATTCCAGCCGAGAGGTCCAGAGATCCCGAAATAATTAGTTGTGTCGTCATAGAGAGATCAGTAGTAGCAAAAGGGAATAACTGTCTGCGGATTGAGAAAGGGATATTAGAGGATGATGATCGGATCGGCTCCGATCCCGTGATCATGACCGTTCCAATCTTCCGACTAGACGGAGCTTGGCTGTTAAGGACGCTCACTTAATATACCAAAGCTCTCAATGAAAGCACCATTTGATAAGATTCAATTTCGATCTTGTAAGATTCAGAGTCGTGCCTGATCGGAACGGTGGCGGTTGGTGCCGGATGTACCTGCAAAGCGCCGGAGGGGGGCTCCGGCATAGACACTCCGATGCTTAAGTCAGTTCGGGTTTCAAAAATAATAGAGGTTCGTCTAAGTGATCTCGATCTTACCTTCTGATTGGAAAAGTAGGGGTATTTATAGGCCTATTCGGCGATACCTGGCGATAATAATCCAGGCGATGTCTGATGGTGACGTCACAAGCGATACCGATGGATGACGTCATGAGCGATCACTGAAAGGGTCTTGTTGTCACCAAGATAGGCATACTTCAGGTGTGAAGGTAGTTCTTTCAGGTTTAGGGCGGGAGCTTGAATGATAGAAGAAGGAAGCTTGACATGCTCAGCACTATAGGGAGCGAGGGCTGGAGATGTCAAATGATCAATAGGTAGAGCATCAAGGGATGCGACCACAGAATGAAGTTCTGGAGTGGTAACGTGCGCGATGGCAATCCCTTCGAGTGCTTCTGAAGTAATACTTTTCTCGAGGGCAAGTCGGAGAGGGTTGTCCAGGGCTGGATCGGAAACATCCTCAACACAGGAGTCAATAACATCGACGAAGTTAATGCTGGCAAAATCAGTAGGGTGTCGCATAGCTTCAATCATATCAAATTTGATGATCTCGCCATCAAATTCGAGAGTAATCGATGCATCATGAACATCAATCTTGGCATGCGCTGTGGCGAGAAACGGGCGTCCAAGGAGAATATCCGAAGGCTTGGTTGATTCTCATTCAGCAATGGTAATAACATAAAAATCAGCAGGGTATAGAAAATCTCCTACTTGCACGAGGACATCTTCTAGAATACCTTCAGGGTAGACAATGGATCGGTCGGCCAACTGGATAACAAAGCGGGTTTCCTTCAATGGACCCAGGCCTAGACTGTTATAAACTGTCAAAGGCATAACGTTTATGCCTGCGCCTAGATCGCACATAGCTTTTCCAAGTTCGATCGATCCAATCTTACATGGAATAACAAACATACCCTGATCTTTACATTTCAGAGGCAATTTCTGTTGGATATGGGCAGTAGCATTTGCTCCCACACTTATCTTGTTCACCCCGGCCAAATGACATTTGTTGGTACAAAGAGTTTTGAGGAACTTGGCATAACGGGGCATATTTTTTATTGCTTGAATCAAAGGGATATTGACAAGAACCTTACTGAACATATCAATTATTTCTCAATCATCCTTCTCCTTTTTCAATTTGACCAACCGTTGGGGAAATGGAGGCTCAAGGATCTTATGAATGTATTCTTGAGTGAATTCTGGGGGCTTCTTGTCATTCCTCGGAGAACCTCTAGGAGATCGTATTCTGTCAATCATGACATCTGGAATCGTCTCATATTTTCTTGGCTTAATCCCGAGCTCGACTGTTTGTTCGGCGTCGAGATCTGGACTCACTCTGGATGGCAATTCACGCCCACTGCGGAGAGTGACAGTGCAAGCCTCGTGCTTGGGGTTTGCTTCGGTTTGTCCAGGGAGTCTGCCTCTGTTCTTTAATTCTTTCATTTCGGCTGCCATGGTACCCATCTGTTTTTGCATTTCCGTGATGATGTCTTTGTATTTAGTGCAATCTTTGGGTGGTGGAGGTGAAGGAAAAGGTTGATTTGTTTGTGGTGAGGGTTGGTATTGCTGGTTAGGGTACGGTGGTCGAGGTTTAAAGTACTGCATGTTGAGAGGAGGGGGGTGGTTACCATAAGGATGTTGTTGTTCATTAGAGGTTGGCTGTTGAGGCCTGGGTACCCACCCTGGGCTTGGTTGTTTCCAGCCCTGGTTGTAGTTCTGGCCAGGGGGTGAATTGTAATACCCAGCGGTATTCACTTGGATCTCGTCCGGGATATGAGGACAAGCATCCGTGGGGTGATCCGTGTAATTGCAAATTTGGCATGCCTTGACCTGGATCGGTTGTTGAGACGTCATGGTATGTAGCATACCCTGGATAGAAGTCTGTTGCCCTTGTATAGCGGCTACCTGAGCACTCTGGTCGCTACTTGCCCCTCCCAATAGAATGGCATTTTTGGCCATGAGCTCAATTATGGCCTTGGCGGCAGCTGGAGTGAGAGCACTAAGGGATCCATTAGCGGCTGCATGCAACAAGGCTTTATCTTGGGGTCTCAGTCCTTCGGCGAAGTACTGAATAAGACTGTGCTCGGTCAGGTTATGAGAGGGACACAAGGCTTGCATACGCTTGAAGCGTTCATAGTACTGGTCAAGGGTCTCGTCTTCTTTCTGAAGAATAGATACAAGTTGCTTGACTGTCACCATCGCCCTCGATGCAGGGTAGTACTTATCCGTGAAAGCTTTTGTGATCTCAGCCCATAAGTGGATCGAACGTGGAGGGAGGTCATAAAACCAGTCGAGGGCTAAATCTTTGAGTGACCACATAAAAGCTCGGAGCTTGGCCTGCTCGATACTGACATTCGTAGGTTTCATTGCCTCGCAAATAGAATGGAGCTGTTGAAGATGACGATGAGGATTTTCCTTGGCTGTACACGTGTCTTCTCTCAAGAGTCGGGTTGGAAGATCGAAGATCCTTTTTCCCAATTTTCTGGCTATTTAAGGGATCTTCTTCCCCTCGTTATTCTTCGTCTCCTTGCTGTTTTTTCCTCTGATTAGTATTCTGTGATCTCATGGCTAATTCTCATTTTTTAGATACGTTCGCCCGAGATTCTCCACCAACTCCTCCAACTTCTCCTGATTCAGATAATCCTCCTCCGTCGCCTCCCTGGAGGCCGCCTGTTCGCCGACGGTGCCGCAAGAGGCGAAGGAAAGATGCTGCGAAGGCATCTAAATCATTTTTTGATTCTCTTGCTTCTTTCTCTTTGAAGGGGAAAGAAACGTCTTTCCTTCCTAACGAGTCACCACCAAGGGCTCCTTCCGCCTGTTCAGCTGTTAAAGCGGTGTCACCGTCTGTCAAGGAGGAGTCAGATCGATCATCCACACGCGTGGGGGAGAAGGTTAAGGAACCTTTCCCTTTCGCTGGCGAGGATCCATCGCTTTTAGGTGAAGATGATGATGACGTGGTCTACTGCTACGGCATCTCATGGTCTGACGGCGAATAGTTGGGCATACCATGCCTCTTTGTAGATGCTGTATGGCTTTTCCAAATAATAAAATGACATTTTTATTTCTTTTCGCTCTTCTGCCGCTTTTCTTCCTTTATGTTTCCAGGATTATCGCGGGAGTAAGCCTTTCGCTTGATGCAACCGCCTTTCGGTTTTCAGTCAGTAATTGTCTTCTCCCAAAAGACATTGATGACTGCCCACGCGTCCTTTTCCACTCTGCACGTGTTTTATTTTCACAGGCTGTTCCTTTTTTAGGTTTAACCTTTATAAGGAATTTGCTCTTCTCTTTTAGTACTTTTTGCTAATATTTCAAAATTCTTCGTATTTCCTTTCTTCTGTACTTCTTTCTTCCCGAGGGATTTTACTGCAATTGCTCGCCGGTGCCGACGGCCGATTCACTAGTTCTCTGCTCCAGGTATTTTGCTTCTCTATTGCCATAGCTTTACTTTCCATTCCATTATGTCTCGCGCTAGGCCTTCTGCAATTATCGAAAATCCTCTAGATCCCGAAGTCAGGAGAGTTCGTAGTATTTTTTATTGTAATGAGGTTTTGAGGGCTGAGTTAGAGTAGAACGGTATCACTTTTCCCACGGGATATCGCCCCTTTGTCCCATTGAAAGATACTCGGCTCACTGATGCCATGTGGGGGACGTTCTGGTTGGTTTATTTCAAGATGTTTACCTACGGGTTTCGTCTCCCGCTTCATACTTCTCTGATGAAGCTGCTAAACCATTACGATCTCAGTCCCGTTCAAATAACTCCGCCTTCCTGGTGTGGGCTTTACGCCTTTCTTCGCTCGTGTGAGATGAAGCATATTTTCGCTCCATCGCTCGACCTGTTCCGCACGTTTTTCACTTTGAGGTGTCACAACTGCTTAGTGGATATTACCCCAAGATGGAATGGTGCTCTGGTCCGGTTTTTCTGGCGGAATTTTCAAGGTTTCGAAGAGAATGTGGACAACTGGAAAAATGGCTTCTTCACCCTTCGCTTGCCCTCTCAGTATTGGCGCGGTGGTTTCAACCGAGAGATTACCAGTGCCGCTTGGCGAGAACCAGATGTGCTGTCTAGTATGGATGTATCCAATGTTAATGCCTTGTTAGAAATAGAAGGGCCTTTCCGCATTCGGGAATTTGCTCGGTTCAGGCCTTTGTCAGAGTGTGTCGTTGGTGAGTCTTTTTCTTTTATCGCCTTATCGCTTCGACTTTCTTGTCATATTAAAATATTTTATCGGCAGGTAACGCTGAGGGTCGATCTTCCGAGGAAAGTGACACTCCTCTAAACGTGGTGCCGCTTCAGACATTACCTCCTTCTCTTCCACCCGAAGGCTCTAGTCGTCCGCCTATTCCGCCGCAAGGAAGTAGAAACAAAACCGTCGCGACACGTAACACATCTGCCTGACCTTCCCGTTTCCTTGAAAATTGGCTGCCGCCTCACGGTAAGGGAGTGGCCCCAAGTAATCCCGTGATTGAAGAGGTTGACAGTGATAGCGGAAGCATGGATACTGGTTCCGAGCTGCGTCATGCCACCCTTGCCCAACGAATGAAACTTAGGTCCAGAAAAAGTGATCCTGCCACGGAGTCAACCGAGGACGATAGCGAAGAGATCGCTGCCGAAACGGAGCATCTCGTAAAGAGAGTTCGCAAAGAGAAGTCTGACCCACCAGTTCCTTCCGTGGAGGAAATCAATGGGGTTCCTTCCGAGGAATTTGACGCTTCGCACGTTACGGGTCCCTTGCCAGTGACGGAAGTTACCAAGGTGCCCTTTGCCATTCCTCCCAAGGTTAATGAGGCTTCGGTAGTGGTGGGCTCTCCCTCAGTGTCTGGTGGTCCTAGCTCCCCTATTCGCTCCTTTATTCCAGATGTGAACTTACCAACTCCGAATCCGATCGCTCCTCCTCCACGGAAGCCTCAGCCTTTGTTTCTTTCTTCGATTTCGGGCATTGGTGATTCAGCCAAAAATTGCTCTCCTCCTTATATCGCCAATCTTTCCCCTCAAGGTCTTCAAGGCCCCATCGCTTATCAGCTGGACTTGTCTTCCCTTGGCACCGACGGTCTCCGTGCTTTAGGAGTATCGGACCCGTCATCGCGAGAGGAGCCAGTGGGCCCGATAGTGGGGCAAATGTTTACTTCTTCGAAGCACAAAGAAGAGTTCTTGCGGCGTCCTCCCGACGTACAACATTCACGTCTTCTGACTGACATGCTGGCCTGCTTCCGCGAGTTAAACTACTTTTTTGAGGATCAGCGTGACAAGGTTCAGCCTTCTCTTGATTTAAAGGGAGAACTAGATGCTGCTTTAGGGAAGGTAACGGAGTTGTCGCAGCTTCAGGAGCGGACCCGAGCGGAGTTGGACGACTGTCGCGCTGAGCTTGCTCGAGAAAGATCAAAAGGGAAGGCTAAGACAGACCTTCTGGAGGCGGAATTGGTGGTGGCTGACAGAAAGAATATCTTCCTTCGCGAAGAGATAGCATCTCGTGATGCGGATTTGGCCAAAGTGCCTTCAAAGATAGCCTGGTGGAAGAACAAGACCATGGATATTTGTATCGCTGGATTTATGAGTCTCTATCACCAGGGAATTGTTGACTCGTCAGTGCTGACCGATTACGCTTCCAAGAGACTTAAGGATTTGGGCGAAGGTGAAAGAGATCTTCCTTCTTCTGGAGAAAAGCGGAGGAATGGTGATCGCGATGCTCGCGAGGGCCCATGATTAATCGAGGTTGCTCTATTTAGAAGATTTTCCGCTTATTTGTTTCTTTGTCTTGTAATAACGCCTTGTTGTGCGACAATACTTGTATTTGATTGCTATTTGATTTTCATTCCGCCTTTTCGCGTTAACCCAACGCTATTCTTTTAATCAACGCCATCTTGCGTTATCTCCTTTCTTGCGATATCGCTCTTGTTTTTCCTAAGAGATGGTACCTGCTTTTCAGAGCATTTAATGCTTGCTATCCTTTCCTTAGAAAAGTCGTGACTGTGCAGGCTCACGTGTCCATTTCTTCCAGCGCTACGGGCTAGCGTGCTTGAGAACTTTGCCTAAATCGAGGCGTTGTAGCGCTTTTCTAGGATTGCACTCATTACCTGAATCTGTTCCTTATGCCGCTTCCACGCAACGACTGTGGCATTCGTCATTTCGTTCGATCTTTAGGGTTATAAAACCCAATATTTATTCTTTTCCCTTTTCTTTTATCATCCCACTTTATCATATTTTCTTTTAGCCGTCTTATTTTCTCCCCACTATTCAAGGCTCTTTGAAGTGCTTTTCTCTGAAGGTATTTACTTTCTCCTTCATCGTCTTCTTCATCTTTTAATTCTTTAATTCTGCCATGGCTAAGACTCACCGTACTAAGTCAAAATCTGCCGATGAGAAAAGGATGGATATTACGGCTAGTGTTATCACATCTGAGGCCACTCTCCGTGAGCATTTGGCCGCTCATAATGCTGATAGTCCTGATGATTATAAAACCACTGTTGCCCCTGAGTCACTACGTTTGAACAGCATTTTGACGGGCAATCGTAGGGTCATGTATGCGCAAATGTTCCGTTATGGCTTTCGGCTTCCCATTGACTCTTTTGTCAAAGAATTGCTTGTTGCCGGCGATCTGACTCCGGCCCAACTATCCCCAAATGCATATTGTTGTGTTTATGCTTTTCTGGAACTTTGCAAATACAAAGGGATTACTTCCCCTTCCCTTCTACTGCTTAAATCTCTTTTTAAGCTGATGAAATGCCGGGGGGTGATAACGATATCGCCCCATTTTGATGATGACTCTCTGAAGTCTTTTACTTGGAAACTCCTCCATATCGAGCCTTCCGTTGATGCCTGGAAAAAGGAGTTTTTTGTGATAGATCTTCCTGGAGATCTTGGTTCCTGGTGGCGATCTGGGTTTAACCAAAACATGGATGACAACGTCTGGAGCCGACCAGGGACCCTTCCGAAACGTGAGCAAGACTGGTTAAACACATTACTCAAACTGGAAATCAGCGTTCACATTCGTCAAGTGGCTTGTAGAATGGACATTCAATCTTGTGTTAAACGTGACTGTCGCGTTACTCCTTTCTTTGTTATCGCTGATACTAATGCTGACGTTATTTTGTGCTTTCGCAGCGACGGATCCCAACTATAAACCTGAGAGCGTAAGGAGACGCTTGAAAAGGGCTCAAGAGAGAGAAGAAAAAGAGAGAGCTACTTCCACGGAAGCAACTGATAACCCCACCGATCTTCCAGCTACTTCCGCTACTCTTGTTCACGTTTCCTCTTCTTCAGCCGGTGTGAGGGATCCTGACATTCCTTCAGGCGTTCCCCTTGTGACCATCGTTGTTCCTCCTGCCTAGCCTTTTTCTTCTTCCAAGGCTCCTAAGGCCATTGCCAAAGGAAAAAAGAAGAGAAAAACGAGAAGTGTCACCGCTCTTACGCCTTCTCCGGACGTGGCAGGTTCTTCAGAAGTACCTCCTCCCAACGCTATTACGGTAAGGGTGCCTTTTAGCCATGATATGCTATATTTCAATGTCTGTCGCCATCTGATTTCTTTTTTCTATTTCATATCGCGTTTTTGGCAGGACACTATTGCTGTCGCTACCTCCGCTCTTCCCTCAGGCGATATGGATTTGGGCTATGCGCTGACTGGCTCAAAGAAGAGACCTGCGGATGGGTTTGACTCTACGGCTGTTCCCCAGGGAGGGAATCCGTCAGAATTTTTGGAGAACTTGGGCACAGGCGAGACTTTCGAGGTTTCGCCCAATTCTTTTAGTGGTCCCGTTCACGCATATTCCTCCAACATGGGATATCAGGAGGTTATGTCAGATTTTTCAGGCTATCAGCCTCATGGCGTTTATTTTGCTCCAGGAGGTTCGTCCACACAAGCTCGCCCTCCTTTTCCTCTAGCCTTCGTTCGTTCAAGCATCCCCCTATCGTCCCGTTTTGGCGAAGGAGGTACCACCTTTAACTTTGTGGTAGATCTTAGTCCGATAAGTGGGGCCGTTACTGTGACCCATCAAGTTGCACTGTACGATCTACGTAACACTGGTCTGGCGGCACTGGGGGGTGATGGCTCGGATGAGGTTACGACTTTGCTGGCTTCTCAAGTATTGGCGCTGCGACAGAACGAGAAGCCTTCCTTTCCAGGCCTGAGGTTGACAGGTGAACTCATTACTCTCCAACCTTTTTACAAATATGATGCAATTCCATTACTGGGCGGAGGAGGCGCAGCGTCAGGCTGCTTCTCTCTCCTCCTCCTTAGAAGAATTAGCACAAGAGTGGAATGAGAAGAAAAAGTTACTGGAGGAGCGTACGAACTTATTGTTGGCTCATCAGAAGCAGAAAGAAGAACAATCTGTCGCCTTGGCAGCGGAGAGGGCCAAAGTTACTGCCTTGGAGAATGAGAAGTCATCCCTAGCCAAGGAGAAAGCTGCCCTGGAGGAAGAGTCGGCCGATAGGAGCCTGTGGCACGTCGAGCAGACTGCCACTATTTTGGTCACTTGCTTTGAGGAAGTCCACGGGGTCGACGCGTACAAACCCGATGAGGTCACTGCCACCTTCAAACAAAGATCTGGCCACCTTAATGAGGAGGGCTTTCACCAAGCTAAAGCGGCAGGCTGGAAACGGAGGCATCCCGAAGGTTGACTTGCTTCGAGGCTTTACCGCTCTTTCCTTACTGATCAAGCGTCACTAAATTTTTGTTTATTATTTTGACCACCAAAGTTTGTAGCCCCCTTTAAACATTTCGATGTGTTCAAGCCACTTTTATTGCTGACTTTCCTTTTTTTAGTTGCCTCTTTGCAAACTCCTTCGGCGTTATCTTCGCCATGTTTTCCCAATGCGCTTACTTTTCCGAACAGATCCTTAGCGTTCCCACCAAAATTACAGAATTTGGTATTGGGTTAACTTTCTCGATAAGCCTAGCGATATCTCTGCTTACGAGATCCTCACTCCTTCCGCTGCCCGAAAAGTATTCTGCGCATTCTTAATTGTAAATCATCAGTAACAAAAACATGTTACGAGGGATAGTAATTACCCGTAGGAGCCTGTTCGCTGCCATCATAGGCCGTTACCCTGGAACCCGAGGGAATCGCTTTCGCTATCAGCTCTATACTTCACCAGGGATTACACATCTGGTTACTAGCCGGGATTTTGCGATTCTCCGTGTTTCCCTGTTTCACGATCGGCCCTTAAAGTGCCTCGTCTTAGTGAGCTATCGGATCGGGACGGCTATCACAAGGCTAGGGAATTTTCACTTTTGGGCGTTGCCCTCGCGTCTAGAACCGTGTCCTTACTTAATGACCTAGCTGCAGCAGCCTAGTCATTAAGATAGGATTCTTGTTTCTAGAACGGAGTTTCTATTTCTTTGGGGCGTGCCTCGTCTTGCTGGGTCGTCTCCACGAGAACGGTCAGTACAAGAAAAGGACTTTTCACTCCCAAAGATACCGGGTGGTGCCCTCACTTAATGAGCCATCTGATCAAGATCGGTCATCACAAGGATAGGACTTTTTACTTCCCCAAAATACCCCCTTTTTTATCTGCACAAAGGCAACCACAAACTTCCACGAAAGCTCTCTCATCGAGCGTTAGTCATGGTTAGGGTTGACATAAATGAAAGGTGTAGATAAAATAAAATTCTAGAGTAATATAACTTCAAGCGAGCGATATTCCAAGAGTTGGATAAGGGTGTACCATCGAGAGTCTCCAGATGATTGGTTCCTTTCTCGACCACGTGGGTGACGCGATATGGTCCATCCCAGTTTGGACTGAATTTTCCCATGCGTTGCCCTGCCGCTCGCTTGTCTCTGAGCACCAGGTCACCGGCTTTCAGCAACCGTTCTTTGACGCGCCTGTTGTGATAACGGGCCATCTTTCGTTTGTAATGTTGCGTTTTCAGAAGGATTTCCTCTCGAACTTCTGGTAACGCGTCCAGGTTAGCTCGTAACCTTTCCTCATTCAGTTCCTCCCGAAAGTGAGCCACCCGTAGGCTCATGGTTCCAATTTCCACCGGTGTAACGACTTCGGTCCCGAAGGCCAACGCGAAAGGTGTTTCTCCGGTGGTAGTCTTAACGGTCATGCGGTACGCCCACATCATGTATGGTAGCTCATCAACCCATTTCTTTTTAGACCCTTCTAGGTTTTTCTTGATGCCGCTAAGGATGCTCCGATTAGTTACTTCCGCCTGTCCATTAGTTTGCGGATGAGCCACGGAGGAAAAGCGTTGCTCGATTCCAAATTCTGAGCACTGGTCTTTGAAGAACTGGCTGGTGAACTACGTCCCATTATCGCTGACAAGGATATACGAGGTACGCCAAACCTCATGATAACTTGATATTTGAGGAAACGCCAAGTTTTTTCTGCCGTGATTGTGGCGACCGCTTCAGCTTCTGCCCACTTAGTGAAATAGTCTACCGCCACTATCACAAATTTCAGTTGAGACCTGGCCTTTGGGAATGGGCCTAGGATATCGATCCCCCATCTAGCAAAAGGACAAGGGGCGATAATTTCAGATATTTCAGTGGCAGGCCACCGAGGAATCTTGGCAAACTCCTGGCACTTAGGGCAGGTTTGTACATAGTTGTGGCAATCTCCTCGGATGGTGGGCCAGTAGAATCCGGATCGAAAAACTTGTGCCGCTAAGGTACCGCCTGACACGTGCATACCACATACCCCTTCATGGATTTCGCGCAAGGTGTGAAGACCCTCTTGTTCAGTTATACATTTGGCGGCAGGGTGAGAAAAACACCTTCGAATCAGATCCCCGTCATAGTATGTACAGCGAGCTGCCTGTCTCAGTACCTTCTTCTTTTCAGCGGTTTCCTCAGGCAGTTCCTCGTGTTTCAAGAATTTGATTACGGGAATTCGCCAGTCGCTCTCACGCTCCTCCACACATAAAGACGCTTGCTCTTCCATGAAGGATGGTACCGATAGTTCACGATAATATACGCCTTTGGGTATGGACGCTTCCGGATTCGCGGCCAATTTGGCTAGATTGTCAGCTTCAGCGTTTTCCTCCCTGGGGATATGCTCGAAGCTGATTTGCATACCCTCTTTCTTTATTTCCAACAATTCTCGCTTTACTTTGGTGAGATATTGAATCATGATGGGTTCCCGAGCCTGAGAGTGCCCCAAGACCTGGTCAATTATCAACTTGGAATCACCACAGATTTTTAGACGCAGGTCTCCTGTTCTTCCGGTATCGTGCCTCCCTTTAGAGGAAAGTACTTTCCCTATTCTGAGCCCGGCTAGCAACGCCTCATACTCTGCCGCGTTATTAGATAACGGTTGTAGGATTCGAATGGCGTATCATATTTGCATATCGTGCGGCCCATTTATAAAGATTCCAGCTCCAGCCAGCTTTTGGTTTTTGGCTCCATCCACATGGACGATCCAGAGGTCCGTGTAGGTTTCCGGAAACGGGAGATCCATATCACCCCATTCCGCTTCAGGTATGCCGTCCAAAGGATCCTCTGTAAAGGTACATTCCGCTATGAAATCAGCCAGGATCTGAGCCTTTACGGACGGTCGAGACTGATACCTCAATCCGTACTGTTCTAATTCGAGTGCCCAAATCAACATTCTTCCGAAAGATTCAGGCTTTCGGAATATTCTTTTCAGAGGCTGGTCCGTGAGCACGATAACGGAATAAGACTGAAAATATCGATCCATTTTGCGGGTGGCTTGTATAAGAGCGAACGCTATCTTTTCAATTCGGGCGTATCGCAACTCCGCATCCTTTAGGACGTGGCTCACAAAATAGACCGGGCGATGAGAGTGGTTATCATCGCGAATGAGGACGGCACTGACCACTTCGTCCGCAGCGCCAAGATATAGATACAAGGTATCGCCTACTTTAGGTCTCGTCAATAATAAGTCAGACGATAGGTAATCCTTTAGCCCGATGAATGCCTCCTCACATTCCGGGGTCCACCCGAACGAGGCTTTCTGGCGTATGACTTTGAAAAAAGGGAGACACTTCTCTCCTTGCTTGGAAATGAATCGCCCAAGGGCAATGACTCGCCCTGTTAGCCTTTGCACCTCTTTAATGTTGAAATGCAAACATGCATTTTCGGGGATTTAACTTCATGCGATACCTTTTCATTACGTCAAAGACTTCTTTTAAGTCTCGTATGTGATCTTGAAAGCTTGCGCTCTTCACCAATATATCGTCAACGTACGCTTCCACATTCCTCCCTATTTGCTCTTCGAATATCTTGTTGGCCATACGTTGGAACGTAGCCCCGGTGTTCTTCAGCCCAAACGGCATTGCCGTATAACAGTAGGTGGCCTTTGGAGTGAGAAACGCAGTCTTTTCTTCATCTTCCCGGGCCATGGGGATCTGATGGTATCCAGAGTTGGCGTCCAATGAGCTTAGATAAGCGTATCCAGCGGTCTGATCAACTAACTTATCTATGCGAGGAAGCGGGTAGCAATCCTTAGGGCAGGCATCATTTAAATCTGTGAAGTCGATGCACATGCGCCAATCCCCATTGGGCTTAGGAACAAGGACAGGGTTCGCTAGCCAGGTGGGATATTGAACTTCGCGGATAAACCCTGCGTCAAGGAGCTTTGCTACCTCCTTATCTACAGCTAACGCCTTTTCATTAGAGAACGCGCGTCGCTTTTGCTGTACCGACCTGGCATCTGGGTCCACATTGAGCCGATGTTCGGCTATTTCCCGCGATATACCTGGCATGTCGGAGGGTTTCCACGCGAAATCTCCTTGGCATTTGTTCAGCAGCCGGGCCAGTTGAAGGTTTTCCGCTGGGCTGAGTTTTTCACTGATCAGGAAACTGGCTTCCTCTATACCGATTGCCAGAATGGGTACCATTTTTTCCAGAGGTTGAGCGCGCTTCTCGTCACTCGGCTCATAGGGGTCCGCTGCTATACATACGTACCTATCGCAGCTTCTTTGAGTCATGAGCGAGTAGCATTCCGCCGCCAGCTTTTGATCGCCCTTTACGGATACTACCCCATCCCAGGAGGGCTATTTCATCTTTAAATGCTTCTGAGATATCACCGCTCCAAAGCGGTTGAGGAAAGGTCGTCCGAGTACGACATTGTAAGGCAAATTCAGATCCACGACAAGGAACAATAGGTTCTCTGATCGTTTGTAGGTGTCTGCTTGGAAGTATATGGGCAAACGAACCACCGGCTCCTCCTAAGAGTTTCCCTATCTTTTCCTCTGGGAGCATCATCCTTCTGCGGAACGTGAGGAGGAGCCAGTGGTTCGTGTGCTGTCCTTTTCATGAGATTATTTCTGGCATCTTCTCTTATCTGGGTGGCAAATTCTCCTAAATATCCTTCTTCCACCAAACGTTCTATCGCCGATCTTAACTCCCTGCACGCTTCTGTGGAATGGCCCCTGGCTTTGTGGAATTTACAATAAGCATTCTCCCTTCTCCCTAGAAGCACTCCTGGTTTCGTAGGCGCGGGGTAGCGGATGGGAAGATTTCGCTGTTCCGCTATCGCTAAAATCTCTGCCCTTGGTACATTAAGAGAAGGAAAATCTGGGTCGTACGTCCAATTCTTATAAGAATCCCCGTGATGTCGAGTGGGGGAACCACCGGTTTTTCCCTTCGAAAAATGACCCTTTTGTCTGTTGGAGGCCTTGGGGATATGATCCTTCCGCCTGGCGTAATCGTCGATAAAATGGTCGTCAGGAAGGGGCTTCGTGGGAGCAGCGGCAATTTGAGATGTCCCCTGCGGCACATTATACGTCCTATCTCTGTTTTCTTCTTCTTCCATTTTTGCATAATTATGGGCTTTAAGTCTCAACGCATCTAAAGTCACTGGAGGGTCCACCATGAGCACGTCTTTCAGCTTTCCATAGCGGCAGTTCCTTTTCAGAGCTTCTATAGCAAAATCAATAGTAACGCCCGGCGTTAAGGACATTTCCAAACCGAAGCGACTAACAAATTCCTTTAAGGTTTCTTGAGACCTTCGTTGTATGTCAAATAACGCGGCGACAGATTTCCGGATTGGAATTGCCGTGCTAAATCTGCTCCGAAATTTAGATTCTAACTGTGAGAAATTATTAATGGATCCACCAAAGACGCGCAACGCCCGATAATGTCATAACAAATATTTGGCATAACACCGCATCACTGTGGGTCTGGAACTGAACAAAATCCTTCACTTTGTTAATGTGGGAGATGGGATCCTTGGTGCCATCATAAGTATCAGTGGGAAGCTTCACGCGTCGACTGACCCTGTGACGCCTTATACGGCGGCTAAATGGGTAGCCCGATGTATCATCAAGAATTTCACGCGCCTGACGCGGAGGAGACATTTCGGCCTGACGCCTCCTATTTCGTGGTTCTGGCGTAAGATGTCGTCTAGGAGATCGACTACGACTCCTGAGTGAACGACTTCGATACCTTCGACTACTGGATCTTTCACTGTACTCGGGAGACAAACTTCTGTTGGCTCCTTCCCTCTGTCCGTCCCACCGGTTCCTAACCCCCTCAAGCTGCCTGTCTCCTTGCAGGAGGAGACCTTGCGGCATTTGTGGTACGTAAGCCTCTACTCTTCCCTGAGTAAACTGCTCAACACTAATCGGAGGATTTCCCGCGGATAAAGGCATCTGGAGGTTTTCTGGAAATAACGGTGATAAAGGTCGATCAGCGACAATAGATGGTGTGAACATGACGAGGGGAAGGAGACTAGATCCAGAAGCACCAGGCGTGACTCTTGCAGCCATTTCAGTCAAATATTCCAGCCGAGAACGAAGGGCCGCTATTTCCATTGCGAAGGGATGTTCACGGTTGAGCACAGATGCCCCCGAAAGAGGAATGGAGAAATCAAATCCCGCTATCTGAGATGACAAGATGTCCGTCTGCGAGGAGGCCAGTCCCCCAGCAATTCCAGCCGAGAGGTCCAGAGATCCCAAAATAATTAGTTGTGTTGTCATAGAGAGATCAGTAGTAGCAAAAGGGAATAACTGTCTGCGGATTGAGAAAGGGATATTAGAGGATGATGATCGGATCGGCTCCGATCCCGTGATCATGACCGTTCCAATCTTCCGACTAGACGGAGCTTGGCTGTTAAGGACGCTCACTTAATATACCAAAGCTCTCAATGAAAGCACCATTTGATAAGATTCAATTTTGATCTTGTAAGATTCGGAGTCGTGCCTGATCGGAACGGTGGCGGTTGGTGCCGGATGTACCTGCAAAGCGCCGGAGGGGGGGCTCCGGCGTAGACACTCCGATGCTTAAGTCAGTTCGGGTTTCAAAAATAACAAAGGTTCGTCTGAGTGATCTCAATCTTACCTTCTGATTGGAAAAGTAGGGGTATTTATAGGCCTATTCGGCGATACCTGGTGATAACAATCCAGGCGATGTCTGATGGTGACGTCACAAGCGATACCGATGGATGACGTCATGAGCGATATCTGACGGGGCTGCCGGGAACGATAACCTCGTGGGTCCCTAGGATGGGATGGTGCCGTGCGTGTAGAGTCGCGTGAGTCCCCCCCCGCTGATGTCGACCATCCTAGGAATCCTTCGCCGATTCTGGGGCAATATGAAGATATCCTACGGGTCATAGGGGAAATCGTCCCGGCGGGAGCCGCAAGTGTGGTAGCACCGTTAGAGCTGTCTTGATTGTTATCAACGTGAAGTCATCCATAAAGACCTCGATACCGTCCTCAATGAATTCTGAGAAGATACTCATCATACAGCGCTGGAAAGTAGCGGGGGCGTTACAAAGACCAAAGGGCATTCGGCGATACGCGAAGGTTCCAAAAGGGCAAGTAAAAGTGGTCTTTTCCTGGTCCTCTAGAGCAACTGGGATCTGATGGAATCCGAAATAGCCGTCTAGACAGCAGTAGTGTGTCTTGCCCACGAGACGTTCCAACATCTGGTCGATGAATGGAAGCGGGAAATGATCCTTCCTTGTGGCAGCGTTGAGACGCCGATAGTCAATACACACTCTCCAGCTATTTTGGATTCGGATTGGGATGGATTCACCATCTTGGCCTAGAGTGATGGTAATGCCAGATTTCTTTGGCACGACCTAGATAGGGCTGACCCAGGGGCTATCAGATATGGGGTAGATGACACCAGCATCTAATAATTTCAGCACTTCTTTCTTCACTACTTCCATCATGGGAGGGTTCAACCGACGTTGAGGCTGATGAACTATTTTGTTGGTATCATCAAGATAGATTCGGTGGGTGCACAGGGCTGGAGATAGGCCCTTGATATCGGTAATAGTCCAGCCGATAGCTTGCTTGTATTCTTTCAATAGATCGATCAATTCCGTTTCTTCCTTCTCACTTAATTTGTTCGAGACAATCACTGAAAGGGTCTTGTTGTCACCAAGATAGGCATACTTCAGGTGTGAAGGTAGTTCTTTCAAGTCTAGGGCGGGAGCTTGAATGATAGAAGAAGGAAGCTTGACATGCTCAGCACTATAGGGAGCGAGGGCTGGAGATGTCGAATGACCAATAGGTAGAGCATCAAGGGATGCGACCATAGATGAAGTTCTGGAGTGGTAACGTGCGCGATGGCAATCCCTTCGAGTGCTTCTGAAGTAATACTTTTCTCGAGGGCAAGTCGGAGGGGGTTGTCCAGGGCTGGATCGGAAACATCCTCAACACAGGAGTCAATAACATCGACGAAGTTAACGCTGGCAAAATCAGTAGGGTGTCGCATAGCTTCAATCATATCAAATTTGATGATCTCGCCATCAAATTCGAGAGTAATCGATGCATCATGAACATCAATCTTGGCATGCGCTGTGGCGAGAAACGGACGTCCAAGGAGAATATCCGAAGGCTTGGTTGATTCTCCTTCAGCCATGGTAATAACATAAAAATCAGCAGGGTATAGAAAATCTCCTACTTGCACGAGGACATCTTCTATAATACCTTCAGGGTAGACAATGGATCGGTCGGCCAACTGGATAACAAGACGGGTTTCCTTCAATGGACCCAGGCCTAGACTGTTATAAACTGTCAAAGGCATAACGTTTATGCCTGCGCCTAGATCGTACATAGCTTTTCCAAGTTCGATCGATCCAATCTTACATGGAATAACAAACATACCCTGATCTTTACATTTCGAAGGCAATTTCTGTTGGATATGGGCAGTAGCATTTGCTCCCACACTTATCTTGTTGACCCCGGCCAAATGACATTTGTTGGTGCAAAGAGTTTTGAGGAACTTGGCATAACGGGGCACATTTTTTATTGCTTGAATCAAAGGGATATTGACAAGAACCTTACTGAACATATCAAATATTTCTCGGTCATCCTTCTCCTTTTTCAATTTGACCAACCGTTGGGGAAATGGAGGCTCAAGGATCTTATGAATGTATTCTTGAGTGAATTCTGGGGGCTTCTTGTCATTCCTCGGAGAACCTCTAGGAGATCGTATTCTGTCAATCATGACATCTGGAATCGTCTCATTTTTTCTTGGCTTAATCCCGAGCTCGACTGTTTGTTCGGCGTCGAGATCTGGACTCACTCTGGATGGCAATTCACGCCCACTGCGGAGAGTGACAACGCAAGCCTCGTGCTTGGGGTTTGCTTCGGTTTGTCCAGGGAGTCTGCCTCTGTTCTATAATTCTTTCATTTCGGTTGCCATGGTACCCATCTGCTTTTGCATTTCCGTGATGATGTCTTTGTATTTAGTGCAATCTTTGGGTGGTGGAGGTGAAGGAAAAGGTTGATTTGTTTGTGGTGAGGGTTGGTATTGCTGGTTAGGGTACGGTGATCGAGGTTTAAAGTACCGCATGTTGAGAGGAGAGGGGTGGTTACCATAAGGATGTTGTTGTTGATTAGAGTTTGGCTATTGAGGGCTGGGTACCCACCCTGGGCTTGGTTGTTTCCAGCCCTGGTTGTAGTTCTGGCCAGGGGGTGAATTGTAATACCCAGCGGTATTCACTTGGATCTCGTCCGGGATATGAGGACAAGCATCCGTGGGGTGATCCGTGTAATTGCAAATTTGGCATGCCTTGACCTGGATCGACTGTTGAGACGTCATGGTATGTAGCATGCCCTGGATAGAAGTCAGTTGCCCTTGCATAGCGGCTACCTGAGCACTTTGATCGCTACTTGCCCCTCCCAATAGAATGGCATTTTTGGCCATGAGCTCAATTATGGCCTTGGCGGCAGCTGGAGTGAGAGCACTAAGGGATCCATTAGCGGCTGCATGCAACAAGGCTTTATCATGGGGTCTCAGTCCTTCGGCGAAGTACTGAATAAGACCGTGCTCGGTCAGGTTATGAGAGGGACACAAGGCTTGCATACGCTTGAAGCGTTCATAGTACTGGTCAAGGGTCTCGTCTTCTTTCTGAAGAATAGATACAAGTTGCTTGACTGTCACCATCGCCCTGGATGCAGGGTAGTACTTATCCGTGAAAGCTTTTGTCATCTCAGCCTATGAGTGGATCGAATGTGGAGGGAGGTCATAAAACCAGTCGAGGGCTAAATCTTTGAGTGACCACATAAAAGCTCGGAGCATGGCCTGCTCGATACTAACATTCGTAGGTTTCATTGCCTCGCAAATAGAATGGAGCTGTTGAAGATGGCGATGAGGATTTTCCTTGGTAGCACCTCGGAAAATAGGGAGATGGTGCATGACAGCGGACTTGAGTGTCCAGTCGTGAGGTACTTCAGGCCAATCGATGCAGCTACTGGGCGCTTCTAGGGCGGCATTAAGATCATCGATGGTCTGAGCAACAGGAGGAACTACGTCCTCATTTCCTCCAGGAGGAGGTGGTGGTGGATCTTCCATTTCAGATGTCGGAGGCTGGATAGACTCAACACGGTCGAGGGCTCGATGTAAAGATGCGATTTCTTCCTGAAACAGGCTTTGAAGAGTATCAAGATCTGAAAGGTTTCTGTCGAGAAGCGGGACAGGAGCTCTACTCCGGAGAGAAGGTAATCCTCTGGCTTGCCTTCGGAGTTCTCTTTCTGTCCTAGTGAGCTCTGGATCGTAAGGCAGTAGATCTAAAGCAGATCTCCTGGTCATACAAGGAAAAACAAAATATTAGAACCGTCAATCCCCGGCAACGGCGCCAAAATTTGATCGTCACTCAAAAGTAATATTTTCTGCTATCAAAATGCACAACAAATGTGTATAGGGAAAATCAAAGTCGAACCACAAGGATTAATGGTAATATTCTGTTCGTAGTGTATGTCCAGGTCTAAACAGTAACAAGTAACACTGGGGGGGGGAGGGGGGGGTGGGGTTGGGGCTGGCTAATGAAATTAACCAGCGAGATTTGGATACTAAAGCTAACAAGTGAATGAAATAGAGTAAAAATTATCTAAAGGCAATAAAACAGTATCACAAGAGGGGTAAATCAGATGATAGGAAAGAGTCTTAGCAAAGTGATTCCGCGGGTTGCGTCTAGGTCTAGTTGGTCATCAGCTCAAGGATATTCCACTCTCACAGTGCAGACGTGCTATAGAGGCCAGGTACGCTTAGGCCTCCTGTCTACCTTTGTAAGAGAAGTCTCGCCCAAGGTACGCTTATGGGCAAGACCTTGACACTCCGTCCTTCCCCAAGGTTCGCTTATGGGGAGATCCAGAGGCCCATGAAGTGGAGGAAGACATGTCTAGGGCAAGACGTTGTCAGATCCACCCTAGTTAACCTCCAGCCCTAGCCGGATTGGACCAGCAACCTGATGACTCCAGGCTAGGTGCCTACTGATTCTAAAGAAATGGCAGTAATTACAAAGGAAAATACAGCAGTTGATCAGGCTTCTATAGATCCAGTGCAATATGACAGTAAAATGGCAAGAGATTGAATACACGCATAAGAGTTTATGAAGAACATTAAGGCTTCACAACTACCCTTGCAACCCTTGGAAAAACCTTTGCTAAGACAAAGAGATCTAGCTACTCATACTCATAATAACATAAATATAAATAGATTCAATAGCAAACATAAAAGGGAAAATAAAAAAATGGGAAGAAAACTATTAAATACCAGCCGGAGTGAAAAGCTCCGGTGAAAGAGTAAGGCTGGCCGGCGGCTACAGCTTGAAGATGGAGGAACAAATCCCAAAGAAGACTAAAAAATAGAAAGTATGCTGATTTCTGCCTCCTACCAATGTCGCTTACCCTAAAAATCCTAAAGTTACTGCTTATATACAACCTTAAGCTAACTAGAGAACAAATCCAGCTAAGGAAAGAAGACAAAATGGAAGGAAAGGGACAGCTGGGCTAGACCACGTCCTAGGGAGAATATTCCTAGGACGCTCAAAAAGGGATCAGAGAGGAATCTCGCTGGCGTCTCTCTTCGTGCGCTCCAAGATGGATTGCAAGCACGTGCGGCTTCTGATCGAGGGCAAAACGTAACACTTTTCGGCTTCACAGATATTCCAGGGCTGGACACGAATGCGCGCATCTAAGGCTCGACTAAGGAAATACGTCTAGGCCGCGACGAAGACTGGGAGACTTCCAAACCTGCTCAATTCCATCCCAAGGCGTGTGCTTTCTGCCTTTTTCTCCTCCAGGGTTGGATATGGAAAAAAGTATTGAAAATAGAGCAAGTTAGTAGCATCAAGGAGGGAAAATATGCAAAATTAAAGAGAAAATATCTAGAAAACACACGCATATCAGTGACTGATGCTTGGGCTTTGTCTAGTAACCTGTCTATGGCGTCCGACAAGGATAGTGCTCACGATGCTGAGTCGACGATAGTGTTGAAAGGAGCAAGGACAACAGCTGCAAAATTTTCTAAGGATTGCGCTTCTCGTCTCTACGAGCTAGTGGTCACCTACGAACTGGGTGGTGCTGAATTTTAGGTCATTCTAGGTACAGGTGGTGGGCTTCTCGGTGGTCAGGATCTAGAGAGGGTTGTGTTGATGGCTGATGACGTAGGCGGTGAAGATCTTTTTTGGTATTGGGCTAGATATTTGGCTATGATTGAGGTTTTAGACCTTGGCATTATAACTGCAACGGTTGTTGGGAGGTTGGGGTAAAGCGGTTGTCTTAGGAAGGGGGGAGCAGTTGTGTTTGAAGAGGGAAAGGAGTTATGGAAATGGGGAAAGTGTTCCCTTATTCTCCGTGCTTTTATACATTCTAAGGTACACATGTTGAAAAGGAGCTTTCTTAGCCAACGGTAGTGTTCCCTTATTCTCCGTGCTTTTATACATTCTAAGGTACACATGTTGAAAATGAGTTATGGAAATGGGGAAACTGTTCCCTTATTCTCCCTGTTTTTATACATTCTAAGGTACACATGTTGAAAATGAGCTTTCTTAGCCAACGGTGTTTTGCTATATGAACTTCCTTTTCTTGGCCAAGCCTAACGTTCTTGGCTCCTTTTGGTACCCTGCGCAGAAAACATAAGATTTAATCAGAATTTAATTCATTTTCTATTACAAGGTTTTAAACATTGAATCTTTTCACAAGATCTGTTGAAATGGCTGATCCTTCTTTTATTTACTTCTGTTTCTTTTCCTTTATCCTCCTGATAAGATCACAGTCAAGTAAGTCATTTCCACACAGGTCAGAAATTCCATTAGCAGGTGGTTTATAAATATTAATGAAATTCAAGCTGTGCATCTCGCTTGATTTCTTCACTGCATCATACATGTTAAACTTAATTGTTTGCCCACAATATTCAAGGGTTAAGGATCCATGAAAAACATCAATCAACAGTTAAAAAAGGTCTTCCCAAGAGGACATCATAATTATTTGTAGAAAAATTCGTATTCATATCAACAACATAAAAATCGACAAGATAGATAAAATCATTGACATGGACTAGAATGTCCTCAACAACTCCCTGGGATAGATGATGGATCTATCTGCTATTTGTATCACTGTTCTGGTATCCTTCATGGTTCCGATGTTAAGCCTTTCATATTCTGCAAATGAAAGTACGTTGATTTCAGCTCCCAAGTCACACAAGGTTTTTTCTACCTTCTTGTCTCCTATCTTGCAAGGAATGTCAAATGTACCTTGATCCGTGCACTTCTCTAGGAGTCTGGACTGGATTACCGAAGAGACAATCTTCATTAGGCCATCCTGTTCAAAACCTGCAAGTTTCTTTTTGTCAGAGCATAAACTTTTAAGGAATTTAGCATAGCTGGGAATTTTAGCAATCAATTCAAGCATTGGAATATTAATTGCCACTTTTCTAAATATTTCCATAAAGTATTTTTCCTCTCTCCTTTTTCATCTTAGAGAGAGCAGGTGGGAAAGGTGGAGGTGCATCGTTCTTCTTTGGTCTGATGGTTTCTTCGCTCTTCTTAGCCTCCTTTTCAACTTTCCCTGCCTATCTTTCTACCTCAGCATCTTCTTTGGCCAAGAAGGGTTCATCCTCTATGGCTATGATCTTTTCTGCTTCTTCCATTTCTTCTGCCTCTTCCTCCTCAATTTTTTCTAGAGATTTTTACTTATATTTCTTGTCAAATTCCATCACCTCTTCCCAATTCTTATGCCTCTGCTTCTTCTTCTCTTGTTCAAGGGCCATAGTTTCTGCTCTTTCGGGCAAGTGTACACCACTTCTTAAACTGATTGCACTCACATTGTGCTTGGGGTTGTCTATCGTTCTAGATGGTAACTTCCCTTGCTTCTACTTATCTTCTAGTAGCAACTTCAGTTGTTTCTAGAATTCAACAAGCATGACACTGTGTTAAGCAAAGGTTTTGTTTATTTCATCATCACGTGTGGGAGCAGTAATCTGTAATGGTTGTGGGGGTGTAGGCAGTTGTAGGGGATGGTTATTCTGGTTCTGTGGTGGTCTAGGAACAATGTTTTGAAGGTTGAATGGTGGTTGTTGTGATTGGTTTGGGAGAGTGGAATTGGTTTAAGGTTGATTTTGAGTCCATCTGAAATTTGGGTCATGCCTCCATCCGGGATTGTAGGTATTTGAGTAAGGATTGTTGTTTGGAGGGTACTTTCTTTGTTGGTTCTGATTGAAACCATAAGCAGCGTTTAACTAGGTGGTGACCTCCTCTACTGTAGGTGCTTGAAGTATGGAACAATGATTGGTGTGGTGGTCAGTTTGGCAACATACTCCGCATACAATCACAGTATTGCCTTGGCTGCTTTCTTGGTTAAGAACACCTGTAGAAAGATTTTGAATGAAATTAGCAATGCTAGAAATTTGTTGTTTCATAACAACTGAATTAACAGAAGAAGTAGTAGGATTAGAACGCTCTGAGCCGCCAAAATTGCAGCAGTTCTCAGCCATCGTTTGGAGTAGTTGTTTAGCTCGGATAGGAGTGACAGCTAGCAATGCTCCTCCAGCAGCAACATCTACTCTTTGTTTATCGCTTTGTCCCATTCCATCATAGAAGTACTGAATAAGGGTCTGATCAGGCACTCTATGTGTAGGACAAATGTCCTGCAAATCCTTGAACCTTTGGTGGTATTCTCCAAAATTCTCGGTTCCTCTTCGTTGGATGGAAATGAGATTTTTCCTTGCTGCTCCAGCTTTGGTTGCGTTGAAAATTTCATGACTATATTTAAGAAATGTGTCTTTAAAGCTTGTACAGTTGAACAATTTGAAAATAGAAGGTGGAAAATGATTGAAAGGTTCAAGTTAAGTAGTGACCTTTCGTTTCAATTTGTATGAGGATCGTCATAAATGGATACCGATATTCATGAGAGAACTTTTTGGCGGGTATGTCTACTGCTCAACACTCAGAAAGTATTAGCTCTTTCTTTGACAAATACTTGCAAAGAAAAACTGCATTAAAAGAGTTTTTAGAACAAAACAAAGCATTTCTACAAGAGAAATTTGAAGAAGAAGCAAAAGCTGATTTTGAAACTTGGCATAAACGGCCAGGTTTAAAATCCCCATCTCCCTTTGGCAAACAAATGGGAGCATTATATACACATGCAATATTTAAGAAGTTTCAGATTGAGGTTTTGGGCATAGTTGCTTGCCATCCTAGGGAAGAGAGTGATGATAGGGACACTAAAACTTTCAGTGTCCAAGATTTTGAAGAGAACCAAGATTTTAATGTTGTGTGGAATGAAACGACATCATATATATGTTGCTCATGTCATTTATTTGAGTTCAATGGTTTTCTTTGTAGACATGTGTTGATTGTTTTGCAAATGTCCGGTGCGTATAGCATTCCATCTTAGTATATATTGAAGCGTTGGACGAAGGATGCAAAGAGTAGACAAGCTATGAGAGAACCATTAGACATGGTTGAGTCTAGGGGTCAACGGTTCAAGGATCTATGTCGTCGGGCCTTTAAATTGGGAGATGAAGCTTCTTCATGTGAGCAGACCTATAATATTGCATTTAATGCACGAGGAAGCTTTGAGAAAGTGTGAGAAAGTTAACAATTCATTTCAGAGCGTTATAGAGCTGCAGTTGCCATCTTCTAACTATTCTTACGAGTCCGTGGATGTTAATCAATCTATTGGTATGGCTAGTGCAAACAAAAGGACTGGGATGACAGAAAAGAAACAGGTCGACCATTACATAAGAGCAATAAGCAATCTTTCTTGTTTCTGGTAAAACTTCTAGTACTTGATTAGATAATGGGAACTCTTTTATGGTTGGAAGACTACTTATTAGGCACCATTACATAGGAGCAATAGCGAAGCTGAAACTGTATAAGACCTCTTACTTTACAAAAGCTGAAACTTTTTTTCTAATTTGGTACCTGCATTTGTTTTAAAATATGTATATTTTTGTCTTATTGCGTTGGTTGGTTTGGCAGGGAAACAGCTTGGGGAGTAAAATGACTGTTTTTAGATATTATATCGGTGGGAAACTTATTATGACATTGAATGAATGGTTGTATGTTGGTGGGACTGAATTTGAGTATGTAGTTGATGCTGATTTTGTTTCATTTTTTACAATACTGGACAAGTGTGGTGAACTTCATTTTACTAACATTAAGAAGTTATGGTATGTTGAACACTGTGCTGGTATGGGGTTAAGAGAAACCCTTAAAGTGTTAGATGGTGATAATACTTTCGGGGGTTTCATTAAGTATGTACTTGAAAATGCTGATGTGAATATATATGTAGAGCATGGTTCCTTACTGCATCCTTATTTTGATGCTCAAAATCTGAAGACCATGTGTGATAGGCTGGGCATATCAGAACATGGACATAGGGTAGGTGGTGTAAGTGAGGAAGGTGGGTCCAGTAAGGGTAAATGTGTTGTTGAGGAGGGGGAGTTTGATGGATATGATACGGAGCATGGGGAGAGTGAATACAAGTGTGATGAAATAGGTAACAATGAAAGAGACCATACAGGTAATGATTACTGGATTGACTGTCCATACCTGTCTGCTGAAGAGGACGAGGAGTTAACTAACTTCCGTGAGAAGAAGAAAGGATTTCGTTCCATGAAGGGAAAAAAGAACAAGAGAAAGCAATGTGTAGAGGAAGAAACAGATGTCCAAATACCAGCAACAGAATATTGTGGCCCAAGTAGGGTGGGTGGTCTAGAGGTTCATGGGCCAACAGAAGCATGTGGCCCAAGTGGAGTGTGTGGCCCAAATAGTGCAAATGGTAATTATGATGACTTTGTTGAAGATAAAATACTGGTCCTACTGCTGTAGAAAATAATGAGGTATGTTTTGACTCAAATTCTGAGGGAACCTTCTTGAGTACTAGCAGCGACAGTGAGGAAGAAGAAGGTAGAAGAATTCCATTTAGAAGACCTCAATTCAAAAAAGGTGAGAACTTTCCACTGTTTTCACTTTGTATGGTTTTCCCTAATAAGTCTAATTTTAAGAAAGTTGTTGAGAGACATGTTATACACTTAAGGAGAGATGTTAGGTTTAAGCAGAATGATGGCATAAGGGGTAGGGATGTGTGCACAAACATTGACTGCAACTGGAAAGTTTTATGCTCCATTGATGGGAGATCTGGTCAATGGATGGTGAAAACTTTAGTTGCTAATCATACTTGTCCAAAACAGTTCACATCTCTTGTCTGAACTACAAAATTTTAGGTCAGTGGCTTATTACTCATTTGAAGAAGGTAACTTTGAAGATGATTGTGGGAGAACTAAAAGACTACTTCACTAGCCAAACCAAGATAAAAGTCTCTAGAGGGCAGTGTATATATGCCAGGCAAAAGGTTGTAGAGCATTACATTGGTGATCCTTTGAAGGGATTTGCAAGGCTTGAGGATTATGTTGAGGAATTGAAGACGAGTAATCCTGGCAGTACAATAGTCATGGAGGAGGAAGGTGGAGTGTTTAAAAGGATGTATGTGTGCTTTGCTGGGGTTAGAAAAGGGTTTAATGTTGCTTGTAGGAAGATCATTGGATTAGATGGTTGTTTTTTGAAAGGACCAATTAAGGGGAAAATTCTATCAGCTGTAAGAAGGGATCCCAATGACCAAATATACCCAATTGCATGGGATGTCATTGGTTATGAGTATAAGGAGACTTGGAAATGGTTTTTGGAACTGCTCATGCTGGATTTGGATGTAGCTGGTGGGAACTTTGACTACGCTGCTGATGGTGCTCCTGTGATTGCTCGTGGGGAAGGATTCACCTTTATATCTGACCAACAAAAGGTACACAGTCACATCTAGACTGTTTGTTGCTCATACTGAAATTCATATGTTTTAATTTTCATATTTTCCTATATGTATGTGCAGGGATTAATCTTAGCAATTTCTGAACTGATGTCGGTTGTTGTGCATAGAAGGTGTGCCAGACACATATTTGCTAAATGGAGGAAGGATCACAGCAGTGATGAGTTGCATCAACAATTTTGGAAAACTTGCAAAAGTTCAACCAAAGCTGAATTTCTAGATGAACTAGAAGTTTTGAAAGGTATGTCACCGGATGCAATGTCTGATTTCTTGGAGATTTCACCTACTTATTGGTGCAAAGCCTTTCAAAACACTTCATGTTGTTGTGATGTGGTAGATAACAATATGAGTGAGACTTTCAATAGCATGATTTTGGAGTCTCGTTATAAAAGCATTGTAAAACTTTTTGAAACAATTCATAAAACTATTTTCAAGAGATTCAAAGAAAGGAAGATTTTCTTGAATAGATTCAAAGATGGTCTGGGTCCAAAGATTTGGAAGAAACTGATCCATAACAGGGAAGAAAGTGAAAATTTTTATGTTGACAACAATAGGGATGATGGTTATGAAGTGCATCTAGACGAGGAAACTAGCTGGGTAGTCAGTATGGAAAAATTAACTTGCACGTGTAGGAAGTGGGAATTGACTGGTTTACCTTGTGAACATGCATTCTGTGTCCTAGAAAATGAGTTAAACAATGCAAATATCACATGCTTTGTGTCAAACTGGTATAGTAAGCAAATGTTTGAACTTGCTTACAAGTACCCTATCTTGCCTGTCCAAGGAATGAAATTTTGGCCAAGAGTTGCAGTTACCATAATTAAACCACCGTCATTCAAGAAATTTCCTGTTAGACCCAGGAAACTGAGGAAAAGAGAAGGTTGGGAACCTGCACAGTGTAGAACAAAGATGGGCTAAAAAGGAAGGAAAATGTCTTGTTCTATATGCAAGATTGTAGGACACAAGTCAACTACTTGCAAGAACAATCCATCTAACCAGGTAAAACAAATTCAATGGTTAATGTATTATTGCAATCTTATCAAAATAATTAGCATTTGCTGATAAATATGAAATTGCAGGATGCGGGACAACCATCAATTCCACCTCATGCTGAACTTGTGGATGAGCCATCAATTCCCGGCATCCCAACTCAAAGGAAAAAATAATGCTTATTCTGTAAAAAGGAAGGCCACAATGAATCTACCTGTACCTCCAATCCTGCAAGCAAGGTAACTTTTTTATAAATAATGGACAAAGTATGGTAATTAAAAAGTTGTTTATATAAAAAGTTGTTTACAACCATTATGTTATTATAATTTTGCAGCGCTTTACTAATGCATCGAGCTCTCAAGATGTACTCCCACCTCCTGCACAAATGCAACCTACACCAATGTTTGCTTCTTAGGTCTCGACTTCACAGGTGCAAGCTTCTCAAGCTCCTGATAGAACCCAAAATCTCCTGCAAGAACTTAGGTAGGAGTGTGGCACTACCCAACCTGCCAAAGGGAGAAAAAAAAATGAAAAAAAAAAAGTAAACTCCCCCAAGGTCTTGGATGCTTTGTTGCAGAATCAGGTTGGACATGTTACAATGTGAGTGTTTGATTAATCCTCATTCTGGTGTGTGTTGTGTTATTTGCATAATATTCTCAATGGTTTTTTGTATAAATATTGTTTGTTTATTCTCTATTGCAACCTAACACTCCACAACAAAGGGTTATTAATGTTCCTGCTAAAAGGAAACGATCAGTGGATGCTGCTGTGAGACCTATACAAGAACAACAACCCACATTCAGAGTAGAAAGCAGTTCACTGGGCAGTTTATGGGTTCCAATATCTGAAGCACGACCTCCTTTGTAGTAGTACAATGGATGGATTAATTATGTGTGGAACATTATTGGTGATTTTGTACAATTGATGTATTCAATGGATTGATGGCTTAAATGGATTTTGTACAATTGATGTATTGAATGGATTGATGGCTTAAATGGATTGATGTACAATTGATGTATTAAATGGTTGAATGTTTCTCTTATTAGTTTGGCACTTGTGTCATCTTTTCAGTTTTTTTGTTTCTATGTTTGGTAGTTTGATATTTCCTTTATCCAGTAATTTTGTCCATTATTGTTGATAAGAATTATATTTATTAGTGATCATGATAGTTATTACTCATAATAGGGTTGTTCAGCTCTATAATCTGTCATTTTTCAATCATAAAACTTGATTTTCCAGGAAACTGACTCATGACATTATAGTTGGCAATGGCATGGTGTTTTATCATTCATGAGTATAGAAGCCATCAAACTTATTGGTTAAGCTTCATTCTATCTAGCGAGTGACATGAAATCCACTTATGTTGTGCTTGCTCACTGGGCAGTTTATTGCTATGTTTCTTCACACAGTATCAAAATCAAATACACAAAACATAGAATACACATTTATATCTGACCAACACAATTTCAACACAAACAGGAACAATTATTCTGCTTCTTCACACAGTACCGACATCATTCCAATTATGCTACATCATTCCAATTAATCAAACAAATACAAAAAAAACCAATATAAAATAAACAGGCCTAAATAAAACCTCAATTTCCAAATCAGTTTAGTCATGTTTTGTTTCTCATCCTTCAAACACAACATCTCATCCACCACGCCGTTGAAAACCATTTGACGCGACCTCAACTCCCTCATTTCTGCCTCTAACTTCTCAATCTTATCGTCTTTTTCCTTCTCACTAACAGAGAGGCCTCTAATAATGGCGCTATCTCTTTCCGGAAAAGGATCATCAATAAAATGGTAAAAGCCGCATCCACCTTTTGTGATGCTGAGCTTGCATTTGTTGAATCGAAGCCCAGGATTCTTCTGTGTCCATGAAATCCATCTCAGCGTCTTCTCCCCGCAACGACAGTAAATAGGAGGCTTGTATTCGTAATTCAGCCGATGCTTCAAAACACAACTGAATTTCTCATCTTCTTCGGTCTTCACCATCGCGTTTGCGGCAGCGGCTAGGTTTAGGGTTAGGGTATTGGGATGGAGATGGAGGGAAGTGAGTTTTTTAAGGTTTTTGAGAGGAAAATCAAGTGAAATAAGGTTTTTTAGGATTTTCGCAAGGGCTTTAATCAGTACCAAGCCGCGACATTTTCCTTCCAAATAGTGAAACGGCGTCGTTTCACTTACCAAGCCGCGATGCATCATTTGCTTGAAATGACGGAGCGTATGCTCCCAAATGGTGAAATGGCGTCGTTTCACTTAAATGTCTGGCAGCTCGACTTTTTGACCTGTTTCGAGCTCAACTCGATTGGTTTCTGCCTACGTGGCGTGACACGTCAACAGTCGGTGACATGACAATTGACATGGCATGACACGTAAGTAAACTGACAGAAAAAATAGATGGCGTTAGGGTGAAGGATGAAATAAATCATTCGATTGGAGTGGAGGAGGTTTTATAACTCGAAAAAAACAAAGGGCTGAAATAAGACAATCAAATAGACTGTAGGACCCATTTTTGGGTTTTCCCCATCTTTTTCATGTTTTGTGGCTAATCCATCCATATCCAAGCTTTTACCTAGAGCTCTCCTATAAATATTTAGTTATTTCCTTATTTTAACGCATAAGTTGTAAATTATCCAACACTCTTATGTTTCTCAGTTTTTGCATGAATACGAGCAGCTAGAATGAATTAGATGCGCCTGCTGTCTAGTTTTTTTTAATAGCCTGTAGTGAATTGTTTAATATCCTCGAGGCTCAGTTTGAAGAAAGCTTAATTAAAATTAGTTTTGATAAAGCTCATTAGTCAAGTATGTATGTAATTGGTCATGAGCTTTGTTAGCCTCGGTATAATTAGCTCATATATATGTAATAGGTGGTGTTTTTTTCACATCCGTTATTCTCACACTAAGAACTAAGAATGTACTATAGTAAGTATTAAAATATGTTGGTGGTAATAATAATTTGGGATGTGGAAATAGAGTGCTAAATACCTTCTCGTAACTTGTAACTCGTTGGTGACTTGTTTTTTTTTTTATTTCTTTTTATTATTGTTGCTATGGAATTTTGATTTACGTCACAATTTTTACATATTTTATCGCTTATCGCGTTATTAGCCTATCTACGTCAATTTTTTGCCGAATTTTGATCTTAGGCTATTTTTTTAATATTCCGCGTCATTTCGTGTCTTTTTAGTTTTTTCGTATTTTTTACAGTCTTTTCGCTCGAACTTCTATCGGCCTCGAGTAGGTTTACTCGGACCATAGATCGAACGCTTTATTTCTTTAATTGAAAATTACCTACTATTTTTCTCTTTCGCATCATCTAGTTTGGTTTCGTTCAATTTTTGTCGTAATGGCATTTATTTTGCATCCAAACTTTTGACATTTTCGAACGAGAAAATTCGTACGTTAAATCAAACTTTTTCTTTATTTACTGTATACTAGTTATTATGTCTTATTTTTCTACACCTTTTGTTCCTCTCGGTTTGTGCATTTTTTGGCGTCAAGCAAATTTCCTCGTATCCTATTTAATTGCTTTGGTTTTAATTAATTAATTGCCTTGGTTTTATTTAATTAATTGCTTCTGTTTTTCAATTTATTGTTGCTACCTCTGCTAATCAATTGCTTGCTCCATTTACTCTTATAATTTTCTGCATGTTTCCTTATTTTTTGCCGCCACCGCTGTTGTCTCCGCCACCGCTGCTGAGCTGCTGCCTTACCGCTGCCGACCTGCTGTTGTGCTGCGGCTGTCGCCGGAGCTTCTACTGTTTGCCGTTGCTGTTGTACTGCTCTCGTTTGGCCTAAGGAAGAAGACGATGAACAGTGAAGGAGGGAAAGGAAGAAGGCTTGGGCTGCTTTGAATTTTTGTTTGATGGGCTGCTCCTTGTTAATCCCAAATTGAGGGAATAGAAGGAAGGAAGCTGGGCGCTTGGCCCAGCAAGAAAGGTAAGGAAATGGGTCGGTTGTCCCAGCCCAAAAGGCTGATGCAATTTTGTGTGGGTTGGCCCATCTACTGGGCCCGTTTCATTGGGCTCGGCCCGCGTCGGTAATTCGCCCATCGTAATATTTTTTGTCCTAATTAATTGTGCATTCGTAATGTTTAATTAATTATTTTTCGCATACTTTTAATTGTTTAATTAATTATTATGCTTGCTTTTAATTAATAAAATTAATTGTTTTACTTGTTCTTTTTAATTGTTAATCATTTTATTTAATTGCTTGATATTTATTTTACTCGTACTAATGATCTCACTTTATAGGGTAAAATCAAATCTTCGCTCGCAAGTACATTTTCTTTATCCCTTTTATTTATTCAACGCTTTCCGCATATTTATTCGTATGCATGCTTATTTAGAAATGTTAGAACTCGGATATTCGTATGCATGCTTATTTAGAAATGTTAGAACACTATTTGCTTCGTGAGCATTGGCCCGATAATAATAACGGATCACCCGCTTTAGTAAAAACGGTAACAATTCCGTTAAGTAGAAATACTTGTCCCGAAGTAGTTCCGACTTGTCCCGAAGTTGTCCCGACCCTACGAATACTAAAGCGGCGTTTCCTATGAGGGCCCAAATTACGTGTTTTAAAAATGTTTTTTCTTAAAACACCTCACTTACCGGTAACCTTTTTTTAGGAGAGACTCGGGTGCCTAACACTTTCCCAAGTCCATAATACGACCCCAAACCTTTGTTCTTGGGTTTAGACCCGATTTTTTTCCCAAAAAATTGTATTTTATAAACTTATTTCCCATTGTCTAGTACTTTTAAACATAATTACTAACTAATAGTTATTTTATCCATGTTAGCTCCACATCAGTTATTAAATATTAAAAAGTTTTATTACCCTCGCCGTCTCTCACTCATCTCATTACCCTCGCCATCTCTCACTCTCTCTCGCCATCTCTCACGACCGCTCTCTCTCTGTCTCTCGCGGTCGCACTCTCTGCAGTTTTAAAATTGAAATCTGGTTTTTTCTCTCATCTCTACAACTGGGTTCTCCTTAGCTTCTTCCGCTAATTTCCTAAGATTTGCCCATAAATGACAACCTAAGAGATTACACAGTTTCAATGACTAGTACTTGTATTAGGCTTACAGGGTTGATTACCCTGGAAAGAACTACGATTCTTGTGAGGGTTTGGGCCATCAGGAATCCAGTCTCAGGTGCGCCCTTGAGGAAGCCATGTCCTTGAACATGTAATATGCAAATGCTTTACATTGCTGGGTTTTGTTTTCGGGTTTTATGGTGTTGCTGTGTTGATGTCTTTGCTCCAACTCTCATTTAACTGCGACTATGTTGTTGTAGAACTTTTGTGATGCCTGCCAAGATGTGTTTCAATCCAATACATAATAAAAAGGGGATCTTTTACCACTATGACAATGGCAGTTCAGAAGAAAGGTGTGTTTATTGAATTTCTATTTTTGGGTAGTTTTTACTTCTAAAGTTCTGGCATTATCCTTCAAAAGAAACATTAAGGTTGTAAATTGTTGTACCTGAATTTATCTCCTTTCAATTTTAAATTTTTGGTAGGTGGGCCGCTAGGTCTTGTGCCATGGACACATTGTATGATATAGACCTCGTATCAGAACTGTACCTGTAATGTTAGACAATTCAGAAGATTGGTATAGACTTCTTTCAGCAAGTATGAAGATGGGAGCTAGAGGAATTGCCCATGTAGAGGGTGTTAGCCGAACTAATCTCAAAGAGAATAGTCGTTACTATAATCTCTTGCTCATAAATCGGACAACAAGCCCTCTTTTATGGTACTTACAACATACCTGTTTCTCAGCCAAGTTTTCCTTGGTTGAAATTTTAGATTTTTGGATCTTCCATGCTTCTATTTAGAAATTAACAATGTAGTCATTCTATGTTCATGGAATGCAAGGACAAAAACAATTGTAGTTCTATAATGTTATTGTATTCATTCCTCCCTTCAATAGCAGCAGAGAGGTTACGAGATGCAGCAAACAAGTTTTGTTATTCTAGCTTATTTATTTATCAGGACTGCCAATGTGATTATGTAATGATTTTGAATAGTTTGATGAATCCACTCAGTTGCGGAGGTGGTTGTTCCGGCGGCTGCCAATTTGTCAGACAAGTACAACCATTTCGTTACCGATATGACACAGAAGGGGTATACTCTATCCACTTATGTCCCTTTGGTTCCTATAGATGAGATAGCCAAGGCATTTAAGTAAGGTGAATCAAAGAAAAAGAAGGATGCAGTTGTTGAGAAAGCCGGTTCTGATTCATTGGACTCTGATTAAAGATAAACACAATACCATTTTGTCTAATAAGTATGCATAAGTAGGTTTAGTTGAATTGTGGCAGTGAGCCACTTTGTAAATGAATGGGAACCCTTCTTTTTCTATTTGTGTTAATGAATGCGAGTGATTTGTAAAAACCTTGTTGTACTAGTGGTGCATTTTGGAGATGATCTGTTGGAATATAAGTACTTGATTTTCTTTTTATTGTCAATTCTTCCTTTATTTAGATTTCTTGCCTGTTGAATTGGTTGATCTAGAGCTTTTGGTATCCCAGAATTTTGCATCTTGGGTCTGCTAAATTGAATCGCTCTTGGAACCTGTCTGTTATTATTTAGCTTCACGCAACGATTATGCACTAGAGTTATCTGCAGTACTGTTACTTCCTTTCTTTCCGCTGAGCTGTTGTTTTCTGTTCATCAATGCCTCAACTAGAACCATATGGACAACGAAACTGGTAACCAATGATGGTGAAAGAGCAGCAAGGATGTCAATATCGCACACTACCGTCACACATCACGCACCAAAATGTGATACACTTCCACTCCCTTCTTGGTGATTCCATCTAACATGGAAAGGGAGAATTATGAATGATGCACGCTTGTCAAATGCTAATGTGCAGATGTCATCATACATGAGTGATGGTGGAGAAACCGCTATGAATGCATTTATCGTTGCACATCTCTTATTGTTCTGCTCAAATTCGTTGAGTAAACGAATGACATTGACCGAGTAGAAGTAATTGCATAGGATGACCCTATCCTTGGAGTGTTCAATGAGGACAAGTGTACATTGTGCAACAAGCTTGATAAGGTGAAGGACATCTATCGCGAGAGGAGAATCACCCCTACAAGAGGCATCAAGAAGCTTCAAGACTGCCCTCACATCCCCTAGTGCATGTATGCAAGAAATGATTCTAAGATCTGAATCTGGATCAGCATTCATCAGGTTTCTCTTTTCGTTCCCTGCGTATCTTTTTTTTGGATTGTATAAGTATTTCACAAGCATTGGCACAATCCCTCAGAAGATAATGACACTCAAAACCATGTGAGCATATTTTTCGTACTTAAAAGCTGCAAACCATCGGCAAATTGATAAACCAAAGGAATATCAGAACAAGTTCATAATTGTCGTGATTTGTATTTTTTTGATTTATTTTGTAGTCTAAATGCTGGTTCGAGAGGGAATTTAGTGCATTGGTTACCTAGATGTCACTGAAGTAGCTATAGATGGCGAGTTCAGAAATGCTTTTGGCACACATTAGAAGACTGAAAGCAATAGCATCATTCACTGGCATCTTCCAAAAGTAGGTTTGTGATAGGAAAGACATGAAGAATTTTGTCAAGGAAATTGAAATGGAAGTTGTTGTAAGGGAAGCTAGCTCGGAAATTTCATGGAGGGCATCGTAATCTATCTTCATCGCACATACTGTGATGAATAATGGAATAAAGTAATCCTGAACCACATCCAACAAATTGACAATGGAAGCCCCAAGTGCTGATCCGATTGGCACAGCAAGATCGACGATGAAAGGCCCATGATGAAGAAACAGTTTGAAATTATTTGTAAAGAAGACACTCACCATTGCCAAGGAGATTATAACATAGACGTGTAAGTCCTTCGCTGGCCTGCCTTCACCTAGCTTCCCAACGAAAAGTTTCAATGCTGGCCTACCAGTTTAGAAACGAGCATAGACAGAGAAGGCGAGTGAGAAACGATGAGATGACGACTGTGAGGAGGCGACGGTGAGGTCGGCGGCGGAGGAGGCGATCAAAATCTCACTTCCGCGCTAGGATTTGGTAATTGAAAAGAAATGCCAAGGAGAGGAGTCATTGGAGAGTGGAGATGGAGATTAAGGGTAATGGCGGAGGGAGGAAGCTTTTTTGGCAACTGTTTGATCCTTTTAAACATTTTATTTTATGTAATCAATTAATTAATTAGTAAATTTAAAACAAATTGATGACATGTATTAGTATAATGGTAATATGGATCTTACATATCAGAAACTACCTTATTTTAGTAATTAAGTTTAAAACTACCATATTTTGAGAATAAAGATTTTTAAATACCATATTGTGATAAAAAAACTCTTTAGACCCATTGTGCCTTAGTTTTTTTATTTTTTTTGCCATGACGATTAGGTTCCCTAAACCTAGAAAAATAAGGTGGTGACTTCATTATGTAAGGCGAGTCCAATGCTTGTCTCACATCCGTCCCGAACCGTTTCGCAAAATCGAAAAGGGGGTGCGACAATTTGGCGACTTCACTGGGGACTTTAGGGTCGAAGCCGGTTTTATGGTGTTTGTTTTTTATTATTTACTCGCTTTAATAATTTGTTTTTGTGATTGCTATTTATTATTTGCTTTGATGAATTGTCATACGCATTTCATGCATAGTGCCCTACACCCCAAGGCCATTTTCCAAATAAGATTAAAAGGGTAGTAATGACGCCCAGGGACACATGTCCTGGGTAGTGTTCACCAATCCCAACTCGGACGAACCCCTAAATGATCGAAAAGTTGCCTGGTTCCGTAAGGAATCGATTGACGCTCTACGATATTTATTGAGGGACCACTTTTATGGTATCGTCCGAGAACTTTTCAACCAGTTAGAACAAAGTTGGAATCAAAGCCCCAACATATGCATCATGTTTGTGCATTTATTTCGTTGATGCCATGTTACAGCTTTACTGTATGTTTATATTGTCCTCATATTTCATTTTTTTAATTCACTAACGTAAGAATTTTACTTCTCAAACATCCACTTTTTGTCAAAAAAAATTGTGCAGCGGTTCACGCCCCCACTTTCGTCAAAATTTCTAATTTTCAGTTTATTCTGAATTTAGATACTCCTGATTAGTTTCTTTTCTTTCCTACTTGCAGGACGGAGGTATGAAGGGAAGCTTTACACTTTAGTCAAGCCTACGACTATAAACAAGGGCGCTTCGTGGGAGGCAACCTACGTGTTCTTTTCAATATTTTAGTTTTTTCGTTAATTTTAAATTCAAACATCTTGGGATATCTTTTTCCTGTGAATTTACTATTTAATTCCCTCATCATTTCAGGTGCAACGAGACTTATAAACTTGGGGGCAAGCGAGTGAATTGACGAACAAAAGGTGTTGAAAAATGTCAAAGCATATTTTTTAGGGAAGTTCATTTTCCTTTAGTTTAAGCCCTTTTACAGTCTTTGTAGAGTCATTTTTTTTTACATTGGGGGCAATTTTGAATTTATCCTCTAAAATTGTTTTTTTTTAAAATGGCTTAATGACATAAAACAACCCTGAACTTTAATGTTTTATTTAAGTGGAACCCTGAACTATTAAAATGTTTAATTACAACCCTGGTCTTCGCAAAAAATGTCAAATTACCCCCTACCGTAACCGAGATCCAATGTGGCAGCATTGACCACCGTTATGTGCCTTGTCAGCGACTATTAGGGCACCACGTCAGCGTGCCACATAATAATGACCAGGGGGTAATTAAAAAAAAAAGTTAAGGGTTGCGATTAATCAAAATATTAAAGTTCAGGGTTGTTTTATGTCATTTTACCTAATTTAATCAATAATCCAAATTCCTCTTTTCCTTTCTTTTTTATACACAATGGTATAACAATTATTATAATAAAAATAAAAATAAAATTGGAATTAATGCTTCATAATTATGATTAATCTGGGAATAAGGTTGTCTACAAAATAACTTAACGGTATAATAATAATAAAAATGAAATTGGAATTAATGCTTCATTGCTAGAATTATAGGTAATTATGATTAATCTGATTAATTATGATTATTAATAGAAAGGCAACGAAGAATTAATTCCATCTAGTAGGAATTAATTGAAGAAGGAAAAATAAAAAAGAAACAAAAATAGAAAGTATAATAAAATAAATGTGGCAAAAGACATAAAACAACCCTGAACTTTAATATTTTTGTTTAATTACCCCCCTGGTCAATGCGGACGTGGCGCCTTGATAGTCGCTGACAAGGCACATAACGGTGGTCAACTCTGCCACATCGGATCTCGGTTACAGTAGAGGGGTAATTTGACATTTTTTGCGAAGACTACGGTTGTAATTAAACATTTTAATAGTTCAGGGTTCCACTTAAATAAAACATTAAAGTCTAGGGTTGTTTTATGTCATTAAGCAAAAAAAAAATTTGAGTGTTGTAGTTGTAAAAAAAAGAATTTTTTCTTAAAAAAAAGAGAATAAAAAAAATCCACATTACCCTCGTAATTTTTGAACTTTTCGTAAATTGAGCATGTTCACCATTTTATTGAATCATGGATAACGTGCGCATTCATTAGAAATTATGTGACATACATGGTCTGGTCTGTTAACTCTTATATCCATGATATGTTTTAGACGTAAGCAGTCACAAACATATCCCTGTGAGCATTTTGGGCCTTCACGCCTTATTTTTTTCATGAGTGCAAATGCTAAGCTAAGTGCTAGTTAGATTTGCTTAATATCCAGGGTACATGCACCATCAGACATGGGATAGCAGTAAGATGACATTGGAATTTGCTTTTGTTCTTCTTCCACGTTCTTCATTTTTAACTTTTTTGCCCTCAAACACATACTTTGTACACTATGTACGACTCCATCAAACACCCAAAAGCCTCTTATTTTTGCCTAACCAAGTGAGTAGTGCTCGATTGGGACCGCTAAACTGGAGTTGAAAATACACATCAAGCAAGGGAAATGACAAGGAAGCCCTTAGGGAATCACTAACGAATCAACGTCAAAAGAAGGCCGAATAAACCAAGACTTGGAGGCTTCTGCCAAAGACCGAGGTAATGACAAACCAAACCAAAATTGTACTTGCTTTGCTTGTTAAAAAAACAAAAAAAAATAAAAAAAGCAAAAATAAAAAATTGTTCAAAAAACACAAGGAACAAAACAATAGCAGAAGCAAGTACAAAAAAAATGATCAAATAATGATCTCAATAGGAAAAGAGATCATTCCCGATGAATATTGAAGAACTTGGGCACGATGCCCTCGAAACAATCTAGAAGGAACATCTCCAACGAAAATTCAAGAATTTGTGCGCTTTACCCTCGCCGCAATCAAATCTTAGAGCATTGATCATCGCACTTTGACCTCATCACAATCAGTCGTTGAGCACAAACTCACTAAAACCTTTTTCGAAAAAAACAGACTTTTCCTTTTCTTCTACAAATTCCTCCTTTTTTCTTCCCCGCAAAGTCCTCTTGATTATTAGCAGGCCCATGCATGTGCATCTTTCACTCGGATTGACATTGCAAATTTAATTTTTGTGCTATGTTTATTGCATTTTTAGGAGTGTAAACACATAGCCCTGTTTCTGAGCGTGAGCGCAAACTCTAAATATCCGGTGAGGGCTACATGCCATGGGAAAGTCTTGTTCTTGAGGTCGTTATTTCCTGAACAAGACGCAGGCGTTATCTAGACTTGTATCAATCATGTTTATATAACGAAAATTGGACGAACATTTTTCCAAAAAAATAAAAAATAAAAAAATACTTGAATTTATTTTCTCTTAACAAAGGGGGTCGCATTCATCCTAACAAAAGGCATGGAGGGCAAGCCAAAATTTAATGTAGGAATATACGATATTTCTCACATAGGTCATTTGCTCTCTCTTTTTTTCCATCTGTTGCTGCTTCGTGTTTGTTTCCTCCTTATTTATAGAATACATATATGGAAGTCAACTTCGGCAAAATTTCACGCTCATCGTGGGTCTTCGATGACAAAATCGTTGTAATGCCCTCGTCATGGAATTCATTAAAATCCATCAACAATCGAATGGAGTACGTTACCACTCCCAAATCAACTTCATGCGGCGGATCACGCTCCCTAACGACCAAATCAATGTCGTGTGGCGGATCACACTCCCTCACGATCAAATCAATTTCATGTGGTGGCTTCCAAACCACTCTCCATTTCAGTTCATACCGTAAGTTCGAGGTAAGACTTGCTTTCCCTTTACACCATTTGTTTAGTGTTGTGATAGGTCACGTCCCCTCATACACTTTGTCTTTTAAAGCTGTGATATCAGACAGTAAAGAGGGGGCAACTGTTGCTACTCGAATTTTGATTTACGTCACAATTTTTACGTATTTTATCGCTTATCACGTTATTAGCCTATCTACGTCAAATTTCGTGTCTTTTTAGGCTTTTCGTATTTTTTACTATCTTTTCGCTCAAACTTCTATCGGCCCCGAGTAGGTTTACTCGGACCATAGATCGAACACTTTATTTCTTTAATTGAAAATTACCTACTATTTTTCTCTTTCGCATCATCTAGTTTGGTTTCGTTCAATTTTTGTCGTAATGGCATTTATTTTGTGTCCAAACTTTTGACATTTTCAAACGAGAAAATTCGTACATTAAATCAAACTTTTTCTTTATTTACTGTATACTAGTTATTGTGTCTTATTTTTCTACACCTTTTGTTCCTCTCGGTTTGTGCATTTTTTCGCGTCAAGTGAATTTCCTCGTATCCCAGTTCGAGTCAAAATATCCCGTTCGTACCATGTTAATTTCCACATAAATTCATATTAATCCTCCAACTCATCGCCAACTATGCATGATGATCCTAAACATCCCATCCGGCCATCCTTGGCCACACACAACCCCTAGCTAGCTCCTACTCCTACCGAGCTTCATCATCACATGCACCGTCACCCTCTTCCACCTCCACCGCCAATTTCCAACCACACAATCCACTCCAAACTTCCTCTATTAATAGCACTCTTCAAGCAACAAGCAAAAGGGGGACCAATTTCATGATCTATTCCCCCCTTTTATTCATACTTTCTCCCAATTGCTAGCCTCAATTTATTTAATTGCTTTGGTTTTAATTAATTAATTACCTTGGTTTTAATTAATTAATTGCTTTTGTTTTTCAATTTATTGTTGCTACCTCTGCTAATCAATTGCTTGCTCCATTTACTATTATATTTTTCTGCATGTTTCCTTATTTTTTGCCGCCACCGTTGCTGCCTTGACACTGCTGCTGCGCTACTGCCACCGCTGCTGTGCCGCTGCCTCGCCGTTGCTGAGTTACTGCCTTACCGCTGCCGAGTTGCTGCTGTGCTGCGGCTGTCACCGGAGCTGCTGTTGTTTGCCATTGCTGCTGCACTGTTCTCGTTTGGCCCAAGGAAGAAGACGATGAACAGTGAAGGAGGGAAAGGAAGAAGGCTTGGGCTGCTTTGAATTTTTGTTTGATGGGCTGCTCCTTGTCAAGCCCAAACGGAGGGAAAAGAAGGAAGGAAGCTGAGCGCTTGGCCCAGCAAGAAAGGTAAGGAAATGTGCCGGCTATCCCAACCCAAAAGGCTACTTCAATTTTGTGTGGGTTGGCCCATCTGCTAGGCCCGTTTCATTGGGCTCGGCCCGCGTCGGTAATTCAGCCCATCGTAATATTTTTCGTGATAATTAATTGTGCATTCGTAATGTTTAATTAATTATTTTTCGCATACTTTTAATTGTTTAATTAATTATTATGTTTGCTTTTAATTAATAAAATTAATTATTTTACTTGTTCTTTTTAATTGTTAATCATTTTATTTAATTGCTTGATATTTATTTTACTAGTACTAATGATCTCATTTTGTAGGGTAAAATCAAATCTTCGCTCGCAAATACATTTTCTTTATTCCTCTTTATTTATTCAACGCTATCCGCATATTTATTCGTATGCATGCTTATTTAGAAATGTTAGAACTTGATTTGCTTCGTGAGCATTAGCCCAATGATAACAACGGATCGCCAGGTTTAGTAAAAAATGGTAACAATTCTGTTAAGCAGAAATTCTTATCCCGACGTAGTCCCGACTTATCCCGAAGTTGTCCCGACCCTACAAATACTAAAGCGACGTTTCCTATGAGGGGCCAAATTACGTGTTTTTAAAACATTTTTCTTAAAAGACCTCGCTTACCGGTAACCTTTTTTTAGGATGAGACTCGGGTGCCTAACACCTTCCCGAGTCCATAATACGACCCCGAACCTTTGTTCTTGGGTTTAGACCCATTGTGCTTTAGTTTTTTATTTTTTTTGCCATGACGATTAGGTTCCTTAAACCTAGAAAAATAGGGCGGATTCATTATGTGAGGCGAGTCCAACCCTTGTCTCATCCGTCCCGAACCATTTCGCAAAATTGAAAAGGGCGTGCAACAATTATAATATTATTTTTCAAAAGAGGCTAATAAAGTACATTATAAATAATGATCAGTTCATTTATTACTAGTCTAAAACTCGCGAATTATATTATAAGTAATCATTCATATATGTTAAACAATATTCGTTAATTCTACATAACATGTACCATAATATCTTACATAATACATAATTATTTTGGCAATTAAATACTAATGAATTCAAATAAAAATAAATGAAAATACAACTAACCTTAACTTGCATAAATATCACAATCAACACTTATAGACACCTCCAATTATTTTTCTAAATAAAATAAACGATTTTCACGGGGGAATCATGCAACCTTTTGAATTCTTAAACATTATCTCTTTCAAATCCTATAATAAATTGCATAAAATTTAATAGATTAAAGTTTTAAAATTGTATATCATAATTGCATTAAAATTAATAAATAATTATGTAATTTAATTAAGCATACCAAAAGTTTTTATGTATCTAATACATTAATTGAGTGGAAATAATGGCATAAAAATATTAAATAAATTGAATTAAAAATTATTTTATACCGCGTGTCAATACATTAAGAATTTTAAAATGATAAATACCATAATTGGAGAAATTCATGGATCTTAGGAACCTTCTTCTCGAGCCTCTATACAAACTTTCACCACATAATTTTTATATTTATATAGATATGGATTTGGAAAATATTTGAAAAGCTATTATATGTCACCAAATAACGTTAACGGGTGTGGGAGACGTAGGGTTTGCTTCCTTTTCTAATATATTAATTACATAAAAAACGTATTAAAAAATATTATTTTAATATAAAATTTACACTAACCGGTTATAAATTTATTCATTATTGGATAGGGACACATATCACCTTAATAAAGAAAAGGTAAATAAAATAAAATAAAATAAAATAAGAAAAACATATTTAACACTCTTCTAACATTATGTATTGTGTTTTGATTTTCGTATTTTGTCACGGTGAGTTTGTTGCAAGTCTTTTTATAGTTTGCACTTAACTTTTTAGAGTTTGTGCGGTAGTCTTTTAGTTTTAAATTTCTTCATAACGGTTTTTCTACATTGTGCACTTAAGTCGTTTGTGGGTTTAATGGCATTTTTTATCCTCGTCTCACAAAATTTTATTTTAATTTAATTTTTAGGGTGCAAAATTTATGTTAATTTAGCTTTTAAGCAGATTGTTACCGGTTGAAAGTAATGATGTATCAGTACCTGCTAATGTAACATGTCACGTAGATGTCATGTGACATATCATGTGAGTATCATTTTTTTTTTAAATCTACAACTTTAAACACACGGAAAAATCAAGATAAAATTTAAAATAATAAAAATTTAATTATAATCAGAATATATTAAAAACTTAAAATAATACATATATTTTTTTTAAATATACAAAAAATATATTTTAAAAAAAGTACCATAATATATTTGATTTTAAGTTTAATTTGTATGATTTTTTTTAAAAAAAAATCTAGAATTTTTTTTTTCAAGTTGAAGAATACCTTTGTCCTTATTTTTCCCCCACTTTTTTATTACTAATATAATATTTTTTGAGTAATGAGCTTCCAATTCAAAATCCAATGACACGTATCAAAACTCCTCCATAATAAGCAGCTCAAGATCTTAAAATGGCTCATAAACCATTGATTCGTTCCATTTCATAGACTTTTGCACTTTCCAACTCTGCGGCGCTTTCAGAATATATTAATTTTTGTTTTATTTGTACTATTTAAAAAAAAAAATATCTAGTACATTTTTTTTTCTTTTTTAAGTTCAAGAAAAAATTTATTTTAATGCGTTTTTGTATATTTTAAATTTATTATTATTATTTTTAATGTATTCTGATTTTAATTAATTTTTTCTCATTTTTTATTTTTCCCTTTTTTTAAAGTTTCAGATTTTTTTTTTAAAATATGGTGCTTTTTTATTTTTAAAAAAAAATCCATGTGACATGTCACCAAGTATCTATGGGGCATGCCACATCAGTCGATACTGACACGTCATCAATTCTAGTCAATAGCAACCTGTTCAAAAACTAAATTAATAAAAGTGTCGCACCCTAGAAGCCAAATTAGTCACAGACCATAAGGATCATATTAAGCAAATTTTATAGCACATGGACCAAAATGTCATTAAATTGTAGGTTGTGCTTTTAGGCCGATAATACATAAATCTTTTTAAAAAAAAAATTATATTATTAATTATCACTATAATATTAGGGATCGAATTTATAATATACGTTATAAAAATAACATGCACTAATAAGTTAAATTAAAACCATGCATAAATCTTTTTTTCTCAAATTCATATTAAATCCAAATTTATTTATATAAATTTCTTTGCAATTTACATCTCAATGCCACGTTTGCTTATACATTAACTCTTGGGTAAAAAGATGTTTTCTACCCTCCTTGGATATACTTTGGCACTCAAATTTTCCCTCTTTATTGACACACAATTTTTGCCTTTGCTAACGCCCTTGCCCCTTTACCCTGTTACCAAACTTTACACCTGCGTTTCAAATAATGCCACATTTACTTATGATAACAATATCCCTAACAATAAAGGCATTTTTGTCTTATACTCCGCGGTGGGGAAAAAGCTGTCATTACCGCCCTGGCAGCATCGAGGCTATCGCCTCTCTCTATGTGATCTACACCGAGATGGTCGACTTCAGCGAGGGGGTCCCACACATCACATTGTCGTGACAGAGGGCGTTATCCCATCCCAGGCCAAACTAGGCATCTCCAGAGGAGCGTAGACGTTGCCTTGCCTAGGTAACGCTTACCCCCACATCTATATCTAACACAACGATAACGCATTCCATCAGCGAGGCACTCTAACCCCCCTGATGGGAGCGTTAGCACTTTGTCACCAAGATCACCCAGAGATGCTCCATTTTCGCCTATAAATACCTCCACCACAACGGAGGAAGGTAACCTAAGATTGCTAGCCAAAGCTCTGCTATTTTATACAATCACTACTAACTTAAGCATCGGAGTGTTTACGTCGGAGACCCCCTCCGGCGTTGTGCAGGTACATCGGACACCGTGGACGGTCGACCTCAAGAACCATAATCATCTTTTACCCTTCAGCGAATAGTCCGAATCTTATCAAATTGGTGCTTTCGTTGAGAGCTTTGGTTTTATTAAGTGAGCATCCTTAATAGCTAAGCTCTGTTTTCTTAAAGTTTGAAGGATTATGGATTCCGACCCAGATCCCGCACTGTCCCAGTCTTCTAGCCTCCCGTTTTGTACTCGTAGGCGACTCTTCGCTTTCGCTACCACTGAAGCTTCCACCACGGTGCAAGAAGTTCCACCAGACACGTCGAATCCCTCTTTCAAGCAAGTGGCGGGAACATTTACATCCCAGACATATACTCCTTTATCTCAGATGCCAGGACCCAGTTACTCTATCCCCCATTCGAGGGCATCCACGGTAGACGGTACAGGCAATCCTCTCGCGAATTCAATATCGGCCCTTCGAGCCCAGCTAGACCAGCTGACAGAACTAGCTGCAGGATTTACGCCTCATCTTTCGGGACCTAGAGTGCCTTCTCACATAGTCTTTACTCCCTCCATCGTCGCTGACCGACCACTGTCACCTCGGCAATCCAGAGGCTTTCCTTTATCCCTATCTTTGACATCAGCCCATGTCGGAGTCATGCAACTTGCACATAGACGTGCTGAACCATCTGAGCAACATAGGAGGGAAGCTCCTGTCCTTGAAGAGGAACGATGGGACGGTGAATATAGAGATCATTGGGATAACAGGCGAGATGAGATGTCTAGGAACCCATCTCCTAGGCACAGTGAGAGATCGAGTAGCAGAAGACATCGAACTCGAACGCCAAGAAGTCGCAACCGATCTCCTAGGCGGCATCGTGAATATGATTTTCGAGCTCAAAGGCAGCTTAACGAACTTTCTCCTCCTTGTCAACCGCAGGGGTTTCCTGATGATAACAACGGTCACCCATTCAGCCACCGCGTGAGACATCACCGGGTCAATACACATGTAAAACTTCCTGTGGAATCATATGATGGCACGAAGGATCCTATCTCTCATCTTAATAAGGTGAAAGATTTTGTACAATTTCAAACTCACAGTGACACTGCGTTATGTCAAATCTTTGTAATGACGCTATCTGGTGTAGCACGTCTTTGGTTCGAGGGACTTCCGGCACGTTCCATTGATAATTTTTCCCAATTGTAAGCTAAATTTTGGAGCCGGTTCAGCACGACTGTTCCTATTAGGAAATCTGCGGCAGCACTATTCGATATCCATCGAAAGCCGCAAGAATCCTTGAAGGATTTTTTGAGCCGTTTTGATCTGGAGATGTCGCTAACGCCAGGGGTCACCATTGATTTCGCTGTCGAAGCTTTGAAGCGTAATTTCCGTTATGGGAAGTTACGAGATACTTTAATGGTGGACCCGTCGTTGACCCTAGATGCGTTAAGACTGAAAGCCCACAATTATGTGAGAATGGAGGAAGAAGAAAATAGGGAACGAATCCAGAATGTATCCCAAGATACGCATCCAACCCCCAACGTCCGCGTTAGCGCAACTCCTAATACGCAGCTAACCGATGATTATGGGCAACGAAAGGACCACATCCCTGATACGATCCTCGTATCGCAAACCGCGTGGGCTAAGCAGCGTGCATGCATAGGCGCACCGAGAAGCCCAAAACGGCTAGGTATGGCGACGGCTAGGTCTTGGAAAAGGAAGAGCATGGATCAATATTTCCTATTATGTATGGTTTTAATTACTATGTAGAGCTTCGGCTTATTTAGGAGTTTATTGTTTAGGAATTATTTATTTCTAAGTTTGTATTTTCCTAGCCTATTTAAAGGCCAAGCCGTATGAATAAAAGATGTTGATTATTTTTGGAAAAAGAATGACACTTTGTCTTTGAGAGGTGCGCCCTCATAACCGTTCCTATGGAACCTTATTCTATTCCTAGTTTCGCAAGCTGAGAGTAGCCACAAGTAAAGCCCGAAGTTGCTATCCATTGATGCATTCGTCCTTGGAGTGCGTGGACACCTTACCGCGGAGATTCAAGGGTTTGTTTCAAGATCCTCATGAACCCGGTGTGGAGTGCCAAGGACACCTTACCTTGGAGATTCACATGTTTTCGTGAGTTATATTTCTGCATTCGAAATCCAAGCTTTGAACTAGATCACACAGTCATTGCTAAGTCTCTAGGCGACTGGAGCCTTATCAGTTGGTAGTGGAGCTTAAGGCGTTCAAGTTTGGTAATTATCCTAACTATCCTTTACTTTTGTCGTTAGGTAGAGATTTCGTTGTTGCGCATCCTAAACTACTTGGATCGCATCAGTTGGGGTCTTTTCTGTTTGATTTGTTTATTTACAAAAGTGTCACAAAATCAGTCCCCAAAGTGTCAAAAGAGTCATACAAAAGAGTCACCAAAAATAGTCCACCAAAGTGTCAGTGTCGAAATCGTATTTCAATATATACCTATTGGAGTCCGATTTTTGTGAGTCTTAGTTTATTGGAAAGCCCTATCTGTCAGAAGTCTGAATCAAGAAGAATCAGGTGATTCGGACATCGGAGTCAAAAGTTGTGCTTAATTTACTAAACTGTGTTCACCGAAAACAGATTTGCACTTTCTAGTGTTTAAGTTTGATTAGGTGATTAACATGGCTAAAAGAGATTCGGGAGGAGGAGTTGCGAGTTATCCCCACTAGTGCACAACAAAATTCGAGGGCAAATTCTTTCCAACAAGGAGGGGATGATACGATCCTCGTATCACAAACCGCGTGGGCCAAGCAGCGTGCACGCATAGGCGCACCGAGAAGCCCAAAACAGCTAGGTTTGGTGATGGCTAGGTCTTGGAAAAGGAAGAGCATGGATCAATATTTCCTATTTTGTATGCTTTTAATTACTATGTAGAGCTTCGGCTTATTTAGGAGTTTATTGTTTAGGAATTATTTATTTCTAAGTTTGTATTTTCCTAGCCTATTTAAAGGCCAAGCCTTATGAATAAAAGATGTTGATTATTTTTGGAAAAAGAATGACACTTTGTCTTTGAGAGGTGCGTCCTCATAACCGTTCCTATGGAACCTTATTCTATTCCTAGTTTCGCAAGCTGAGAGTAGCCACAAGTAAAGCCCGAAGTTGCTATCCATTGATGCATTCGTCCTTGGAGTGCCGTGGACACCTTACCGCGGAGATTCAAGGGTTTGTTTCAAGATCCTCATGAACCCGGTGTGGAGTGCCAAGGACACCTGACCTTGGAGATTCACATGTTTTCATGAGTTATGTTTCCGCATTCGAAATTCAAGCTTTGAACTAGATCACACAGTCATTGCTAAGTCTCTAGGCGACTGGAGCCTTATCAATCCCTAGGGCCTCAAATCGGCAGAGGGGTAACTTCTCGAGAGGGAGATTTGGGAATTCCCCTACCAGGAGGCAAGAGAATCCACCCAAGGGGCGAATATACGACCCTGACCTCCCTTCCCTCATACTTCCAAGGGCAGAAATTTGGCGATAGTTCAGCAGCGAAACCTGCCTATTCGTTACCCAGCTCTTGTGAAACCGGGAGTAATTATGGGAGGAAGGAAAATGCATTCTGCAAGTTCCATAAGGTCAAAGGGCACTCCACGGACGTGTGCAGGGAATTGAAACTAGCGATAGAGCACTTAGTTGAATAAGGATACCTCAGGGAATTTGCCACTAAAATAAGGGAGGAGGTCAGGAACAATCCGACAGATAAGGCGACTGGTGATAGGCAAGCGCCCTCTTACGCCAAGGGAGCCAACGCCATCCCTATTGGAAGAAATAAAGAAACATTTATGGTTAGTGAGGATGATGTTCCTATGATCGATATCATAGCAGGAGGCACTCCATATTTCGATGAGCCCGGAGCGTCAGCACCCGCAACGGGCGACAAACGAAAGAGAGAAAATGCGTTAGTAAAAAGCGAAGCAATAAGCACGTTAGATCGAATGGTACTATCGTTCTCCGAAGAAGATGAGAAATGCGTTGTCTACCCACACAATCATGCGCTAGTAGTCACACCCGTTATCAGCAATCATGGAGTCAGGAGAACCCTTGTTGACAATGGGAGTGCGGTCAATCTGTTCTCACTTGAAGCATACAACCTGATGAAGCGTCCTGACAGTGAGCTAACGCCTTGTAAAAAACCAATAATTGGAGTAGACGGGGTCCCAATCCCGGTGGCAAGAGTTACAACGCTACCAGTATACTTTAGAGAGGATATGTCCAAACGGTCGGAGGAATTGTTGTTCCTGGTTGTAGACCTGTCATTGCCTTACAATGCTATACTCGGGCGGCCATACCTCAACCGCTTTGGAGTTGTGATATCGCAAAAACATCTAAATATGAAATACCCTTCGTGGGATGGAGTGGTCTCGATCAAAGGGGACCAGAAGTTAGCTGCCGAGTGCTATTTACTCATGACCCAAAAGAGTTGCGATCGTTACGTGTGCGTAGCAGATGATCCCTTCGAGGATAGAGAGGAAAAGCGTACTCAGCCAGTAGACAACATGAGGACAATTCCCGTTAGCGGAATCGAAGAGGCGAATTTTCTGGTTAGCAAAAAACTGAACGCAGAAGAAAGCGCACACTTAGCTCGATTATTGAACAAATGTAAAGGAGAATTCGAGTGGAAGGCGGCAGATATGCCTGGAATCTCGCGAGAAACAGCAGAACACCGACTCAATGTTAATCCTAACGCCAAGCCTGTTCAGCAGAAGCGGCGAGCGTTCTCTCCAGAAAAGCCATAGAGAAAGAGGTATCAAAACTCATGGATGCTGGCTTCATCCGAGAAGTCCAGTATCCGACGTGGTTGTCTAACCCTGTCCTAGTCCCAAAACCTAACGGAGATTGGCACATGTGCATTGACTTCACTGATTTGAACGATGCTTGTCCCAAAGACTGCTATCCTCTTCCTCGAATCGATTAGTTGGTCGACCAAACCGCGGGGTACGTCTATCTAAGCTCGTTGGATGCTAACTCAGGATATCACCAAATTCCCATGGCCGTGGAGGACGAAGAAAAAACCGCTTTCATAACGCCAAGGGCCACTTATTGCTACACAACAATGCCGTTTGGATTGAAAAATGCTGGAGCAACATTCCAGTGCATGGCAAATAAAGTTTTTGAGAAGCAGATTGGGGGAAAGGTGGAGGCCTACATGGATGATATACTTGTCAAAAGCCGAAGCTTTGAGGACCATGTAACTGATTTAGAAGAAGTTTTCAACGTGATGAGAGAATACAAGATGAAGTTGAACCCCCGAAAATGCATGTTTGCATTTCAAACAGGCAAATTCTTAGGCTCGTGGTTAGCCAGAAAGGCATCCAGCCTAACCCTTCGAAAGTAAAAGCAATTCAGGACATGATATCTCCGAGAACCGTCAAAGAAGTGCAAAAGCTTACAAGACGCATCATTGCATTATGGCGGTTTATCTCCAAACAAGGCGAAAGGTGCCTACCCTTCTTTAAAGTCATTCGCACTTTGGGTGGACGGAAGAATGTGAAGAAGCGTTTGCTGGCATAAAAGCCTACCTCTCGTCTGACTTAGTGTTGACAAGACCTGAACCAGGCGACGCCTTATACTTGTATCTGGGTGTCGCCGACAAGGTGGTCAGTGCTATCCTTATATGAAGCGATAGACATATTCATCACCCCGTATTCTTTGTCAGTCACATACTGAAAGATGCCGAATTGAGGTACACTCACATTGAGAAAGTAGTGTTTGCCCTCGTACAGGCAACACGGAAGATGGATCGGTACTTCCAAGCTCATCCTGTTGTAGTACTCACTGATCAACCATTGGGGAAAATTCTTAGGAAACCTGAGTCTTTAGGAAGAATGCTGATTTGGGCAATCGAAGTTGAGCAGTATGGGTTGCAATATAAGGCCAGACCGTCCATCAAAGCCCAAGCGTTAGCAGACTTCATAGTAGAATGCACATTTACACAAGGGCTACCGGTGGACCCACCGGAAGGGGAAGTGGAAGGTTCAGATCTCCCGTCCCCAGACACTTACAGTGATACATGGATCATCCACGTGGACGGAGCTAAAAATCAAGAGTTAGCTGGCGCTAGAATTTTCATGATTGGACCTGATGACATACAGATGCGCTATGCTATCAGAATTTTGCAGCCACCGTCCAACAATGCGGCCGAATACGAAGCATTACTGGCCGGACTCAGAATAGGCAATAGTTTCTTCATTGAAGCTACATGCGATGTAGGAACATTGCGCGATCCGCAGCTAAAGATATGGGGGGACTCTAAATTGATAATAGATCAAGTCTTGGAAAACTCCCAAGCCCGAGAACCCATCATGATCCAATACCTTGCAAAGGTAAAACGTGAGCTAACTGAGACGCGGGGAAAAGGCATTCAAGTCTGCTTCGAGCATATTCCTCGAGAAGATAATAGTGAGGCTGATAATCTCGCAAAGATGGCAGCCAACCCGGCAGCCTCCATACCCAAAGACGTGCACTACGGTGAGATACCAATGCCCTCTTTCATGGAAGAACAAGTGTCTCTTTGTGTGAAAGAAGTGGAGAGTGATTGGAGAATCCCCGTTGTGAAATATTTGAAACATGATGAGCTGCCAGTAGATAGCACCGAAAAGAGGAAAATTTTGAAACAAGTGGCACAGTGCACATACTACAATGGGGAGTTGATTCGAAAATGTTGCTCTCATCCAACTGCAAAGTGCATAACGGAGCAGGAAGGCCTCCACACTTTGCGAGAAATCCACGAATGAATATGCGGCATGCATGTGGCTGGTGACACCCTAGCGGCACAGGTCTTTCATTCAGGATTTTACTGGCCCACCATTCGCAGAGACTGTCACAACTTTGTGAAATCTTGTCAGAAATGCCAGGAATACGCCAAGATCCCTCGAAGACCAGCCGTGCAAATCTCAGAAATTGTTTCCCCTTGCCCATTTGCCAAATGGGGAATCGATATTTTAGGCCCGTTTCCAAAAGCCAGGTCCTAACTAAAATTTGTGGTTGTGGCGGTAGATTATTTCACGAGATGGGCAAAAGCAGAGGCGGTAGCCAACATTACGACGGAAAAAATTTAGAGTTTCTTTAAATATCAAGTCATAATGCGATTCAGGGTACCTCAAATATTGGTCAGCGACAACAGAACGCAATTCACGAGCCAATTTTTCAGAAATCAATGCGCGGAATTCCAAATCGAACAAAGATTCTCTTCTGTAGTGCACCCGCAAACCAACGGTCAGGCTGAAGTGACCAATCGCAGTATCCTCAGTGGCATCAAGAGGAACCTAGAAGGTTCTAAAAAGAAATGGGCAGACGAACTGTCGTATGTAATGTGGGCCTATCGCATGTCCGTCAAAACTACCACAGGAGAAACCCCCTTTGCGTTAGCCTTTGGCACAGAGGCTGTCACGCCGGTAGAAATTGGCACCCTGAGCCTTCGAGTGGCATATTTCAATGAAGAAACAAATGAAGAAAGGTTACGTGCTAACCTTGATGTGCTGCCAGAGGTACAAGAGGAGGCTCTCTTGAAAGCCTTGTATTACAAAAGAAAAATGGCGCAATACCATAACAGACGGGTCAAAGAGCGGCTGCTCAAAGTGGGAGATTTAGTTCTTAGAGACAAACGAGCGGCAGGACAACGCATGGGAAAACTCAACCCAAACTAGGACGGGCCATATCGCGTCAACCGCGTTATCGGAAAGGGAGCGTATCATTTAAAAATGCTTGATGGTACTCCCTTACCAAACTCCTGGAATATAGCCCGTTTGAAACTATATCATGCTAGAAGCTAATCTCTCCTGTTTGACATTGTTAACATTGCTCTAATGCATGAATGAAAGGCATTTCTTGTGCACATTATGGTCAATTATAAGCAGATAATGAAGAATGCCAGGATTAAAAATCCTATCCTTGTGATGGCTGGTCCTGATCAGACAGCTCACTAAGACGAGGCACGCCCAGGCATAGACAACGTTAGGAGTGAAAATCCTATCCTTGTGGTAACCATGCTAACACAGACGGCCCATTAAGACGAGGCACGCCCCAACACCCCCAGGAGTGAAAATCCTATCCTTGTGGTAACCGTGCTCACATAGACGGCCCATTAAGACGAGGCACGTCTCGGCATCCTTGGGAGTAAAAATCCTATCCTTGTGGTAGCCGTGCTCACACAGACGGGCCATTAAGACGAGGCACGCCCTAAGGAGGTAGTAACTCCGTCCTGGAAGTGAAAATCCTATCCTTGTGGTAACCGTGCTCACACAGACGGACCACTAAGATGAGGCACGCTCTAGGAACGCGAGGTTTCAATGCTTGGGAGTGAAAATCCTATCCTTGTGATGGCCGGTCCTGATCAGACAACTCACTAAGACGAGGCACGCCCCAAGCTGATCATTGGCATTTGAAACAAAGAGAGAGATCCCAGCTAGTAACCGAGCGGTTGATACTCGGTGAAGTTGGGCTGGAGAGATGTCTCTATCGCAACAACAACAACATCATAAACAAACTTAGCAAGGCTAAGTGATTCCCCTAACAACAAAGGGCGGCTGATGTGGTTCCTGATTCGGAAACCTTCCAATTGTTGGATCGTTGCTCAGCGACAAGGATTTGAATGCGGAAAACTAACTCGTCGGAAACTCCAACCCTCATAAGTGTAATACTTAGGCAACCTGGACGAAATCCTTCAAGGATCTTCAATAGGACTCGGACCCTCCTAGGTGCAATACCTAGACAACCCCAACGAGACTAAAGAATGGAATGATAGACTTCGTGCTTTACTTGCAACTTTATGCGGCTTATCAAACCGGATGTAGGACAAGGATCTTGAAGATCAGTTGAAGAAAAACTCTTCTGGTTTTGTTTATCAAATAACGTCTAACTTAACAATAGCAGCGGCATGCTCTTTATAAGGAAAGAGATGCGCAAAACCCTAATCTAGGAAGTTCACATGCGCTATACTTCCTAGAAAGATCTTCTAATTATCTATCTACTTAATAATAAAATCCACCTAGATAAATAATAGTCAAATAACTTAAACAATAGATTAATAAATACAATATAATCATTCCAGAACGCATTCGCATCATCAGGCCAAGGTTTGGGCCGAATTCTCCAAGTTGCGGTCTGCTCGCGTTCACACTGCATAGTAAAATGTCTCACCGGGCTACCTTTTGATTGACTCGTCCGATTGGGCTGAAACTTGTCCCATTCGATAGCTAAGACACAAAAATAGTAGGAGGGTGCTCCTCTTCCTGGTCCGGGCCAGACTGGTCCAATGAATGGTCGTTGGCGTTGACGGAAGCGTTTTGAAGTCCTCATCCGCGTAGGATTGCCGTCAGCGAAAATATAATGAACCATAACATAAAATCGGCTAGTACGTTTGACCTGAATTTTGGACACAATGTAGAGGACATACTGAGGTTTCCAAAACATATTTGAACGCACGATTCTGACCTCTGTAGCTCCGTCTAGGTTCTGTCGAAGGCGCTGGTTGCGTCTGTGCGTCCTCTCCTTGACAGCAAGAATGTCACCATGAGCCATCTTGAGTTCTACTCGTCCAAAAGCTCTGAAACTTGGACACAGTCTTCCCAAGACTCCAATAGGTCTTTTATATGTTCTGGATCTCTGATTGAAGCCGTTCTTCCAAGGGTTGACTCGGGTGATAGTCAAACCTTGCGCTAGGTACCTCCAAGCTACCTTCCATGTCATCCTTCGCATAAAGGCTTGATCAATCAGCGTCTCCTGCCTTGCCTCCATGCCTAGAGGTTGTATTAACCTCACTGGATGCTTTGCAACATCTTGGGCTCGACGCTTTGGGTTGATTGGCCTTGATCGCAAGGCGTGTGCGTGTTGTAAGTGCGCTAGGGCTAGTCTCGGGGCTAGGATCGTATCATCCCCTCCCTCTTCAAAAAGATTCGCCCTCGAATCTGATTTTAGATCTGCACCACAATACCTCAAGTTAGTAATACTAAAGTAAGCACAAATCGAACCATACCAACCTCGCAAGTTCCACTTGGCAGCAAATTCTTTGAACATGTCAATGTGTTGAGTAAAACCATCGTCCCAAGCGGTCCTTTTACACAATTCTTCCCATGAGTCGCTAAGTGACTCCTTCCTCTGCGTACTAAGAACACTCCAAGGGATAACATGTGAAAGCATAATATCCTTGAAGATTATATTAGTAATAGTTGTATCACAATAGTATACTATGCCATCATCATGTGATCTAGTCATAGTAAAATTGTGCAACGGATGATGCCACCAACATAAGCGCTCGCTCTTGCTCTGATGCCCTTTATACATATACAACCTTGAATTATGTTTAAATAAATAATCATTGTAAGTTCTACAAAAGTCAGAATCAATAGCATAAGGATGAAATTCATGTGACAATTCAAGCAACTTCGCGAAAAAAGGTTTTTCATTAAAACTACTTCCAAAACTTAAAGGAACATCATGTGAAGACATAACACTCCTAAAAACCAAGTTAATAATTTTAATTATACCACAGCAACTCACCAAACAAGTATCAAACGCATCATGCTCATTAAAACTCCGCAAAAGGTCATGTGACCTAAATAAGCGATTGCGCTTGAATAGAATTCCCTCAAGTCCAGTCGACTTACCCATAGCTTTAACATGAAACTCACACATGGCAGAATGATTATGGAATGTAAATACATGTGGAATTTCAATCAATTTTGTGTTAGGGAAAACATGATGTGCATCTCTCGGCCTAGTCAAAACGTTAAATTGCTTGCGTCTGCGCAAGTAGTCTTTAAATACATATGACTTGGCCTTCGGCTCTTGCATATAACCATCATTAATTAAATCAATTTTAAAACCAGAATCATAATTATTAATGAGGTTAACATGCTCACAAAAATCAGACTTAAGGATGGAAAGATATACCATACCGTTGCAGCTAGGGTTAGCCGAACTAGGTACCATGGATGATTCACACTCCTTAAGTTCTCTTGGCACTTTGGAATGAGACTTCTCTTCTGCCAACATCCTTCTCTTTATCTGAAAATTAGGAGAAACAAAAATAGAAGGGAAAACAAACGAGTTAAGGTTAGGAAAATCTAAGCGCAATGGCCAAAAATTCAGTTTTTGGTGGCTTGCGCCAAAACAGATTTTTTGCTCACAAAATGCTTTTCTCTCCTGTCCTCTCTTGGCGTAAACACTCACCTCTCCTTTTTCAAATTCGCCACTCTCTACATGCTCTTTATTTTCATGCAAGTGTTTTGAACTCTCACTCTTTTCATCTCTTGTCCCATGCTCAATCTTTTCATGGGGGTTTTTCTTTTAAGGCTTCCAATTCTTTTAAGCCTTTCTCTTTTCTTTCTTTTTAAAAGTCCGAACATGACTTAACAAGATACTCTTGATCTTTACGGACTTCCGAAGGTGACAAAGGCTTCAATATGTGTTCTCGGCCGTCCTTGACAACCGAAAAATGATTGCTCTTGCCCTTGTGAACTGCTTTCATATCGCGCTTCATCATCTCACTGTACGTCTCGGTTTTAGCTATCAAACCAACCGGATCTTTCCTCCTTTCAATCTCTCCTCTAGGCTGCCTCGGTGGAGGTCTCCTTGGCCTAGGTATAGTCTGAGTCACCCTTGTATCAGGCCGGCCATTAGGGTTGGATCCCTCTCCGGACGGCATCCATAGACGTATGGTGAACTCCTTGGTTTGAGAACTTGGGTGTACCGAGTATGGGCCTGCCTTGTAGCATTGGCAGCCGCTTCCCTCTCCTTGGCAATCCACTCCTCCATTTCATCAAACCTCTCGGTTAACTTACGCATCATGGATAGCATTTCAGCTCGCGCTTGTGACTCCGTGCTCTTAGGCGAACTATCTGCCATCTGAAATCACAATAACAACAAAGAACAAGCGTAAAATTGTCCTATCTAAAGCACTCCCTCACGTGTTTAAACCCTCGTGTTTAATCACTCTAATGCGCTCACAAATCACTCAACGAAAATTCTTCTTCAATCAATCCAAGATCCGCAGACTCAAAGAATGTCAAGGAAAAGCTTCCAATAATTCGCAAGGACAACTCAAGCGTAGAAAGAATAAAGATGTGATATAATTGAAGATTACTTTGTCAATTAATCAAGCAATTATAGCACAGAATAGATAGGTCATGTATCACAAGAGCTCAAAGAAAGACAAGATATTTGAACTAGTTCGGATTTGTTTTAGAACTAGGGTTTTAGGTGTCCGATTTGTTTCTTTGATAACTTTTGAATTACAGCTCCGTTTTCTATGATTCTTGTTGCGTTGGAACACTCTTTTCTTGCTGATTTTGATTCTGTTTTGATCGCAAGCTTCCTCTTTTGTTAACACACTGATAATTTTGAAGTCGCTTTCTGTTCTGTTTTTGTGCGAATTTGTGTTCTTTCTTCTTTTCTTTTTTTTTTGTAAATAGAAATTGCAAATACTTGAAACAAACTAAACTGACACTTTGTGGAACCTTCTTTTCTATTTTATGACTCAAAGAAGATAGCAAATCAAAGGGCTTGATTTGATACCTAACAAGACGCAACTAGTTACTAGTTTCGACTCCTAACACAAACGGGAAGACAAACAAGATTGGTATAGATTTGGCTAAGGAAATCAAGGAAACCAATCTCAACAAACGAAAACAATAATTAAAAGGATAGATACCTTTACGGTGAGCAGCCTTTGCTCCGCTACCAGCTGATGTGGTTCCTGATTCGGAAACCTTCCAATTGTTGGATCGTTGCTCAGCGATAAGGATTTGAATGCGGAAAACTAACTCGTCGGAAACTCCAACCCTCCTAAGTGTAATACTTAGGCAACCTGGACGAAATCCTTCAAGGATCTTCAATAGGACTCGGACCCTCCTAGGTGCAATACCTAGACAACCCCGACGAGACTAAAGAATGGAATGATAGACTTCGTGCTTTACTTGCAACTATATGCGGCTTATCAAACCGGATGTAGGACAAGGATCTTGAAGATCAGTTGAAGAAAAAATCTTCTGGTTTTGTTTATCAAATAACGTCTAACTTAAAAATAGCAGCGGCATGCTCTTTATAAGGAAAGAGATGCGCAAAACCCTAATCTAGGAAGTTCACATGCGCTATACTTCCTAGAAAGATCTTCTAATTATCTATCTACTTAATAATAAAATCCACCTAGATAAATAATAGTCAAATAACTTAAACAATAGATTAATAAATACAATATAATCATTCCAGAACGCATTCGCATCATCAGGCCAAGGTTTGGGCCGAATTCTCCAAGTTGCGGTCTGCTCGCGTTCACACTGCATAGTAAAATGTCTCACTGGGCTACCTTTTGATTGACTCGTCCGATTGGGCTGAAGCTTGTCCCATTCGATAGCTAAGACACAAAAATAGTAGGAAGGTGCTCCTCTTCCTGGTCCGGGCCAGAATGGTCCAATGAATGGTCGTTGGCGTTGACGGAAGCGTTTTGAAGTCCTCATCCGCGTAGGATTGCCGTCAGCGAAAATATAATGAACCATAACATAAAATCGGCTAGTAAGTTTGACCTGAATTTTGGACACAATTTAGAGGACATACTGAGGTTTCCAAAACATATTTGAACGCACGATTCTGACCTCTGTAGCTCCGTCTAGCTTCTGTCGAAGGCGCTGGTTGCGTCTGTGCGTCCTCTCCTTGACAGCAAGAATGTCACCATGAGCCATCTTGAGTTCTACTCGTCCAAAAGCTCTGAAACTTGGACACAGTCTTCCCAAGACTCCAATAGGTCTTTTATATTCTTCCATGGGTTGACTCGGGTGATAGTCAAACCTTGCGCTAGGTACCTCCAAGCTACCTTCCATGTCATCCTTCGCATAAAGGCTTGATCAATCAGCGTCTCCTGCCTTGCCTCCATGCCTAGAGGTTGTATTAACCTCACTGGATGCTTTGCAACATCTTGGGCTCGACGCTTTGGGTTGATTGGCCTTGATCGCAAGGCGTGTGCGTGTTGTAAGTGCGCTAGGGCTAGTCTCGGGGCTAGGATCGTATCAGCGGCATTAAGCTATATGCGGCAGGAATGGAAATAATAATTTTGTTCGTTCGCTGAAGCAAAATCATCCGCGTAGGCCTGGAGAAAAGCCTTCCTCAGAAAACGAGCTGGTGTGGCTGTCACAAAAGTACCAAGCCTCTAAAGATAGAAATATCTTGGCAGCTATGAATGGCGTGCGCATACAAATGCAACGGCTAAGTAACCACATAAGGTACGATGACCACATTATTGTGATCTTAGTAATAAAGCCTACTAACCATGTTATGGCAGTAATATCATAAGACGGGGCCAACAAAGAAATTTAGACAAAAGCAATGGCATGAAGAGAAGCTGATACCGTCAGAGTTACAAAATATCCTCACGAGGATAGACAAAGACATCAACAGCAAAAATCAAGAAACAAAGCGCGAGATCTAAGGAGCGGCTGATGAGCTATTTCCTCCCTGTTTGACGGCCTTTGAATTGTAGAAATCCTCATCGGACACCTGTGAGGACCTCTCTTCAAAATATGCAGAAAGAGTCTTAATCTGAAAGTCGTCCATCCCGTAATGGTGAATGAAGCCCTCAGACATAAGCATTGCCCCCTCCTTCAGATACCAACAGTATTTCTCAGCAGAAAGGCTAAGGTCGGCAGCCAATTCAGCGTTTCTCTGCCTTTCTAACGCTAACCCAGCCTCTTCCTCAGAAAGGTGGGTGCTTAGAAAGGCACCCCTCTGTTTTTCTTCCCCTAACGCAAGCCTGGCGGCCTCCGCCTCTTGTTTAGCCGCATTAGCCTCTTGCCTAGCCGCCTCTGCCTCTTGCCTGGCAGCCATCGCAGCATCCAAAGGACCTCGACGCTCAGTCATCAATCTGTCTATTTCTCTCTGCTTGTCCGCCGCCTCTGCAGCGTTAGCCTCCTCCATGTAATGAGCATGATAGAAGGAAGAAAACATCTGAGAGCGAAGGAAATCCATGCGCCCCTGGTGACTCTTGGCTAAAAATACATCCTTTTCCCTTTGATGCGATATTATTCGAGCCGCCAACAGAGATGTAGATGCAAGAACAGCCTCAGCGCTATCAGTCTCTGAGACTTGAAAAGCTTTCTCTCTAAGGCCACCCAGGTTAACGCGATGAGTGGGAAAGCTAGGAGGAGCATACGAAGTTACGCCAAATATAAAGTTAGAAGTAGAATTGTCCCTCGTGGCAGCAAGCGGGGACGAAGGAACAAAAAATAGTGCAGGAGGAGAAGGAGGGCGATCAGCAGAGCCCCTTACGGTAGAGACAAAAGACTCACCACCACCGATTGTCTCATAACCCAACATGTCTGAACTAAAACACACAGCACCAAAGGTAGAATGGAGGGGAGAGTCAGCAAAAGTATGGGGATCGATAGCAGGGTCAGCACTTTGAGGCTGCCCGAAAGGCGGGCCACCTCCTGTGGCAGTCGTGAAGGATGGATTAACGTCGGATGACGACGGGCTACTTTGAAGGTCATGGCGAACCTTCTTCTGGCGCTCGGCAAGCTCACGCGCAAATGACATGTCTTCATGAGGAAGAAAACGAGTGGAAGTGGGGCCAACTTCCTAAAGAAAATGAAATACAATAAGGAAACGGCAAAAGAATGAAGGAACCAAGAGCGGCAGTGAATAGAGATACCTGAGCAGAAGGAGAAGCCAAAGGAATCTCGCTAGGAATCAAACCAGCAGACACTTCTGAAGAAGCGGTAGCCTGAGAAAGAGCAGGGGGCACGACGGCTGCTTTTTTACTTCTTTTCATTCTCGTAACGCGCGCTCGTGAAGACAACGCTTGAACAGTGCTGACAGTAGTGGTAGCTCCTTGAGAAAGCGGCACGACTAAAGTAACACCGATAGCCCCACCCTCAGTGGTAGCAGCAGTAGCGGCGGTAGCCTAGGCCCTTCTCGTTTGCTCCCTTCTCTTTTTCCTCCGAATGTATTCGGGCTCCCAACCGGGCGAAACCACTACATAGTCACGAAAAATGTTAGCGTTAGTACTTCCCAGCAACGCAAAGAAAGAAGGATAAACACTCACCTATTTTACACTCTGTGACTGCCACCCCGTTTGCCACATTACGAGTGTCAATGCTAAAGTCCATTTGGAGCAGCGTCTTTAGCAAACTATCCTCCGAATCGGAGAGTGGTTTTCTGCTACCCCAGGCCCCATCTTTGATTTCCTCGTTGAAGTCGGTTCTCCACAAAGGCTCAGGCAGGTTAACAACAAAAAATTCTTCTTTCCAACGAGGAACAAAAGACTCGATACCCATAAGTTTCCAAGTAAAGGGCTTTAGTGAGTCATCATCATAGCGGGGTGATATCCTTGCGAGAATACAATTGGAAAATATCATGAAGCAACGCTAGTAAAGGGGACTCAATCCCTTTGAAATAGCATAACGCCGCAAAAGCACTAACAACGCAAATTGCGTTAGGACTCAGTTTGGCCGGATTCAAGTCAGAATCGGCCAGCAAAAGTTTTACAAGCGGGTCAAGGGGAAGGCGAAACCCATGGTCAAATAGCTTGGCATACAATATCCTACTATTATCGGGCAATGCACTATTAAGGCGGAGAGGGTCAGAAGCGACACTAGTAGAGTAGCCCTGAGGAAACTAAACATTGAAATCGGACAGACAACGATGAACTAAGGGTAAAGTGTAAAGACAAGTGGGGGTATTATTGATTTTCTCCTCCCCAACAGATTTTTGGGAACTTTCCCCCTCAGCAGATTTTGAAGAACGAGTCTTCGCCATAACCAGTAAAAAAGAAAAAAGAGAGAGTAAAAGAAGGAAGTAATGTGTGTACCTTCGTAAAAGAAACCCCAAGAATCCCAGAACAAAGAAGAAGGAGCGGCATGAGTTATTCTCGGAAGGAAGCAGTGAGCGAAGAAAGAGATAAAAAAGAAAAAAGAAGGCGGGGAAAAACATTATATATAACCCTAAAAGGGTTGAAAAGGCGTGACCAGTTAATAACTGATGCATGGCAAGATAGCATAATGGAAGGGCGCGACACGCTCGAAGGACACAACTTCAAAAGAGAGACGCTTCAGTCCTTGCTACTCCCTAGAAGGTGCCTATCTCAACCGCTTCATTATAAGAAAGACACGTGTCCTTTCTCATCATTACTTTTTGATTGCATCAATGAGGGGATTCATAGCATTTAATGCTCTAAAAAGTAGCACCAACTCTGACACGCAGTCTCAAGAAATAGCGCGATAGCATAAGCAACATCGATAATACATTGAAACCCAACGTTTGAGGGAAAAACATCAATGACGTCAGGGCGTTAGCCTTATTACAAGAATAACAAATGACAAATTTCTTTGGGAGGAGTGATTGACCGAAGAATAAAATAAGTACAGATAAGAAGAGGACAGCAATCAAGAGAAAGGCCGTTACGCGCCACCGCCACCATCACCAGATTAACCTTGTCTATTATGGCAGAGGCACAATCGGCAACATTGGTCGGACTGAAGGAATCACTCCCGAAATGGGCAGCGAGCCCAGAAGTGAGGGCCTCTAGAACCTTCTTTTTCCAATGCTCCATCTTTAGCGGAAGCCTGGAAATTTCCTCATCCCGAGCCAACATTTCTTCGCAAGAAGAAGATTTTTCTTCTTTTCCAAAGCCAACTCTGCCTCCAGAACATCGACTTTTGCTCTCCCTTTAGATTTTTCTCTACTCAGCTCCTTCTGCGAATCGTCATAAAGATGCGTCAGCAAACCTGTTTGGTCTAACGACCGGTCAAGCTGCACCTTCTGAGCACACATGGCGTGAGCAGAATCTCGCATTTCACTGTCAAAAGCCTCTACCGCATAATGAAAGTAGCGAAAGATATCTAGAGAATCATTTACAACGTGCCTACAGCGAGCCCTTGGTGAAAGCTGAAAGAATTTCTCTTTCTCTGAAGAAGAACCCATCATTTCTCCTATTAAGGGCGCGGTGAACTCGTCCCTTGAGAAGGGATTTTGTACCCCTGTAGCGCGAAAACTGTTGACGCCAAATCCATGCGATAGCGCGGAGTCCCTTTGGGGCTATCAGGAGAGAGATTGGCCATCGAAGTCGAGGGGGAGCCTTTATTACGCACCTCTGAGATAGAAGTGAAAAATAATTGGGGAGGAACCTTGAGCGGCAGCTCAGAAGCTAGAGAAGTCGTTGTCACCACATCTGGAATAAATTGAGAAATGGGAGAGTCAGGAGCGTTAGGTGGTGGAGGGGAATCTGCCACCAACGAGACTGTAGCAGCGGTAAGAGGGCAGACAGTTGGCACGTCAGCAATCTTCGTCGATTGAGAAATGCTTGCCACAAAAGAAATGGCAGGCGTTACGGTAGCTTTCACGTTAGCCTGGTCAGAAGAGGTCCCGGTAGCCTGCTCATTCATGCCTACTCTTAGTTTCTTTCGCTGAAGCGAGGAGGCATGACAAAGGTCTGGTTTGGCATCCATGTCCTCGCTTTGGCTGTTGTCGTCACTATCAATTGTTTGATTCAAAGGCTGACTTATATTTATCCCTTCACGACGAAGCGGTAGCCAATTGTTGATAAAACGAGAAGCTCGTGCAGAGATGACGCGTCCCCGTCCTCTCCCAGTGACCGTCTTAGTTTTTCCCCTCTTGGGTGGAACGCCTCGATAACTAGAAGGCGCGGCAGGAGGAGAAGCCGGTATCGTTCTGAGCGGCATCACGTTCAAAGGGGCGTTAGCCCCTCCCGACGACTGACCATCAGTATCTCCTGATAAGAGAACGTATGAGAACAATAAAAAAGTGGGAAAGGGAAACGCGAAGAAAGAAAAACTCACCCATAATGCACTCGTTCAGAAGTTTGTATGAGGCGAACTCCCGAATGCGATAGCGTATACTCTTATCCAGCAAAGCGTTAGCTTGATCCAGCTCGCTTCTAGCCAGCACCACCGGGTTTACCCAAAGGGGACCTATAAGCTCTTGATTAAAACCACAGCGCCACCAACGGGACGGTAGCTCAAGAACGAAGAAGCTGTTTTTCCAGTCAGCCACAGTCCTCTCAAAGCCACAAATCGCTGCCAGAATGACTGCACAAACGCGTCATCCCAACTTGGAGTAATACTGATTAAACAATCGTGACAGGACATGCTAAAGAATTTGCGAAATAAATTGAGAGATGGGGCGAAAATGCCCTCCAACTCACAGGCGTGAAGAACGGCATAAACCCCACACCAGGAAGAAGGAGTTATCTGGGCATGATTAAGCTTGTACTCCCGCAGTAGCGCTGCTATTGAAGCATGGACTGGGAGGCGAAAACCATAGAGGAATATTTTAAAATAAACTAATCTATAGTTTCCCCACAGTGGATCGTGAAGACGCATGTCGCTCTCGGGAACGTTAGGGACACACCAAGGAGGTAAAGTGACACCGTTTTCCTCCAATTCAGCATTTAAAACTGCATTGCAGGAGAAAATACTAGATGATTGTACGATTTCTGGATCCACGAGTCTCTAGAGGAATCGTCTCGTTCTAGTCACAACCATAATAAACTAATGAACAGAAAATCTGAAGGGATGAAGTGATACCTTGAAAGGAGAGATCCGCAGGCAAATCGGCGAAGGGCGGAGGACAGATGAGAACTTTTTCCAGAGAAAGTGCAGAGAAGAGAGAAAATTTGAAATGAGGGCAAAAAGCATTAGAAGGAGAAGATAACCCCTTTTAAAGGACCGAACATCGCTGCATTAATTGAACTACCAGTCGCGTGAGGACGCGTGTAAAGAAGTGGGCCACGTGGAATCGTGCTCAGAAGTTAGAAGCAAGCAGTTATTTGCCACGACTTACCAAGTGGCAGTTAAGGACTGATTGAGTCAAAACCATCGCAGAACGCTTGATTCAGTAAGGCTAACGCCTCCATATCAGTCAACAACAAAACAACACGGTGGCAAGAGAAAGAAACATCAGTTCATTTATTAAAAGCCATACGGCATCTACAACGCACCCAACGCTAGGCCACTAATCCTCATCAGGCTAGTACATGTCATAGTAAAAAATGTCGTCGTCATCCGAGAGCGGTAGACCTCCGTTGTAAGGAGGAAAATGTTCGTCAATCCTTTTTTCCTGACCCAGCAGCGCCGAGCTCGGCCCATCCACAACGTTAGCAATCATTGCCTCAGAATTTGCGTCATGGGGAGAATCTTTTTCCAAGACGGGAGTGACAGAAGGAAATTGTCCATTATCCTTTCACGTAGGGAAAGCGGAGGAATGTTAACCGCCTCAGAGGTCTTCTTCCTCGGCCTTTTGCGGCCCTTCCGGCGGACTGGCGGCCTCCATGGGGGAGATGGAGGAGGATGATCCGAATCTGGTGAAGTCGGAGGAGTAGACAGGGAGTCACGCGCCGCAGTATTAAGGAAGTAGGAATCGGCCATCGATTCACAAGTAATCTAGGGAAAGAAATAAGAAGAAGAAGGTGAACAAGAAAAGGGAAAGAAAACCCCATTAAATAGCTGAGGCAAAAAGGCATCCGATCTCTTTGCGTGTCCCTTGAAAATAATAAGTACACCTGGAGAAGAACAATCATAATTACAAAATCTGATACGGCGCACGCAACTGTTAGAGAACTGCACCAATCAAAAGGCACCGAAAAACCGCCCAATCACCCACCACGGGGAGCGCGGCGCAAGGAGCGATCGAGTAAACATTTATTGTTAATTCAGGTATCCAAGCACTTCATTTTAGAAAAGACTCATTTTTCGGTTAGGCTCATAGCAACCGTACCTGACTAAAGCAGAAAATAGCAAGAGATCAAAGGTAGAAGACAGAGCGATAATTAAAGCGACATTTTATTTAATTATGGCCTGAACGGCCTAAGCGCTCAAGCGCGTACACAGGAATTATAAAGGCAAAGGGACAACGGCCAAGGGTCAAGCATGAGACCCAGCATCATTGTCCTCAAGAGCAGTAGGGATCTCCCTTAGAGCATCCACCAATAAGGATAGTTCGGTAGAGGAAATCCTCATACCCTTCAAACAGCATACCAGCAGGTCTTTCCTATGCTGCAGCATAGTAATGGTCACCTCGATGCGGGAGATCGCAACACCCAGCTTCGACACGTTCTATATAGGACTGAAATCCTCCATAGAAGCAGCCCCTTGTCTGGACAGCAAAGGGGTCATCATTCCCTGAAGCTCCAGGACATCCTTAGAGGTTTTGGTCAGCATGGTCTCCAGGAAGCCGATGTCAGACTCAACAAGGTTCTTCTGGCTGTACGCCTTCGAGATCAAAAAGTTCTTCGTAAGATCATCCATAGGCAAAAATTAGAGGAAGTGCAGAAACGGTCGTGAAAAAAGCAGCGCGACAAAAGGACAATTTATAGGCTAGAAAAGAACGGCGATTGGAAGAAACATATTTCTCGATAGACAAATCATCTCTACGTATGAAAACCAGTTAATTTGACAAGAGTAAGGATGAAGCGGTAGCCCTTGGTAAACGCTCGGGCTCATTTTTCGGTTGGGCTTATGATAACAATATCCCTAACAATAAGGGCATTTTCGTCTTATACCCCGCGGTGGGGGAAAAAGCTGCGACTACCGCCCCGGCAGCATCAAGGCTATCGCCTCTCTCTATGTGATCTACACCGGGATGGTCGACTTCAATGAGGGTGAGATAGCACATTTCATGGTCTAGATTTTACCTTCTTTTCTAGCCCTTTCGGGGGCTTGATTCTACTATTTGACCCTTATTTCAATCTTTATTGCAGATCAGCGTCAATAGAAGGAAAAGATCGAAAAGAAGCATTTTTGGAGTATTTCTGAGGATTTCAAGCTTCAAGGCCTAGAAGATCAGAATGTCGTCGAGCCCTCGAAAGCTAACCAGACCAGTGAGCATTCTCTAGCCCGCGATATCTCTGCAAAGCCAAAGAGATGAATCTTCAAAGATTCTCACGGGATTCCTTGCATATCTAGAAGATTCCAGAATATTCCAGCACGCTCCATGTACTGTCACCCTCTCCCTTAGTTGGAATTTGTCTTTTTGTAATCCCTTAGCTGGAATTTGTCTTCTTGTGGGCTAGACACTATATAAGCCTCTAGTTTTAGGGTTTGGAGACACAACAACACACCTTGTAAATATTTTTCCACTTTCTTCTTTTGGGAGCCGCCTCCTTTTCTCTCCTCCCTCTTTTGGGTAGTGGCTGAGGCGTCCATTTCCAGCAGCCATTGAACTCAACCGGAGCTTTGCTCCGGCCGGTAACATTTTAATAGTTTTATTCTTCTTGTTCTTCTTTTATGCAATCTTCCTTTTCCTATTTTGTTTGTTTGTTTTGTGGTATGAGTAGCTAGATTTTCCCTTCTTAGCAGAGGTATTTTGAGGGTTGCATGGGTAGTTAAGAGGCCTAAATGTGTTTAATATATTCTTATTGTTGTATTTGATTGTTTATCGGTTTCTTGTTAATTCGTCTAGGGCCAGATTAGTAGTCTAGCCAACTAGTATCTAGACCTAGATGATTACCGTCATATTCCAGGGTTATACCTGACGCGAAGCCCTGGAATTTTAGCAGACACCTAGGGGAGGCAGCGCGAGAGGTCTCACCTAGGGGTAAACAACCGATTAGGGTATGTGATACGAGTCTGACAAGCTGAGCTGTCGCGCCCTAGATCTGTCTTACCTCCCCTTCATGGGCGTTCTAAATTTAGCCTCCCTACTTCGAGCCCGTGACAGGCCGGACGGTCAAGGCTGCCTTTTGATGACAAGAGAGGTAGCTGGGAGGATGGTTGAACGTCAAGGTCACCTCATATGTGGGAACGGGGGGTGACTTTTATCTAAGAAGGTAAGCAGGGGATGCGGTGTGGAAACGCGGTCCCTATAGCATATCTATGGCATAGGAATAGAATATTTCTGCGCCGATGATTTTCTAGCCCTAGAAGCAACCCGATAATGTCCTTTGCTAAGATATCTTCTCTTCTGACTTTATTTCTTTATTTGATTTCTGTTTGCATGTCGTGCCCTTGATTGTGTTTTACTTTCGTGCCCTAGATTACTGTTTTTATTAGTTAGCTTGTTAGCCCATCTCTATCTTGGTTAACTAGATTAACCAACCAAATCCCCCCCATTGTTTCTTTTATTGTTTTACTTTATATCTGGACCTGTCTAGTGTATGTCTTCACCTTTCTCTGTGGATCGAACCTCTTGCCACTGTCTTCAATCCTTTTTGTTGCAGGTGATAAGTTGTAATTATTTGATCGTGCCCTCGACAAGCACGCCATCAAGGGGGTCCCACACATCACACTGTCGTGACAGAGGGCGTTATCCCATCCCAAGCCGAACTAGGCATCTCGAGAGGAGCGTAGACGTTGCCTTGCCTAGGTAACGCCTACCTCCATATCTATATCTAACACAACGATAGCGCATTCCATCAGCGAGGCACTCTAACCCCCCTGACAGGAGCGTTAGCACTTTGTGACCAAGATCACCCAGAGATGCTCCATTTTCGCTTATAAATACCTCCACCACGAAGGAGGAAGGTAAGCCTAAGATTGCTAGCCAAAGCTCTGCTATTTTACACAATCACTACTAACTTAAGCATCGGAGTGTTTACGCCGAAGACCCCCTCCAGCGTTGTGCAGGTACATCGAACACCGTGGACGGTCGACCTCAAGAACCATAATCCTCTTCTACCCTTCAGCGAATAGTCCGAATCTTATCAACTTATAACCTGAAAAAAAATGAGATATCCACTACTTCTATTCGATTACTTTTTCTTGCATATAATTAATTTTTGTTAATCTACTAGCACGTGTTATTTTTATTTTTTTAAAATTGAACTTAGATTTTGAAGGAGGTTGACTCTCCCTGATATAGTATTACAGGATAAGTATTAGGTCGGTAGCCTTCATGGGCACTCTTGCCAAACCCGCCCATACACCATGCGTGCATTGTGACAAGGGTACCCGATTTGTAAGACAAAAAGAAAAAAGGCCCAAACAAAAAAGGAGAATTGGAGAAGGTAATAGGTATCCCACCATCTAAATTATCAGTCAAATGCAATAAAAAAAACAATATTTTATAAACTTGATTTAGACCCCTAAATTTCTGATCAATACAATTAACCCACTTTGTGTTAAAATAATAAATAAATAAATATATCCTTTCATACTAAAAAAAATAATCTCATGCAATAATTTTCCCTTAAATTAAACAATGGAGTTGGTGTTTTTGTTTGAAAAATCATACATTTTTATTTTATTTATTAAAAAAAATCTATTTATTTTTATTGATATTAAAAAAATCAATCACATTTATTATTATTTTAACACAAAGTGGGTTAATTGTATTGATCAGAAATTTAGGGGTCTAAATCAAGTTTTTGAAAGGTCAAGGGATCTTTTGCATTAGACTCATAGTTTAGGGGTAGGTGCCTCTCATCAATTATTATATTTTTAATGTAAACATGAATAGTATGTTAGAAGACTCAAAATTGAGACTTAATCCCTTTATATTCTGCAAAAAGTACCGATAAGTTATAAACTTATTGATTATGCAATTATTACAGACTTAATGACCTCATAGGTACTAAGGTTGTGCAAAAAAATCAAAATTTGGGAAATCGAATCGAACCGAACCAATCGTAAACCGAACTGAAAAAGCGGTTCTCTGAACCTAGCAAATGAAACTTTGTCCAATCTGTAATCGAAATGAAATTTTCTTTAGTTATTGGATATCCGAACCGAGAAGCATAGAATAATTGATCAATCCGAGCCGAACCAATTTGAAGATAAATTTGTTTAAATTTTATTAAAATAAACCCATAAAAATAAAGTCAAAACGACCAAAATTATTTTATATGGAGAAAAAAATGACACATTCATTAAAGTAACACTTAATATTTAAAATTATTAAAAGTATTTACTTTTTAATGGAAAAATCTTTATAATAAGCGATTGAATATTGCATTCCATTGAATTATAATTCTTAGTAATTTAAGCTATTTATTCATTTTTAAATAATTAATTTATTTGAATTTTTTATTTATTTAATCCATGTAAATAATCAGAATGATATATAAGTATGAGTAATGCTATATTTACTAGTAGTTTTTTTGTTTACCAATGCATACATATATATTATATACAGTAATTAATACTTTATGTGAAAAAAATTATTCCCTATATATATAACTAAACTAGATTTATAAGTTTTTTATATAATAAGTAGAGGATAATTTAGGTCTAATAAAAATGGACACAATGTTAACCTGCCTGTGGAGTGGTAAATAAACTATTAATTTAAGAACTAATCTTTACGATGGATGTATGATTGTGCTTATTAGATTTAATAGTTAATGTGACATTAACATTAAACTAATAATTAAGGAACTAATAGTTAGAATTTATGTGTAATGATGCTTATTATATTCAATAAGTAAGGTGAGTAAGGTGGCATTAACACTTATAAAAAAAGGGTGACATTAACATATTAGGATAATTTAAATTATTATTATTATATATATAGTCATTTTCTAAATAAGTTGAATAGTAATTATAAAAATATTACAAAAATAATTATTTTAGAATCAAAACGACGTCGTTTTGATTAAAATAATGCAGTTTTATGTTTCATGAAAACGGCATCATTTTGGGTTGAATCAACCGATGCCGTTCTAGATTTTTTTCTCCCTTTTTCTTTAAAAAAATTCTATAATACTTTCTGAACTCGGATGATTTTATTGAGTTGATGCGATATTTTATCAAATTGACGCGAGATTTTATCGAGTTTACGCAAGATTTTAGCTCGATTTTATATGATTTCGAGTGTATAAATTGACTTGTTTCAGTGGGGTAAAAAAGTAACACTTGCGAGTTTAACAATAGAGTGTATAACTATTCTTACTAACACTTTATGTGAAAAAACTTATTCAACATATATATAATTAAACTAGTTTTATAAACTTATAATTCTTTTTAGTACAACGATTTAACCATATAATCATATTTAATAAAAAAAAGCCTAGTTGGATTCATGTTAAAGTCTAGTAAAAAAAAATATTGTCTTATTTAGTACTCCCTCTGGTACACAATAAATGACTTTTTCCTACGGATTCTTACTATTCATAATACTTGTCATTTTATCTTTTCCGAATCATATATTTTGTTCAAATGACAATTTTTTTATGCATCAATCGAATTTGATGGTGTGGTAATTTGAGTGGAAATTAGGAGTAAAAATGAAACAATGTGGAATAAAAATAAGATCAAAGATCATTGTTCTATGAATTTTTACTATCCCAAAACGTAATTTATTTTGCCCCGGAGGGAGTATGATAAATTGACTAATGAGAATGTTAGTATTGCAAATGTTATACATAACTTGGGTTTTTTTCATTTTCTTTTTAAAAGATCCAATAACCGAACTGAAATCTGATTTTAAAATAACAAAGATATCCGACCGAACCGAACCGAACCGATTCAAATGGATAACCGATAAAATAATATTCGATTTAACTGACTTCAAAAATTAACCGTCCGAACCGATCCGTTCAAGCTGGATATTTGAGATAAAATAACCGACGGAAACGGTTATCCAACTGTGAACACCCCTAATAGGTACTACTCCCTTAGGTGCAAAATAAACGACGTTCTGGAGTCCAAAAGCAGTCCCAAAATAAATGACGTTCTTAGTTTCCTAGGCTAGAGTAGACGGCATTGCCCCTGCCATCCCTTGGTATAAACTTAGACATAAACTATAGTATTTTCGAAAATAGGCTTGGATGGTAGGGGTACAAAGGTCAAAAATTGTCTCGTTTTCTGTAAACTAATCATTTTCTTAATCCGAGTGCAAACACCCAAAAAGTCATTTATTTTGCACCAGAGGGAGTGCCTTTATCCAACTTAACCCTAAGGGTTCCCGCTACGTTTGTCCAAATAGACTAAATAGGTTCCTATCATCAAAATTACCGGTTTTTTATTTTATGAAAATTCAGAAATTAAGTTTAAATTGAGAATGCACGTGGATTAGGTATGACAATGAAAGGTGTTATATATGGCAAAGAGAAATTAGGCAATGCTTGGCTCACATAAGATGAGAATTAAACAAGTGCAAACCAACTCATCCTATATATCGCTGCGTGTCTTATATAGGAATTAGTCCATGGAAAACAACAACAGTAAGGCCTAATGAAACTACCCATTTCTGTTGGATCAGCTTTTCCAAGGGGACAAAATCCAGAGGAAGGGTTAAGGGATAGCAGTGAAAAACCCAGGCAGGCAATCTAGGCAGTATCGATGGACTTTCTTTTGTTTGCATACACAGTTACACACCACACCTTCAATTTCAAGTATATATAAGTTCAAACACTCTCTAAACCTTTTCTCATCTCATCTTGTAAAGTTATATATATATATACTGTGTAACATCTATAATATTATGATTATGTGGCTAATTAATTGTGATTATGGTACACTGTTCTGCCTGGCTCCCTGAATGCCAACTGGGCAGCTTGTCAAACTGTGTTGGCAACCTTCCTACTTGGCATGAGGGGTGCCATGCAGGCCCATTTACCTTATTAATTTCTACTCTCCTTTCCGTTCTCCATAACTTAATTCAAAAGTTTTTTCTTTTACCCTGATTATTCTTTCAACTTAAACTAATTTTATTTGAATTTTATTGGCCCCAAAAGATGATGTTCCCAATGTTTTTTTTTATATATCTTTAACTCTTTTATTTCTAATTTTGATATATTGATTTTTCTTCTTTCCGATAGAAAATTAAAATATTATTGCGTTAAAAAATGAATAGTTCTTCTAACATGACTTAATTAATTTTCTCTTAAACATGACAAGTCATGTTAGAAGAATCTGAACCGTTCAATAAAATTGAACGAATGAGATTAAAAATTAAAGTCATTAATGAGTTGACCAGTCAATAAAATTCCACAAGTGGTCAACTCATTAATGATTTGAATTTTTAATCTCATTCGTTCAATTTTATTGAACGGTTCAGATTTTTCTGACATGACTGATCATGTTAAAAAAAAATTAGAGAAGCTACAATTCTAAAATAAATACCATATTTTCTTTAGGGTATTATGCTCACATTTCACCCGTTCATATTCACGCTCTCACCCTTCTTCTTCTTTACACTTAAAATTACAACATTATCTTTCAAATATTTGAAAATAATAAAAATAGAAGTTTTTTTATAAAAAAAAAGTCGATCTCATAATAGGGTTCAGTCGATCAAAAACAACATTTTTACCTTCGTGATTATCGAATAAGCCTTCAATCATTTCCTTGCAAATGAAAATTGTTAATTCAAAAACATAATTTTACATGATACTTTGACTTGGGGCCTCAATTAATCATTCATTCTCATTTCATTCCTTTATTATTATAACAATTACGTTCATCCTTTTTGGTCGGAGATGGTTGGTTACACACATATATTCTTAGCTTCTTTTTCTTTTTTATAGCATTCCATGTTCAACTCATTGAGCCGACTAATCTAGTCTTAGCTTATCTACCATTAACCAAATCGTCCTAATGAATCTCTTACATACTACATATAATTAAAAAATATTTATTTTTTTCTCAATATGATAGATTTTTTTATTATTATTATAATTACAAAAATATCAACAAAAAAATCAAAAATAATTGATGAAATTTTTATAGGTGTTAAAATTTTGTTGTAACCTCATCATAATAGATATTTTAAAGCAACTATAGCACAATAAGTCTAAAAATATATTGTTTTATTTATATTATTATAAAAAATCATTAATCAAATGTACTAACAAATTTATAAAAAAAAAATACTATTTACATAGAAGTATTTGCTATGGACTCTGTAAAGTTTAACACTATGGAAGAATACATAGTTCTTTTTTTCTTCCATAGTTTTTAATGCTTTTGTGAATTTTTTAATTATAATAATAATAATTTTTTAATTAGCATGTACGTATCATATTTGAGCTTAGGCCTAATCCCGCATGTGATTTCAAACCTTTTCATCTCCATTTCATTTTTAAATAAAGAAACTAATGGATGCAAGGTGACGTAAATTGAGCAGCGCAAACAAAAAGCTTTCTTCTCGTTGAACGCAGCAGCAGCTGTAACAGGCCATGTTATCAGAACCGGACCGGACCGGCCGGTCCGTCCGGTTCAACCGGTGTTTTTCAAGTTTCCGGTCCGATTCAGCTATCGGACCGGATAAGGATGTGAACCGGGTTCAACCGGTCAAACCGGCCGGTTTTTACCTAACCGGCGAACCGGATTGAACCGGGTTGAACCGGCCGGTTTGATGAACCAAACCAAAACGACGTCGTTTTGGTTTGGTTTTTTTTTTTTTTTTTTAAAAAAAAAAATTTGATGGGCCGGCCCATTACAGGCATGGGCCAGCCCATCAGAGAGGCAACCAAAACGACGTCGTTTTTGAACTTTTTCAATTTTAATAATATTTTTTGATATATTATAAAATGCTACAGTAAAAACCAGCCGGTTCAATCCGGTTTAATCCGGTTTTATCGTCTAGGATTTACCGGTTTAATGTGTAAACGGTTCCGGACGGACCAGCATCTACAATCCGGTCGAACCCGGTTCAACCCGGTTGAACCACCAAATTGGCGAAAACGGTTCGCTGTCCGGTCCGGTTCTGATAACTATGGTAACAGGTGACCCTCACTCTCTCTGGTCCGTTGCTCGTTCAAAACTATTATAATAAGCTTTCCGTTAATTGTTTTCTATAGTAAATTGTTATAATGTACCCTCTATTAACACGTAACGTTTAGGGGAGAAGTTAGAAATTTTATCTCGGGTGGGCTAACGACAATATATGCAAAAAAAATTATTATATATACACACATATATAGCTAGTTAACGAAATAATTAATAATTATACATGTATATAAATATTTTTACTGTCAACTTTTAAATAATAATTCTAATTTTATTTTGATCTAAATATGAAACTTTAACTTTCCTATAATTCTAATGGTACAAAATAAGAATTAATACAAAATATAGTACTACTTTTTATCAGTAAAAGTATAAATTGTTAAGATATATACCAATTTTTTTTTTACCATTAATGTAGATTTAAATCTTAAATTTTCTAACTTTCATAACTAATTAGATAATTATTAATAAAAATGCAAAGAAATTAAAAATAATAATAAGCATATATATAATTTTTAAAATGGGTCAGGGGTGGCGCGGGCTCAAGCCCACCCTCCCCCTCCCCCCACTCCATGGTCACGTCTTTCTTCTGTTAACTACTGATGTGAATTTAATTTTTCAATTTTTTTAAAAACAATTCCACATCATATCTAATAATAAATAGTAAAAAAGTTAAAAAATAGGAAATGAATTTCTGAAACTTAAAAAATAAATTTGATTTTTTAAAAAAACTATAAGAATATTGTTACAAACTAAATTATAAAAGGAAAATACTGGACACATTTTTCTTTAATTTTAACTCATTTTTAAATTTTGAAATATAGGTAACTTGTTTAAAATACTTGAAAATTTATACAAATGAACAAAAATTGAAAAAAAAAATCAATAAGATAAGAAAAAAAACTGAAAATTTAGAAATATAAAACTGAATTGACCATCAAATCTACTAGATCGGGATAATTTCGAATCACAGCTCAATTATACCATTTCATATGAAGTGAAATTTTGCAAAAAATAAATTCGAAAAAATAAATTCACTTTTTAGCGCAGTTGATGGAAAAAAAGTGTTGCTACCCGATTTTGGATTTTTCGTTACAACTTTACGCATTTTTATCGCTTATCGCATTAATGACTCATCTAGGTCAAATTTCTGTAGATTTTTGCTCCTAGGCTAGTTTGTTTAATATTCTGTGTCATTTCGCGTATTTTTAATTTTTCGTACTTTCGACTGTCTTTTCGCTTGAACTTCTATCGGCCCCGAGTAAGTTTCCTCGGACCATAGATCGAGTGCCTAATCTCTTTAGTTGATAATTACCTACTATTTTTCTCTTTCGCGTCATCTAGTTTGGTCTCATTCACGTTTTGTCGTAAGGGCATTTATTTTGCGTCCAAACCTTCGACATTTCCGAGCGAGAAAATAAATATGCTAAATAAAACTTTTCCTTTATTCACTGTATACTAGTTATCTTGTCTTATTTTTCTTCACATTTTGGTCCTTCCGGTTCGGGTTTATTTTTATTTCAAAATATCTCGTTCGTACCAAATTGATGCATTAACGCCTAATTAATGCATCCTCATCCAAAATCGATCACCTTTCCACAGTTAGCCTGGCCGACTTCAACCCATCATCACCTAGCCCCGTCGACCACCCCAAACCTCAACCCTTACCATCCATTTAATGCAACCATTAATGCTTAGTCTGACTCACGCCATCGTCGACGCATTTTCATCATCACCGGCCTCGTCATCGCGCCTCGTCGACAACCTCCAAACCGACTCCAATCTTTCCCTATAAATACCCAGCTCTAAGCAAGGCATCAAGGGGGACCAATTCAGGCTCTAGACCCCCATTTTTTTATTCATGCTCTCCCTCTGCTTTGCTTTCAATCAATTTCAATTGTTTTCATTTTAATTAATTACTTGCTATGTTGTTTTAATTAATTAATTGTTGCCTCTGTCCAGTTAATTAATTGTGGCACCTAATTTCACTCTCCCTCTCAATTTCTTGCACTACCTTCTTGGTTTAAGCTCTCCTGGCAAGTAAGCTCTCTCACTCTAGCTTTTCTTTAATTTTCGTTTATGTCTTTAACACATGAATAAATTGCTAAAACTTGCCTAGATGTAACGTCACCTTTGAGGGCCCAAATTATATGTTCAAAATATTTTCTCAAAACATCTTGCTTATCGGTAACCTTTTTTAAGGATGTGACTCGGGTGCCTAACACCTTCCCGAGTCCATAATACGACCTCAAACCGTTATTCTTTAGTTTAGATCTATTGTGCCTTAGTTTTTTTTTATTTTTATGCCATGACGATTAGGTTCCCTAAACCTAGAAAAATAGGGTGGCGACTTCATTTTGCATGATGTGAGACGAGTCCAATGCTTGTCTCACATTGTTGCCCGTCCCGAACCGTTTCACAAAATCAAAAAAGGGGTGCGACAGTTTGGCGACTTCACTAGGGACGTTTAGGATCGAAGCCAGTTTTATGGTGTTTTTTTATTTACTCGTTTTAAATAAATTGCTTTGATCAATTGTTCATACACATTTCATGCATAAATGCCTTATTGTCAGGCCATATCACCAAAGAAAATTAGGAAGGTATTAGTGAAGCGTTTTGGGCCCAGGTCCCAATGTGCTTTCATGAACCCTAACTTGGATTTGAACCCCTAAATAGATTGAGCACCCAGAATCGTTGTTATGATTCGGTCAATGCTCTCGTATCTATTTATTGAGGGACCCCTTTCAGGGTATCATCAGGGAACCTTTCAGCCAGTTAGAACAAAGTCAGAATCAGAGCCCCAACATATGAACACGCAAGACCACAAGATCGTAAAGTAATGTACGCACGTCTCACACGCAACAACATCTACAAGCCTTGATTTCCTCGAAAAATGAATAAAGGAAAGAGTAATCTCGACGTAGTTCTTCATCAAAGGGTTGATTATCAATATACAAGGATGAACTATTTATGGTTATTACGAAGCGAGACTGAAGAACCCCTTTAAAAACACTATTTTTTACACGCCAACGATTTCTGGCGTCATTACTTCATCCCTAGAGTAATTACTTCATAACTCCGGCGTAATTACTTCAACATCAGAAGCATTAGGTCTCTTCAACCTTGCCTCAACGCTATTACTTCCTGATCATGGCACCATTACTTCATCTCTAGCGTAATTACTTCGTAACTCCGACATAATTACTTCGACATCAGAAGCATCAGGTCTCTTCAACCTTGCCTCAGCATCATTACTTCATCCCTGGCGTAATTACTTAGTAACCCCGACGTAATGAGGTTTTGACTCTTCCCAAGTAGAGCAGAGAAAGATGGACAGGCTACCGGGATTTCTCTTGGAAGTACTGGCGAGGTTCCTACCGCAAGGGTTGACATTTCTACTGTGGCAAGTTCTTCTCAATCGACCAAGGTTGCAGAGGCGACAACTGTCACTCCTCCAACTGTCACTGAAGTTCCGTTAAAAGCAGATTCACTTCCGTCGATTAACACCCCCAACTCTCCTATTTCTTGTTGTATTCCAGACGTGGCGACAACGACTTCTCATGTGAGTCCACCTCCTGAGTCATTGCCCAGGGCCCCTCAATGATTATTTTTCACTTCTGTTACTGGAGCAGGTGATAAAGCTTCTTCCCCTGCCTTAACGATCAATCTCTCTTCTCAAGGCCCTATGGGAGTTTCATCATACCGACTAGATTTGACAGGGCTTGGAGTCGATGGTCTTCACGCCGTAGGGGTGTTAAACCCTTTCTCGGGAGATGAATTAATGCCATCTTTGATAGGCAAGATGATGAGTCTTTCTGAAGAAAGAGAAAAGTTTCTACAACTTTCTCAAAAGGCTCGATATGCGCGCATTATGAATGATTCTTTAGACACCTTCCGCTATCTGGACTATGCTGTCGAGGCTTATGACAGCAAATTGCAGGATTTTTCCAACGCGATGTGTGCTCAAAAGGCGCAGCTTGACCGGGCGTTAAGCCAAGTGAAATTGATAATGCAACTCCAAAATGAAACGCAAAAGGAGTTGAGTAGAGAGAAATCTAAAGGGAAAGAAAAAGTCGAGGTTTTGGAGGCAGTGTTAGTGACAGAAAGGAAGAAGAACTTTCTTCATGAAGAAATACTAGCTCGAGACGAGGAGCTTGCCAGGGTTCCGTTAAAGATAGAGTGGTGGAAGAAGAAGGCCATGCAGGCCTTTAACTCTAGTTTTGCAGGTTACCATAGGAGTAATTTTTTCAATCCAGCCAAGATTGCCGATTACACCTCTGCAATGATGGATAAAATTGATGGCAGTAAAGAAGGTCAGCTTTCTTCAGAGGAGAAAGACGCAAGTGATAGAAATAGCGCTCGATGATTCCCTTTATCAGACGATTCAAATGCCATCAGGGACTTATAGATCTTTGTCTCAAGCTTGATTTAATCCTTGCTTGTTTTTCCTTTATTTTTCCAAAGGTTGTAACGTAAAACCAATTAACGCTATTTATTTATAATAACGCGTATGCTGCGAAACTGTTATTTTCTTCTCATAGATCTTGAGTCTTGGTTTATTTTATTGTTAACGCTGATCATGTCTATTAACGCTTGTTCGCTCTTATAGCGTTATCGTTGGTGTCATCTCGAGCTTTCTCAGAGATCATGCGCTAAAAGTTGGCGCTACTTTTCAGAGCATTAAATGCTAGAGATCCCCCCATTAATGTGATTGAAGGAGTCATGATGGGAAAGGACACGTGTCTTTCCTTTTGGGAGGCGTTTGAAGCAAGCGCCCCCTAGGGAGTAATAAGAACTGAAACGTCTTCCCCTTTTTCAAAGGTTATATCCTTAGAGCGTGTCGTGTCTTTCTAACACGCCACCCTGCCATGTGTCGATTGCCCACTGATCGCTTCTCTTAACCCCTTTAGGGTTATATATAACATTCTCCGCGCCTCCTCTTTCCTTTTTTATCTCTTTTCCTTCACAATACCATTTCTGAAAACAACTTACATTGCTCTTTCTCCTTTATCTGAGATTCCTAGCATTTCTTTGACGAAGGTACACTTATTTCTTTTTCTCTTTCTAATTTCTTTTCTGTGTTTAATCATGGCAAAAACTCGTCGTTCTAAAAAAGCCATTGGGAAAGAAAAGATTGAAAACACCCCAACTTCTCTTTATTCTTTGCCCACGCTCCAGCAGGGGTAAGATGAATTCAATGCACGATTTCCTACTGGTTGCTCGATTTGGGTTGCTTCTGAGTCTTTTCAGTACTTAAAGACTCAGATGAGTCTTGATTTAAGTCAACTTCTTTCTCTTGATTTTCTTCTATAAATTCTTCAATGTTCTTGTTTTCTATCATATCCATTCTTAAATTTAATTGGATATTTTCTGTTTGTAAAGTTCTTATTTCTACCTTGATTTTTCTAATTTCTTCCTTTAGGTCTTGGATTGTTACTACTGATTCCTGTTTAGAGAATCTACTTACGATATCTTTCATAGTATAAGGTTTTATGGCCTTTGCCTTTTTGTCACTATTAATAGCCTCTTGAAGTTTTTCTAAATATTCTTTTTGAGTTTCTGCATCATCAACTTTACCAATTAATTCCATTAATAAATATGTTTCTTTAGTGATAACATTGATTTGTTTATATGAGCAAACGCATATGTTATCTTCTTCTTCTTCTGAGGTTATCTCTTCTTCAGAAGTATTTTCTTGTATTCCATATACAACTTCATTATTACTGCTTATGATTTCTTCATCAGTTTCTGTTTCATTTAATAATTGTACAAGTTCTTCTTTGAACTCTTCTTCACATTCTAAAGCTTGTATTTTTTCTTTCATCTTACACTCGTTTTGGTAATGACCTACTTTCCCTCACTTATAACAAGCGGGTTGTCCAGTGTTTGTTCTTCTCTTTCCTTTATAATTATTATACTTTTTCCTGTGATATGTCTTTTTGTATGGTCTAAAAGATCTTTCTTTAGGCTTTTCTGTGTATTTAGACTTATACGGTCTCCTGTATTGCTTACTCTGTTTTTTATGACTTCTTGATGGGGCTCTAATGGTTTCATAACCGTATTGAGAGCAGAAAGATCCTAATTCTTTTCTGCCTAATAGTTTATCACTCTTTATTTTTGCCTTCAATTTTAAGTCTGTACATAGGGATAATCCTATTGTGTTTATATGAGCTATTAGCTCTCCGTATGTTAAATCTTCATAGGGTATTATTCCTTGATTGGCTTCTTTTATTTTAGTTCTAACAACATCATTTCAGGGGTAAGTTTGAAACGTTGTATGAAACTTATGCGTATTAAACTTATAGTTATGTTGCTCAAGATATTTGAAAGCTTTTCTCAAAGGTTTTTGTAATTTTGGAAATTTTATTTCTGATTCTGCCTCATAACTGAGGACTTCTTCCCTTGATATAGGGATTACATGTCTAGCGGATTTCAAAATAGATTACAATTCTCTAAACTAAGAGATAAGGATCTTATCTCTTTTACAATTCTTCTTTTCTTTCTAAAAGTTGTCTGCCATGATCGTCTTGGTGCCCCACTAGCTGGTGTCGGCAAAGGGTCTTGTCTTCTTTTCATAATTGATGTCTGCCACGTCTGCTTTGTCTGAATAGTTGAAATCTTCAAACGTCTTTGTAGTCTAAATCTCTGTCGTCTTCTAGTCTGCCACGCGTTTCTTATTCTTTGGATAATTGATTCTCCTTGTCATCTTTTAATGATCATTATTCTTCTTTCTGGTCGGGATTCATTCCTTCTAAATTAAGGAGTTGATGAGGAGTATAGCTTTTTCCAGGTATATTAGAATCTGGTTTTAGGTATGATGAAGATGGTGAGTTTTGAGAATCATGAATTATATTAGGTCTTCTTGGGAAAGGTCTGGTTGATTGAGAAGATAAAGGTCTCGAGATAGTAGGTCTAAAGTTGAGAGGTTGATTAAAAGATGGTCTTATTGCAGCTCCTCGTGCTCTTGGTCTAAATACGTATTGATGATAATTAGTTCTATATGCTGGAGCATGACTGGATGAAGGTGTATTTTGATTTCTATTTATGGTTTTAAAAACTGTCTATAGTTTTGTTTGTTGCTATTACCATGTTTCTTAAAAGCTCTATTTTAATTAAATCTTCATTCCATAATGGAGTTCTGTCTGTTGATAATGGAACAACATTATCTCTTTCGTCATTACTATCTGGGTTAAGATCTTCGATATAAGCATTGTGCATAAACGTTGGGTGTGATACTAATTCTTGTTTAAGATGTTCTAAATCTAATAGTCTATCAGTTCTTAGTACAACTAAACATGTGGCTAATTTACCCAAATGGACATGATGCATGTATGATGAGAAAACAGAAATTTAAAACATTTAAGAAAGCTTTAAAGTATAATTGAAACGTTGTATGAAACTTAAGCGTATTAAACTTACAGTGATGTTGCTCAAGATATTTGAAAGCTTTTCTCAAAGGTTTTTGTAATTTTGGAAATTTTATTTCTGATTCTGCCTCATAACTGAGGACTTCTTCCCTTTATATAGGGATTACATGTCTAGCGGATTTCAAAATAGATTACAATTCTCTAAACTAAGAGATAAGGATCTTATCTCTTTTACAATTCTTCTTTTCTTTCTAAAAGTTGTCTGCCATGATCGTCTTGGTGCCCCACTAGCTGGTGTCGGCAAAGGGTCTTGTCTTCTTTTCATAATTGATGTCTGCCACGTCTGTTTTGTCTGAATAGTTGAAATCTTCAAACGTCTTTGTAGTCTAAATCTCTGTCGTCTTCTAGTCTGCCACGCGTTTCTTATTCTTTGGATAATTGATTCTCCTTGTCGTCTTTTAATGATCATTATTCTTCTTTCTGAGAATTTTCCTTGAGTATAGAATTCAGGGTAAAAGTTTCTTTTTCTTTTTTGTCCCCGTCTAGTTTCATCTTTTGCAATAGGAGTCATGTTTGCAGTATTTTCTTTTCTCTCTCTCTCTCTCTCTCTCTCTTTTTATTTTATTTTATTTTATTTTATTTTATTTTATTTTATTTTATTTTATTTTCTTCCAAGCTCTGGATAGAGCTCTGCCATCATGTCGTTGTCATAGTCTGGGTCTGAGTTTGCCTGTGTATAGGATTCTCCTCCATCTTCATCGTCTGAGAAGTGGGATAGTCTTTCTAGGAGTTCTTCCTTCATCTTCCGTCTGGCTGCTCTTGCCGATGACTCTGCTTGAGCTAGGTCTGTTTGAAACCTTGATTGTCCTCTAGGTGGTGGATTATCAATAGTAGATTCTGATAATGTCTTTAGGACTGCGAATCTCGAAGCCTGTTCTTGTGGAAATCTTTTCCACCATTTCACCTTGAATCGTCTGATGAGTATTGGATGTTGATCCTGCTCTGTTTTGTCTGTTATTTCATACTCCCAATATATGATCCATGGGATATGAAACATAAGAGCGAAACTCATTGTCTTTGGTAAATATAACTGAACAAAGGCTCCATAACCTTCTAGAATTGAGTCTGGAAAACATATTTCATGAGCACCAAAATGATGCCACCATCTATGGAACCATATCGGAAAATTAACCTAAATGTTTCTGTCAAAGTGGAAGAACCATGAGTGTCCTCCTGTTGAGTATAAGAACGCATGGTGTCATGCCATCTGGTAGTCATGGTAATCAAAACCTTTAGGAATAAAAGGTTGTGAAAATATTCTTTTTGTATATGGGTTCATTTTCCAGTCTGTTGGGGTTAGGACTTTAAAAATTCTACATTTCGAATAGGAATATCTGTCTGGCCTTGCTTCAGTAGATTCATGAGTGATTTCTACCGAATCAGTGTCTACCCAAATAAACTCATAAAAGTTTCTGGTTTTTTCTAAGTCTGTTGGGATGTAGTGAAAGTCTTTTGGAAATAGGTTTGAGGTGATGGATCTCAAATCTGATCCATATTCAGGTTCAATATACCCAATGTTTTTGGCAAAAGGTTTGAGTATTGGGCCTGATCTGTCTTGGGCTTTTGTCGGGTATGTCTGGTTTTGTGGTCTTGGTATATTGCCTAATATTGTTGATCTTTGGGTTATTGAGGCTGGTGATTTTGGTGGTTCGACTTGTAGGGCTGGTATGAGTCTAGGAGGAGTTCTTGGGCTTGTCATTCCTTATAGGAATAGGTTTGGTTCTAATGTCTTTGAGGTAGGCGTCTGTGGTCTTGGTGTTTGTGGTCTTAGGTTGTCAAATCTGTTTGGGGAGTCTGGTATGCCTGCTATCGTCATTGCGTATGATGCCTTTGTCTTTTTCTTTGAATCCACTTTGGTCGTCATTTTTCTTCCCCTGTAGAAACTCTCTCGATAGAAAGTCTGGTAAAGAGTTGTTTTTTCCTGAGATGTATTGTATTTCGAAATCAAAATTTGAAAGTAAAGCTTGCCATCTGGCAAAAATCTGTTTTGCAACAAGGTTTTTCATGTCTTTTTCTAAAACAAATTTTGCACTTTGACAATTTATTCTTAAAAGAAATTTTTTGTTGAAAACATCATCTTGAAATTTGTTGATGCATAAAACAATGGCTAATATTTCTTTCTTTATTGTCGAATAATTCTTTTGAGACTCTATCCATAATCCCGAATAATATCTAATTAATTGCTCTTTTCCTTCAATTTCCTATTTTAATATTCCTCCGTATCCTATGTCTGACGCGTCTGTCTCTACTATTAGCTTTGCTACAGGGTCTGGAATTCCTAAGCCTGGGAGATTTTTAACCTTTTCTTTGATTAATTTTATCACTGCAATGTGTTCTTCTGTCCACTCAGTAGGAGTCTTTTTTAATCTGGCGTATAAAATTGAACAGGTTGATCTAAGATCTTTTATAAAATCTGAGACGTAATTTAAGCATCCAAGGAATCTTTGAAGTTGTGTTTTGTCTTTTATTTCGTCTGGGAATTTGCTAGCAAAGTCTATTGATCTGCTTATAGGACTAAACATTCCTTGATGGATGTTGAATCCTAAAAATCTTATATTAGTCTGACATAGTTTCAGTTTTGAGGCTGATACTACAAGTCCATTTTCTTTTAATATTTTCAAGAATTTGTTGAGATGATGGAAATGCTCGGTTACTGATTTTGAGAAAACTAGCACATCGTCAATGTATACTATGGTAAATTTGGTGTATGGGTTTAAGATGTCATTCATCATCTTTTGAAACTCTGAAGGTGCGTTTTTTAAACCAAAAGGCATTACATTCCATTCGTAATGTCCTAATGGAACCGTGAATGCTGTCTTATATCTATCTTCCTCTTTGATTTGGATTTGCCAGAATCCAGATTTCATGTCAAATTTAGAAAATATCGTTGCTCCATGTAGTCTTTTTATTAAGTCTCTTTTATTAGGTATAGGGTATCTAATCCATCTAAGTGCTTTATTAAGAGGTTTGTAATTTATTACAAGTCTAGGTGCTCCTCTTTCAAGCTCTGCATGGTTCTGTACATAAAAAGCTGCACACGACCAGGGGGACTTACTGGGTCTTATTAATTTCTTATTTGTAAGGATTGTATTTCTTCTTTGCAATATTACATTAATTCTTTATTCATCTGAATTGGTCTAGCTCTAGTGGGTATATTTTTCTCATTAAAATCCTTCTCATATGGTAAGTCTATCACATATTTCTTTCTGTTCCAAAATGCATTTGGAACTTCTGCATAGACTTCTCTTTCAAATCTTTCTTGAAATTCTTTAACCTTTCTCTGATTAGAGGGTGTTTGAAATTCTTTTATAATCTATTTCTTTGGTAAGGAAATTTATATGTCGTCTTTTTTGAATAAGCATAATGTTCTTGGTTATAGAATAGTCTTTTATTACATTTAGATCCTTTTGTCTAGGTCTTTCTATAAACCTAAAGCAAATATCTGTTCCTTTTGCTTTGGTCCAAATTCCTTCATGTTCTACTCTGAATGGACAAATTTGTGTTAGGAATGGTGTTCCTAATATTACCTTTTGTCCTAAGTCTTTAGCTAATATGAAAGATTGTCTAAAACAGAATCCTTCTTTACAAATGTATGCCTTTGATAGTTTATATTTAATATCTAATTTTTCCCAATTTGCTGCGTATAATCGTTCTCTAGTTTTTTCATAGTACTGTGTTGGTATTAGTCCTTCTTGTATACAGTTCTGGTCAGCACCAGAGTCTACTAGGGCTATTACAATAATATGAAAATTATTGTCTAACTTTAATTCTATATTAACATGCCATTTTTGAAATTCTACTCTAGATATCACATTTAAGTAATGTTCTTCATCAACTATTCCTAAAGCCTCATTTTTAATTTCTTGATTTAAGTCAACTTCTTTCTCTTGATTTTCTTCTATAAATTCTTCAATGTTCTTGTTTTCTATCATATCCATTCTTAAATTTAATTGGATATTTTCTGTTTGTAAAGTTCTTATTTCTGCCTTGATTTTTCTAATTTCTTCCTTTAGGTCTTGGATTGTTACTACTGATTCGTGTTTAGAGAATCTACTTACGATATCTTTCATAGTATAAGGTTTTATGGCCTTTGCCTTTTTGTCACTATTAATAGGCTCTTGAAGTTTTTCTAAATATTCTTTTTGAGTTTCTGCATCATCAACTTTACCAATTAATTCCATTAATAAATCTGTTTCTTTAGTGATAACATTGATTTGTTTATATGAGCAAACGCATATGTTATCTTCTTCTTCTTCTTCTGAGTTTATCTCTTCTTCAGAAGTATTTTCTTGTATTCCATATACAACTTCATTATTACTGCTTATGATTTCTTCATCAGTTTCTGTTTCATTTAATAATTGTACAAGTTCTTCTTTGAACTCTTCTTCACATTCTAAAGCTTGTATTTTTTTCTTTCATCTTACACTCGTTTTGGTAATGACCTACTTTCCCACACTTATAACAAGTGGGTTGTCCAGTGTTTGTTCTTCTCTTTCCTTTATAATTATTATACTTTTTCCTGTGATATGTCTTTTTGTATGGTCTAAAAGATCTTTCTTTAGGCTTTTCTGTGTATTTAGACTTATACGGTCTCCTGTATTGCTTACTCTGTTTTTTATGACTTCTTGATGGGGCTCTAATGGTTTCATAACCGTATTGAGAGCAGAAAGATCCTAATTCTTTTCTGCCTAATAGTTTATCACTCTTTAGTTTTGCCTTCAATTTTAAGTCTGTACATAGGGATAATCCTACTGTGTTTATATGAGCTATTAGCTCTCCGTATGTTAAATCTTCATAGGGTATTATTCCTTGATTGGCTTCTTTTATTTTAGTTCTAACCTTTTCTGCAAATAATCTAGGTAGTCCTGATATAAACTTTTCTTTCCAAAAGGGAAGACTACAGTCGTCTTTTAAGAATACCTTGGATAAAAACATGTATTTATACCATAAAAAGTCTTGTAATTTTGGACAAGTTAGGTTCATTAGTATTTCTGTGGTTTCTTCCTGAATTTGTTCTGGTTTTCCAATAAAATGTTTTAAAATAGAAAATATTAAAACATTTGTAGCGTCTTCTATTTCTTCATTTTCTTCCATTCTAGTGGCGTTCATTATGGCTAATTTTTCTGCTGGAGTGAGATAATTATCCCACCATCCTTTAAGCATTCCAGAAAATCCAGCCATTAGTATATAAGCTACTTGTTTGTCAGTATTATTTCTAGTTCTGTGGGCTATAGCTGCCATTAGCATAGCTGCTAACATACTCATAATTTCGTGTTTACTTTGTCCATCTAAATTCCATTCATCTATACTTAAACCATCATATTTATTCTGCTGTCTAGTATTTTTATTTTCTGATTGCATATCTGGAAAAGAGAGTCTTGGATAAAAATGTTTGATATCTGGTCTTTGATAACTTGTTCCTTTTATTCTATTTATCTCTAGTTCTTTGAACTGATCTGCTATTGTTTCTAGACTTTCTTTGGTTAAAACTGAGATTTGGTTCTTTGATTTTGTATTTATCTTATCCAATACTTGACTGATCTTTTGTAGGAGTGCGTCCTCTCTTGAGAGTTTGAAGTTTTCTTTAAATCCTGGCATGGTATTTGGTTTGATTAACGGATTACTGATCTTTAATGGTTTTCCTATTGGAGTCTTACTTCCTTCTCCTACATATGTATATCCTGTATAATGCACTTTAGGGGGAGTATTTTCTTCTATCGTATTAAGTTGTTGTGCCATGGTATTTAATAAGATATTTGTATAATTATTCTGGGATTGTATATTTTTTATGTCTTTTATTTTAACATCTCTATTTTCTTCTTTCACATCTTTTAAAGGTGATGCTGATATATCTATATTATGATGTTTTATCTTAATTTCTTCAAATGGTGGATATACCGCTTTGATTTCATCATTAGTGGTTGTTTTCCAATTTTGAACCGGTGTTTTAATAACATTTATGTTGTTCGTGTCTAATAATTCTTTATGTTATTAAACCAGGTAAAAAAGGGTACATGTATTTTTACTTCATTTAGATTTGTATAAAATTGTTCTCTTATACTGTCTTTTTGTTCTTTCGTATAATAATTAAAGAAATGAGTTCTTATATTATTATTGGAAGGATAATCAAATTCTTTTCTTAATCTTTCTTTGTCTATTTCATATTTCCTTGTGATCATGTTAATCTGATTTGTATATCTCATGTCACTTTCTGTAGGTGACGGTGTTCTTACCGTTTCTTGTTCGCAAGTTTGAAAACTATTTTGATCTGTGTAGATTGGTCTAGGTATGGTTCGGTTAAAATCAACTCCTGCTAAATTTATTCCAGTTAAAACAGAGTTTGATTGACTCCTAGTTAACCTGGACCTTGGTATTTCGAGACTACTAGCCGATCTTGCGATAGTTGAGGACTCTAATGGTCTGAATTCAGTTATATTAATACTTCGTCTATGTGGTTCAAATATTAGTCTAATGTTTCCCTCATCGTCTTCTTCTGTCCTTGCAGGTTGGGTTCTCGGTACTAGCGCTCGAGACTCATTTATTTTAGGCAATATCCATTCTTCTGGGAAAGTTACTTCATTCCATTGTAAGAGTTTTGGAGTTTGTATCATAGCGTGTTCAGTATTGGCTTCTATTAAAAGGGATTCATTTTTGGGAGAATGTCTCAAAGCTCTTGGGTTTATATTTGTGGACATGACTTTGTAATAAATTCTGTATATCATTGCCACACTCTTAGATCCTTCAATCATGTTGTCTAAAGTGTCTATGTTTAATTCTAAAACCTTTAGTATGTTAGGATCTGTTAAAGAAACTGTAAAGTTTGGATAGCAGTTTAGGTATACTGGTCCTTGTGTTAGATTTGACTGAAATATAGCTAGCAAGGAATCGTTGAACCTCTTAAATCTTGCGTCTCTTAAACACATTAGGATGGGTGTATCCATTCCTAGTCTATATAACGGTTTGGCTGCTATCTGTATTAATCCAATATGTAAAAATTTGTATTTCTTTCTGAATTTTCTGATTTGTTTTTCTTCAATTAATTGAATTGTCTTTTGCAAAGGATTTACTGGAATTGTACGTTCTGTCATTTCTATAACGTAATCGTGAAATAGCTTAAAAGATCCAATTTCGTATATGTCTTTTACCTTTTCTTTAGGTATTGACCAATTTCTAAGTTTTTGTTCTATTTCTGCAATATGAACTTCTTGTCTGTTATAATCATCTAAATCCTCTTCATTATTATTGCTGGAACTTCCAAAAAGATTTCCAATTCTTTCCATGATTTCAACGATTAATATCTATCTTTCTTTTGGAGACAAAAGTAAAATTGTTTATATTCTTCTTTTTCCTCTTACTACAGTAGTTTTTAGGCGAATTCGTCGAGACCACCACCGGGACCACCTACCTCACTGGGCTTTACGGCTAAACCAACGGATTTAACGGCTGACCAACGCCGAACGCTACCTAAAACCTCCTGTGGTGAGAGTTGGGAAGAGTCAAAACCTCCTTACCCTTACCCCCCTCAGAAAGAGAGCTACTTGGCTCCGCTACCATTTCTTATTTAGATGTCAAAACCTCCTTTATCTTTTTATCCCATGTAATGATATACTCTACTAGCCTTTTTTTTTTTGTTACGATGTTTGTAAAATTTTGTGGACTAAAAAAATCTATGACAAACTTCGCAATTATTCGGATAATTATTGAGTGAGTGTCCTTTCCTTACTTTATACCACCAAAGTCATCAAACGACTATTGCTTACGATTAAAACAACTTTTCCCCAAGATGATATGACACATGAAGCCTATGAAAGACCTAGCCCTAAGAGTTAGTTCGGGAACACACTTGAATATGGATAAAAGTAAGAGGTCACCGTAAGTATGAGGATGAATAGGGGAGAGTTGAATACGGCAGATTCAGTATGAACACGCAAGACCACAAGATCGTAAAGTAATGTACGCACGTCTCACACGCAACAACATCTACAAGCCTTGATTTCCTCGAAAAATGAATAAAGGAAAGAGTAATCTCGACGTAGTTCTTCATCAAAGGGCTGATTATCAATATACAAGGATGAACTATTTATGGTTATTACGAAGCGAGACTGAAGAACCCCTTTAAAAACACTAATTTTTGCACGCCAACGATTTCTGGCGTCATTACTTCATCCCTAGAGTAATTACTTCATAACTCCGGCGTAATTACTTCAACATCAGAAGCATCAGGTCTCTTCAACCTTGCCTCGACGCTATTACTTCCTAATCATGGCATCATTACTTCGTCCCTAGCGTAATTACTTCGTAACTCTGACATAATTACTTCGACATCAGAAGCATCAGGTCTCTTCAACCTTTCCTCAACATCATTACTTCATCCCTGGCGTAATTACTTCGTAACCCCGACGTAATTACTTCGAAACGCGCAGTTTCGCCGAAAATGCAATTTCTTGCCTCTCCTCGCACCATGTCGATTCCTTTGCTTCTAACATGATTTGAAGCCATCATCAAGACCCATCCTTCATCAAGAGATAGTTCCTTGCTCCTCGTAGCTTCAATTCATGATATGACTTTCGTCGATAACATCCAAAATCGCATTGCGTCGTTGGAATGAATAAAAGCTTCCTTCGTATCTTCACCGAAAATCCAAGTTGTGTCATCTCCTCATTCCTCCTACAAGTATTAAGTGAAAGTGTGGCTGGAAGAGTGAACAAGCAGCATGGAGGCCTCGGGATTGCACGTCATGCATGTTATCACGTATGCTCACTATTATTTCTTTTTTCTTGTCTATTGGATAAACGATAACTCCCAGAAAGTGAACTATCCCCCACTTTCGTCAAAATTTTATACGTCGGTTCAAAACCCCCACATTTCAATCTTGTATGGTGGTTAAAATCCCCACGTTTCAATCTTATGCGGCAGTTCAAACCCCCTCTTTCGTCAAAATTTTGTGTGGCGCTTAATACCCCTACGTTTCAATCTTGTGCGGAGGTTCAAAACCACGACTCTCGTCAATTTTTTGCGATGGCTCACCCCCCCCCCCCCCCCACTTCAATTTTGATTTCATAGACATGAAATGAAGCTTCGCCATGGTTGAGCCTACGGCTTTAAACAAGGGCACTTCGTGGGAGACAACCCACGTGTTCTTTTCAATATTTCTATTTTTTGTTAATTTCAAATTCAACATCTTGGGATGGCTTTTTCCTGTGAATTTACTATTTAAATCCCTCTTTATTTCAGGTGCAACGAGATTTGTAAACTTAGGGGGCAAGCAAGTGAAGTGACGACCAAAAGAAGGTGTTGAAAAATGTCAAAGCTCATTTTTCAGGGAAGTTGTCCTTTACATTTTCGCAATTTCCGTTTCCGCAATCTCCGTTTCCACAATTTATGTTTTTGCAATTTACATTTCCACGATTTTAAATTCCCACAATTTGCATTGTCATGTCTGCTAAATTTCTTAGTCTTTGCTAAAAAATATATATATTGCTTGGTTTAAAAATCCTACGTCTTCAAACATTCTGTAAATTAAGCATGTTCATCATTTCATTGCATCACAGATAACATACACGTTCATTAGAAATTACGTGACATACATGGTCAGGTCTGTTAACTCTTATATCCATGGCATATTTTACGCGTCAGCAGTCACAAACATATCCCATGTGAGCATGTTGGACCTTCACGCCTTATTTCTTTCATGAGTGTAAATGCTAAGCTAAGTGCTAGTTAGATTTGTATGATATCCAGGGTACATGAACCATCAGACATGGGATAACATTAAGATGACATTGGACTTTTGGTCACGTGCACGATCAAATAATTACAACTTATCACATGCAACAAAAAAAGATTAAAGGCACTGGCAAGAGGTTCGATCCACGGAGAATGGTAAAGATATACACTAGACAAGACCAGATATAAAATGAAACAATAAAAGAAACAATGGGGGGTTGGTTGGTTAATCTAGTTAATCAAGATAGAGATGGTAATAAAAATAGAAATCAAGGGCACGACAGGCAAACAGAAATCAAGGGCAAGACATGCAAATAGAAATCAAATAAAGAAATAAAGTCAAAAGAGAAGAGATTTAAGAAATAAAATCAGAAGAGAAGAGATCTTAGCAAAGGACATTCTCAGGTTGCGTCGAGGGCTAGATAATCATCGGCGCAGAAATATTCTATTCTCATGCCATAGATATGCTATAGGGGTCATGTTTCCACGTAGGCCCCCTACTTACCTTCTTAGATAAAAGCTACCCCCCGTTTCCACATATGAGGTGGCCTTGACGTTTCGTCGTCCCTCTAGGCACGAATGCGGGGAGGCAATACTCAAAACGCCCATGAAGTGGAGGCAAGATATATCTAGGGCATGACATCTCAGTGTGTCAAGCTCGCATCACATACCCTAAACGACCATTTACCCCTAGACGAAAGACCTCTCGCGATGTCCCCACTAGGTGTCTACTTTAACCCAAAGCTTTACGTCAGTTATAACCAAGAGAATGACAATAATCATCTAGCTCTAGATATTAGCTGACTAGACTACTAATCTTACCCTAGACGAATTAATAAGAATCTGACAAATAATCGAATACAACAATAAGAATATATTAAAAATATTTAAGCCTCTTAACTGATAAGATTCGGATCTTTGTCGAGGGGTAGATGAGGAAAATGGCTTCCTGGGTTCACTGTTCCCGGCCGTCGGATGTACCTGCAAAGCACCGGAGGGGATCTCCGGCGTAAACACTCCGATGCTTAAGTCAGTAGGGGTAGTGAGTAATAGCAGAGTTTCAGCCAACGATCTTAGGCTTACCTTCTTCCTTGATTCTAGGGGTATTTATAGGCAGAATATCAAGTATTTCCTGTCACGATATTTTGGGGTGCTAACGAGGTCCATCAGGTGGTTGGAATTCCCTGTTAGTGAAGAGTGTTATCATCGCGTTATATCTAGGGGGTAGGCGTTAGCTAGGGGAGATAATGCCCACGCCCCTTAAGGGATGTCATGCCTCGCCTGGGATGGGATAACGTCGTTCCCGTAATTGGATAACATGTGAGACCCTCCCGTTGGTGTCGACCATCTCAACGCTCATCGCACCTCGAGAGGCGATAGTCTCTATGCTGTCTGTCCAGTAGGTAGTATAGCTTTCTGTCCCTAACACAAGGTATGAAGATGTAAGTACCCATGGCGTTAGGTCTATTGTTATCACAAGCCCAACAGAAAATGAGCCCGGGTGTTTACCAAGGGATACCACTTCACTTTCGGCCTTGCCTGCTTAACGTTCTTTCGCTGTGATTGGGTGGTTCGTTTGCCAAGAAACATGCCCCCCTCTCTCTCTTTTTTACCGTCGTTCTTCTGGGCCTATAAATTATCCTTTTACCGCGCTGACCTTTTCGCAACCTTTCTCGCATTTTTCTTGATATTCTCATCATGGATGAACTCACTAGGAACTTTCTGATCTCGAAAGTGCACGGTCTGAAGAATCTCACTGAAGCTGACATTGGTTTTCTAGAGACCATGATGAGGAAGACCTCTGAGGATATTATGGAGATACAAGGGATGATGACCCCTCTCCTATCCAGGCAGCTTGCGACTTCCTTGGAGGACTTCAATCCTTTGGAGAGTGTGACTAAGTTGGCCGCCACTGTCTCTCATCTCGAGGTGGTGATTACCATGTTACGGTGCAGGAAAGACTTATTGGGGTGTTGCTTGAAGGGGATGAGGGTCGGCTCCTCTGAGCTGACCTCTGTTGTAGACGCCCTGAGGGAGATTTTTGAGATACCAGGGGAAGATGATGTTGGGTCTCATGCTTGACCGTCGGTCGCCGTCTCTTCGCTTTCACACTTTCTGTGTACGCGCACAGACGCTTAGCCCGTTTAGGCCATAAATAAATAAAATGTCATTTCAATTATTGTGCTGTCTTCAACTTTTGATATCTCATCCGTTGTCGTGCTTAATTAGGTGCGGTTGCTTGCCCAACTGAAAACGGGTCTTTCGCGGGACATAGTGTTGTAGTGTTTGCACTCACTCTTTGAGAGTGGATGATAAGTGTTTTTCTTAACCGTTTCTTGCGCCGTATTCCCAGTTGTGGGTGGTTGGGCAGTTTTTCGGCGCCTTTTGATTGGCGCAATTTTCGAGCAGGCGTGATCATGCCGGATCGGACTCTACAATTATGGTTGTTCTTTTCCAGGAGCATTAATTGTTCTCAGGGGCACGCGAAAGGGTCGAAGTATCTCTCTGCCATGGCTATTTAATGGGATTTTCCTTTCTTTCTCCTGCTCATCTTCTTCTTCTTCTTACTTCTCCGTCCAAATTATTCATAGTTTTTTGACCGATTCTTATTTTATGGAGATTGCTGAACGTAAGCCTTTTCCTACTCCTCCAACTTCTCCGAATTCCGATGATCCTCCTTCTCCTCCATGTCTGAAAAGACGATTCCCTCGCCGCAAGGGTCGTAAAAGATCGAAGAGGAAGGTTTCTTACCCGGTCGATGCGTCTTCTGACTTCTATGTGCCCCCCGTTCGAAAAGGTGATGAACTGTTTCCTCACATTAACCGTTTCTTGGAAAGAGATTTTGCTCACAATACTGGTTCCAAAGCAATGGTTACTGACATTAGGGGGGAGCCGAGCTCGGCACTGCTGGGTCAAAAGAAAAAAGTTGACGAGCCTTTCCCCTTTGCTAATGGGGAGCTACCGTCTTCAGATGGAGATGGTGTTTTTTTATTATGACACCTACTGGCCTGATGAGGATTAATGGCCACTCGTTAGGCGTGTTGTAGATGTCGTATGGCTTTTGATGAATAAAGTGATGTTCTCCATTTTTTTTTTCTTTTTTTTTTTTTTGCCACTATGTCCTCTTGTTAGCACTTTGATCTTGCTGATTAGCTAACCCAACCGTTAGCCACTTTTAGGGTAACCGTTCTGCGATCGTTTGACTTGGTCAAAATTAACCGTCGCTTGGAAAGTTGTGCCAAATAACTACATTTTACTTTCTTTCTTTTGACTCCACTCAGCTACTTTTTCTTTACACGCGTCCTTATGCGACTGGTGGTTCAATTAATGCGGTGGCACTTAGTCCTTTAAGAAGGGACCATTTTCTCTTTCTTGCTCTTTTTGCCCTTATTTTAAATTTTCTCTCTTCTCCTCTTTCTGCTTTTTCTCGAAGAACTTCTTACTCATCCGCTGCCCTCCATCGGTTCGCCTGCGAATCTTTCCTTTCAAGGTACCACTTCATCTTTTCAGATTTTTTGTTTACTGGTTTATTATACATAGGACTAGAGTCGCTCGTGTTTTCCAGAGACCTTTAGATCCAAAAATCGAACAAACACCTAGTATTTTTTCGTGTGAGATGATTTTAAGGGCTGAATTAGAGGAACACGGTATTACTTTTCCCCCTAGAGATGTCCCTATCGTTCCTGAAGGTGACATGTAACTTCACGATCCGCTGTGGGGAAACTATAGATTGGTCTACTTTAAAATGTTCCTTTATGGCTTTCGTTTCCCAATCCATACTTCAATAGCAAAATTATTGCGCGAGCATAACCTTAATCCCGCCCAGATAACCCCTTCTTCTTGGTGTGGGGTTTATGCCTTTCTTCGCGCTTGCGAGATGAAGAGTATTTTTACTCCATCCCTCAATTTAATTCGCAAATTCTTTAGCATGACCTGTCGCAATTGTTTAATCGATATCACTCCGAGGTGGAATGACGCGTTCGTGCAGTCATTCTGGCAGAGGTTTCGTGGCTTTGAGGGAGTTGTGGCTGACTGGAAGGGCAGTTTCTTCATCCTTGAGCTACCGTCACGTTTATGGCGCCCAAGCTTTAATCGAGAACTTATCGGGGCCGTCTGGGTGAACCCCGTGGTGTTATCCAGGAATGAGTTAAATCAGGCTAACGCCTTGCTTGATATAGATATGTCTTATCGTATCCGGGAGTTCGCTTTGTACAGGCTTCTAAAGGAGAGCGTTATGGGTGAGTTTGTCTTTTTTCGCATTTTCTCCTTGACTTATTCATTATTCTAACGTGCTTCTTAAACAGGAGATGTCGATGACCAGTCATATGGGGGGGCTAACGCTCCCTTGAACGTTGTACCGCTTCGAACACTGCCAGCCTCTCCCCCTTCCAAGGGCTCCAGCCATCAAGGTGCTCTACCAAAGAGGGGAAGGTTTAAGACAGTCGCAAAGGGAGGGCGTGGCGTTTCTACCCGGGCCTATCATTTTCTCGAGAATTGGCTACCGGTTCGGCGCGGAGGGATAAATCTGAATCAGCCCGCGACTAGAATGGCTGACAGCGACAGCGACAGTGAGGATATGGATACCAAAGTAGACCTTCGTCATGCATCTTCATTCCAACGGAAGAAACTCAGAATGGGTGTAGTTGGGCAGGCTATCGGGGCTTCTTCCGACAACGCTGTTGTGGCACCTACCGTGATGCTTAACATTTCTCCTGTGGCAAGTGCTTCCCAATCAGTGAAGGTTGCTGAAGTGCCAGCTGAAGTTCCGTTAGTGGCAGATTCTATTCCATTAGCTAACGCTCTCGATTCTCCAATTTCTATCTGTATTCCAGATGTGCCGGAAACGACTTCTCTTGTGAGTCCCGTTTCTGAGTTCCCGCCCAAGGCTCCCCTACGGTTGTTTTTTACTCCTATTTCTGGAGTAAGTGCTGAAGACTCTTCTTCGACTCCGACGATCAATCTCTCTCTTGAAGGCCCTAAAGGGATCCCGTGCTATCGCATGGATTTGACAGGGCTTGGCGTTAACGGTCTGCGTGCTACTGGGGTGCCGAACCCTTTCTCTAGAGACAAATTAACGGCACCCTTAATAGGAAAAATGATGAGCTCTTCGAAGGAAAGAGAGGAGTTTCTACAACTTTCTCCGAGGGCTCGCTACATGCGCGTTATGAATGACTCTCTAGACGCCTTCTGTTATCTGGACTATGCAGTCGAGGCTTATGACAACAAACTGCGGGATTTTTCTCGCGCAATGTGCACTCAAAAGGTGCAGCTTGACCGGGCGTTAGGCCAAGTGAAGTTGTTAACGCATCTTCACGACGAGTCGCAAAAGGAGCTAAACCGGGAGAGGTCTAAAGGGAAGGCGAAAGTCAAGGTTCTGGAGGTAGAGTTAGCGACAGAAAAGAAGAAAAACTTTCTTCTTCGCGAAGAGATGTTGGCTAGAGACGAGGAGTTTGCCAGTGCTCCGCTGAAGATGGAGTGGTGGAAAAAGAAGGTCATGGAGGCCTTCAATTCTGGTTTGCAGCCTATTACGAAAGTGATTCTTTCGATCCGACTAAGGTTGCCGATTATACATCTGCCATAATGGATAAGGTTGATGAAAACAAAGACGGGCCCGTCTTCTGTAGATGGAGGGGAATAATGGTGACGGTGGTGGCGGTAGCGCGTAGCAATCTCCCCTACCGAGTGACTCAAGTGCCGCGGAGGACTTTCAAATTTTCGCATTGGTTCTGATTTTATTCTTGTTTGTATCTCTTTTATTTTTCGTGAAATTGTGCTGCAAGGCCATTTAACGTTGTTTATCTTGTAATAACACAAACACTACGATACCGTTATCGCTTCTTTTCTTGGATCTTGAATCTCGGTCTATTTTTTACTAACGCTGACTACGCTTTGCTAGCGCCTTCCTGCTACCGTAACGTTTGCTGAAGCTATATGTCAGAGCTGGTGCTACTTTTCATGGCATTAAATGTTGTAGACCCCCAATTAATGCGATTGAAGGAGTCATGATGAGGAAAGACACGTGTCTTTCTTTTGGTGAGGCGTTTTGAAACAAGCACCTCTTAGGGAGTAGTAAGGACTGAAGCGTCTCTCCATTTTCAAAATTATATTTCTCGCGCGTGTCGCGTTTCTCCAACACGCCATTTTGCCATGTGTCGATTGCTCACTGGTCGCGTCTTTTGACCCCCTTAGGGTTATTTATAATGTTCCCCCCGCCTCTTTTTTTCTTTTTTTATCTCTTTTTCCACTCATTATTTCTTCTCAAAGACAACTTACGTCGTTCTTCGTATTGGAATTCTTGGTGTCTCTTTGGCAAAGGTACACTTACTTCTTCTTTCTTACTTTTTCTTTTTCATTTAATTATGGTAAAAACTCATCGCTCTAAGAAATTTGTTGGGGAAGAAAAGATTGAAAACACCCCCACTTCTCTTTACACTTTGCCCCTGGTTCATAGTGGGTACGCCGAGTTCAATGCTCGGCTTCCTGATGGCTATTCGGTTCGAGTCACTTCTGAGCCGCTTCGCCTTAACAACAAATTATCTGATAATAGTAGAATATTGTATGCCAAACTGTTCAACTACGGGTTTCGACTTCCTCTTGACCCACTGGTAAAGCAGTTGTTAGTTCAATTTGACTTGAATCCGTCCCAGTTAAGTCCTAACGTGGTTTGCGTTGTTTATGCTTTCCTGGCGTTGTGCCGATTTAAAGGAATTGAGTCCCCTTCCGTCGTATTGCTTCAAGATCTTTTCTAGCTTTATTCTCGTAAAGGGGTAATAGCGATAGCACCTCGTTATGATGATGACTCATTGAAACCATTTACCTGGAAACTCATGGGTCTCGAGTCCTCTATTGTTGGCTGGAAAGAAGGATTTTTTATTGTTTACCTACCCGATCCTTTGTGGAGGACCGGTTTTAATCATGAGATTAAGGATATGGCTTGGGGTGATAGAAAACCGCTTTCTTCTCCGGGGGATAGTTGGCTACAAAAGCTGCTTCAATTGGAGTTTAGTGTTGACACCCGTAAGGTGGCCAACGGGGTGGATGTTGAGAAGTGCAAAGTTTGTGAGTATTTGTCCCACTTTCTTTGCATTTCTGGAAAGTACTAACACTGACATTTTTTATGGTCCTGTAGTGCCTCCGCCTGGTTGGGAGCCTAAATACATTAGAAGGAAAAAGAGAAGGGACCAGAAGAAGAGAGAGGAGGCTACTGCCGCTGCGGTATCTTCTGGAGGATGGGCCCCCACCGTTACTTTTGTCTCGCCACCTTCTCAAGAGGCCACGGTTACCCTTGACGCTACTCAGGCGTCGTCTTCGAGAGTACGTGTTGTCAAAAGAAAGAAGAGAAGCAGAAACACGAGCGGTACACGTTCTGTTCTCCCCCAAGGCACCGCTTCCTTAGAAGTTACCGCCAGCAACTTAGTTCCTACAGGAATTCCTCTAGTTTCCACGTCTGCTCAGGTATTTTTTAGTCGTTGCCGCTACCGATTCCTTTCGTTCCTTTACCATCGTCTTATTGCATTTTGTTCTTCTTAGGGAATTAGCACTGTCTCCACTCACTCCCTTCCTGACCAGAATATATCCATTGCGAGTTTTCTTGTGAACCGCCAGAAGAAATCTCGCCATGACTTTCAGAATAGCCCAACCTCGTTTGGCGTTAATCTTTCTTCGAGAATTTCTGTGGAAGGTGGCGCGCCTCTCGAGTCATCTCAAGGTGCTAACCTTGGTGGTGACTTTCAGGCCTTTGCTGAGTCTTCTCCACTTCATTCTTCTTCTGGCGCTATGGGTTTCTAGTCTGACATGATGGGTTCTGATTTTGAAGCACTTACTGGGACTGGGTCTTTTGTTCCTGGTATGGGGGGTTGCACTAACCACCCTCCCTCTCCGCCTACCCTGTCGTTCGTTCCTATGTCTCCGCCTCCTGTTGAGAGGGGCAACGCTGTTCCTGACTTGATGATTGGTGTGAGTGCATATACTTCTTCCGGGCCTGTCACTCACCAAGTTAACTTGAGCGCTTTTAGGGAGGAAGCTCTTCAAATTTCAGGGGCTGATGGTGATGACGCTGCCCTTGCATCTACGTCTCGTTTGGCGGCTCGAGCGATGTCCCATCGAGGGGAGAGAGGTGTATTTTTGGCCAAAAGTCGTCAGGAGCGTATAAATTTCGTTCGTTCTCGGTTGTTCTCCTCCTTTTGCCATCTCCATTATTTGGATGAGGATGACGCTAGGGTAGTGGTGGAGGGACAAAAAGAGGTAGACAGATTGACGAAAGAGCATCAGGGGCTTCTGGATGCTGCGACCGCGGCCAAGAAGAAAGTGGAGGTTGCTAGGCTTGCTTTGGAAGATTAAAAATAGAAGGGTGTCATTCTAAACGCATGGCTTTCTGAGGAAGAAGCTAAGCTAGAGTCGGAGAGGCGCAGGAACGCTGAGTTATCTGCCGAGCTCAGTCTTTCTGCTGAAAAGTGTTGCTGGTATATGCAAGAGGGAGCGGGGATTATGTCAGACGCTTTTATGAAGTACCACGGGGAGGACGCCCTTCGGATTGACGTCCTTTCTGAGTACTATGATGAAAGGGCCCCGCATGTAACCGATGAGGGCTTCTACAGGGGGAGGGTCGCTGAGCAGGGAGGAAATGATACCATAGCCCCTTCGTGAGCGTTAATGCTTTAACTTTTTGGTCTTTGCTTGTTAGCATATTTTTGTCCATCCTTCGAGGATGTTTGTAATGTTGACAATGTCGGATTTCCTTTAAGCAGTTGTTGTTCTTTGCTTGGAATTTCATTTGCAAATCTTATTTCACGATGTTGTTGTCACAATATAGTTAGCGAATATTATTAAAATCGAATGATATAATCATCATACCTTCGGTAAATTAACCGCAAGCGTTTGTGGTGTGGCTTCATCACGATGCATCGCCTACGGGCTATTAAGATATTTCTATCTTTAAGGATGTATGAATACGCTAGCGTAGCGTCTATTCAGAGGCCACAATAACTTTGATTTCTGAGATAGAATTCTCTGCAACATCTCTCTTTGCTCTTTTCTTTGTCAAGAGCCGGGAAATAATTTCTTCATCGTGCAGCTGACGCTGTTTTACCATCATCCCTTTGGTGACGCTTTAAAGGGTGAATTGATGCCATCTCTGCTGAACTGACACCGCCCTTTGTTGTTAGGGGGATCACTTAGCTCTACTAAATCTAGTCTTGCCATGGTATTACTTTCGCGATAGAGATATCTTTCCAGCTTGACTTCACCGGGTATTTACCGTCCGATTACTGGCTGGGGTATCTCTCGGTATTTCAAATGTCATCGGTCGGCTTGGAGCGTACCTCATCTTAGTGAGCCGTCTGATCAGGACCGGCCATCACAAGGATAGGATTTTCACTTCCAAGCGTTGAAACCTCGCGTCTCTAGAGCGTGCCTCGTCTTAGTGGTCCGTCTATGTTAGCACGGTCATCACAAGGATAGGATTTTCACTTCCAGGACGGAGTTACTATCTCCCTGGGGCGTGCCTCGTCTTAGTGGTCCGTCTATGTTAGCATGGTTGCCACAAGGATAGGATTTTTACTCCTAGGGATGCTGGGGCGTGCCTCATCTTAGTGGTCCATCTATGTTAGCACAGTTGCCACAAGGATAGGATTTTCACTCCCGGGGGTGTTGGGGGCGTGCCTCGTCTTAGTGGTCCGTCTATGTTAGCACGGTTGCCACAAGGATAGGATTTTCACTCCCACCACTAAGTATGACAGGGCGTGCCTCATCTTAGTGAGCCGTCTGATCAGGATCGGTCATCATAAGGATAGGATTTTCACTCCTGGCATTCTTCGTTATCTGCATGTTATCAGTCAGAGAATGCACAAGAAGTACTCCTGCTTCATTTGTTAAAGCATGATAATATTATCAAACGTAGGAGAAATCAATTTCTAGCGTGATATAATTTCAAGCGAGCTATGTTCCAAGAATTTTGTAAGGGAGTACCGTCGAGTGTTTCTAAATGATACGCTCCCTTTCTAACGATACGGGTAACGCGATACGGCCCATCCCAGTTTGGACTAAGCTTTCCCATGTGTTGTCCTACCGCTCGCTTGTCCCTGAGCACTAAATCTCCTACTTTGAGCAGTCGTTCTCTGACTTGTCTGTTATGATATTGCGCCATTTTTCTCTTGTAATGCAGGGTTTTCAAAAGAGTCTCTTCTTGTATCTCTGGTAGCGCATCAAGGTTAGCACGTAACCTTTCTTCATTTATTTCTTCTTTGAAATATGCCACTCTCAGGCTTAGGGTACCAATTTCTACTGGCGTAACGGCTTCTGTGCCGAAGGCTAACGCAAAAGGGGTTTCTCCTGTGCTGGTTTTGACGGTCATACGATAGACCCACATCACGTATGGTAGTTCGTCTGCCCATTTCCTTTTAGAACCTTCCAAATTTCTTTTGATGCCACTAAGAATACTGCGATTGGTTACTTCTGCCTGACCGTTAGTCTGTGGATGAGCTACGGAGGAAAATCTCTGTTCAATCTGAAATTCAGCGCACTGTTCTCTAAAAAATTGACTCGTGAATTGTGTTCCATTATCGCTGACTAGTATGCAAGGTACCCCGAATCGCATTATGACTTGATATTTGAAGAAACGCCAGATTTTTTCGGTAGTGATGTTAGCTACCGCTTCTGCTTCCGCCCATTTCATGAAATAGTCTACTGCCACGACCACAAATTTCAGTTGAGATCTGGCTTTTGGAAAAGGGCCCAAAATGTCAATTCCCCATTTAGCAAACGGGCAAGGAGCGACTATCTCAGAAATCTCCACGGCAGGTTTCTGAGGAATCTTAGCGAATTCCTGACATTTCGGACATGTTCGCACGAAGTTATGATAGTCTCTACGGATGGTGGGCCAATAGAATCCTGACCTAAAAACTTGCGCTGCCAAGGTGTCACCAGCCACATGCATGCCGCATATTCCTTCGTGGATTTCTCGCAAAGTATGGAGGACTTCCTGCTCTGTTATGCATTTTGCGGCTGGATGAGAGAAACATCTCCGAATCAGTTCTCCATTGTAGTACGTGCATTGTGCCGCTTGCTTAAAAAAAAATCTTTTCAGCCTTATCTTCTGGCAACTCATCGTGCTTTAAGTATTTTATTACAGGGATTCGCCAATCGTTTTGGGCTTCTTCAACGCAAAGCGACATTTGTTCTTCCATGAAAGAAGGTATGGCTATCTCCCCATAATACACGTCCTTGGGTATGGGGCCTTCCGGGTTGGCTGCCATTTTGGCAAGATTGTCAGTCTCAGTGTTATCCTCTCGAGGGATGTGCTTAAAGTTGACTTGTATGCTTTTTTTCTATATTTCTACGAGTTCACGTTTCACTTTGGAGAGGTATTGAATCATGATAGGTTCTTTGGCTTGGGAGTTTCCTAAGACTTGGTCTATCACTAGTTTGGAATCTTCACATACTTTTAGCTGCAGGTCACACGTCGTTTCGGCGTCGTGTGTGGCCTTGACGGAGAAGCTCCCACCTATTCTGAGTCCGGCTAGTAATGCCTCGTACTCCGCTGCGTTATTGGACAACGATTGCAAAATTCTGATAGCGTACCGTATCCGTATGTCATTCGGCCCAATCATTAAGATTCTGGCTCCAACTAACTCTTGGTTTTTAGCTCCATCCACGTGGATAACCCACAAGTCTGTGTAGGTTTCCAGGGACGGAAGGTCCATGTCGTCCGTTTCCTCTTTTGGTAAGTCTGTAGATGGATCGTGTATGAATGTGCATTCTGCTATGAAATCTGCTAGCGCTTGAGCTTTTATGGATGGTCTGGCCTTATACTGTAATCCATATTGTTCGAGTTCAATTGCCTAGATTAGAATTCTTCTTGAAGACTCAAGCTTCCTGAAATTTTTTCTCAAAGGTTGATCTGTGAGTACTATGACAGGGTGAGCTTGAAAGTACTGATCCATCTTTCGCGTTGCTTGTACTAGTGCGAACGCTATTTTCTCAATGCGGGCGTACCGTAACTCGGCGTCTTTCAGTACATGGCTGACGAAGAACACAGGGCGATGAATATGCCCATCGCTTCGTACAAGGACAACGCTGACCACCTCGTCAGCGACGCCCAAATACAAGCATAAGGTGTCGCCCGGCTCCGGTCTCGTTAGCACCAGATGAAAGGTAGATTTTTATACCGGCAAACGCTTCCTCGCATTCTTCTGTCCATCCAAAAGGGGTTTTTTTACGAATAACCTTGAAGAAAGGTAGACACCTTTCGCCTTGTTTAGAAATAAACCGTCCTAGCGCAATGATGCGCCATGTGAGTTTCTGTACTTATTTGACGGTTCGAGGAGATATCATGTCTTGGATAGCCTTCACTTTTGAAGGGTTAGGTTGGATGCCTTTCAAACTGACCACGTAGCCTAGAAATTTTCCCGTTTGGAACGCGAACATGCATTTACGGGGGTTCATCTTCGTCAAAATCTAATCAACATTCGAATGGAGTACGTTACCACTCCCCAATCAACGTCCGAATTTTGCGGTATCCCCGCTCGGATCTCTCTTCTTCATCAACATCCGAATTTTGCGATATCCTCGCTCGAATCTCATCTCTTCATCAAACATCCGGAGAGCGATAGCCTCGCACAAACACACATTTACATTTTCCATGTCAACGTCCGGAGAGCAATAACCTCGCACAAACATACATACTCACCAAAAATGCGGTGGCTTTCAACCACTCACAAAAAATGTGGTAGTTTTCAACCACTCACCTAAAAAAATACGCTGGCTTTCAACCACTCACCAAAACAATGTGGTGGCTATCAACCACTCACCAAAAAATACAGTGGTTGAAACCACTCACCAAAAATGTGGTGGCTTTCAACAACTCACCAAAAAATGCGATGGCTTTCAACCACTCACTAAAAAAATGCGGTGGCTTTCAACCACTCACCAAAAAAAATTGCAGTGGCTTTCAACCACTTACGAAAAAATACGATGGCTTTTAACCACTCACCAAAAAATACAGTGGTTGAAACCACTCACCAAAAATGTGGTGGCTTTCAACAACTCACCAAAAAATGCGATGGCTTTCAACAACTCACTAAAAAAATGCGGTGGCTTTCAACCACTCACCAAAAAATACGGTGGCTTTCAACCACTCACCAAAAAATGCGGTGGCTTTCAACCACTCACTAAAAAATGCGGTGGCTTTCAACCACTCACCAAAAAAAATTGCAGTGGCTTTCAACCACTTACGAAAAAATACGATGGCTATCAACCACTCACCAAAAAATACAGTGGTTGAAACCACTCACCAAAAATGTGGTGGCTTTCAACAACTCACCAAAAAATGCGATGGCTTTCAACAACTCACTAAAAAAATGCGGTGGCTTTCAACCACTCACCAAAAACTACGGTGGCTTTCAACCACTCACCAAAAAATGCGATGGCTTTCAACAACTCACTAAAAAAATGCGGTGGCTTTCAACCACTCACCAAAAAATACGGTGGCTTTCAACCACTCACCAAAAAATACGGTGGCTTTCAACCACTCACCAAAAAATGCGGTGGCTTTCAACCACTCACCAAAAAAAATTGCAGTGGCTTTCAACCACTTACGAAAAAATACGATGGCTATCAACCACTCACCAAAAAATACAGTGGTTGAAACCACTCACCAAAAATGTGGTGGCTTTCAACAACTCACCAAAAAATGCGATGGCTTTCAACCACTCACTAAAAAAATACGGTGGCTTTCAACCACTCACCAAAAAATACGGTGGCTTTCAACCACTCACCAAAAAATGCGGTGGCTTTCAACCACTCACCAAAAAAAATTGCAGTGGCTTTCAACCACTTACGAAAAAATACGATGGCTTTTAACCACTCACTAAAAAATACGTGTTATATATTCCGCATTTTTATTTATAGCGTATGGACTGCGAGTGCTACCCTCGCCCTACGTCATTTACATTTCTGTCAAACGTATGGACTGTGAGTGCTACCCTCGCCCACGTCATTTACATTTCTGTCACATGTATGGACTGCGAGTGCTACCCTCGCCCTACGTCGTTTACCTTTCTGTCAAAGCATATGGATTGCGAGTGCTACTTTCGCCCTACGTCATTTACATTTCTATCACACGTATGGACTGTGAGTGCTACCCTCGCCCACGTCATTTACATTTCTGTCACACGTATGGACTGCGAGTGCTACCCTGGCCCTACGTCATTTACATTTCTGTCACACGTATGGACTACAAGTGCTACCCTCGCCCTACGTCATTTACATTTTTGTCACACGTATGGACTGTAAGTGTTACCCTCGCCCACGTCATTTAAATTTTTGTCACACGTATGGACTGCGAGTGCTACCCTGGCCCTACGTCATTTACATTTCTGTCACACGTATGGATTGCGAGTGCTACCCTCACCCTACGTCGTTTACCTTTCTGTCAAAGTGCATGGACTGCGAGTGCTACCCTCGCCCTACGTCATTTACTTTTTCGTCAAACGTATGGACTGCGATTGCTACCCTTGCCCTACGTCATCTACATTTCCGCAATTTATGTTTTTCCAGAAGGTTATGATACATTCAAAACGTGGTAAGGGCTTGAGGCAACCATCTTTACTGCTTATCAAAAAATTTAGTTACACTGTATTTTTTATCAGACGGTAAAGAGGGGGCAACTGTTGCTACCTGATTTTGGATTTTTCGTCACAACTTTACCCATTTTTATCGCTTATCGCATTAATGACTCATCTAGGTCAAAATTCTGTCGATTTTTGGTCGTAGGTTAGTTTGTTTAATATTCCATGTCATTTCGCATCTTTTTAATTTTTCGTACTTTCGACTGTCTTTTCGCTTGAACTTCTATCAGCCCAGAGTAAGTTTCCTCGGACCATAGATCGAGTGCGTAATCTCTTTAGTTGATAATTACCTACTATTTTTCTCTTTCGCGTCATCTAGTTTGGTCTCGTTCACTTTTTATTGTAAGGGCATTTATTTTGCTGCAAACCTTCGACATTTCCGAGCGAGAAAATAAATATGCTAAATCAAACTTTTCCTTTATTCACTGTATACTAGTTATCTTGTCTTATTTTTCTGCACATTTTGGTCCTTCCAGTTCGGGTTTATTTTCATTTCAAGCGATTTCGCTCGAACCAAAAAATATCCCTTTCAAACCAAATTGATGCATTAATGTCCAATTAATGTATCCTCATCCAAAATCGATCACCTTTCCACAGTTGGCCTTGCCGACTTCAACCCACCATCACCTAGCCCCGTCGACCACCCCAAACCTCAACCCTTCCCATCCATTTAATGCAACCATTAATACTTGGTCTGACTCACGCCATCGTCGACGTGTTTTCATCATCACCGGCCTCGTCATCGCGCCTCGTCGACAACCTCCAAACCGACTCCAATCTTTCCCTATAAATACCCAGCTCCAAGCAAGGCATCAAGGGGGACCAATTCAGGCTCTAGTCCCCCATTTTTTTATTCATGCTCTCTCTCTACTTTGCTTTCAATCAATTTCAATTGTTTTCATTTTAATTAATTACTTGCTATGTTGTTTTAATTAATTAATTGCTGCCTCTGTCCATTTAATTAATTGTGGCACCTAATTTCACTCTCCCTCTCAATTTCTTGCACTACCTTCTTGGTTTAAGCTCTCCTAGTATGTAAGCTCTCTCACTCTAGCTTTTCTTTAATTTTCGTTTATGTCTTTAATGCATGAATAAATTGCTAAAAGTTGCCTCACATGCTTAGTTTTCATGCTAATTTCATTTCCCTTGCTTCAACTTAATTGTGTAGTGTCTTGATTAATTAATTGCATGATATGCATGTTAATTAACTTATTTTTGCTTGTTGAAATTGCCACTATTTTCATTTAAAATTACTTGCTATTTTCATGGGTTTGAGTTGCTGCCATGCTTGGGGTTTTATTGGGGTCAATTTGAGTGAGTTTTAAAGGTTGAGTCTCACCTTGGTCGTCGGTCTTGGCGTCGGCGGCGTGAGAAAGGAAGAAGAATGAGTGTACTGGGCAGGAATTTAAGGAAAGAAAGGTGATGGTCTTGGCTTTTGCCAAGTCCATTTTATTTTAATTAAAAGGTTTGGGCTTGGAATAATCCAAGCCCCGACCCATTAAGTTTTCGTATGTTTTAAAACATCGCATTATTTTCGGGCATTATTTTCGTGTTTTGTTTAAATGTTCGTATGCCACAATTAATTATTTATGCCATGTTTATTAATTTGTTTGCCTAATCGTTTTCTTGTTTAATATTTCATAAAATGCTTTAATTATCTATCCAACTCGTTGTAATAATTAGTTAGTATTTTCGTCAATTGCTTTGACTTGTTGTAATTAATTATTTCGCCTGTTGTAATAATTAGTTAGATTAGATATTCCGACCTCCAATTTATAATAATTAAATAATTAGTGAAAATCGTGTATGTTTGTTATACTTACACTATTATTGCTCGTTTGCTCATCGATCGGGGCTCGTCAAAAAAGGTACGCTTATCTTAAACGTTTCCTTCAATGTTTTACTAGAAATGCTAAATCTGAACCAAATCGTATGCATGACCACTTAGAATGCGTTAGAACCACCCATTCGTATGCATGACATATAGAATTGCTAAAATTAAAATCAACTCACATGCATACTATGTTTAAATCACTTGTCTTTTATGCCATGAAATTAATTGTTCTTTGTTAAATGTTATGTATGGTGGCTTCAATCCCACACGGAATATACGTGCATCCATGAAAACATACAATGTTAGTTTTACTATGATAGAATCATCTAGTTTAAGCTAATCATGCATGGCCCGATGATAAGGGGGTAACGTCCGCTCTAGCAATGAGAAAAACGATAACCTCGTCCAGAAAATAGAAAAATGGTAACCCCGTCCATCGGTCTCGATCGGAAATAACAATGTCCCGATGAAAAATGCTAGATGTAACGTCACCTTTGAGGGCCCAAATTACATGTTCAAAATGTTTTCTCAAAGCACCTCGCTTACCGGTAACTTTTTTTAAGGATGTGACTCAGGTGCCTAACACCTTCCTGAGTCCATAATACGACCTCGAACCGTTGTTCTTTGGTTTAAACCTATTGTGGCTTAGTTTTTTTTATTTTTATGCCATGATGATTAGGTTCCCTAAACCTAGAAAAATAGGGTGGCGACTTCATTTTGCATTATGTGAGACGATTCCAACGCTTGTCTCGCATTGTTGCCCGTCCCGAACCGTTTCGCAAAATCGAAAAAGGGGTGCGACAAAAGGCGTCACGTGTTAACGAAGGGTCCATTGTAACAATTTCCTTCAAATACATGGCTTATTATAACAATAAAGTTAACGGAGGGTCCATTATAACAATTTCAGATGAGTACAATGTCTACTATAGAAAAAAAATTAACAGAGGATCCATTATATATAACAGTTTTAAACGAGTATAAGGTCCAGAATGTCATTACCCCGTTTAATTAATTATTCAATTTCAAGTTCATGTTCTAGACTTCTAGTTCTTTTATGGCAGTCCATAAAAGTTAAATGAAGCGGTAGAAACTAGAAAATAATACTAGCTAATGTCATAATTCTGCTCAATCGCTCATGATGGTGTTAGTCTTATGCCCAAAAAACTAATCAATTGGATCCAAAAAAAATATAGTAATTATTTAAGAAGTTAAATAAATACTAGATGCGATTTTATTGAGATATTATTTGACAATAGATCTTATTGAGATATTATTTGATAATATCTTATATATACTATATAGAGATTTTCGGTTATATAATATATATTAAGATATATATTTAAATAACTACTTACAAGTGAATATATATATATATATGTGTGTGTGTGTGTGTGTGTGATAAAAACTCTAAGAAAAACATAACATTAGAAACACAGAGAATAGAGGGTGGATTTCAGTTCATCAGTGTGGATTCCAATAGAGGGTGTTCGTCTCAGCAAGACAACATCTATTGATTCGATTCGAGCTTGAGTGGTTGAATCTCACCTTCATAATCAAGGTTTTGGTTTTGTTTGTTTAACCGATTTTGTCTTCTTAGTGTAAGGTACACTATATGATTTCTTACTTATCATATTATCTATTCGTTTGCATGGTTCCTTGATTAGGTGTCTATTTCAGTCTTCCACTGCAATTGTGATCAAAACCTAACAGATGTGAGCCTGAGACCTGAGACTATAGTTATTTATTTTTAAGCCCCCCCCTAAAAAAAAATAAGTACACTTTGGGGTCCCTAATATTTTTTATTTCATTTTAGTTAGTCATAAATCTTTCTTTTTTTTTTGTGATCAAAAACATTATACCTGTTAATTCATTTAAATCCCAATCGTTAAAAAAGTCTGACGTTTCGCGACCGGGCACACGGATTAAGAATCCACTATGCGTGGGTATGTGATGACCGCACTGCCCTTCAAATCCGCCACCAAATTCCAATCAATTCCAATTTCAATTAATTCTTAATTTCTCATCCTCCTCTGCAACCCTCTGCAACCCACCAAATCACCGCCACACATCAACACCAAATCCGCCACCACAACCGCTCCTCACCACCACAGCCGGCCTCCCACCACCGCTGCACCACCATCGCTATCATCGTCATCATCCTCATCTCTCATTCTCCCGACATAAACACACCAATTTCACAACATATCCCTTACTACCCAAACACAAAATTCAACTTTTCAACCTGAAATTCTTAACTTTATTAAGGATTGAGAAAAAATAAATGAATTCAAAATAAAAATTCATTGGATAGCCACCGTCTCCAGATCCCTTGTTGTCGCCACCGCCGCATCCACCACCGCTCCCACCTCCATAGCCTCCGTCAGATCTGTAGCCTCCGCCGGTGATTGGGTCGAGATCAGATCCGTTGGTGATTGGGTTGTTTTGTATTTGAGCAGTGGTGTGGCTGAAGTTGATTTTGGTGATTGGTTGTGATGGTGTTTTATTGTGGTTGTCTAGGCAGAGGAAATCAATTTGGTTGTTAATTGCAATTAATTTGCAGAGGTTGCTGGAATTAATTGATTTTGCAAGGGAATTGCTGGAATTAATTGATTTTGCAAGGGAATTGCTGGAATTAATTTGAATTGGGTGTGGAGATTGTAGAGATTGAAGATGGTAGTTTTGGGGTGTGGTTGAGAGAGAGCGAGAGAGAGCGAGGGGTAAATAGTCAGAAACTGGGGAAAGATTTCTTGGAAACTGAAAACGTCAAGCATTGCCGACCACGGAAAACTGGCTAGAACGTCAGACATTCGCGACCGAAGGGAGTAATACATAGAAACTCTATTAAATTTTATTTTTTATTATTATTTTCTCACAAAAATTCCCACGCTACCACGTCATGTCAAAAAATATTTTTTTAAAATTTAAAAATTTGAAAAAAATTAAAAAGGAATTCTAGAAAATAATTAAACATTTTTTTCCATGCTTACACCACGTGAACTCCAACACTTAAGAAAGTTTTTTTTTTAATAAAACCAAAAAAAATATAATATATAAATACTAAATAAGATGACTAAGGAAAAGAACACAATATATTCCAATAGCATAATATTTTTAAACCTTTTTTCCCTCATTTTTCTATTCTTTTCTCTAAAAAATCAAAATAAAATGAGTAATAACATAATAGACTTTAAAAGTTTTTGCGGACCAAGTGAAGAGAATTTTTTTATAGATAAAGCATAATTTATGTGAGACAAGGTTTAATAATAATAATTATTATTATTATTATTTTAAGGGATTAATACTATTTTTAATGATTTTTTCTTGATTTCTTTTCAAAATTTCTATATTTTTTCCTATTTCTTGAATTCTTTATTTTCGTTCACTAAAAAAATTATACTATCACTTTTAAAATGTTATTCCTTTTTTTCTAGAATTATCTTTTATTTTTTGAATAATTAGTTTTCTCTTAAGGTTTTCAATTTTCTTAAAAAATAATTTTGAATAGTTAGTGTGATCCCCATTTTATCAGGGAAAAAAACAATAAAAATTTAAATTTAATGAAGTTTATCTCGTTAGTCTTTCTTTTAACAATTGAGACTTAAATGAAATGAGAAATATAACATTTGAAACTAATAAAAATAAAAATAAAATAAAAAATAATAACTGACTAAAATGAAATCACAAGCAAAAGGAAAAGAAACCCAAGTGTAATTAATTAAAACCATTTATACTTCTATGTTTTGTTCTCACAATATAAATTAGCCCCGCGTCTAATTTGTAATTACATTATGAGTTGTAGAGGGTGTTGTCCGAGATTTGAGATGTTTGCTTGCGGTCGAAAATTCATTAACAAGGCTCCGATCATTGCACTAGAGAGCATTTTAAATGGTTTTGTCGTTGGCTTTGGTTACCAGATGCATGAGCTTTTGTAACCTGAACATCTACATAATACATTGTTACCGACGAAAGGTTTAGGTGTAGGTTTAGTTTGTGAGAATTTGTAGAAAATAAGCCATCACATAGCTTAATAATGTCTCCTGGCTTAATTGTGAGGATTTCATGATCTTCTATACATGCTTGTTGGAAACACTAGGGCTGTGCAAATACCGACCGTACCAAAATTACCGTAATATCGTACCGAAATTTACTCTGTTCGATCGGTATTTTTTTTAGATTTTTTACTGTTCGGTATACCGAATTACCGATCGAACTTTGTTCGGTACGGTACGGTATTAAAATTTGCACAATTCGGTATACCGTAATTACCGTTTTATTACTTACAACCCAAGGCCCACTGCCCACACCCATTCTCTCAATTACATCTTCATTTCCACTCACGTCACAGCCCATGGCCTGCGGCCCAATTTCCACTCACTCACACCAGATTTCTGTAACTCTTTGTCATGTGTATTTGTTTGTAGCTAATACTATTTCATAACAATGTTGGGTTGCAGAATCTGTACCAACTTTTGGCACAATCATTTGGACCATTCCTTGTTTCTCTGTTTTTATGTTTATTTTATTTTGCACCACCACTACTGTATTTTGTAGCAATGTTGGGTTTCATTTTATTTTGCTGCACCAGTGCACCACTACTGTGTTTCTTTGATGTAATTTATATTTATTTTTACTTATTTTATGTTATTCGGTAATACCGTAATACCGTATCGAAATTATTTCGGTAATATGGTAACGGTATTGATCAATAGAAACTATGGTACGGTATCGAATTTTTTAAGTTCGGTATACCGAATACCGAAATTTTTATACCGAAAAATTACGGTACCGACCGATGAACACCCCTAGGAAACACCAACAATGTTTTCTTTCTAGGCTTTGTATGTGTGTTGTTTTTCTTTCTTTAACATATAGTTTTACTTCCATTTTCTCCGGACTTTGTTCGAAAAGAGATTAGTTATAAAATCTGATTGTGCACTAATTTTGATAAATATCTCTATTTATTTGTGTGTTTTTAGATAGAGATGTTACTGATTATGTGTCATTTTTTTATCTTTATGCAAAATTGAGGATTCAAAGAAGATAGAGAAGAAAGTTGCTGAAAATACTAGTTTTGCTAATGAAGAGCTTATTCCTGACCTAGAAAGAATTCTCGAGTTCAAGGTCTTAGTCTAGACCTAGAAGAACGAAAGCAGTGGACAATCAAGAAAAGAGTCAAAATGCAGCATTTTGAGGAGGAGCAAGGAAGGCACTTTCTGGACTCTTTTCAAACTTCTAGATAAGATCAGAAGAGGATGAGAGAGATCTCCTGAGAGATTTAGATCAGAACAACTTCCAATTTTGAATTTTATGAGATAATTAAGGGAGAAAAATATTATTTAAATCTCTCCCTTAATTCTCATAATGGGAAATCTCAGATTTCTGGGTTTTATTTATTATCAGTTATGTTTTCAAAACTTACTCCCGTTGTCTTCTCCCATAGAAGATGAGATTTTTATGCAATTTCGTATTTTCTCTTTTATTGTTAATTATGTTTAATTCTAGCTAAATTTTCCTTTCCTAGTGTAGGTAATAAAGGTTTATGATTCAGTTTAATTGTGAGATCTAATTATTTTATATAGTTTCTGCATTTGTCTTCATCCATTCATTGATTTAATGACAATATTATTCATGTTAGATTTAAGTTTGATCATCTTAATCTCTAATCTTAATAGTTACAGTAGTTCCTAAGGGTTGTAGATTACAAAGCCCAAAGGATAAGCAAACAACTAGATAGATCTCAATTCAAGGCTCTTTGAGACTAGAGTGAATGCATGATTAGTGTACCTTAGGCTGCATTTCACAACGCAAAATTTCTGTTTTGCAAAATTTCCAGTTTTTGCAAAACAACAGAAAATTTTCAATTTTGTTTCACAGCTACAGTACGTTTTCTGTTTTGCAAAATGCATTTTTTAGCCTTAGAAAACTCGAAATCATATTCACCTAACAACTATTTCTTATTTTTTTGAAAAACAAAAGCTACTACTTTTGTTAAATCAATTTTATTTTAATTAAAAAATAATGCTAATATTTTTTTGAAAAAAAAATTAATAAACTAAACAGTAGCCCATTTTAAGTTTGTTAAAGATCAAATATAAATATGCTAAATATATTCATGTCTAAATTCAAAAGCACAAGCCATTTAGGGGGAAAAATTTTTGAAAAAATTTCAGAAAATTTTCCAAAATCTGTTTTCACAGCAACATTTTGCAAATGGAAAATTTTCAGCAAATTTTTCAGTTTTGTAATTGTAAAACAGATTTTCAAAGTTAACACTACAAGTTTAGAAAATTTTGCAAACGCCAAATTTGAAGTTTTCAGAATTAACTACAAGTTTAGAAAAAATGTAAAAACCCAAAAAAATGTAAAAAATCCCAAAAAAATGAAAAAAATCCAAACAATTGTAAAAATCCCAAAAAAATGTAAAAATTCTCAAAAAATGTAAAAAACCCAAAAATAATGTAAACAATCCAGAAAAATTAATCTAAAAATCCAGAAAAAAAATTTAAAAATTCCGAAAAAAATGTAAAAACTCCAAAAAAAAAATATTCTTAAATTATTCGGACATGAAATTATTTGTTCAAAAAAATTGTATAAATCCAAAAGAAAATTAATTAATCAAAAAATTCCAAAAAATGTTAAAAGTCCACAATTGGAATTAAAAATTAAATATAAATATAATATTTTCGTTCATGAAAATAAAATAAATATAAAATAGTCTTGAATTATTTGTTCATGACATGAATATTACAAATTTAAACATTCAAACGTACTTAATTTAACTTGTTACTTCTTCATATTCTAACAATTATTATAATTAGCCCATAATTGATCCGCAATATCTTCTCTCACCACATTCATTAGTTGTTGTTGGGACATATCCACTTGAATACCTTCTTGCGTCACAGTAGCTTCGTTCTCGTTTAAATTTTGTTGACCTTCTGTACCATGTTCTGCGAATAGTCGATCAGCTCTATCTTCCATTCGAATAAAATTGTGCAGTGTACAACAAGTTAGAGGTATTTACCTTTGATGGCGAAGAGGATAATTTGGAATGGACTTTAAGATTTGAAATCTAGCATTCAGAACGACAAAAGTCCTTTCAATCACATTTCTCAATGACGAATGTCGATAGTTAAATAATGCATATTTTCTTGTTATCCTTCCTCGTCCACGAAAATTATTTAAGTGATACCGTTCACCACGATAAGGAGCTAAACATCTATGAATGTTTGGATAACCAGCATCAACTGCATAATAGTAGCCTGTCAAAGATAAATAACAATCAGACATTTGTAGTAAACCATTAATGTAACAGCTAATAAATATCGTTATAAATTACAAAAATAATATTTTACCAGCTGCAGGTATAGGAAAACCATTATCTAGTCTTATCAATGCATCAAGAAAGATGCGTGAATCATTAGCTGTGCCTTCCCAACCAGTATACACAAAGGTAAACATCATATCATGCGAACACTCCGCCATAACATTTTGAGTAACAAGTGCTTTTCTACCCTGAAAAGTTTTTTATTTTTGGGCAAGACACCAAGCTGCGACATGAGTACCATCTATAGCACCTATGCATTTCTAAAACGGAAAAAATTACACAGATAAGTTTAATATTCAAACATAAAGGTTGTGATTGGATTTAAACTTTGCAAAATATTTTATACTGAGGGTATCAATCTACATAAATTATGAGGGTAGACATGTCTAAAATAACATTATTAATTTTTTAGATTAACAATATGAATTTATTGAACTAGAGTAAAAAAAATCAATGTTTAACATTCATTACAATGTTAAACATTGAATTTTACTTGTATGATTTTAATTAGGAGTATTAGTTAGTTAAATATCAATTATGAAGTATTTTTAGCACAATTTGTATCAATTTACATAAATTTCAAGGATAGATATGTCTAAAATAACATTATTTCACAGCAACATTTTGCAAATGGAAAATTTTCAGTCAATAATGGTTTCTTATAGTGAATTTTCCGTGTCCTCATTTCTCTTCCATTTTGTAAGTTTTTGAAGTTTGGACTTGCGACATTAGTTAGCCATCAAGGTAGTTTTTGTCCCTTTCCCTCCCCTTTTTTTTTCCGATACTTATTTCAAATAGTAGATAGTCGTCCAAGATTAGGACATTATATTGTGAAATCATGTCCATTTGTGTATGAAAAGTCAAATTTATTTTATATTTTCATAATCAACATTAATTTTTAATTTCTTGGTAAATTAAATAAAAAATCATATATTTTATTAGTAAACTAATTTTAAAAATATAATATTATTAATTAAATTGAACCTGGTTCAACCTCAATTAAACCTCTAAACTTTTATCCTTTTATCTCCCCAGTTCAATCTCTTGTGCTAGGCATCCTTATCCATTTCTTCAATCATCCTACACTCACCTCATGTTGCAAGTAAGTTGGTTTAATAATATAAAATGCTTCATTTTGTGATAAATCCACAAAAGAGATAGACAACTCGCTTAAATTCAGCTGAAATTAAAAACTCATCATTAACCATATTATGCGGAATCAACAATTAAAACCTATAGTTATGGCTAGGATTAAGATCCAGAACCCACATCATCACATCGAAAGCTATAATCTTAGAAATTCATTTTCATTGAACAATTAAAAAGTTTATAATCAAATGTGAAAGGAAAAACAAGGAGAAGAGTGAAATTCAAAGCTAACCAGAAAGAAGAAGAGAGAACTTACAATTGCTGTGAAGTTGGGCAACAGTGAGCGACGAGGGGATGTAATTAAAGGTGTGTCATTAATAACTGTTGAGAAAATGAAGAAGAATTAAGATATGTTGTTGAACAGATGAAGTGATTTTTTTGTTATTATTTATGTATCTTATAAAGTTCTTAGTACAATTATCGTTTACAATTTACATTTGAATAGAAGATACAAATATGGAGTTATTTTTTGGAGATTTTTAATTAGTTAAAATATTTTTTTAGTGAATTAGATAAAAGATTAGATTAGATATAATAAAAAGTGTAGGTGAAATTTATGTTAATTGTATGGGTCTTACAAAATTAATTATATTAATTCTTTTATAATGAATGTTACTATTTTTTTACTCATATACTCCCTCTGGACCATATTAATTGTCCACTTTTACTGTTCATGTACGCGTTCAAGGAGGCCAGATGACGCACTATTTGACCTCAAAAACTTTCGAATTTTTTCTCGAATGTAGGTTAAGGATTAACGTACGTTCGAAAAAAAGTACGGATTTTTTTTGAGTCAAATAGTGAGTCATTCGGTTTCTTCGAAATACGTGCACGAACAGTAAAGTGACAGTTAATATGGAACGGAGGGAGTACCTTATTAGTAGTAAATAATATAATTAATTATAAATATATAGGTGTTCTCCGTTTGCTAATATTAATTAATTGTAACATTCACCGTTTTTCTCTATACGTATTTATATATACTAGGTTATTTTGGCACGTGGCGTTGCACGTGTGAAATTTATTTTAAAATATTAAAATATAAAATTTATGTACAAAAGAGTATTTCACACAAATATATTTTTGGTATAATATAATTTTTTTAATAATGTTTCGGAAAATAGCATTAACATAATTTTTTACTATGGTGCTTAAATATATTTGTATTGTTATTAATGTTCTAATGCAAGTGTCGACGAAAGAATCTTGTATTAATTCTGAAATAATTAATTTTAAGCTCTTAGAATTAAAACAATTTTAACTCAATTAAGTAAATTACTTTTACAAATTAAAATTTAAATGTTTAAAATGATGTTTCATATTATTTTTATTTAAGTTCTCCAAATATTGTAAATAATTATGCAATTATTTAAAAACAACCACTAATAAATTTTTCTTTAAAGATTCAAACTCAATAAATAATACGTTATAAAAAGGATTTCATAGTTTTTTTTATTGAAAAATAGTTTATTGAGGTAAAATAATTTCTTGTTTATTTTACATATTTTTTATATAGATTTTTTATTTTTAACTAAAAATAATTATCACTTTCCACTTTGTTTTTTCTTTTCTTTTCTCTCTCATTTTTTTCTAGTTCTTATTCTAACAATGAAAACGCATGAAATAAAAAATAACAACAACAACAATAATAATAATTAAAAATAATAGTCTAAAAATAATTGTGATTATAATTTAATAAAAGGAAGAATTTTATTACTATATTTATCCTTTATTTTTTTCTTCTTTTCGTAATAAGATCATATTTTGTTATCTTTTGAAAGAAAAAATATATTTTCTTAATCGGTTGGATTAGAATAATAATAGTAGTAATAGTTATTAGTCATGAAACTATTATTACTATTATAAATAAATAAACTATTCCAATTTTAAAATATATTTTATTACATTAGGATGATAATAATGTTAGGAGATTTATGTATCTCATTTAATCCATAACTTTTGGCTTTTTTTTTTGCTATAACTTATGGCTTAGAACATGATTTATTATTTAATTTTCTTAATTATATCAACTTCATCAACATTCGTCACTTGCATTAAAAATCCATGAGTGAAATCTTATGTGTACTTTTACAGCAGTCTATTAGGTTACACAAATTTAATCTCATCCATTTGTTATTAATTGAAAAACTAATTTAAGTTTAAGGTTTAAGGACTTTAAGTTTACGATAAATATTTATTTAATTATTTTAGGTATAATGATAACTTATAAATTAGTAACTACCTATTAATCAATTTATTTTATTGTTGTTTTTTATATATGACTTAGGCATATTGAATTGCACATTTTTTTTGATAGACAGATGTGAGATTTAGACTTGTATCATTTAATTTTAATTTTTAATTTAAAGATTGAAAAGGTTACTCATTGTAACTCTATTTTATCTCAAAGTTAATTTAACTTTAACGTTCTAACGACTTTAAGTTTATAATAAATATTTATTTAATATATTTTATGTACCTATCGGATGTTATCTTGATGACGTACATCATATGGTCTATCCATGATATTATTTTTTTTTTGAATAAGCTGAAGATTTTATTCTTGCCTAAAAGATGTAGGCAATCAGAAGAGAAGAATAGAATGTACAGAAGATGGCTCCTCAATAGAGGAAGTGACTAAGAAAACAACCAAAGAAGGAACCAATCATACTAGACTACTGAACTGCCCGACCCAACGATAATAACCATGAAGGGGACGACAACATCATTCCTAAACTGTAAGGGAATGCATGATCAGAACTCTTTAACCATCTGTACCAAAATGAGTAGGCGGAATTGAAAACACATCTCGAGCAAACGGAATGTTGATGAAAAACTACCTGATTTCTCTGCAACCACAAGCTCCAAACCATAGCATAAAACAGTACCCTCCACTTCTCCTTTATGTGCATCCCTCCACTTGGTAGTAAGGTCTCCCATGAAACCCATAACTCTCCAATTGTCCGAGGAGGACACCAGGACACTCCCAACCATAGCATCACAGTATTCCAGCATGAGGAGGATGATTGGCAGTGAAGCAAAATATGCTGGACTGATTCCCCTTGACTATGACACATAGAACAAACGTTGTCCTCCTCATTGAGCATGCCACGTTGTCCTCCATGATATTATAATGATAACTAACAATATAACCAATTTTTTTTTATAAAAAATCTTATTACTTTACCTAGCACATATTTTAGGGTAAACTACATAATTTGTTTTATATTTTCAAAAATCTTTCACTTGGGACACTATAGTTTTAAGACTTACATTAGAAACCCTATAATATCCTAAAACGTTTTAATATAACATTATAAGTGGTTAAAAAATAAAAAATAAATAGTAAAAAGTTGAAAAAAATTATAAATATTGGAGGAAAATGTATAACTATAACTATTTGATCATTAGATTTTAAAATATTAATTTTCAGTATCTCTTTTAAATTATCTAACTTATTCCTTTTATATTGTTCAAACTCATTAATCAACTTTTGTCACTAAATTAATTTTAGGAAAGGTTATAAATTCTTTTTTTATTTGTCACTTATAGTTGTTTTATGATTTTCTTAACTTTAAATATATTTTTTCTGAAAAAATAAACCATTTACTGCCTTCAAATTATAGTTAAATAATTAAAATAAAATAAATACTATTAACCCATGTAGAAAATATTTTATGTACAATATATAATATTTCTTTCATAAAAATAAAATTAATGTAAATTATTTTGATAATATATGGATAATATTTTCAATACTTGTAAATAAAATTCTCAATTATTCTCAAAAATATTGTTCTTTATTTTACTATATAATTTATGTTAGAAAAAGTATAAATATTACCATTTATTTGTCACTTTTATCTAGTTTATGTTTCTTTAACACTTTTAAAATCAATCCCTTTACTAAATTAAAATAATAAAATAAAATAAAAAATATGAACTTGAATAAAGAATATTATTTTTAAAATAATATAATAATACTTAAAATAATTTAGATTTAAAAATAGATTAAGATATATTTTTTACATTTAACAAATAATTTACATATAAAAATAGATTAACTTATATTTTACTCATTGTGACTGTTTTTCAATTCCATACTGTTAAGGATATTTCTGATATTGTAGCTCCGCCAGTACATTGCATAAATTGATCTCCCACAACCTCTTTGAATATAGTGAGGAACTTGTTGGTAATCAACCAAGGAAATATTTTTATCACCCATGCCAATTACACAAAGAATGATAAATTTTAAAAATATATAAAAGTAAAAGTTCGCAAAAATAATTTCATAGGAAGATAGTTTCGGCATTTAACATATTTTGGTTCTTCAATAAATTATCTTTCTCTTTTGTATTTTAGCATTTCAATTATTAAATTATTTAAATATTTTTTTGTTAATTATAATTTAAAATTATAATGTGAATATTTCATAATATAAAATCACCTTCTTTCATTTTTCATACTATCGAAAAAATATTTAATATAAATTTAAAGTCTAAAGAATTAATTTAATATATACTCATTATTCATAACTTTAATAATAAGTCATTTAAAAAATATATATAGTTTATACAAATATAATTTATTTTTGCTAACTTTTTTAACTCACAACACTAACTATATTTTTCTATGATAAATTAATTAATAATTTCAAATTCTTACTAAAAATTACGTATATAATAATTCTTTATTAATTAAATAAATGGTCATTTAATAATAAAAATAAAAGTGCATTACTTAATTGAAAAATTAATTTATAAGTTTGTTCACTTTCTAATTTACTATTATTAATGTTATTTTAAAATATTTTTATAAACTACTCTCATGTGATTTTTTAAGAGACTAACGAATGTAGCAGACTCGATTTTCTTTCCACTTTTGCCATATAGAAAAGATATAGCTTTTTTTATTTTAAAGTTTGTGTTGTTGTTGTTGTTTAGCTTGAAATTGAAAACATTATCTAGTTTTTATATAAAAATCTCAAGAAAATACATTTACGTAATCATTAAACATATACTCAAAATATTTATTTTGTAACATTTTATTTATTTATTATATAATAATAATAAAAATTATTAACTTTATTGATTAAACATTTTAATATATTTTTAGGTAAACTATATAGAGAAACCCTAAAGTTTACAAAATCTCCCACTTTGAACTCCATAGTCTTGAAATTTGCAATATAAACCTGCAATAAAGTTACAATTTTGGTCTTTCTAATAGTTTGAGAATTAAAAAATTATAAAAATATTATTAAGTTATTTAATTATTTTATCAATCACTAATTATTTTAATTTTTTAAAATATACTGATTAATTTGTTAAGAGTGATGTTGATTCGAACCAATTAAAAATATAGGAAATTTACTATGACATTTATGATACAAATTCAGAACATTTAATTACAAATTAGATTAATTCCTCTCTATTCTTCCTCTAATTTTTGCATAAATATGATCTTTTTTTTTTTTGAATTTTAGTCTCCTATTCTAACAAAGTCATTCATGTCATCAAATAAACTAAAATTTGCTTTGTTGTCAATAACGTGAGCTTAAATTATTCTAAAATAAATTTAGTTTTATTAATAAATGACATTATTGAATATAGTGGTTGATTTGAGTTAATTAAAAATACGTGAACTTATTTGATATTAGTTGGAAATGCATAGGCAAGTGCAAAACGTTAATTATAAGGATTGATCGCTCCTTCTTCCAAATTCTTGCAAATAAGAACTTGGATATCCATGTACAACATTCAGAGTCGTAAGCAACGAAATAACTCGGGATCTTCTTTTCTAATTGGCTCACTTAAATTGCTATTTACTTTTCATTTCTGTTTATGAGATTCGTTACTACCTATATCTTTAAAAAAAATTAACATACCATTGAAACATTATACAAAATAATCAGGACATAGAATTGTTAAGTTTATATTCCCAATTTTGACTCAATTGAGTATCACATATATGGATTTCTCTAAAAAATTGCATATGTTTTGACCAGAGAAAAAAATCTTAAAATCAATCCGGATATTCAAAATTAGTTTATAAAAATTAACTTGAACATGGATTTCCTCAAGGAGTTGTACATGCTTTGTTTTTAAAAAATAAATTGAATAAAATGTTGTATACGACTATATGTTAATTAGGTTAGGCTAGTTATGGAGAAAAATTAAAGATTAAGCAATATCAAATCTAATTACCACTAAGAAATATAATGGAGAAGTTGAATGTATATTGGTTTATGATCGAGGAATTACTTAATGTAAATAAAAAAATCAATTGATATTAATTATTAAACACAAACAATAAAATAAATTATTAAAAAAAAACTGAAGATCAATCAGTAAAGGAAACCTCGCAAATATGGGTGGAATTTTCAATATACACCAGCCTACACTCAAGTGCCGCAGATGTTCAAATGAAAACAGAGATGATGGTAACTTGCACAGCCCCACGGAAGGATAAAAAAAATTCAGTTGATAAAATCTTTAATTAAACCAATAATTAATGAAGTGAAATTGAAAATACATGGTATCTTTAGTGTAAAGCCGTTGGATTTTGATTAAAGTTGTTGGTCATTGAATGCAGGAGAATCTCTAAATAGATGCTTTGTAGTTTAGGATTTAATAGGTAGGTTAATTAATTAAATAAATGGTTGAATAATAGATTTATTCAATTTTAATAAATAGGTAATTTTAAAAATTAAAAGTTACACCCTTAATTTTTTTAATGAATTAAGGGTATAATAGTAATTTAAAGGAATAAACTCTTTCGTGCTTTTTATATAGTATAGATTGCTTAGATTACACGTGCGTAATTATTTTAATTTGATTTTGTTAGTTAATTTTAGGAACTAAAATGTAAGCGCTTAAAACAATAAAACATGTATAAAATAAATATTTCCATTTAATACTAAGCAGATGATGGTGGCATGATGATTATCAACTTTTCCTATTTTTGAAAAATAAGGTAAAAAGTGACACATTACTTCATTCAATTTATTCTACTAAATTAAACTATCAATTAAATCAATTAAATTATAATATTTTATGACCACTTTAGAAATTATTTGTAGCGGTTTTGTAAACAGTTCTTATTTTTCTGGTCCGATTTGAATTTGACAGCATTGGTTGAGTATGTTATTAAAGTCTTCTTCTTTTTTGTTCTATTTTAGTGTTACCTATTTCTTACTCCCTTTGGTTCCAATTAAATAACTTCCTCGCATCTCAATATTCAGTAGAGAACGCATATTAAGGAGGCCGGATGACTCACTATTTGACCCTAAAAAATTCCGTACTTTTTTTCGAACATACGTTAATCCTTAACGTACTTCCGAGAAAAAATTAAGGGAAAAATTTATTTCAAATAGTGACTGTTCCGGCCGCTTTAAGATACATGCCGGAACAGTAAAAGCAAATCCTAAAACGACGGTTATTAGGAACCGGAGGGAGTATTTGGGAAAAGTCAAAAAATGGCACCTGCATTTGCATTGACTGACTCATTTGGCACCTCCTTGAGTCAAACGGTTTAAAAAGTACCTGCACTTGAAAGATATGACACATTTGGCACTCGTCACTGACGTCGTCGACCATCCACCGTTAAATGCTGATGTGGCAAGCCATGTGGCATGCCACATCATCAACATGCTGACATGACATGCCACACCAGCAAATTCGACCCGAATCACGGTGAAACGGGTCATTTATTTGGGTGGTGAATGACGCGTTGTCTATTGCGTATGACAAGTTGTCATACACAATAGACAACGCGTCGTTCGTTGATAAAGTGAGCGACGCGTCGTTCAAGAAACGAACGACACGTCGTTTGCCCTTTCCCTCTCGCTCCCGCTCGATTCATACAACCAAACCCCTAACACATCTCCATTTTTTCTTCACTACCATTAATTTCAAATCACCATCTCAACCAAACATATCTCCATTTTTCATCATCATCACCCTCTATAAATACCATTATCACCATCCGATCATAGGAGGGGGGACACAAGAACTTTCAATCTCCAAAATCAAACACACACAGGGAATCCCATTCTTACTCCCTCACTCTCTGCCCAAAATTAATCCAATTTCATTCTGGAATTAATTCACACCCTCACCCACAATTTCAATTTTTCTTTCAATCTCACCCTCTCCTTCACTCTGCCACCGTTGATGCTCAGCCGACCCTCAAACCGCCACTGCTGCCACTAACCCAATCTCCTCTCCCCACTAACCCTATCCGTCCATCACCGTCGCTCCTCACCCTCTCGACAATCCACACCAACCATCAAAACCACATCCAGCCTCATCCATCTCCGCCGCACCAAATCCCAATCCCGAACCCAATCACTGCTGGCCACAACTCCAAAATCCGATTTCAATCAACCATCAATCAACCCATCCTCATCATCAATCCAAACCAAAAAAAATAAAATAAAGAAAAGAGAAGAGAGTGAGGCGGCAGAGAAGAAGAGACGATGAAGAAAGAAAAGAAAAGAAAAGAAAAGAAAGAGATGAGAGGAAGAAGAAAGAAAGGAGAGCAGAGTGAAAGAGAGAAATAAAAGAAAGAAAAGAAAAAACTAAAAAGAATGGTGTTGTCACGAAAAGAGGAAAGTAACGAAAACAAAGAAAGAAGAAATGATTTATGGTCCAAACGACGTGTCATTCACCACCCAAATAAATGACCCGTTTCACCGTAATTCGGGTTGGATTTGCTGATGTGGCATGTCACGTCAGCATGTTGATGATGTGACATGCCACGTGGCTTGCCACATCAGCATTTAACGATGGATGGCTGACGGCGTCAGTGACGAGTACCAAATGTGTTATATCTTTCAAGTGGATGTACCTTTTAAACCGTTTAACTCAAGGAAGTATCAAATGAGTCAATTAATGCAAATGCAGATACCAATTTTTGACTTTTCCTTTTTTTATTTTATGGTCGAACTTGGTTGAATATACTACAGACCAGTGTTATCAGAACCGGACCGGAAATGAAAATTTGGTGGTTCAACCGGGTTCGACCGGATTGTAGTTGCTGGTCCGTCCGGAACCTTTCACATATTAAACTGGTAAATCTTAGACTATTAAACCGGATTAAACCGGATTAAACCGACTGATTTTTTTACTGTAGCATTTTATAATATATCAAAATAAAGTTATAATATATCAAATAGATCAAAAGTTGAAAATAAAGAAATTATCTAACATTCAAATGACACTTAAATATTCAAATTACAAAATAAAGAAACAATCAAACATTCAAACACACTTAAATATTCATACACACTTAATTATCCAAATTACAAAATAAAGAAACAATCCAATATTCAAATGAAATCATTCTCAAAGTTCAAACACCTAAATATTCAAATTACAACATTATTAATTCCATAGATTGGTAATAGGTTGAGAGGTCGAGCCACTAATGTTTTCGAAAATGTCTTAAACAAAAAATTCACTTTCATTTCCTTCATCTTCATCATTGTCATCATCAAGCACATTTTGAAAGTTCAACTCTAGTATTATCAAATAAAACATAAAAATAAAGAATCAATAAATTAACAATAATACTTTCATATCAACAACTTTTAAAATAAATAGGTAGTTTAAATTGAAAATTTATTAAGAATTAAGTCGTAATTGAATATGTAATTTATTAAATTATTCGAATTTTATACTCGAGTTTCTATTATTATTGAGGACTAAATATTAAGAAATTAAAATAGAAAATTCTAGTTAATGAACCATGACTCATCTTTCATTTACCTAGCTAAGTAACACACGTCTCTAGTTTGAAGGCGGCATGCAATTTGTGAGGCTATATAAACCAAACCATGACACATCACACACTCCTTTTTTTTCTGCTCACCATCACTCTCGGCTGGAATAAGAAGAAAAATAAAGAAATTCAGTCTTTGTGGTATGTGCTGCAACCGGGTAAAGGGGAGAAAGGGGATTAATCAATTGTTAATTTTCAAGGTTGGTAATCTTTCAATAGTTTAATTTGTGATTCTTCTTCTCCTCCTCTTTAATCATGCGAAATTCAACTTGATTATATGAGAAACTTGGTGATATATAGTTTGGTTGTATTGAAATCAATATGCATAGGATAATATGAAATGGGTTTATTTATGGTTCAATTGATGGGTGCAAGTGGTTTTACTAGTAGAAACCAGCAGCCTTAAAAATTTTCTAATTATAAATCATATAATTAATTCATTGCATATATTAACTAGGGTTTGAGTTTTTGGTTGCTGGCTGCTCTGCTGCTGTGATTGAGAAAGAGAGAAACTGAAACACAAGGAAAAGAAAAGAAATTCACGCGAAAGAGAAGAGATTAAGTGAAGAAGCAAAACGACGTTGTTCGTTCCAAAACGACGCCGTGACAAGTAAGTGGCCAAACCGGACAGTTTGGCAACAAACCGGCCGATTCACCGATTCACAAAAAATCGGACGAACCGGCCGGTCCGACCTGGGTCAGAGGCGCATCCGGTCAGAAAGGTGAATCGGACAAAAAACTGAAAATGACCGGTTGAACCGGACGGACCGGCCGGTCCGGTCCGGTTATGATAACACGGCTACAGACTACACAGTATACTGCGTGCGAAAAGCAATGCGGCTAAGTTAATATTAATGGGGTGAAGGCGCGTGGTAAAATTAGGAAAGTTGTTAAGATAATAAAATAAACATTTCTTTCTACCATAATAATAATAATAATAATAATAATAATAAAATAAAATAATAATAATAGAGACCTTGCATTTCTTTTTCCTCCATCCATTGATGATTGATTCATTCATGGCGTGAACAAGTTAGAGAGAGAGACAAAGACAGAGAGAGAGAGATTGGTTTAGTAAGAAGCAAGATACACACACAAAGATCACCTCTTTCATTCCTTACTCATGGCTTTGGTCCTGGCCGGCCACTCCTATTGAGATTTGGAAAACTGTGAGAATCAAAAAATAGATATTGATTTTGGTTTTGAATTTGGGGGTTAGTAGCAGAGGAGGAAGAAGAAGATGATGGTTAGAAATTTGGTGATTGGGATGCTTTTCATCACTGTCATTGCTCCAATCCTTCTCTACACTCAAAGATTCCCTGCTTTTAATCCTTCTTCTTGTATGTATTGTAATTTGTAACCCTCTCTTTCTTCCTTTCTTCTTCTTCTTCTTTTTCTTTAACCCTTTTTTATGGTTTTCTTTTTTAATTCTCACATTTCTTCATTTCTTTCCTTTTTTGCAGCAAAAAATGAATTCATGGAGGATGTCACTGCATTTGTAAGTTCTTCCTCCTCATTTTTACTTTTTGGTTTTTAATTATGAATGTTAAATTTAAATTGAATTGTCACTAATCTCTTTGGTACTTCTTCTTCCTCTTCAGACTCTTCCTGCTGATTCTGCCCATCTAAATGTGCTACCCCAGGTTCTCTTTCTCTCTTTTTTGTTGTTGTTATTATTGACATTAGTATCATATCCCCATCTCAATTGCAGATCTAACATCTTTCCCTTCTACAGGAATCATCCACTGCTATTAAAGAACCGGTTCGAGTTGTATACACTGATAACACCACCCAAAACACCAACTCTCTTCCTCACAATTCACTCCAAGGTACCTTTTTTTTTCCCTTCTTTTCTTTAAATGTCTCTCTATGTGCAAATCTGGGCTGTTTCAGTTCTTTCCTCATCTGGGTTCCTGCTCTTTTGCTTATTAGATTCACAATTACCGGACTCAAGAGAGCATAAATCTGCTAGAGTGTTATCTGCCACACAAGACGAACCTCATTCTCAATCACATAGTAGTGATAGTGAGAATGATGATAGTGCCATCATCACACAGTTCCCTCACACCTCCAATCTAGACCAAACCCTAAAAGATGGTGGAGCTGATGCCAAGGAGACCGATCCCAAAGTAAGCATTGTTTTTTTCCCCTTCCTGCCTCTGAAAATGTATTCTACTTTTTTATTTTCTTTCTTTCTTTATTTATGTTTGACTACTGTATCCGAAGACGTGGTGGCTATGCAAGAAAAACCCTTTGACAGCTTCTCTTTAATTTTGAATTGTATAAAATTTGTGGCCTTGCTGCTTATCTTAAGGAATGCAATTGCATGGCTGGCTTTGTCATGTTATACTGATGTGGATGTCTGCTAGTGATGTTATTATTTATTCTTTAGTATAGTGTACTCTTCCTTGTGTAATTTGGAAGTAGTCATAGCCACCTATTTGTAAGTTTTTCTAGTTGCAATAGTTACAAATAGAAATTCCTCTCTATTTAGTTCACATTTCCTTGTGTTAGAAGCTGCACATAAATGATTACTATCCCAAAAAGAATAGTAAATCCTCACTCTTACCTGAATTAGGTCATGTATTCCCTTAACTCTCTGTTTGTTCATTAATTAAATAGGGGCTCAAATGATGTCCATCAACTACTTTGATGAAACTCATCGGGTTACTTGACAAAGACCACTTTCAAAATAAATACCCTGTTCACCTAACTCTCGCCATTCTAAACATTCCGAATGTAGATTGTTTTTTCTGGTTTAACTATTGTCATCTAACTTTTAAAAAGTTATCTGCTGTTTGTTATTTAACATTTTTTCTGTTATCTCAAGTTATGAGTTTTTCCTGTTCAAACGTTAATGAAAAGAATAGATGGATACTATAATACTACGCTTAAACTGAAATTTAATTCTTCTCTTTGCTAACTTGAGCAGCAGACCACTTTAAGTTCTGGAAGAGTGAGTGAGAAGGATTCCTCCCAAACTAAAACCTCCAATAAACCCATGGATCAAATGATGGTGCTAGATGCTCGGGTACGTCAACTCAGAGATCAGCTTATAAGGGCAAAGGTGTACCTATCCCTTCCAGCCACAAAAAACAGTCCACCCTTTGTAAGGGAGCTTCGGTCACGGATAAAAGAAGTTCAGCGTGTACTTGGAGATGCAACTAAAGATTTTGATTTGCCAAAGAAGTAACTTCTCCTTTCATCCATATTGCAATTGATGTCTGACTTCAAATGTCCATGTTATGGTCTTATTGAGATTCTCTCTACCTTATGTTGCTTAGATTTCTAATAATGCTATGTGTTTATGCAGTGCCAATGAAAAATTAAAAGCCATGGAGCAATTGTTGATGAAAGGACAGCAAATGCAGGATGATTGTTCTGCTGTTGTGAAAAAACTAAGGGCTATGCTCCACTCGACAGAAGAGCAGCTCCGAGTGCATAAGAAGCAGACTATGTTCTTGACACAATTAACTGCAAAAACAATTCCTAAAGGTCTACATTGTCTTCCACTACGCCTGGCAACTGAGTACTATGCATTGAACTCTTCTGTCCAACAATTTCCGAATCAAGAGAAATTAGAAGACCCTCGGCTATATCATTATGCTCTGTTTTCTGATAATGTTCTGGCTACAGCTGTTGTTGTAAACTCCACAATTACCCATTCCAAGGTAAAAGAAAAAAGATATTCACTTATAATGATTCAAAATTCTCTTTCACTCTTGTTGGTGTTTCCATGGACACCATGAGTATAATACATTATAGTTTTTCTTGAAACAAGCAATATTGTTTGAGGATCAGTAATTTTATGGTTTTATTGTCATGAGACTTTTTCAGTTGCACTTACCACATTAAATTGAATTTATTTGCAGCACCCGTCAAAGCATGTTTTCCACATTGTTACTGATAGACTTAATTATGCGGCAATGAGGATGTGGTTTATAGTAAATCGACCTAGAACGGCTACTATTCAGGTCCAGAATATTGAAGAGTTCACATGGTTAAATTCAAGTTATAGTCCTGTTCTCAAGCAGTTGGGTTCTCCAGCAATGATAGATTATTACTTTAGAGCTCATCGTGCTAATTCTGATTCCAATCTGAAGTACCGAAACCCAAAGTATTTATCCATCCTGAACCATCTTCGCTTTTACCTGCCAGAGATCTTCCCAAAGCTTGACAAAGTACTTTTCTTAGATGATGATATAGTTGTGCAAAAGGAACTTATAGGCCTTTGGTCCCTCGATATGAAGGGTAATGTTAATGGTGCTGTGGAGACTTGTGGAGAAAGTTTTCATCGATTTGATAGATACCTCAACTTTTCAAATCCTCTTATCGCAAAGAATTTCGACCCCCATGCTTGTGGGTGGGCATATGGAATGAATATTTTTGATTTGAAGGAATGGAGAAGGCAAAACATCACTGAAGTATACCATTCATGGCAGAGGCTGGTAAGTGACATTGACTCCTAGTTCAGATTCTGGCACAGTCTCATTGCATGCATTCATCCAATACTTGTTTCATAAAGTGTAGGCATGTGCACTTGTACAGTAATGTCCTGGAAAATGTGCAAACTAATTTGTCCCTTTTACTATCCTGTTTTGAGACAACCTTTGTTTTTACAGAATCATGACAGAGTCTTGTGGAAGTTGGGGACTCTGCCACCTGGTCTAATTACATTTTGGAAAAGGACATACCCTCTTGAGCGGACATGGCATGTGCTTGGCCTTGGCTATAATCCCAATGTGAACCAGAAAGAGATTGAACGGGCTGCAGTTGTACATTACAATGGTAACATGAAGCCTTGGCTTGAGATAGGCATACCCAAGTACCGAGGGCTATGGGCAAAATATGTAGATTATGATCATGTGTATTTGCGAGAGTGCAACATCAATCCTTAAATGATGGCCCTGGTGGGAAATTACATTCAGTCATCAGAGCTGCTCTGCATGTTCTCCATGGCCAGCAAACATTTTAACAGGTCTGCATTACTCCGTGTAGATTCTCTGTTATCCAAATAGAAGTTCTTGAGTTTAATTCTTTCTGTATACAAGTTTTTTGTTTTGTATTTCTCTTGATTTTTTTGTTTGGTAGATTTTAGAGCCACTATGCAAATCAGTCAACTTAGGTACCCTTGGCTCTGTGTGTGGAAATGAGATGTATTTGTAAATTGTTGCCAATGAGGAAAATAGCCATATTAATGATGGGTCAAGTTGATGTCTATATGTTATCTTTACCATGGTCTGTTTGCAATAACGAGGAAATAAACCTCATCAAGAGTAGGTCAAGTTGATGTCTATCTGCTAAGCTTTACTTTACCTTAGAGGTCTGCAAACTAAATCCTGATTTGGCTTTTTGCTTTCAGTGTCGTGATGGCTATTGTATTTTGCATGTTTTTCTTTTCAGTGTTTTTGATGGGAAATATGAATGCACCAACTTGTCAGGCTATAAAAGGTAGGTATTGTGGGAGTGCTTTGATTGATGCATGCTGTTTTTCCTTGATTTGGTTGACACATTTTTGTTTTAGGAGCGTATCTAAAGCGATGTACCAATAGCATACATTTGATTTTTACTTAATAATGCAAGTGTTGTTTATGTTACACAAGTGTTGTCAATCTGTTTATATATATATATTTAAAATCTGTAAGAGGAGCTTGCTTTCTGTTTTTCACTGTTTATTAGAATCCTGAGTTAGAAAAGATTTGTGAGGTTGCACCGACAGATTCGTAAAGTTGTATTGTATGCTGTTGTTGTTGTGTGGGGTTGATAAATGCCTTATCGTGTGTGGAGATGAATCACTGGAAAATGAGTAGTCATCTGTTTTATTCAATGAAATGAGTATTTAATAAGACAAGCTTCGCACCAACACACACACACATACATATACTTGGTAGTTGAGAGCATTGTTTTCTTGAAAAGGATGTGAAAGGTGGTGTATTATATATTTGTTGTTGTAGAATTTGGTAGGGCTAAATGAGGGGGAGGGATGGATTAAGATTCATGTATATCATAGGGTTATATAGTTGTAGATAGATGGTCCAATATTACCAGTAAGTGTTATCAGAATCGAACCGGACAGCGAACCGGAAATGAAAATTTAATGGTTCAATTGGGTTTGACTGTATTCAACCGGATTGATCAATTGAACCGTTTAATCTTAGATAATTGAACTGGATTGAACCGGTAAATTCTCATATTCTGATGGGCCAGCCCATGTCTGTAATGAGTTGACCCATCAAATTTTCTATATTCTTATTAAAAAAAATTCCATTTTCCTTAAACGATGTCGTTTTTGGAGAAGAAGCACAAAACGATGTTGTTTATTTTTCCTTAAACGATACCGTTTTGACGGTGGTATTGATCCAGCTGGGTTGATAGTGAACCGGTTGGATTGTCGGTTGTGTAAAAACTGATCGGGTCGATTAGTTTTTTGGATTCGTATGCATATCCAGTTAAATAGCTAAATTGAACCGAAATTTTTTTTGGGTTGCGATTTTACTAGTTTAACCATCGGGTCGGTCCGGTTCTGATAACTATGCTTATATAAAAAAAAAGGGACAATATTATTCTCTTAAAAGGAAAAGAAAAGAAGAGAAGAGAAAAGGACAGTATATTAGTAGTATTTATGTGTTGGTGTGGCGACAGGCTGGAAGTTTTTTGTATTGTGAGCTGTTTTGTTACTGTTCACATGGTCCTCATATTCCTATTTCACATGGGACATGGAGAGTGATTACTTTAATTTTGGTGCTGTGCTGGGCCACCTCCAAGCTCCAACGGCTGAAAGAAACATGGAAATGGACGGAAGATGGTCCCGCCCTCTCCATTTTGGGCATCATCAATTTTGACAGGATGCTCTCATTATTTGCATTTTTGTTTATTAATCCTACTGACGTAAAGATAATAATTTCTTCTTTCATTGCGAGAGAGATTATCAAAATAATCGAAGTTATGACCTACTGAATAAAAAATGCTTCAAACTCTTTAACATCTATAACAAAATCTATTATAATAATACAACAATAAATAAATGAGAAATAATTTTTTATCTAGGTATTATTTTAATAAATAGAGGTGAGATTTGAAATCGAGTCTCTAATGATATACTTTATCTTCGGTATTTAACTAATAAGTTATACGGCTATTAACATTTTTCATCTCATATCACATTAGATTAACCTTTAAAAATTGATCCTAAATTCAAAATCATTTGCATAAAGCATATATGCAGGTAGAAATAAAAATACATGAGATAAAAAATGACTTTCATGCAAATCCGCGTAACTGACTTGGGTTTAGCCTACAACATTATTTAAGCAGCAACAATACAAATAGTTTCGTTTTCTAACAAATGACTTTGATGCAAATCCGCGTAACTGACTTGGGCTTAGCATACAACATTATTTAAGCAGCAACAATACAAATAGTTTCGCAATATTAGTTAATTCCGCATAATATGTATTATAATATTTTACATAATACATAATTATTTTGACAATTAAACACTAATAAATTCAAAGTAAAATAAATAAAAATGCAACTAGCATTGACTTATATAAATATCACAATCAACATTTGTAGACACCTCAAATTATTTTTGTAAATAAAATGAACAATTTTCATGTACTTATATAGAGAATCATGCAACCTTTCAAATTTTTAAACATTATTTCTTTCAAATTTCATAATAAATTGCATTAAATTTAATAGTGCAAGTGAAAATTTCTAACGTTATATATCATAAATTGCCTTAAAATTAATAAATAAGTATATAATTTAATTAAGCACCTCAAATAAATTATGTTATTTGATACATTAATTGAATAAAAAAATAATAGTATAAAATTATTAAATAAATAGAATTAAAAATTATTAAACACCTAATGTCAACATATTATAAATTTCAAAATGACAAATGACATAATTGGAGAAATTCATAAATCTGAGGTAGCTTTTTTTTAAACCTTAGTACAAATTTTCACCACATAATTTTTATATTTATATAATTTTTTTTACGTATTTTTGTATTATCTTTTTTAGTTCACACGACTTTATGCCACAATTGGTTTTTTTTTTAATATATAAGAATGAAAACAAAACAAAACAATTACACTACAACAGATCGCGGAAAAGAAACTATTACTTTATCTTCTAGGGGATTTAGAAGAACACGAGAATAAAAATCAGAGAGATCGAATGTCAGATTTGTTGACCCATCAACAACAAAGTTTGTAGGACTTGCAGATCCCAATCAAGACAATCAATAGTTTATAGGACGGATGGCCCTGACCCACCTAATTTTTTCCAAAAATATCATTTTAGTTCCTTAAGTTTTATATTTTTCAATTAATCCTATTTAATTAACTAAAAAAATTATATTTGCCCTCCATTTTTTTAAAAAGTTTTTAATACAGTTAGGGCTGCCCAGTCGGGTCTTCAAAAATTTTGAGACCCGACTTTAAAAATTTCGAGTATTCCGAAATTGAATTTTTTTCCTGACCCCAAACTTTTAAAATGCAGTCCCGATCCCGACTTCCCGAAATCACAATTTCGGAAATTCTCAGATTTCTGAAATTTTCAAAATTTTCAAAATTAAACCAATTTACAGCAATTTAAACCAAATTTTCAGCAATTTTCTAACAAATTTTCCAAAGAACACAACAACCATCTCAAGTCTCAGTCAATGATCAATCAACAACAACAACCAGTCATTTTGAAGGCAACAACAACAATAACAACAACATATCATCACCAACAGATTAACCCTTCTCCACTGCAAATAGTCCAAGCAAGCAAGTGATCTCCATTACGTAAATGATACTATGATAGCACCTGAAATCATAAAAAGAACATTAGAGGATAATTTTCTAGCATAAAACAAGAACAGAATCAACTATTAGCAAGTGCAATTAGCAAGTGAATTCTAAAAAATTGAATGAGTTTGCACACACCTCCACTGCGATTTTATAGTCCAAGCAAGTGACTCCAAGCATCTAAATTTCTGTAACGGTGGTCTCCACTGACATTTGGTAGAATTCTAAAAACTAAAGTATTCCAAGAAATAGAAAATATGAGTAATTAAACGTAGAAAATAAATGTCCAGAACTCAATTGAAAAAAACTTACAATTTTCCCATTGTTCAAGCTCAGCAAAGTCCTCTTCAAGTTTCATGGATTATCTTGATGTCCTGAACCAATCTTGTGCACATATTAAGGCTTGCATAACCAGTGGAGTCAAGGAGCTTGATCGTCACTCAAATATACTAATTTCCTGATGCCTAATTGCACAGTTAAAATGTGTAAAGGACAAGACAGGGTCGAACCACAGAGATTGAAGGATAAAAAGCTCACTAAAATATGTATAACAATGGATAAATGCAGCCAAATGGAACAGTAACTCTAGGGGGGGTTTAAGTTGATTAACGAATTAGTCAACGCAAGTGGGAGCTAACAAGACAAATAATCAAAACAGTTATCCAGGGCATGAAAGTAAAACACAAACGAGGGCAAGAAAATAATAACAATTCGAGGGCAAGAAAATAATAAAGGCAGTAAAAGAGATATTAGTCTGATGGGAAGAGATCTTAGCAAAAGGTGTTTTCGGGTTACTTTCGGGTTAGTTAATCATTGGCGCAAAGATATTTCATTCTCGTGCCCTAGACATGCTATAGGGGTCTATCACCTCCCCACACTATCACTACTAAAGAGATGACCTAGACACCTCGCCATCCTTCTAGGCTCCTCCCCACACTGTCACTGCTAAAAAGGTAACCTAGACACTTCGTCATCCTCCCAAGCACCTCCCCACACTGTCACTGCTAAAAAGGTGTTGAGGGCATGATAACAATAGACAAGCAAATACAAACAATAAGAATATATTAAACACAATTAGGCCTCTCAACTAATCCTTGCAACCCTTGAAACGCCCTTTACTAAGAAAATGAGCTTAGCCGCTCATGCTAAGAAGTAATAAAAACAAATCTAATAAATAACATAAAAGTAAAGAGACAAGAAAGGGAATGAAAGCTTAATAAATACCGGCCGGAGCTTAAAAGCTCTGGTTTGAAGGAAAGTAGATGGTGACGGCTGCTCCAACAAAAGGGAGAAATAAATTCCTAGAAAAGAAACCTAAGAGGCGGCTGCCAAAGACTAAAAATGAGATATGATCCTAAAACTCTAAAACTAAAGGTTTATATAGTGTCCAGCCCACAAGAGGACAAATTCTAGCTAAGGGACTACAAAAAGACAAATTCCAGCTAAGGGGGGAGAGTGACAGCACATGGAGCGTGCTGGAATATTTTGGAATCTTCTAGATGCGCATGGGATCTCGTACGGATCTTTGGAGATTCGTCTCTTTGGCTTTCGATTAGGAATGGATGCAGAGATATCGCAGGCGAGAGACTACTCATTGGTCTGGTTAGCGTCGAGGGCTCGACGGCATTCTGATCTTCTAGGCCTTGAAGCTTGAAATCCCAAGAATTCTTCCAAAAATGCATCTTTTCACTCTTTTCCTCCTTTTGGAGCTGATCTACAATAAAGATGAAAATAAGGGTCAAATAGCAGAATCATGCCCCTGAAAAGGCTAGAAAAGAGGATAAAATCATGCCCATGAAAAATGCTATCAGAGCTCCTAAAAGGGTCATGGACTCGTCCTCCAGTATTGAATGTAGATTCAGATGCCACTGTGGAAACTTGGACAGCTAGTACATCCATTGCCATCTTAGAAAGAACAGGGAACCTTGGAGCATGCTTTTTCCACTAGTCCAAGATGGAAAAAGATTTGCCTCCTTCAATAACATTCTCTTGCAAGTAAGATTCCAGTTCTGACTTGATTTGGAGGGAGCCTCCACCATTAGCTTCCTTAAACCTCTTAAACCTTTCTTCTCTAGCACTGATCAACTCAGAAGCTATGTCTACAGACCCCTCACAAATACATTCTCTTCCACTACACCCTCCCTTCTCCACAACAGTATCACCTACAACACCATGCTCTTTTCCCTTCTTATACAACTCCTAGTACCCTACATATATTCTTTTTGTATCCCTCTTCACTTTTTCTGCCAACTCTTTCCCAACAAACTCCCCATGCACATCTAACAAATCAAAAGCTACATAATCCAATTTCTTTCTTGGATCAAACACAGCAACAATATAAATAAGAGAATTAAACTTACACACATTACCCCAGTACTTATCAAACTTCTCATGCATTTTTTCTGCCAATCTCTTAAGTTCTATGTCACTACTCTTCTCCCAACCTATCAATATGGAAGGCACATTAGATACTTGATCAAAATAAGCATTTGCATTAACATACTTAGACCCTGACACAAAGCAAGTTAAATCATAAAAGTACCTCAAGGTGTGACACAATCTTCTTGCATTCACCCAATCACCTTCTTTTCATACACCACCTCCACCATCATTAGTTCTTGCATTCACATATTCAACACCATCATCATTTGGATATTCCTCATTATCAAACGTCAGAATATCTGCCAAATCCTCATCATTTGATTTTTGCTTTCCTTTATTCTTTCTTTTTTCTTCCCTCATCACAAGCTCAATCTTGTAGAAGGGATCCGCATCCTCATATGCCTTAAAGGCCTTGATGGCGTGTGTGTTTATGCATGATTTTATCCTCTTTCTTAGTCTTATTTCGAGCATGATACTAATAATTTGCCTTTGAATTCATCTTTTTTGCAAATCCAGGCTAAAGGAGAGAAAGATGTTGAAACATGCACTTTTTGGATGGTTTTTCGTTCGAGCATAAAGCGTCTTACCCTAGAGGATATCGTTGAGGCCTTGACGTGCGGAAGGAATATTCCCTAAAAGATCCGCACGGGATTCTATGCAGATTATTTTTTTTGGTATTCTAGGAATATTCCCTCTAGGACACGCTCCCCTTGTACCTCTCTCTTAGCTATATTTTGTCCTTATGTGAGCTAAGAGAGTATTTAAGCCTTAGTTTTTTTGCGTTTTTAAAGAAGAACCAATTTTGAGGGCAGCAACTCTTACACATTCCTTTTTAGTTTTTCTTAGGGATTTGTTCCTCCCTTCTTGCTGGAGCCGCCGCCAGCCACCAATTGTTCTTCAAACCGGAGCTTTTAGCTCCGGCCGGTATTTATTAAGCTTTTATTTCCTTTATTGCGTCTTTATCTTTTATGCTATATATTAAATCATTTCTTATTTATTTATTAGCATGAGCGGCTAAACTCATCCGCTTAGCAAGGGTATTTTAAGGGTTGCACAAGGGGTAGTCATGAGGCCAAATTGTTCTTCATTTATTCTCGTTGCTATATTTGATTGTTTGCCATTTTATTGTCAAATCTATTAGGATTTATTGGAAGCTTGATCACCTACTGGTTTACCTTCTTAGAGTACGGTCGCTTCTTTGGTAATAACTAACGTGGGGCTTTAGAATAGAAGCAGACAACTAGCGAATTTTCATTAGTTTGGTCCATTCTGACTAGGGTAAGTGGTTGTAGATCTGTCAACGTCTTGCCCTAGACGTGTCTTTTCTCTTCTTAATGGGCCTTTGAGTATTGCCTCCACGTCTCGTACCTGGGAGGATGGCGAAGTATCAAGGTTACCTCATATGTGAAAACGGGGGGTAACTTCTCTTATGAAGGAAAGTAGGGGGCCTAAACGTACCTGGCCCCTATAGCACGTCTATGGCATATGAATAGAATATTTGTGCGCCGATGACTGACTAGGCCTCGACGCAACCCAAGAAGATCCCTTGCTAATATTCCCCCTCATTTGATTTTATCTCCTTTACTGTCCTATTTGTTTTTGTTTATGATTGTTATTTTGTCAACTTTATTAATTCTGTCTTTGTTAGCTATCTAGGTCTCGATCTCATTTGGTTAACTAGTTTAACCAACACCCCCCCCCCCCATGTTACTATTTGATTGCATTTATCTTTGTCATACATCTAGGGTAAGTTGTCATCCTTTAATCCCTGTGGCTCGACCCTGTTACTTCTTTATGCAAATTAATTTGTGCATCTAGGCTTCAGGATTTATTATTATTTTTGATGCGTTTCGATGACGCGAGTCAGGCCTTCTCAAACTTCAACGCAGACTCTAACATCAAATAGGTGGAGTTCCACCTAGTACATACATTTAAGCACAACAATGATTTAGACTCAGCATGCTCTCTTTCTGCACACTCCTTAAACTTAGACAGTCTAGATGGAGATTGTCTAATGTACCTTACTGCCTCTCTGATCCTAATGATTGAGTTTCTTGATCAAACTTCCAAGGTCCTACAGTCTTACTACCATCAGGATTTACATAAGTTGTCATTTCAGTTTGCCTAGGGTCATTAGAATGGGGTACCTCTTTACACCTTTTCATGTGATTTCTCATGCCATTTGTACCATCTACCTTAGAATCACATGCAATAATAGTTTTACAGGATATACAGGTACCTTTCCATTCTCCAACCTCATTTTGGTGCTTTACAAACTACTTCCACACCACTAATCTTCCAACAATCTGCTTCCTTTTCTTCTCTTTCTTTACTGTAGCAGTAGCTGGTGCCGCAAGTTGCGTTTGTGTATTTTCCACTGCCACCGTAACTTCTGCTTGTTGTTTGTCTTACATTACAACATCCACATCTCCTATGTTATCAGACATCTTCTTCCTAATTAATAAAATAGAAAATCAAGTTAGAATAACAAACATGCAATGTTGCACCTTGAAGGCTTGATTGAATGAAAACAGAACAACCCAACAATTACAACAACCTAACTAGTAAAACAAATTGGGGCTTTACTGAATGAAAACAGAACAACCCAACAATTACAACAACCTAGTTCACAGGAAGCATTTCAACTAAACAGAAAAGTGAACAACATGTACCAAATTGATCAAGTAGCACAACCAAAATCGAAATTGAACAAATTTGCTACCATCTTGGTTCCTCATCAAAATCGTCGGAAGCATTTCAAATGAAAACGAAAATGAACAAATTTGCTAAAATGGAATACTAATCAACATCATCCATCAACCCAGTTCACAACTTTTATCAATTTTTTTTCCTTTCTTGGTTAAATTGCAGGAAGAAAAAGAAGGATTGAGTGGTGTAACTTACCTCAGAGTAGATAGATGAGATATCGGTGGTGGTGGTTGATGTCGCGGTGGAGTAGGTCGTGGTGGCGGCGATGTTGGTGGTGGTGGTCGCGGATCTGCTTTTGGTGTCGTGGTGGCGATGTGCTGGCGGTGGTCCTCTATCGCGATGGGTGGTGATGACAGTGTGGCGGTGGGTGATTTTGACAGTGTGGTTGTGGCGGATCGGTTATCTGTCGCGGTGGGTGGTGATGCCGCGGTGGGTGGTGTTGTTTGACAGTGTGGTGTGGTGTGGCTGGTTTTTTTTAGGAATGAGATCGAGATCGAGAGAGAGGAAAATGTCTAGGGCTGGTTGGGGGTAAATCCCATCCCGACCCGAAGTAAAAGTTCGGGTATCGATTTTCGATACCCGAACTTCCAGACCCGAAATTCAAAAAAATTCGGGTCGGAAATTCGGAAATTCGGGTCTCGAAAGTTTTGGCCACCCCTAAATACAGTCCTTAAATGTTTAAATTTTTTAATTAATCCTACTTTTTACTCATCTAAAAGTTTGATATTTGATCTCGAAAATTTAATTGGACTTTAGAAAAGATTTAAAATTCAAGTTAATTTTCTAATAGTGGCAAATAAAATCAAGACTTCCAAAATATATTTTAACTTTTATAATTTTTCGTTCCTAAATATTTCATGTGTCAACTTTTATATTAGAGTATACACAAATATAGAAATGTACTAAAAAAAATTCTATATAATACCATATGACGTAAAAAATATATTAGTCTATCTCCTATTTAATTTCGTTCCCCAAATTATTTTTTCTGGCTCCGCCCCCGCTAACAAGCACCAAGGGCTACCGAGAACCCGCCAAGCCATTGCCCGCAACTATCCCGAAATACACCATCGACAGACGATCGAAGACAGCCACAGCGAAAAGCCCCATCAGAGTTAGCTGCTACCTAACCTTCCGGTGGTGCCTGCCAAGAAATATCCACTTGGGCCTTGCGGCCCCTGTAGGCTGTAGTGCGGCTGCTGCGGTAGAATAAGTCAAGAGCTCACTCCATAATTGTTGCACTTTTGTAAGAAGCGGGGTGTTATTACCATTAAACACTGTGTCATTCCTCCCTTTCCAAATCATAAGAAATGCGTCGTTTTGAATTTTAAGCCTCTCTCCCCGCCCCCGCCTTCCTCGCGCAATCGGCTTTTCTAACACAATTTAAAGTTTTTCTTTCTTTTAGTTCATTTATAAATTTTCTTTTTAAAAAACGTTTACTAGTTTGGATGGAAAAAATAATTAATGACTAGTCCAAATTTCTACTAATTTTTTTATTATCAGCTATACAATTAATTAATTACATGTTTATTGGCGTTAGCAGGTCAATTTGAAAAATCTAATAAATTTATGTAGATTTTTTAAGTATTTTTAGTTTTAGGAGTTTTTTTAAAATTTTAATGGATATAATTTTTCCTTTTAAAGTTTTATATTGCCCGAACCTTTCTTTCATCTTATCCTAGTTCCGTCAGTCGGCAAGTACTTGCACGTTATAAGGAGCATGTTTTAGGTTGGGTGAAGTAAAGGATGAACCGGCATGTTATAAGGAGCATGTCTTTGTACTCTTTCCTAATATTATCTTATTTCAAAATAATTATTTTAAAAGATATAAAAAAGTTACATATTTATATCAAAAGGATTTATTTGCCATCTTATACCTTATAATTCAAATAGGATAAAACTCATTAATCATTTATGATGTCACTAATTTTTAGTCGTGGAATGGTGTGAATGAATTTAAACCGTTAAATAAAAATATATTACTCAAAGTTAATTAATTAACAAGTAATAAAAAAATTTGTTATAAGAAAATAAATGGTAGGTTCCAAAACTAATTTAAAAAAAAAGTAATTTACCTAAGAGGTCAATGTGAACAATATGGACTGAGTCATGCTAAAAGTGGTTAATTAGCACTCCGGGTGAGCAAATGACATTAATGGTCCACTCAAGTATTGGAACACAATGCTTGAAATCAACCTCAACATAAACCATCTCTCCCGAGTCAGTTACTTCTGCATTTTCTAGATTTCTCATGTGTTTTGAGAAGCTAGATTTTTCATTTAGCTAATTCTTGTACTACGCGGATCCATTTGTTAGTACATATTCTAAAGTAGGGATAAGAATTTGGCGAGTATAGGATAGGTGAGCATCCTTCATATTTGTACCCACACTTTTATGGGCATACCCACACCTTTGCGGATATACCAACACCCATCCTGCGCGGAACGGGTGTAGGGTGAAAATTATCCCGTGGGTATCTAATTTTTAATTTTCTTTAAATAAATAAATATTAAAGCTAAATGTGTATTTTTCTACTAAATAATACATGAGCAAAATTTTATGTTAACGGGCACATTAGTTGCCTCTCTTTCCACAAAAAAAATGTCAAATTATTAAGAAAAAAATTAAGAAAAAAATTAAGTAAAAAAAGAAAAAAATTAAGTCATTATTTAGCTTATATATAAATATATGTAAAATAGTGAATGAGTATGAAATCGGGTATTGGGTACCTGCACCCAAAGGTATATAAATGCGGGTTGCATGGTAGAACAAGCCACTCTATGCCGGCATCCATACCCACATTTTGCGAGTACCAAAACCCACGGGTAGAATTCCCAACCTCCATAGGGTATTAATAATTGAAGTGTGGATCACCACCATCACAAGGTGATGGTGCATGACGGCTGATTTAAGGGTCCAATCATGCGGGACGGCAGGCCATTCAATACAGCTACTGGACATGTCGGGGGCTGCATTTAGATGGTCGATGGTTTGCTAATTCGGAGGTGGTTGAGGTGGAGCTTCGGGATGCACATTGTTGTTGTGGTCCTCCATGGCTGGAATATCTAAATGAGGGATTGGGGGTCTTTCGGGACCTCGATGAAGGTAGGCTAGGTCCTGGTAGAACTGACGGACTTGGTCGGTCAGATTGAAAGGTTGTCTGTCGAGGGTAGGATGAGGGATGCTTCCACACAAGGCAGAAGAAATTCTAGCTTGCCTCCGAAGTGCTCTTTCAGTTCTGGTCAATTCGAGATCAAGGGGGAGTAGATCTGGTGCAGATCTCCTGGTCATACAAAACAAAAAGAAATAAATTAGTACCGTTCAATCTCCGGCAACGACGCCAAAATTTGATCGTCACTCAAATGTACTTAAAATTTATCTTGATGCCTAAATGCACAAGTAAATGTGTACAGGGCAAGATAGGGTCGAACCACAGGGATTGAAGGAATAATGATTCAATTTAAACGTATGACAGGGAACAAATGCAACCAAACATGAAAGTAACACTAAAGGGGGGTTTTGATGTTGATTAACGAATTAATCAACACTGAAGTGGGAGCTAACAAGAGCTAACAAGACTAGGGGTGTTCATCGGTCGGTACCGTAATTTTTCGGTATAAAAATTTCAGTATTCGGTATACCGACCTAAAAAAATAAAATACCGTACCATAGTTTCTATTAATTGATACTGTTACCATATTACTGAAATAATTTCGGTACGGTATTTTGGTATTTCGGTATTACCGATTTACATATAAGCATTAGTTTAATAAATACTGAATTAATTAAAGTGAGCTATTAAACCAGCTACTTCTCATGGAACTGAATTAATTTTAATTTTAATAATTCTAAATAAGCATACACGCGAATATATACGAAAATCGTCGAATAAATAAAAGGGTTAAGGGAGGTGTACCCAATGCGGTTACTAATTAATTTAAACCTACATCATCGATTAGTCAGTAGCATAAGCAATAAATAAATAATAAACAAATAAACATATAACTAACAAATAAATAAATACAAACAAAATAAAATGGTAATATCTAACTTGTTTCCAACAGGCCCAACTCCCAAGCATTCAAGCCCATCAACCAACCAAAACCAAATTAGAAATCAGAAATTTATCTGAGAGAGGAGAATCAGAGATGGACGATTTTATTTAGGGAAGAAAAATGGAAAGAGTGGCTTTCTCGGACAGAATTTTGTAGTATGTGGTAATAAATATTCAATAAAAATATATTAATATTAAACACGGTACGGTAATTTCGGTATTACCGAAACTGTCAAAACAAATACCGTACCGTACCGAACAAAGTTCGGTCGGTAATTCGGTATACCGAACGGTAAAAAATCAGAAAAAAATACCGACCGAACTGAGTAAACTTCGGTACGATATTACGGTAATTTCGATACGGTCGGTATTTGCACAACCTTAAACAAGATAATTAAATAAGATAGATATCCAGGGCACGAAAGTAAAACACAATCCAGGGCAAGATATATAAAAGCAATTCGAGGGCAAGAAAAGTAGTAAAACAAATAATAATAAGATAGGAAGAGATCTTAGCAAAGGTGTTCTTAGGTTGCTTTCTAGGTCAGTTAATCATTGGTACAAAAATATTCTAGACTCAGGTACAAATCTGCTATAGGGGTCATGTTTCCACGTAGGCCCCCTACTCACCTTCGTAGGTAGAAGCCACCCTCCGTTTCCACATATGAGGTGGCCTTGAAGTTTCCACGTCCTTCCAGGCACGAATGCGGGGAGGCACTACTCAAAACGCCCATGAAGCGGAGGCGAGACAGATCTAGGGCGTGACATCTCAGTTCGTCACGCTCGCATCACATACCCTAAATGACCGTTTACCCCTAGACAAAAGACCTCTTGCGATGAATTTCACTAGGTGTCTACTAATATCTCAAGGATTCACGTCGGTTATAACCAAGAGAATGACGTTACTAATGCAGAAATGAAAATAGTTGATTAGGCCCTAGACATTTCTAAATGAGCATGGGATTAAAACGGTAAACAACCATATGCAACAAGAGAATATATTAAGCATGCATTAGGCCTCCTAACCGAACCTTACAACCCTTAAAACACCCTTTACTAAGAGGATGATATTTAGCTACTCATACTATAATATGAACAGCAGATAGTTAGAATCATGCAACAAAGAGAATAAAAAGGAAAGGGATTAGAAGAAACCGAAGGATTAATTAATAATCAAGGAGAAAGGTTGCTCCTTTACAAACCGGCGGTTGCTTCCAATACCAAGAGAATAAGATCCCTAGAAATTAGGGTAAAAGATGAAGTGATGTAAAATATCCTAAGACAACCGTCCTTACAAAAACCCTAAAACTAAGCTTATATAGGCTAAAACTAGCTATGAGACAAAATAGCTAAGGAGAGAGAGAGGCAATGGGGAATCGACAGCACATGTCCTTTCAAAGGAATATTCTGGATCTCTAGAGCACCTGGCATTTTCTAGAAGCGCATGGAATCCCATGCGGATCTTCGAAGATGCTCCTCTTTGGTTTTCGCTTGAAAGAAGAAGCTGACTTATCGCGGGCGAGAGACAGCTCACTGGTCTGGTTAGCGTCGAGGGCTCGACGATAGTCTGATCTTCTAGGCCTTGACGCTGGAAATCCTCAGAAATACTCCAAAAATGCTTCTTTTCAATCTTTTCCTTCTTTTGGCGCTGATCTGCAATAAAGATAGAATTAAGGGTTAAATGACAGAATCGTGCCCCCGAAAGGGCTAGAAAAGAAAGTAAAATCGCGACTATGAAACACGCTATCATTGGTGTTCCAGCCTCCTAATTCTCCTGACTTGAATGTGCTTGATTTTGGCTTTTTTTTAGAGCAATTCAGTCGTTGCAAGACAAAGAGTGCGCAAGAAGTGTAAATTTATTGGTGGAAGCTGTTGAGAAATCTTTCCTTGAGTTCTCTCATGAAAAAACTAACAACATCTTCATAATCTCCAGTCTTGCATGATAGAAACTTTAAAAAAATTGGGTTCCAATAGATATAGAATTCCTCACATGAAAAAGGTACATTTAGCTCGGATTGGGTTGTTACCATATACTCTGTCATGTGATTAATCAGTCATTGCAACAGCGTCTGCTCATCTACCTCCATAACCATGTAATTCTTTTTATAATACTTGTGATTGTATTTGTTTTCATTAAACCTATCATGTGTACGATGTCTTGTTCACATCACTATTACTTCTGTGTTTCAGGAAAATTGGCAGAGTTGGAGTTGTCTTCCTTATGCGCATTAGGGGTTTGATTGGAAGACCCTTAAGGAATCATAAATTGTGATAATTATTTGGGTAGATATTGATATTAGAGTAACCTCTGTTTGGTATGTGAAAACATTCAATAGTTAGAGCTTCAAACAGTGTATACTCTGATTTGAACTTAGGATTTACATATTTTGTGCAGAGAATTTTAAAACTATGGAAGTGTGCAAATGTTTATATGATATGGTATATTTTGGCAGATCTTTTGACCAGAGTTGTGTCTATTTTAATTTCAGTGAATGCTCTATTTCCAATCTACTCAATCTTTTGTTTGCAGTTCAGTATATCCTTTGCTTGAGTAGTTAGGTGTTGCAGAGGATAAGCATGAGCAGTTGTTGAGTGTTGCAGAGGATTATTAGCCATAGTTGGTAGAAAACCTGTAATTAATCTTGCCACACAATCAACCAATTTTGACTCCCAAACGATCCCAACTGGTGCAGCCTTTTTACATTCCCGATTTTGATGGGTTTGAAATGTATCGTGTTAGATTAGGTTCAACGCACAAAGTTTAGGTTTTGCTACTATATTAACCCTAAACTTCATTCTACTCTCTTTACTCTCCTCTGCTCTTCATATCCCCTTAAATTTTTCTTGTTGCTTTGTTTCTTTCACAGCCAAATAACCATGAACCGTCAAGAGAAAAGAACAATGTTGCAATCAGTGGGAGTCATCACTGCCAACCTCCAAGATGACATTAGGGTGATTGAACACAAGGTGTTGCAGACAAACAATGACATTTGAGCGTCTGGGAGAACATCATTAAGGATCTCAAGCAGAGGAAGAACGACCTCATGGCAGATGACTACATGGCCTTAGAGATTGTTAAAGCCATGTTTGAGTGCCTGATGCATCTCTCTATTGCTGCTGCTAAACTGGAGTAGAAGGCCTCTGCCCTGAAGATGGCGTTGGACTCAGTCAACGAGGTAATGACTGAGGTTAATAGGTTTGCCAATGTCGTGCCTGGGATTCCCACCAATGAGTAGATTAGGTTATGCTTTGTTTGTAGTAGGTTGGGACTCTGTCTCTTCCTAGTTTTATGTCATCTATTTCCAATTTCATTTTCTGTCAATGTTTTAAGTTTTCAATTTTAAGTTTAATGAATTGTTGTTTGTTAAATTGGTTTTGTTGGGATTGAATGTGCTTAATCTTCTGACAATCCATGTGTGAACCATGAATTAGGGGCAGATGCTTATTCAAACAAGAACTCTAATGACTTCCAAGTGATTAAAATTGGACCCAATTTGTAGGGATTGTTGTGATCTTTACAGTTCTTGTTTTAAATAACCTCAAAAGCATTAATCAATTATCATATGTACACAACTGTTTAGACAGAGGAATTTGCAAACATAATTTCAATTACAACGAAAGGATACAAAACATACAACAAATTGGCACATCAAATTGAAATTCCTAGTTTTACAAACATGGAGTTTGTCCATCCAAAATAGAACAACTAATCTTTCTATAATGCCACTTCAGAGGATTAAAAAACACCATATGTGGTTTTGTCTGAAAGAAACTTTCTATGCATATCAAATTCTCTCAATTCTTCTACAAAAATTAAAAATTTGAAAGCCCAAAAAATATACTACTTCCTACAACATTAAGAACAACATCCTCACAGAGGAGCCATGAACATTGGAAAAAGGATGCACATCCATATCATACAATGACATCCCTATACCAACCAACCTAATTCTTCAACACCATACAACAATCTAATTCAATGAAACTTTCTTCTCGCTCTGGATCATCCAATTTGAACATACCTTTGATTGACAACTTGTTTAGGTCTAAGTCTCTGCCTCCCATGGTAGCCATTATCGTTGGCTTCTCTTCACCACAAGGTTCGTTGAGCTCTGAAGCACTAGTGCCATAAGTAACAACATGAGCATCAGCCTTCAAGGTCACCGTCTTCCTTCGACCCAGGCATGGAAGCGCTTCATCCATACTTGGAATGGTCTTCTCATCATCATATGTATCCAGCACCATCATATCCTTGTCCTCACCGGAGACCCGTACCACCGCAGCTTCCCCAATTCCAATTGAATCATTGACGACTATGTTCATGGAATCATCAAATGCTCCGACACTGTCGAATTGAGAATCATCCCAGTAGTCAACGCTCTCCATCTTCTAAATCTCAGCCGCTAAAATCCTAGATTTGTTTCGAGTTGAAGAATTTTATTTTTCAGGGAAGGAGAAGAAAATGGATAGGGAAAATGAGAACTGTCTGCTTTTCTATTTCCCACCCAAGTAATTAAATTTTTCCCCCGCAAAATTCCCAAGATTTGAAATCAAAAGGAAGTAGGTAGAAGAATGGCAGATGATCGCGCCGTCGAAACGGGTCAAAAATAATATTATCCTGAAGTCTAGATGCACAAATTAATTTGCGTATAACAGTAACAAGGTCGAACCATAGGGATTAAAAATGACAACTTGCCCTAGATGTATGACAAAGACAAATGCAATCAAAGAGTAGCATAAGGGGGGTTTGTTGGTTAAATTAGTTAACCAAAAGAGGTCGAGGGCAAGGCAGCTAACAAGGACAGAAATAATAAAATTAACAGAAATAACAATCATAAACAAAATAAATAGAAAATTAAATGAGATAAAATCAAATAAGGAGAAATCTTAGCAAGGAATTTTCTTAGGTTGTGTCGAGGCCTAGTCAGTGATTGGCACACAGATATTCTATTATTATACCATAGACGTGCTATAGGGGCTAGGTACGTTTAGCCCCCCTGCTTTCCTTCGTAAAAGGGGTTTTCACATATTAGGCAACCTTGACACTTTGCCGTCCTCCAAGGCACGGGGTTGGGAGGCAATACTCAAAGGCCTATTAAGAGGAGGAAAGACACGTCTAGGGTGAGATACCTCTCAGCTCGTCACACTCGCGACACCACCCTAATCGATTACTTGGCCTAGACAGAATAGACCAAACTAATGACAATCCGTCTAGTGTCTGCTCTATTCTAAGGCCTCACGTTAGTTATTACCAAAGAAACGACAACGATCTAAGAAGGCAAACTAGCAGGTGATCAAGCTCCTAATAAAACCAACTAGATCTAACAATAAAAACGGCAAGCACACAAATATAGCAATAAGAATATATGAAGAACGATTTGGCCTCTTGACTACCCCTTTGCAACCCTTAAAATACCCTTGCTAAGCGGATTAGCTTAGCCGCTCATACTAATAAAGAAATAAAAATAGATCTAATATAAAGCATAAAAGATAAAGATGCAATAAAGGAAATAAAAGCTTAATAAATACCGGCCGGAGATAAAAGCTCCGGTTTGAAGAAGAGTTGGTGGCTGGCGGCGGCTCCAGCAACAAAAGGGAGGAACAAATCCTAAAGAAAAACTAAAAAGGAATGTGTAAGAGCGGCTGCCCCCCAAAAGTTGTGATAAAACCCTAAAAACTAAGGCTTAAATACTCTCTTAGCTCACATAAGGATAAAATACAGTTAAGGGAGAGGACAACCCACACAAGGAGCGTGTTCCTTGGTCCAAAAGAGAATATTCTAGCATCTGGCAGGCAGAATCTGCATGGAATCAAATACGAATCTTTTGAGAATCTTTCTCTTTGGTTAGGATTTTACTGATGTATGACAGCTAGGGCTAGACGACTTGATCATCAACTAGGGCTCGACAGCGTAATAGCCAGCTAGGCCTCGGCGAGGTCTCGACGCTTTGGGTTCCATAAGATTCCATCCAAATAACGCATGTTTTTGTATCTTTCTCTCTTTTAGCCCAGAACTGCATAAATGATGGAAACAAGGGCAAATCAGCAGTATCATGCTAGAATAAAGAGGAAAAATGAAGAGGAAAAAATATATAAAACACACGCTATCAACAGACGAAAAGAGATAGAGAGGCTTGCTTTGGAGATGGATAGTGGACAGGGGCAAACTCGTCACACACAGTAGACAACAACCTCGGGAAGGTGAGAACGTCAATGTTTGAGGACCAGCGAAAATGGGCTAAAATGTCATACTTTCAAACTCGGAGGGAGTATATATGAAAGCTAAAAGTGAGAGAATCTATCATTATGGTGATGTGATGTCATCATTTAAGCAACCTCACTTGATGCGATATAAATAATTATTAAAATACAATTAATGTTACAATTATTGATTCAATATTAAAATATTTTGGAATATATATGACTAGAATTTAAAATTTTATAACATTAAAATATAAAATATGTTAAGTTAGAATGAAAAAAAAGTCAATTAAAAAGCTACAATACAAAGAAAAAATGATAAAATAATAAAAAATTTAAAAAATGGAAGAAAAATATATATTACTATTGTAGTCATGCTACAAGAACAATTTGTAATTATTTTTTCAAAAAATAAAGTGTCACACATATGCTTAGTGATAGTTGGTTTGGTAATTTTAAAAAAAAAATCTAGGTAACTATTTTTTTTAATAATTGAAGAAAAAATTATTTAAATGGATATTGCTGTTGAAAGAGTTAAAATTTTAAATTTTTAAATGAGTTAATTGAATGATTTTAATTTAACTTATCTATATGTATAACTAATAGGTGAAAGAAAAAGAAAAAGTGAATAAGTAAGGAGATAAAAAAAAGAAAAAGAGATGAGAAAAAGATAAAATAAATTAAAAATGAACATGGGGGAATAAATTAAGGGATGGGGCTCCACCAAGCAATAAAAAAAATAATTTAAAATTTATATTACTACTAAATTTTAGTTGCAAAAATAATTTTAAAAATGATTGTTAAACAAATTATCAAATTATTTTTAAAAGAGCTAAATCACTCACTTATTTAAAATAAAATAATTATTTTTTGCTAATATAACTTAACTATATGTATACATGATATGTAAAAGAGGATCATGCTACGGAATAACATTACATATTATTGAGAAAAGCATAATACCTGGCCAAAATCAGTAACCGTTTTTTCTCCCAAATTCTCTTCATGAGATCAACTAGCCTTGGTGGCAGAGGGCTTTCCTCATCTTAATCTTGGCTTCCTGTAAGTCTCCCTTTTACCTTTTTAACTTTCAATTTCTGAATTTCAATCTTCAATTTCAAATTTGAATTACTGTTGTTCCTATCTATCTGATTTTGCTTGATTTGGGCTTTGCTAATTCCTAGCTTTTAATCCTTTGCACGTTTCCTAGCCCGTGTAGAAGTCTAGTTTGAATTAAATACCTCTCCTTTATTGCTAATTATGCATAGCCATATTGTCCAGTACCATATTTTTCATAAGAAACCTCAATTTTCCTCCTCTGTCTCTTTCTTCCTTTCCCTAAATCTTTTATTTACCCGTTTCTTCCTTAAGAAAATAGACTACTACCTAGGAATGTCCATGTCGAGAATGGTTAGTCCGGGGTCCTTGGATGGGGAGGAACCGGAGCAGGGGAATACTGAGTGTTTGACACTAGAGAATGTCCGGATTGAACTGAATTGTTTTTTCCTACTGGGGTCGATTTTTGAGGATCGGGGGCTAAATTCGGGAGCCACTGGGGCATTTATTAATCGTATGAGGGCCCTATGGTCCCTACTGGGAGCGATGCAGGTTACAACAATGGCATCGAACCGCTTTCTGTTTCAGTTCGAACGGGAGGATGACTTGGTTCGAGTGCTTGATCGAACCCCGTGGCTGTGGAACTGGAATCTAGTGATTCTAAAAAGGGTTGCTGGGGATGAGCAACTTCAGGAAGTCGAACTGAATCATTCTGTTTTATCGGTTCGACTTCAAGACGTTCCCCTAAACCTACGAACCAAGGAAAACATCCGAATTATGGGCAATAGGTTGGGTTCTTTCGTCTCTGTGGATGCGGATGACCTCAATCAATTCAGGGGTTGGGTGAAAGTTCGTATCCTGATCAATGTGGAGCGCCCTCTGGTGACTGAGGTACAGTTCTTTAATTCGTTGGGTAGGAAAACCATTATTGTTGCTGAATATGAAAAACTACCCAATGTCTGTTATTTCTGTGGCATCATTGGTCATGTCCATCAGAACTGCAAAATTCGGTTCAGTACTGATCCCTTAGGAAATAAGCCACTCCCGTTTGAAAAGTTTTTTAAACCGAGTCGGTATGGCAGTGAGTCCAGTAAGTCTCTTGTTAGTGGGGACCCTCGGCTAAACTCTGTTTCCTGGAGGTCGGGACCTAGTAAAATTAATGCCATTCCAGTAGACAGCTCGGTTTCGAGCCCAGCAGGGAGAGAGAGTGACATGGCAATTGAGGAGAGAGGAAGTGGAGGTGGTTCCTTAGTGGACCATGTTATGGAGCGGTTGAGGAAGGTGGTGCTAGAAGGGGGGGTATTGGAACAGTTGCAGGCAGATGGCCATGATGTCAGTGTATTGGAAAACCACCTCCTGCAGTCAGTTCGCTCCTTCACTGAACGTGGGCACGACGTGGAAATGGGAAAAGGGAAGGATATGGCTGCTGAATTAAATCCCATCCCAAGGGATTTTAATTTGGTTAATAGCCAAAAGGGGTTGCTGAAAGAAGGGAGGCCTAAGGATGGGCTGGGTCTGATTAAAGGAAGGAATCCAAGGAATGGGTTGGAGGGGCCGGCTGGGCCGTGGAATGGTGGCCCAAACTCGCCTAGAGAGGCTGATAGCGTCCGGGCTGGTGCTGGGCTTCCAGTGATTGGGCCGCTTGCAACGGAGCCCACGGGAGAGGAAGGCCGGCTGGGCTGCTGCGCGCGGCTGGTGGGCCGCTGTCTCCTTCTCGGCCTAGCGCGCTGGCTGGCTGCAGCCAGGCCTCTTTGGCTGGCTTGGCAGCAGGCCTGGAGGGCCCAATTGCCCAATTTGAGGCTGTTTTGGTGGAAGAAGAAGAGGAGGACCCAGAAGAGGACCCAGAGGAAATTTCTCACCAATTTTCTCCTGTTTTGCCGGATTTAAATGATACAGGGCCTTATTTAATTCTTCTGAGTTAATTAATAGGGCTCAACGACATGTGGAGTTAAATGGGGTTCGACACAAGCCCTCAGTTCATCGCGGTGCCAGGGTAATTCGCACAGCTCGGAAGAGTGTGCCGTGGCATAGGGACATGGGTCCTCATTCCCAAGTCACAACTACTGGGAAGAGAAGAGGGGTTGACCTAGATGACGAGGATAATGGGGGTCCGTCGTCCTTTTTGCACAGGAAGAAGAGAGCAGTGCATGGGGATGCGGCTGAGGGTACTAGTCCGGCGGTGGTTGCTGAGCAACCCCACCCAGAGCCATGAGTCTCTTGTTTTGGAACTGCCGGGGGCTTGGGAACCCTCAGGCAAGGGCAAACTTTTCAAAGTTGCTAGGTTTAGAGTTTCCTACTTTAGTTTTTTTGTCTGAAATAAAGTCGTATGAAAGTGAGTTTCGCACTTTTAATAATAAATGGTCTTTTCCTTATGTGCTTGCGGTTGATTGTGAAGGAGACACTAGGAGGGGTGGTTTAGCTTTGATGTGTAGGAAGGATATCTCTGTGAATGTGTTACATTGCAATGCACATTGTATAGATATTGAATTGCTGAATGGTCTATCGAATGGCCCTCCTTGGAGATTTACATGAATATACGGATAGCCGAGCAGGGCGGATAAACACAGAACCTGGGATATGCTCAGATCTAGAAAGGACAAGAGCTCCCTTCCGTGGATTTGTGTTGGGGATTTCAATGAAGTGTTGTGGGGTCAGGAGAAATTGGGAGGCACAAATAAGAATTTCAATGAGATGGATGCGTTTCGATGCGCGATTGCCGACTGTAACCTGATCGACCTCGGTTTCTCAGGGCCCAAGTTTACCTGGTGCAATAACCAACGGGGACACGGAACAATAATGGAGAGACTCGATAGGGGGCTGGCGAATGATGAGTGGATGAGTTGTTTCCTCGAAGCTACAGTGCACCATCTTCCCCGGTTCGGATCAGATCACTGCCCGATACAGATACAGTTGACACCAACAGTCGATAGGGCCCATAGGGGTAAAGTGTTCCGTTTTGAGGCGGCATGGATTAGAGAGGAGTCGTGTTTTGAGTTTGTTAAAGAGATGTGGAGTGGGACGGAGCTTCAGGGAGATGGCGATCCACTTGATCAGCGTCTACGGCTCTGTGGGTCGAAGCTTACTAGGTGGAGTAAGGAGGTGTTTGGGAATGTTCACAGATTCATTGTTGAGAAGAGAGAAAATTTGGGTTGGTTGCAGAAACAGCCAGTGACGGATCCCACCCTAGATAAAATTGAGCGAGTCAGTAAAGAGATTGAGGAATTAATCCATAGGGAAGAAGTAATGTGGAAACAGCGATCTCGGGTCCTTTGGCTTGAAGAAGGGGATAGGAACACTAAATTCTTCCATGCTCGAGCTTCTCAGAGGAAGAAGAAGAATACTATTGATAGAATTCAGGATGAATCGGGCTGTTGGAAGGAGTCTCGTGAGGAAGTAGAAGGGACATTCCTAGAGTACTATAAGTCTTTATTTTCTTCTGGAGGTAGTGACCTTTCTTCAAACGTTTTACAAATTATCACCCCCCGTGTTTCCAATCCCATGAACTTGTGTCTCGACCAGATCTTTACTAAAGATAAAGTTTTAAAAGCCTTAAAGCAGATGCACCCCACTAAGGCCCCTGGGCCGGATGGGATGCCTCCGCTCTTTTTTCAAAAAATTTGGTCTTTTCTTGAAAATCCCGTTTGTAAAGCAGTTCTCGGAATTCTAAATGATGGGGAGGACCCCAGCTACCTCAATCACACCTTCATCACCCTTATCCCTAAAGTAGCAAATCCTTCCAAGTGCTCCCAATTTCGACCAATCAGCCTTTGTAACGTCGTTTTCAAAATGATTACCAAAGTGTTGGCAAACCGCCTGAAGAAGATTCTGCCGAATATAGTGGCGGAGAATCAGAGTGCTTTCATTCCTGGCAGACTCATTACAGACAATGCCCTGATTGCCCAGGAGATTTTCCATGGGATGAACACCAAGAGCTCTAGCCCCGGGTGGATGAGTGTTAAACTGGATATGAGTAAGGCCTACGACAGAGTTGAGTGGTCTTTCTTGGAGGCGATCATGTCCCGTATGGGGTTCTCTTCTCGCTGGACATCTTTGGTCATGCGCTGCGTTTCTTCTGTCTCATATGCCATCCTCCTAAACGGAACTCCTAGCCCTACGTTCTACCCGGGGAGGGGTCTTCGGCAGAGGGATCCCCTGTCCCCTTATTTGTTCCTCCTTTGCGCAGAGGGCCTTTCGGCGATGCTCCAAGCCGCAGCCGCGGCTAATAGGATTCATGGTTATAAGATCTGTCGAGGTAGCCCAGAGGTCAGCCACTTGTTCTACGCGGACGACAGTCTCATCTTCGCAAAGGCAGACGAGGAGGAGGCAGAGGTCATCAGTTCGATCTTGAAGGACTATGAGGAGGCTTCGGGCCAGAAGGTCAACATAGACAAATCAGAGGTATGCTTCAGCAAGAACGTCGGCCAAGATACTAGAACAAGAGTTTTAGGAAGATTAGGCATGAGGGGAACGGAGTCACATGAGAAGTATTTAGGGCTTCCAGTTTCCTTTGGTAGATCCAAAAAAGGAATGTTTGCATCGAGTCGAGATAGGGTCTGCAAAAGGCTGGGGGGGTGGAAAGAAAAGAAATTATCTCAGGCAGGGAGAGAAGTACTGATTAAATCGGTCGTCCAATCCATCCCTACATATTTGATGAGCTTCTTTGAAATCTCAATCTCCATATGTGAAGAGATCGAGAAGGCTACTAGGAGATTCTGGTGGGGGGGGATCCTCGGATGAGCGCAAGATGCACTGGGTCTCCTGGGATAAGTTATGTAGATCAAAGGAGGTGGGAGGTTTGGGCTTCAGGAAAGTTCGGGATTTCAACCTAGCATTGCTTGCAAAGCAAGGTTGGCGTTTACAGAAACACCCGAACTCGTTGCTCTCCCAGATCTGGAAAGCTAGGTATTACCCCCGCTCAGATTTCTTAGAGGCAGGGATGGGATATCGCCCCAGCTATGTTTGGCGGAGCATTATGGCTGGGCGAGAGGTCATCCAGAAAGGTTATTTCTGGCGGGTGGGAAATGGGGAGCGAATACGGATTTGGAAGGTTCCATGGCTGCCATCAACGACAAACGGAATGATCGCTGCACCGGTGTCTGTGCTGGATGAGGAGGCAACAGTGGCTGAACTTATAGACTGGGATCAATGTTGCTGGAGGATTGACCTAGTGGAGCGACTCTTTCTACCGCAAGAAGTATCGGAAATTTTAAGCCTACCGCTTAGTCGGGATGAGGCGAATGATACTCTTGTGTGGAGGGGCACTACACATGGGAAGTATTCGGTTCGCAGTGGGTACCACAATCTTACGTCGCCAGTCGCCCAGGGTGATCAGGGCTCGAATAGAGGTTGGTGGAAACACCTTTGGGGTCTTACTATCCCCCCAAAGTTTAAAAACTTCATGTGGAGGCTAGGAAATGGATCCATCCCGACTAGAGTAAACTTGGAAAGGAGAGGAGTACTGGTGGATCCGGTGTGCCCCTGCTGTAACGAGGAGGTAGAGTCAACTTCACACTTACTGGTGTCTTGCCCTTTCGCGGTTGGGGTGTGGGCAAAATTCGACTCTGGGGCAGGGTTCCAAGCCTTCACGGGGAGAACTGGGTTGAGTGGCTCACTGCTGCATGGTAATCTCTGGATGATCAGAGTCTCAAAATGTTGATCTCTACCTTTTGGTCGCTGTGGACTTCAAGGATCAACAAAATTTTCTGTCTACGAGACGAATCTGCCCAGGAGGTGGTCATCAGGGGAGGGAAATTGCTAACAGATTTTAAGGAGGCCTGGCGCCTGCCTCAGAAGTCTCCTTCCCCTGCATGCCCACCCATCGACCCGAAATGGTCCCCCCCCCTCCGGGGATTGTCAAGGTTAACACTGATGCTGCTATCGGGAGCTCCGGGACTGGACTGGGTTTCATTGCTCGAGACGGAATGGGCTGGCCGATCTTCTCTGGAGCCATTTTCCTCCCACATAAGACTGACGCGCCAACCGCGGAGGCACTGGCGCTCAGAGACGCTCTCACGCAGGCTAGGCAATGGGGGTGTGAAAGGGTCATCATGGAGTCGGACTGTCTGCAAAACATCTTGGCCCTTACCAATGATGAGCTTCCTGGAACCTATACGGGTTTGGTCTTGGAGGAAGTGGCGCGGTTGGCCTCTACTTTCCGTAGTTGCTCCTTTAAGCATGCTAAGCGGACCTCGAATGTTCCCGCACATGAGTTGAGCCAACTGGCTTTAATTTCCGGTTTAGGAAATGTATGGATAGGGGAATACCCCGAGGCGATCGCGCCTTTTGTACTTGCTGATCTAAATTAATCTTATTATTTTCCTTTCAAAAAAAAAAAAAATAATATGTAAAAGAGAAATATAAAGAATATTGAAAAATCTACTAAAATCATGTTGTAAGATCAAACAATTATAAAACTACAAGTATAACAAACATTGAACAAATTAATAAATTTAAGAATATTAAATTATCAAATTAATTTCAATTATATATCACTAAAAAAATCCAATAGATTTATATTAAAACTGTGTGCACCGCAACAGAGCGCGAGTGTAAGAGTTAGTTACTGCTAAAATCATAATGTAAAAATAATTTTTTTAAAAAATAAATAAATAAAAACTCATACAAATGGTTAAAGAAATTTAATCCTAAGATAACTATAAAAAGACAAAACACGACATTTCACATAAGAAAAAAGAAAAGTGAAAGTAGGTATTTTGTTTTGAATAAAAGATAAAGGTTAAAGGAGGGTTGAGGGAGGGAAGGGAGTAATTTTTACCTTTTTTTTTCTTCTTTCAATTTGCAAAGGAGAAAAGTCTTGCATTGTAATTCTCAACAGTCAATTTATTGAAACGAACAAGCACATAATTATGTTTCTTTTCGAGGATACAGCGGTATTGTACCAATAAAAAAAATTAAAATTATATAAATTGATGTTCAGTATAATGACCAAATTAATAGATATTCTCGATAAAAATAAATAAATAAGAGAGTGATGGAGGGAGTGTGGGACTGTGGGAGCGCGTGGAAAGGCAATAAAAACACTGCTCAGTCAGTCTACTAGTACTCATTATTGGCACTCTGATAGTGATGGGAGTAATTTTGGTTGAAGAGAAGAACGAGGCAAACAAACCAAAGCCAAAACCAAAACCAAAACCAAAAAGAAATCTGTAGAATTTTGGCAGGGCTTCCTCTTTGTCATCTTGTCTCCTCATCTTGCCTGCTTTTGCCCATTAATTAATTTTATATTTATTTATTTATGGTTGAACTGAATAAAGTAGTAGTATTTGATTTGATTTGATTTTATAATAATAATGGTGGTTTTGTTTTATGGGCATCCATCCATCCATTCGTCGTCCTCAACTGAACTGAGTGACTGAAGATACAGACAAGAAGATTACTTTATACTTGCTTACTGGTCAAAGAAGAAAACACAGAAACAAAGGAAGGAAAGGAAAGGAATTGGAGAGAAATGGGGGTGGGGTTGGTGGGTGGAGCATCCTCCTTCCTCAAAAAAACTGCTCGTAAAGTGGTGGCCGCAGCCGCATGCGCCTCCTTCTCCTCCTCCCCAAGCAACCCTCTTCCTCCTCCTCCTCCTCTTGCTGCTGCGATCGATCCACTCTCCTTCTTCTCTTCCTCTCTCAATGTCAGTCTCACTCTCTCTCATCATTCATTACTAGAAGAGAAAAAGAAGTTCTCTTCTTTAATACAAAGTTTTACTGTTTTTGCTTGTTTGTCATATGAAATGGAATGAAAAATTGAATGAACTAATTAATTCTGTCTGTGCATGTTTTGTGTGATTTTATAGATCTCAGCTTCAGCTTCTGCAGCTATGTCTCCTGACAAACCAAGGAATAGTATTAGTAGCTGCTGCTCTGACTCAGAGGAACAGGAAGAACAAGAATCCATCTCCCTCTACCGCTCTACCACCCATACCCATACTGCTAATTCTAAGGTACCAAACACTGCAACCATAACCTTTTCATTCCCTGTTCCTGTGATGATATGATTTCCTTGACTACTAATTCTCTCTCATATCTCATGTCTTCTTATTCAATTCAATTCACGTCTCATAAATTTATTAGCACAATCTCCAGAAACTTGTACCATCCTGTTAAGCTGATGATCCGAGCACCAAACTTAATTCCGCTTGTAGTCCTTTCATCGATTGTGCTTCAGGAACTTGTTCATAACTTTGTATTAAAATCACACAAAACGTGCACAAACAGAATTAATTAGTTCATTCAATTTTTCACCAATTCTTCTATTGACAAAGGAAAGCAACCACCAATGAGCCTGGTTTTGACATTTGCCCATAACTTTCCTCTAAGCTCAATTCTACCTTGCTTTTAATGGTACTAATATAGTACAGGAATCATGTTGGTAATCGGTGACGAAGAGTGATATATGTGCTAGCATATACTAATTTTAACTTTCAAATGACTCCCGGTTCTTTCGCTCTTTATCCTGTTTTGTTTTATTTTCCTACTTAGCATGGTGTATTCCTCTGGCTGCAATTTTTCTTCATAGTCTCTTGTGAGTTTCTATGGTGTTTGATTTTGAACCGGTCACTACTTCTTAACACTATTTTCATTTTTTGTTGACAATTTAAGCTGTTTGAGGCATGTGTACAGGTTTTTGTCTGTGTTTTGTGTGTATAGTTGATGGGAATCTAAGCTTGTGTTCTTGTGGTGAGGCAGAACCTATGTGCAATTTGTCTGGATCCTGTGAATTACAGCACAGGCAGCAGCCCAGGTCAAGCTATATTCACTGCCCAGTGCTCTCATACCTTCCACTTTGCTTGCATCTCATCCAATGTCCGCCATGGTAATGTTACCTGTCCCATCTGCCGTGCTCATTGGACCCAGCTTCCTCGCAATCTCAACCTGACATGCTCCATCTCTAACAACCAAAATGACCCTGTTTTCCAAATCCTCGATGATTCCATTGCCACATTTCGAGTCCATCGAAGTTCTTTCCTACGTGCTGCCCGCTATGATGATGATGACCCGATAGAACCCGACCACAGTCCAAATCATCTCTGCCTTGACTTTTCTCTAGTTCCTGTCCAACAAACGTTCTTTCATCATCCATGTGCGCAACAATCATCCTTGCAAGCAGCTGGGCGCAGCTCAAACCAGCTTTACTTAACAGATCCCTCATCCTCATTGGTTTTGCAACCAACGAATTCTTGCATGTTCTCATCCTCCTCAAATAGTAGAGATGGTGTTGCGTGTCTCATGGTAAGATTAGCCCGTCAACGAGCAACGGATTTGGTTCTGGTTGCAAGCCCCAATGGACCTCATCTGAGGCTTCTCAAGCAGTCAATGGCGTTAGTGGTGTTCTCACTCCGAGCCATGGATAGATTGGCTATTGTGACTTACTCATCTGCAGCAGCCCGTGTCTTCCCTTTGAGGCGCATGACATCCTATGGCAAGCGAACAGCTCTACAAGTTATTGACCGTCTTTTCTACATGGGACAAGCTGATCCAATTGAAGGGCTGAAGAAAGGGATAAAGATACTTGAAGATCGCATCCACAAGAATCCACAGTCCTGCATATTGCATATGTCCGATAGTCCAACAAGATCATACCACAATCTAAACCTGCAGGTTTCCTTCCCAATCAATAGGTTTCATGTGGGATTTGGCTTTGGCACATCAAATGGATTCGTCATGCATGAATTTGAAGAGTTCTTGGCAAGACTGCTTGGAGGTGTGATCAGAGATGTCCAGTTGAGAATTGGGAAAGAAACTAGGACCGTTAGACTTGGAGAGCTGAGGGGCGGTGACGAAAGGAGAGTTTTAACAGACTTGGGTGAATGTAGCGATGTTTGTGTAGAATATAGTTACATTGAGGGAGGAGTTGATGCCTGCATCAGAATAGGGGAAACTATGGTGAGTCTAGGAGACAAACGGAAAGCTTGTGATACTGCCGGAGAAGCTGCTGCAGCAGCGAGGGAAGCGAGTGTAATAGGTGGAAGGACTAGTAGTGTTGAAAGTTGGGACTATCATGACCCTTACATGGCTAGAAGATGGGCTAAACATTTGCATGGTTATAGGCTTTAAAGTAACCAACATAAATCGATGCCGACAGGAGATTTCAGTCATTTTCCTGTGAGCCTCCTGTCCTGATAGCTTCCCCGGAGCAGCCGAGCATGAACTGCGGGAAATGTGTTTAAAATGAGAGCCCTTCAGTAAAACTCATCAATGTTGTAAATCTGTACAACAATACGATTTGTGTTGATGCATAAATCTATCTATTGCCATTCTTCCTGTTGTTTTTGTTCCTCATCAGCTGTAAGGCATAGCACTGTAATGACGCACTAAAAGACAAGATCAAGGAAAGGACAATCATCAATCTTGTTTTTTATACTATAGATTCTAATGTGTCCGTTTTCATGTTTTAAAAAATTCAAATTGTAAAATAATTCAAAAAATTATAAAATTTTAGAAAAAATGTAATAAATATTAAACCTAGATCAACTTTAATTCGATCTAGATGAACCTCAAGGAATGAAAAGTTAGGATATGAGAATTTGACAAAAAAAATTAATAAGGTACGAGAATTTAAGAAAATCTTTTGATCTACCAACTTCACTCAATTTGGCATGGAAAAAAAAATTATGTGCGTGGAATTAGACGCGAGCTATTAAAAATTGAGGGTCAGACTTTACTTTGTCTGAAATTTTATGCAGCACCATTTAAATGTCATTGTGTAACAAGAGTACTCTAAAAAAAAAAAATACTAATATATTTTAAAATTTGGTTTAAAACTCAAGCTAACATTTCAAGATTTTAAGTTTAAGCTTTTATGCAACCGTTGCTTTAAAACTCTTTAAGTACTACTTAGGTCGTGTTAGAACTTTTAGGTTTTGATAGTATTTAGGAAAAAGAGTAGAATTCACCCCTGCATTTGTACTTCAAGTTAGGATAGACCACTACATTTGTAAGTGGGCCAAATAAACCACTACATTTGTTTACTCGGTCAAAATTAACCATTATTACCTAAAATACCCTAAGCTCTGTTTGGTTGGTAAAAAACTACACTGACATACATGAACATATGACATGTAAATTAATTTTTTTAAAAATGACATGGATTATTAGGTTAAAATTAATTTCACTTGTCATTTACCCTCTTTAATTACATCTCCCTCATCTCACCCTCTCCAATTACATCCGCCACCACCACACCAAATTGCTACCACCACACCAAATTACATTCAACATCAGCCCCACCACACCTATCATCTTTCCCTCTCCCTTACGCAACATCATCCACTACTGGTAAGACAATTATTTACAACACATTTTTTAATTTAATTTCAGTTTATTATAAATAATAAATATAAACTGTTTTAATATTAAGTTTCTGAAGCCTTGGTCCTTATATGAAACGAAAAGTTTTTTAATTTTATGCATGTTGACGTTGATGGGTGTCACTACCTGTTATTATGATGGAGATCTTTTGCGAGTTATTCTTCGTTTGTAATATGTAGTTTTGGTTATTACTAATGTCTCCAACTGTATGTTATTTTGTCTCAATGAGTTCTCCTTGCCTACCTTGCTCATGCAGTTTGTTTGTGTAGAGAGTGTGGTGGACTTGTTTACCTCGCATACTTTTCTTTTCAAATTGAACCGTGGTCTGTCTGTTGTTCTAATACCTTTCTATGAATGAAAACGGTAGTGCTTTTGTTGGTGTTGTTTTCAACGCCTTTGTATTTTTTTTGTTATGTGGATGTTTTGTTTTGGATTCCACATTCTTGTTCTTCGTGTTGGGGTAGAGTAAGGTGATAACTATTGATACCACTGAAGCGGCATCTCCCCTACCCCGCCGGGTGACCCGGGCATCATACTGTACTTACCGCGGGGGACGAGGCCCTGTTCATGACGCCCTTAGCCTGGCGACCGACCCTGGGATGGTCGACTTCAGCGGGGGGGGCTCTCATGCGACATCCGCACGGCGGCATCCCATCCCAGGACATCCGTGACGTCACTCCGCGTGACGTCACCCGTGTGACATCACTCAAGGCCACTCCAGCGGCATATACCACACCAGCGACACCTACCAGGGACTATTCCTACCCTTGTCGGTACACTCTTCCCTTTGTCTATAAATACCCTCACCTTTTCAGACAAGAGGGTAAGCTTAAGATAGCGTACTGAACCCCTGCCACTTTTACTACTCACACTGACTTTGGCATCGGAGTGTTTACACCGGAGACCCCCTCCGGCGCATTGCAGATGACGAAGACCCCCGCACAGTGTTCCCGACAGCCCCGGATCAAGACAATCCTGCTCTATACCCTCCAGACTCTTATCAAATGGTGCTTTCATTGAGAGCTTTGGTTGATTAAGTGAGTTTTCCTTAGTAACCAAGCTCTGTTTTTCTTTCTGAGAGTTGAAGGATCATGGCTTCGGATTCAGAATCCACGCCCCCTCACACTCGTGGCGGTCACGCGCGTAGGACACTTTTTTCCACGTCTTCGTCCAGTACGTATGTCACATCACCTGAAATCTCTTCTGTGCAGACAAACTTTCTTTTCGGACTGACAGTTGGCACATCGTTTTCTCAACCGGGTACCCCATTTTCCCAAACGAGTACTCCGTTTTTGCAAATGGGTTCCCTTGCCTCCTCAGTGGGCGCCCCATTTTCTCACGTGGGCGGATCCAGTCGCTCCGTCCCTCCATTCGAAAGCTCTGGGATGGGTAACCTCGCTACTCCCTCGGTAAGCTCTATGTTAGCTCTTCGTGCCCACTTGGATTATTTGATCGGGATGGCCGCAGGCCCTTCTTCTAGTACCGCGACATCAAGTGTGCCTCCTCGAGTTATTTTCACTCCGTCTATTATCGCTGATCGACCAGTGTCGCCTCGACGCCAGATGAGTGTCCCTTTGACCTCACCTGCAATAAGCATGCCATTCGGCTTCGTGCAACTGGCAGGCGGACAGGAGGAGCACTACATACCGCGGATACCGCGGATTCCTGTCTCTCAAGTAGAGCGGCCGCCAGATGAATACGGAGAGCGTTGGGACGACAGAAGAGAGGGAGTCGGTAGAGAGGTATCTATGGAGCGGAGTGAGAGATCAGGCAGTAGGAGGCGTCGATCCTGTTCGCCCAGGAGTCGCAGCCGGACTCCCTGGCAGCATCGCACCCCGGAGCCCCGAGGGCACAGGCGACACCTGGACGCGTCTCCTCCTCGTCATGATCGTGAGATTTTGGATGACACCGCTGGTCATCCTTTCACCCATCGTATAAGGCACCACAGGGTCGGTCGACGTGTCAAGCTCCCCACGGAGTCGTACGACGGCACCAGAGACCCGATTTCACATCTCAACAAGGTGAAGGACTTCGTTCAGTTTCAGACGCACAGTGACGCGGCGTTGTGTCAGATATTCGTCATGACATTGTCAGGAGTGGCTCGCCTCTGGTTTGAAGGGCTTCCCGCTCGATCAATTGGCAATTTCCAGCAACTAGAGGCCAAGTTTAAAAGCCGCTTCAGCACAGCTATCCCTATTCAGAAGTCCGCGGCAGCCTTGTTTGATATATGTAGAAAGCCAGAGGAGTCTTTGAATAGTTATCTGGGTCGCTTTGATACGGAAATGTCGTTGACCCCCGGTATCACTATTGATTTCGCTATAGAAGCTTTGAAGTGGAATTGTGGATATGGGAAGCTGAGGGACACGTTGATGGTGGACCCCCCAACGACCTTAGATGCGTTAAGGTTGAAGGCCCACAATTATGCGAGAATGGAAGAGGAGGAGTATAGAATTAGGATGCGGGATATGCCCCAGAGCGCCCCACTTGCTCTTGAGGCTAGAGCTAGTATGACTCACGACACGCGTCCAGGTGATGAATACACCTAGCGGAAAGATTACATTCCCAAGGTGTTGAACCGCCAGAAGGGTAATTTCTCTAGAGGAAGGGGCGGCGGTCAGAATGTTCAGCGACAGGCGGATCCTCCTAAGGGTCGAACATACGATCCCGACCTCCCACCCCTTACACTCCCGCGAGCGGAAATCTTAGCTATTATTCAGCAGCGGAACTTGCCGATTCGCTACCCCACCCCTGTGAAGCCAGGGGTGGTCATGGGAGGAAGGGAAAACACTTTTTGTAAATTCCATAAGGTCAAGGGACATTCCACAGAAGCATGCAGGGAGTTAAAGTTGGCAATAAAGCAGCTATTGGAAGAAGGCTATCTTGGAGAATTCGCCACTCAAATGAGAGAAGAAACTAGGAGCGACCCCCCGCGCGGAGCATTAGGCGACCATCCATTGCCTCCTCCCCCTGGGAGGAGTGGGACTTCTGTCGCAAGGAGAACAATGTATGATGAGGATGTCCCCATCATCAATATTATCGTTGGCGGCGCGTCGTTCCTAGATGAGATTACCCCAACAACACCCTTGATAGGAGAGAAGCGAAAACGGGAAGGCCAGCCGGCAAAAAAGGGGGCGATTGATGCGCTTGACAAGATGGTAATATCTTTCTCGGAAGAGGATGAGAAAGGCGTCGTCTTCCCTCATAATGATGCGTTAGTAGTCACACCGGTTTTTGGGAGCCATGGGGTGTGAAGAACCCTCGTTGATAACGGCAGTGCGGTAAACCTGTTCTCGTTGGAAGCATATAATCTCATGAAACGCCCTGCCGGCGAACTGGCGCCCTGCAAGAAACCAATTATTGGAGTGGACGGCATCCCTATACCTGTAATTGAAATCACAGCGCTGCCTGTGTATTTCAGAGAAGACGCATCGAAGCGATCAGAAGAATTGATGTTCTTGGTCGTTGACCTCATCCTACCGTATAATGCCTTTCTAGGGCGGCCATTCCTCAATCGTTTCGGGGCGGCGGTATCTCAGAAACATCTCAGGATGAAATACCCCTCGTGGGAAGGGGTAGTATCAATCAAAGGCGACCAAAAGCTAGCCGTCGAGTGTTATTCGCTCATGGTCCAAAAAAGCTGTGATCAATATGTGTGTGTGGCAGCGGACCCCTACGAGCAAAGGGATGAAAGACGAACCCAGCCAGTAGATGCGATGGTACCCATCCCTGTCCAAGGCAATGATAAGGCGAGTTTCCAGGCTAGCGACAAGCTGACCCCTGAGGAGAGAGCACAATTAGCTCGGCTGTTGAACAAGTGCAAAGGAGAGTTCGCGTGGAAACTAGCGGACATGCCTGGCGTGTCCAGGGAAGTGGCTGAGCACCAACTCAATGCCGACCCACACGCCACCCCAGTTCAACAGAAGCGGTGAGCATTCTCTGCGGAAAAGGCTGTGGTGATTGATAAGGAGATAGCGAAATTGTCAGATGCGAGATTTATCCGAGAAGTCCAATATCCCACTTGACTGGCCAACCCCGTCTTAGTCTGCAAGCCCAACGGAGACTGGCGCATGTGTATTGATTTCACTAACTTGAACGATGCTTGTCCTAAGGATTGTTATCCACTCCCTCGGATTGATCAGTTGGTCGATCAAGCGGCAGGGTACGCGTATTTGAGTTCCCTGGACGCCAATTCTGGATACCATCAAATTCCTATGGCCAAGGAGGATGAGGAAAAGACGGCATTTATAACCTCGAAGGCCACTTATTGCTACACGGCAATGCCATTTGGCTTGAAGAATGCAGGAGCGACCTTCCAGCGTATGGCCAACAAAGTGTTTGAAAAGCAAATCGGGAGAAATGTAGAAGCGTACGTAGATGATGTGCTGGTCAAGAGCAGAAGTTTCAGTGACCATCTGGCTGATTTGCAGGAAGTGTTTGATACGTTGAGGAAATACCAGATAAAGTTGAATCCCCGCAAGTGCGCATTCGCATTCCAAACAGGAAAATTCTTGGGGTATGTGGTAAGCCAAAAGGGCATCCAACCGAACCTGTCAAAGATTAAGGCTATCCATGATATGGTATCGCCGCGAACCCTTCAGGAGGTTCAGAGATTGACGGGACGCGTCATTGCTCTAGGGCGGTTCATCTCTAAGCAGGGCGAGAAGTGCCTGCCGTTCTTCAAAGTTATACGCAAGAAAGCTCCTTTTGGGTGGACACAAGAATGCGAAGAGGCGTTCATGAGTTTGAAAGCTTACTTGTCGTCCAACTTGGTGCTAACACGACTAGAGCCGGGCGACACTTTATTTTTGTACCTTGGCGTCTCGGACGAAGTGGTCAGTGCTGTTCTGGTCCGGGAGGATAATTACGCCCACCGACCCATCTTCTTCGTCAGTCATGTGTTAAAAGATGCCGAGGTGTGGTACACCCACCTTGAGAAGGTAGCGTTCGCCCTGATACAGTCCACACGAAAGATGGACAAATATTTTCAGGCCCATCCGGTCATCGTGCTCACGGACCAACCTTTGAGAAGGATTTTCAGGAAACCAGAATCCTCGGGGAGGATGTTGATCTGGTCAATTGAGCTAGGACAATATGGACTACAATACAAAGCTCGGCCGTCCGTAAAAGCTCAGGTTTTGGCGGATTTCATAGCCGAGTGCACATTTACTGGGGACAAGGCGGTAGAGCCGCTTGAGAGGAAAGAAAGTGATGCAAAGGTCCCACTCTCAGAGGTCCCGGCGGACACATGGGTCATCTACGTGGATGGCGCCAAAAATCAGGAATTGGCGGGAGCTGGAATATACATGGTCGGGCCACACAATGTGCAGGTGCGACATGCCATCAGAATCCTACAACCGCTGTCCAACAACGCAACAGAGTATGAAGCGTTATTGGAAGGGCTTAGAGTAGGAAGGAATCTCTTCGCCAAAACTGAGAACGACCTGGTAGCCGGAGCCCCACGGTTGATAATGCGAGGGGACTCCAAGTTGATAATTGATCAAGTCTTGGGACATTCCCAAGCTAGAGAGCCGATCATGGCGCAATACCTCTCGAAAGTAAAAAGGGAGTTGGCAGAAATGGAACAAAGCGGTGTATGTGTCACTTTCGAACACATCCCGCGGGAAGATAATATCGAGGCGGATAGTCTTGCCAAGACAGCAGCCAATCAGGAGGCCGCTATTCCAGAGGACGTGTACTATGAAGAAAGGTCATTGTCGTCCTTCATGGAGGAACAACTGTCGCTATGTGTAGAGGAGATCGAAAAGGATTGGAGGATCCCTGTGATAAATTTTTTGAAGCATGACGAGCTCCCAAGCGACAGTGTAGAAAAGAAAAAAGTATTGAAGCAGGCGGCGAGGTGCACTTATTATGATAGGGCGCTTATTCGGAGATGTTTCTCGCACCCGGCCCCAAAATGCATAACGGAACAAGAAGGCCTCCATACCCTGCGTGAGATCCATGAGGGCATCTGCGGCATGCATGTGTCGGGTGGTACCATGGCCGCGCAGGTGTTTCGGTCAAGATTCTATTGGCCCACTATTCGCAGGGATTGTAACAACTTTGTGCAGCCGTGCCATAGATGTCAAGAATTTGCCAAAATCCCTCGACGTCCTGCCACTGAAATATCTCAGATCGTGGCACCTTGTCCCTTTGCTAAGTGGGGAATCGATATCTTAGGCCCTTTTCCTAAGGCAAGGTCTCAACTGAAATTTGTAATTGTGGCAGTGGACTACTTTACTAAATGGGCAGAAGCAGAAGCGGTAGCCACTATTATGACAGAAAAGGTATGGCACTTCTTTAAGCACCAAGTGATCATGCGCTTCGGGGTGCCTCGCGTGCTAGTTAGCGAGAACGGGGCGCAATTTACCAGCCGCTTCTTCAAGGAGCAATGCGAAGAATTTCAGATTGAACAGAGGTTCTCCTCTGTGGTGCATCCCCAGACTAATGGCCAGGCGGAGGTGACCAACCGAAGCATTCTGAGCGGCATCAAGAAAAATCTCGAAGGGTCAAAAAAGAAGTGGCCAGATGAGTTACCCTATGTAATGTGGGCTTACCGCATGACCGTCAAAACAAGTACGGGTGAGACGCCTTTTGCGATGGCTTTTGGTACCGAAGCGGTAACACCTGTCGAAATTGGCACCCTAAGCTTGAGGGTGGAATATTTCAAGGAGGAATTAAATGAGGAGAGGTTACGAGCTAACCTTGACATGCTCCCTGAGGCGCGCGAGGAAGCTCTCTTGAAAATAATGCACTATAAAAGAAGAATGGCGCGGTATCACAACAGACATGTTAAGGAGCGGTTGCTCAAAGCGGGAGACCTCGTGCTCAGGGATAAGCGAGCGGCGGGCCAACGAATTTGGAAGCTCAGCTCAAACTGGGAAGGCCCATACCGCGTCACTCGTGTTATCGGAAAGGGGGCGTATCACCTCGAAACAGTTGACGGTACTCCCTTACCTAACTCTTGGAATATTGCTAGATTAAAATTATATCATGCTAGAATTTAACATGCCGTTGGGCATGGCTTTGAAATTTGTAAAATATAACATGCCGTTTGGCATGGTTTTGAAATTTGTAAAATATAACATGCCGTTGGGCATGGTTTTGAAATTTGTAAAATATGACATGCCGTTGAGCATGGCTTTGAAATTTGTAAAATATAACATGCCGTTGAGCATGGTTTTGAAATTTGTAAAATATGACATGCCGTTGAGCATGGTTTTGAAATTTGTAAAATATGACATGCCGTTGAGCATGGCTTTGAAATTTGTAAAATATAACATGGCGTTGGGCATGGCTTTGAAATTTGTAAAATATAACATGCCGTTGAGCATGGTTTTGAAATTTGTAAAATATAACATGCCGTTGGGCATGGCTTTGAAATTTGTAAAATATAACATGCGGTTTGGCATGGTTTTGAAATTTGTAAAATATGACATGCCGTTGAGCATGATTTTGAAATTGAAATATAGACATGCCGTGGGCATGGTTTTTTGAAATTTGTGAAATTTTGACATGCCGTGGGCATGGTCTTTGAAATATCGACATGCCGTGGGCATGGTCTTTTGAAATTTGTGAAATTTTGACATGCCGTGGGTATGGTCTTTGAAATATCGACATGCTGTGGGCATGGTCTTTGAAATATCGACATGCTGTGGGCATGGTCTTTGAAATATCGACATGCTGTGGGCATGGTCTTTTGAAATTTGTGAAATTTTGACATGCCGTGGGCATGGTCTTTGAAATATCGACATGCCGTGGGCATGGTCTTTTGAAATTGAAATATCGACATGTCGTGGGCATGGTCTTTTGAAATTGAAATTTTGACATGCCGTGGGCATGGTCTTTTGAAATTGAAATTTCGACATGCCGTGGGCATGGTCTAACAATTGTTGTGGAAATATTTCTTGTTCCTTGTTGTTTGTCTGTGTAATGTGCAGATAACAAGGAAAGGAGGATGTCGGGGGTGAAAAGTCGTTCCTTGTTGTTTGTCTGTGTAATGTGCAGATAACAAGGAAAGGAGGATGTCGGGGGTGAAAAGTCCTAGCCTTGGGAGCGGAACGGGCTAGTGCGGACGGATCGGCAAGATGAGGCACGCCCCGACGATCCTAATATATGGTGCTGGAAGTGAAAAATTTCTGGCCTTGCGAGGCCGACCTTGATCAGGCGGCTCGCTAAGACGAGACACTTTCCAGCACTGTCGGGAGTGAAAAATCCTATCCTGGGGAAACCCAGAGAGGGCACGTCCCGACTCCCCTGGGGGTGTAAAAGTCCTATCCTTGTGACTGCCCGTGCTCATATAGGCGGATGATCATTAAGTGAGGCACGACCCTAGGGAAGATAAAAACTCCACCTCGCAAGTGAAAATCCTATCCTAACGATGGTAGCGCTAACATAGGCTCCTCGTTAAGTGAGGGCACGTTCCGAGGTGTGAGGGCAACGCTGAGGAAGTGAAAAGTCCTGTCCTCGTGATGGCCTACCCTGATCAGGTGGCGCACTGAGGGAGGGCACTTCCCGGCCGATTGAAGAAATAATAAAGGTCACCGTACCACAGCTAGTAGCCGGAAGGGACAAACCCGGTGAAGTTTGGCTGGAAGAGTACGGGACATGGGCGACATCGGGGGGGATCGCGCGGCAATGCCCCAAGGTAATTAAGATTTTTGATGATATGTCGCTACTAACAAAGTAATAAGTGAAAATGTGCAGAAAATTGTACGAACTGTTTACACACGAAGGGATGCTTCCTCAAACAAAAGGCCCTAAAAAACACAAAAAGGGGCAAAGAAGTCAGAGCACCCGATGGACAAAAGAGAAGTGACATTCACGGCCCGGGCATGCTGCTGTTCCCCTCGTCAGGCCCTGGCCTTTTTGCTTGGCGGTAACCCTCTTCCGTGAGAAACCCAGACTTTTGCTTGAAGAGGCGGATGATGGCGTCAGTGTCGAAGAAATGGCGGTCGTGATGCTCAATGAAGCAATCGGCCATGAGACCTGCCGCTTGTTCCAAAAACCACTTGCACTTGTCCACCATTTCCTCCTTAAGCGCGGCATTCTTGCTCTGCTCCGCTTGAAGGGCGACATCTCCAGCGGCCCGGAGTCCTTTGGCCTCTTCCAACTCTTTCCTCGCAACTCCCAAACTGTTCTCCACACATTGTCGCTCCTCAACACTCTTCCGCAGCTCCTCTTGAGCTTCATGAAGCTCCCTTTGGTACTTGCTGATTTCTTCTGAGAGTTGATGGTTAGTGTTGTGCCATTCCTGGGAGGAGGATTGGAGAGAGCTCATTCGTCGCATCATATTTGTACACCAGTAATGGAAACCTTGAAAGCTGGAGAACAGATGAGTCCTTATCTGCTGCAATTGTTCACCCTCGGCAACGGAGAGGAAGCCTCGCTCTTCCTCCTCAACTGACAACAGATGTCCTGCTAGTAAGGCGGATGTCGCTAGGGAGCTGTCACCTCCTAACGCTGGGAACCCGCGCTGGCGAATATTGCTCAAATCAACTTGATGGGTGGCGGCTCCGCTGGAGAGTATAGTGTTTAACTCAGCCACCATGCACGGGCTTTCTATTGGGGGAAGAAAGGGAAAGATTGTCTGAGCCGCAGTGGGAACGAAGAAGAGATCCGGAGGGGACAGAGGGGAACGATTGGACGGCCCAACGTCAATATTGAAGCCACTGGACGGTAAGTTTGGGAAGTGCTCCTCTTCAAGAACCTCCAGAAAGTCCAAGGGATTGCTTGGAGGAGGAGATGAGGCGGCAAAAGAAGAATGAAGCGGCGTAGAGGTAGCCCCGCTCCCTGCCGGGCCAGAACCTTGGTCACTTGTCAAGGGACCGGTATTGGCAAGGCCGTCCTGCCTATCCTGACCAGCGACAGTGGTGTCCGTTGAAGGGACGTCTTCATTCAGACGCGGGACCAAGAATACCCGACAAATCCATGCCGTCGAGTGAAGGAGTGGCAGAAGAGGCAACAACAGTGGTATCTTACGCACTAAAGACAAAGGGGAACTAAGAAACAAATAAAAATACATGGGTGGAAAAAATTCATGAAAACCACCTGAGCAGGAGGACGTGTAGGAGCGATAACGCGAAGGCGGACAGTCCTTTTCTTTTTCCTAGCAAGAGGAGGATGAGAGGGCGACGCTTGTGTATGAGCAACGCCGGGGGAAGAAGGTGGAATAGTACTCGACGTGGCAGTAGCCTCCGCTTGCGGAAGAGAGGAAGACTCAGGCGCAGAAGTGGACACGCGCGTAGTATCAGTAGCGGCGTCGGCCGAGGTGGCAGAAAGAGCCCTTTTTTCTCTCTTCTGCTGAGCTCTCTTCTCTCTTTTCTTGATGCAATCAGGCTTCCACCCCGCGGGAGGATCTGTAGAAATAAGAAAAGAATGTTAGAGTTAGTATTGACATGGAACAACGATCAGAGGTGTGAAGCTCACTTTGAATGCAATCCTGGATGTTGCCTCTGCACGCGAGTTCGCGAGTGCGAACACCAAGGATCTTAGACATATTGAGTAGTTTGTTCAGCCAGTCTTGGTCAGCTGGCCCTAACTCTGGCCTGCCGCCCCAGGCGGCATCTCTGATGGCAAGATTAAAATCGGTCCGCCACAAAGGCTGGGGCAGATTGATGACGAAGAACCCCTTTTTCCAAGCATCAATAGAAGATTAAAGGAATAACAGTTTCCAGGTAAAGGGGTTTAAAGCTTCAACATCATAGCGAGGCGATATCGCTATGATGCCGTTATTGTGATGGTATAATTGAAAGAGGGAGCGGAGCAACAACAAGGAAGGAGATTCATTCCCTATATATCTACAGAGGGCTATAAAGGAATAAATGCCACAGTAGGCGTTTGGACTCAGTTGGGCAGCATTTAAATCAAAATCAGAAAGTAATTCAGCAATCAAAGGATCTAGAGGCAGCCGAAAGCCATAATGGAATATTTTGGCTTAAAGAACCCTACGGTTGCAGGGTAATTCGCTGTTGAGGCGAAGGGATTTTGGGGCAACTTCGGTGGAGTACCCCTCCAACTGGTCGATGGTGGCATTATAGCTCCACAGGCGCCGCCGAAGGACGGCGGTGGAGGTAATGGTGGAAACAGTGGTATTAACATCCCCCTCCCCAGCGGGGCGGGGATAACGGCGATTAGGAGCCATGAGCAAGGATAAAAGAAGAATAGAAAGGAAGGTACCTGTGGTGAGAAGAAGAATGAAGCACCCAGGCGGCGGCGGATTGTAGGAGGAAGAAGAGGAATTGTTTTTCCTTCTTTTTCGTTTCTTTAAAAGAGAAAGGTAATAAAAGATAAGAAGAAAGCACGTGGGGTTTTTATATATAAACCCTAGGAACTAAAGGGGACGACGGGTCAAGCGATCGAGGCGTGTGACGTGTCAAGGGCAGTGAAGCGCGGGAAGCGGGAACAACTCTTGAGGAGCGAAAAGACGTGTTCAGTCCGCCAGTCCCATTAGCGCTCCCCATTGATGACACGTGGGCTCGGAGCATCATGACTGTCTTCTCCGTATCAAACAAAGAAAGTCAGAGCATTAAATGCTCTGAAAAGGGCACAGTCAAACCCGGTGGAAAGGAGCGACAAGCCGTAATGGCGCGGCATGCAAAAGGCGCGAGAAAAAGTATTGAAGCGGCATATGATAAAGAGCGACATCGTCAAGAAACACACATTATTCGGTCAAGATTGTAAGGTGTGGCAATTATTACAAGCAAAGAGGCGATGACAAAGTCCAAATGAAAAAATAATACAACAAGGGTGTAAGTAGAGAAGCGATGCCCCCAACCAAACGACATCAAATAGGCCCCCCAGGCATTGACTCGTCACTCCTCTTCGGAGGAGAGGAAACCTTCTTGGCTTTCATCAATCTCTTTCATCCTCGCGGAGGCGTATCTGGCGACCTCAGCAGGATCAGCGGCCCTACTACGGTGCTGATCTGTCACCACGGCGACAAAGGCCTGTTCAGTCTTTTTCTTCCACCATGCCACTTTCTTGAAAGCTTTCGACAGGTCGGCATCGCGGGATGATACCTCCTCAAGAAGGAATGAGTTCTTCTTTCTCTCAGCCACCAGCTCAGCCTCCAAAGCTTCGACCTGGGCTTTTCCTTTAGATCTTTCCCGAGTAAGGTCAGCACGACACTCGCGCAGTTCGGCCTGAGTGCGTTTGTGGAGTCGCGACAGCTCCTCTACCTTTACTAGCGCACCAGAGTTTTGAGATTGTGTACCACGGGCCTTGATAAAGTAATGAAGTTGTCGAAAGGCAGCAAGGCAATTGTTCATGACGCGCATATACTGAACTTCGGGAGGAAGTTGCAGCAGCCTACTTTCCTCCTCGGAGCCGCGAAACATTTCACAAGCCAAGATAGCCGTGGGCTGATCTTGCGATAAGGGGTCTGATATGCCCAGGGCGCGAAACCCCTCAGTCCCAAACTTTGACAGATTTAGTCGGTGAGAAGGGGCCCCTTGAGGCCTGTCGCGGGAAAGGTCAGCAACAAAGGAAGGGGTGGAGATACCGCCTGAGCCTCCAACGTCTCGAATTGAAGTAATGAACAACAGACAAGGGGACTTGGGAGGAGAGTGAGAAGAGCCAGGTCCACTGGGGACAGAGGGAGGCACATCGGGAATACAGCGGCCAATGGGCGAGTGTGGAGGCTCCATGACAGGAGTGGAGTCTGCAGCAGACGAGGGCATCGTCACGACAGTAGAGGTTTTATTGGGAGTGACCAATCCCAGAGGCGAGGAAGCGCCACCCAGAGAAGTCGTGCTCTCCTTTGTCGCGCCAGGAGAAATGGTAGTCTCAGAAGCGACGACATTTGCGGTATTGGCAGGGGGAGATTGAGTCACCACCCTTGTCACCTGAGCTTCGCTTGCTTCCCTTAGCTTCTTCCGTTGAGCTGAGGAAGCCGGGCGGAGGCTCAACTCTGTGTCCATGTCCTCCATGTCCTCAACTCCGTAGGAGAAAATCTTTGTCTCAGTCACTGGCAAACCAGACCCGGACCTCTTCTTCCGACTGGGCAACCAGTTCTCTACGAAGCGGGAAGTGCGGAGAGAGGAACCACTTTCCCTTGAAAGAATTTCGTCTAAAGCTCTTTTCTTTATGGGCATACGGTGATCAGTTCGAGCCCCAGCGGAAATAGAGGGAGCAGTTGTTGAAGGGGCGACAACCTTGTGAGGAACGTCACCCTCAGAGAGCGGACGAGCGATAGTTTCCCCTGCGAAGAAGTAATGTTAGTAAGCAAGGGGGAAGCAAGGCAGCGGCGAAGCTCAAAAGTTCACCTATGGCACACTCAGTTAAAGGCTTGTACAAGGCAAAGTTTCAGATCTGGAAAGAGGACTCCATCTCCAGCAAGGCGTTGGCCTGATCCAACTCTTCCCTAGACAGAGGCGCTGGCTTCGCCCAATCAACCACCTCCAGGTTGAAATCAGGACGCCACAGGCGAGAGGGTAATTCGACGACAAAGAAGCCGCTCTTCCAGTTATCGACGCTCCCCTCAAATCCTTGAAATTTCTGCCAAAAAGGCCTCACTAGAGCATCATCCCATCTTGGAATAATATTAATGAAGCCGTCATGAAAAAACCAGAGTCAAGAACTTGCGGTATAAAGTGACAGAGGGAGCAAGAATATCTTTTAATTCGCAGGCACGAAGGAAGGCGTAGATGCAGCTCCATGAGGGAGGGGTAATCTGCGCAGGGTTAAGCCCGTGCTCTCGCAGCACACGCTTTAGCGTGTCATGAACCGGGAGGCGGAACCCGTATTGAAACATCTTAAAATAAAGAATCCTATGAGTTTTCCAGAGCCGGCTATGAAGCCTCATGGTGTCAGAGGGAATAGTGGGGTGATAGCCGCAAGGGAAAGTAATATTATTGCTTTCCAGCTCAAGACGTAACACAGTGGGGCAAGTAAAGATGCTAGGAGTATTTTCAAGCTCGGGATATCGAGAAATTGGCCTAGGGGTAGCTAAAGAACTAGATTGAGATCTCGTGCGAGGCATCATAGATAAAGCAGCAAAGGAAAATCAAAAGCAAGATCGAGCAGAATACCTTGAGAGAGAGAAGTCTGAAACTGATAAGTGAATCACCTGGATGCGAACGAGAGAATTTCCTCGGAGCGAGCGAAAAACGAAGAAAATTATGAAGTATAAAAAGGAGTAAAAAGGTACAAGGAAGAAACGTGTTTTCTTTTTAAAAGAGACGGTGGAAGAGTCAGACAGAAGGGCAACCTATTACAACAAGACACGTATGAGGCAAGCGGGACACGTGGGAAGACCCTGATAGAGACTTAAAATCAAGCGCTCGCCTCGAATTTCGCAAAAGAAAGGTCCTCTAATTACAAAAAACCCCCAGAAAGAGGATCCTATGAAGCGATAATCGGCTAGTCCAACGACGATTAACCCATAAGAGCGACGTTATACTAAAAGCAAAAAAGAAAAAGGCAAGCGGCATTTTACTTCACAACATTTTTTATTCATTAAAAAGAAAGCCAGCGGCATCTACAACAAGTGTGGCGTTGTCAATCTTCGTCCATCCAGTCAACCTCAAAGACATAATCATAGTCCTCCGGAGGCGATGGCGACTCATTATTATAGAAAGGGAAGGGCTCGTCCATCCTGAAAGGCCTTTTGCCAAGCCTAGTTACAGGACATGTCGTGGGGGTAGTGTCCTCCTTCGAAGCGGCATGAGAGCCTTCTTCCGGCATTGGGGCGACCAGTTCCGGAGCGGCGTTTGGCACAGAAGTTTTATCCTTGGAAAAAGGACAAGGAACGGACGGAGATGCTTCATCTTTTTGCTGCAGTGAGAGATAGTGAGGCTCAAAGTTGGCAAAGAAGGATTCGAAGGATCGCTTCTTTGTTTTCTTCGATCTCTTGCGACCCCGGCGCTTCACAAGACGTTTGGCAGGCCTCTAGGGAGGCATGAGTGGAGGATTGTCAGAATCGGGAGAAGTTGGAGGGGTCGGAGGAGAGTCGCAAGCGGCAGTGTACAAAAAGCGGGAGTCAACCATGGAAATATCAGTAACAATAAGAAGAAAGGAGAAAAAAGATGAACAGAAAAGGAAGGGAAGAACCCTTTATATAGCCGAGGGGAGGAAGCGTGCCTGCCTCTCCGCGTATTATCGAGGACATTTAATGCTATCAGAGGTAGCGTCTGTTGGGAGGAAAGATCTGACTCCGCAACTGTTAAAAATCTGCACCAACCAGGAGGCGCCGAAACCGTTGCCCAATCCGTTAACACGAAAAAGACGGCGCAAAAATATATTCTGAACGGACGTGGCTTGAAAGAGTCATCATTATGAGCCAGATAGGCAAATAACGTGGCGAGATCCCAAGGGACATCAAGTTCGAAATTAATGAGAACTGAAGTTGCTTTTCAAGAGAAGCGACATAAGAAAGAAGAAAACATCAACGGTGCGGCAAGCGAATAAGGGAAAACATATTCATTTATTTAAAAGGGCTTAACAGCCCAAGAGTACAAAAAGGCCTGATGGCCCAGAGTTACAAAAGATGGCCCCAGAGGACCACAGAAAGACGCGCCAAGAGGACCCCTATCGCTGGTCAAGCGTTTGACCCAGTGTCATCATCGTCCCATTCCAGGAAAGGAATTTCCCTAAGGGCGTCCGCCAGGGCCGTCAGTTCAGAAGAGTAGGCCCTCATGCTCTTCAGGCAGCATCCCAGCAAGTCCTTCCTATGCTGCAGTGTTGTCATCAGTAGCTGAATCTGAGAAACAGCCACCGACAACTTCACTGCTTTCTCCACGGGACTGAAGTCCTCCATGGTAACGGCAGCCTGCCTAGCCTGCAGGGGAGTCAGCATCCCTTGAAGCTCCAGTAGGTCCTCCGAGGTCTTCACGCTCAGCGACCCCAAGAAATCGGTGTCTGCCTGAGTCATGTTCCTCAGGGCATAGGTTTTGGAGAGTAGGAAGTTTTTGGTGACTTCGTCCATGAAAAGAAGAGAGATAAGGAAATTCGAAGAGAGAGGTAAAAAGCTGTGAGAATTATGAAGCAAGTGCAAAATGAAAGGCCTATTTATAGACTTCGGAAAAAAGGCATTTCAAAAATATACCTTCATCGATCGTCGAGCCCACATTGGGGAAGAAACCTCTGAAGGGACAGGACCGGAGATGCGGCAATAGCCCTTGGTAAACACTCGGGCTAGTTTTCGTTTGGGCATATGATAACTATTGATACCACTGAAGCGGCATCTCTCCTACCCCGCCGGGTGACCCGGCCATCATACTGTACTTACCGCGGGGGACGAGGCCCTGTTCATGCCGCCCTTAGCCTGGCGACCGGCCCTAGGATGGTCGACTTCAGCGGGGGGGAGGGGGCTCTCATGCGACATCCGCACGGCGGCATCCCATCCCAGGACATCCATGACGTCACTCCGCGTGACGTCACCCGTGTGACATCACTCAAGGCCACTCCAGTGGCATATACCACACCAGCGACACCTACCAGGGACTATTCCTACCCCTGTCGGTACACTCTTCCCTTTGTCTATAAATACCCTCACCTTTTCAGACAAGAGGGTAAGCTTAAGATAGTGTACTGAACCCCTGCCACTTTTACTACTCACACTGACTTTGGCATCGGAGTGTTTACGCCGGAGACCCCCTCCGGCGCATTGCAGGTGACGAAGACCCCCGCACAGTGTTCCCGACAGCCCCGGATCAAGCCAATCCTGCTCTATACCCTCCAGACTCTTATCATAAGGCGTCATGTAGCATCACACTCCAATCTGCCTTTATAGACTTTATAAAGAGAACCTTCCTTTGTGTATTGGTGTTGTGCTTAAAAACAATACGCAATTGAGGTGTTTGTTAAATTGGTTAAGAGAAAAAATTGTTATTTTTGATATTGAATTATGTGGCACTTACTATTGCTTTTGAGGTATTTTTTTATCTGATTATAGGAATTATATTGGTTTTTGTTTTGTTTGATTATAGGAAGACCATGGCAAAGAATCAAGTACCTAGGATAATATTCCACCACAGTGGAAGGTTTACAAGCGGATCCAAAAGGTACGAGGGTGGGTGCACATTTTCTTGGGACGTAAATGATTTGGACGAATTATGTTATTTTGACATGTTAAGAGAGTGTCAATGCAAGGGTTTAGAAAACGTGGCCAATATGTACATTAAAATTCCTGAAAAGTCTAATAAATATAGAGTGCTATGGGATAATGATAGTCTTGTTGAACTACAAACTTATCTACACAAGTGTAATGTAGTACATATTTGCATTGAGCATAATGTTAATGTGCCTGATTTGTTAGTGTCATTGCCTTCTGCCTTGCAAGAAAATGTTGGTGTGTCTGTTAGTACCCGAGATACAACAATGGATGGTAATCAGTTGCATAGTCAACCTGAGATTAGTACACAACTTGGAAGTTGCAATATTAGTGATGCAGAATATGACTTTTTGTTTAATGGGTTAGAAGTTCTAGTTGATGAGGGGAATCTGGGAGGGAACTTTGAAGAAAATAATGGTGCTACTGAGTATGAATATATGGCTGACCAGAATAGAGGTGAGGTGCCAATAGGAAACTCTGAGAAAAATGGCAATGGCAATGATGTTCCAGTAGAGAGTTGTGCGGTAAATAAAATTGCTAGGAATAAGGAGTCATTTGAAGATGCATCTTGTGATTTTTTTGTAGTAGATGATGATGATGAAGAGATGTTTGAGGTTTATGTAGATGGTGAGATAGATGATGATGAACTGCATGAAGCTAAAACTAATGTTAGACGGTACTTGGCAAAAAAATTTGAAAAGACTAGAGACCTTGAGAAGGATGATCCTATCTCTTTATGTTCAGATTCAGAAGATTCAGAAGAAAATAAATATAGAACAAGTAATGAAGACAGTGATGATGATAGTGATGCTGAGAAACATGCTAAGATGCCTGGTTATGCAACTGAGTATGAAAACTCTAACGAGGATGGAGGTATGTATGCAGAAGAATGTGGTGACGGTGAGATTGTTTACAAGAAATCAGTAGGAGTGAAGTATGACCCAACACTAAATTTCCTATCTTTTTGGTTGGAATGACGTTCACTAACGCGAAAGAGTTCAAAGTAGCAGTTCAAAAATTAGCTGTGAAGAAGGGTCTCGGTTTGAAATTTCACAAGAATGAGCCAAGAAGAGTGATAGTAGTCTGCAAACCTAAGTGCCCTTTCAGGATATTTGCAAGCTGCAACCAAGATAACGCCTTTGAGATCAAGACAATTCGTCCTGTGCACAAGTGTTACACGTCCAACAAGAATAAGATCGCTACATGCGAGTTTGTGACAAACATATTCAAAACAAGAATTGCAGAGTAGCCAAACATCAAGTAACAAAAACTTCAAGATATAATTAGATCAAAACTGAAAGTAGAGGTTTCCTTGAGTATGTGCAAGAGAGTAAACAAAAGAGTTTTGAATGAATTGAATGGAGATTTCAGGGCTGAATATGGGATGGTGTGGAGATATGCTAAGGAATTAGAATTTACAAATACAGGAACAACTACTGATGTGAGGGTGAGGAGGGATCCTAAATTTCCAGATAAACGTTTTTTTAGCAAGTTTTATGTGTGTTTAGAAGGTTGTAAAAGAGGTTGGAAAGAGGGTTGTAGGCCTATCATAGGCCTAGATGGTTGTTTCCTGAAACATATATGTAGAGGTCAATTACTTGTGGCCGTAAGCAGGGATGGAAACAATCAGATGTTTCCACTAGCGTGGGCTGTGGTTTGTATAGAAGATGGTGAAAATTGGGAATGGTTCCTTAGGTTGTTAAAGAAAGATTTGGATATTTCAAATGGTGGAGAAAATTTGACCGTAACTTCTGACATGCAAAAGGTTATTGTTTATTTAAGTGTATGTTTGTTTTTTGTTACACATAAGTGCTAACTACTTTAGATACTAATCTTTTCTTTACATTTGGTAGGGACTCCTTAATGCAATTGATGTTGTATTTCCTGAATGTGAACATAGGAGGTGTGCAAGGCATGTTTGGGCAAACTGGCAGAAGAAATGGAAAGGGGATGAAAGGAAAATACAGTTCTGGAAATGTGCAAAAGCCACATGTATAGAGCAACTGAAGGAGGAATTTAAGATGTTGAAAACTATGGGAAAAGGTACAGTGGAGGACTTCCTAGAGTATCATGAGAAATCATTTTGCAAAGCTTACTTTAGGACAGAGCCTAAGTGTGACACGGTGGATAACAACATGCCAGAAACCTTCAATGGATGGATCCTACATGCAAGAGTGCTTCCAATAATTGCAATGTTAGAAGAAATCATGACAATGGTGATGACCAGAATTGGTGTGAAGAAGAATTATGCAGAAAAGTGGAAGACTGATATAGCTCCTAGAGTTGTAAAGAAACTAGAAGTAAACAAACAAGATTCGTTCAATTGGTGTGTCCTTTCTAATGGAGATGATGAGTTTCAAATTATTCAGGGTAAGAAGAAGCATGTTGTGAAACTAGGGACTCAAACTTGCACTTGCAGGTCATGGCAGCTAACAGGGATTCCATGCCCTCATGCTTGCTGTTCCATTTTCCATTTTGGATTAGACCCTGAATACTATGTATCATCTTGGTATAGTAAGGAGACATACTTAAAGTCATACAACTACTTCTTGCATCCTACAAGGGATGTGCTTTTTTGGCCTGAAACAACTAATATACCTCCTGAACCTCCACAGTACACGCCACAAACTGGTAGGCCGAAGAAAAACAGGAGGAAAGACAAAGAGGAACCCAAGAAAAAAGGTACGAAGTCAACTAAGGGGAGTTACAAGTCATGTAGCAATTGTGGACAATCAGGGCATAATGTTAAAGGTTGTAATGATCCAAGGAGAGAGGTAATTTCATATCACTATGTTTGTTTGGTTTATATTTGATTTCATTAGTTTAATTTATTAAGTTTATTTATCATCATAATTTGTATTGGTTGCAGGGCTTAGTGATTAGGAAAAACAAGCCTAAAAATTTAGACAGAGATAAAATGAATACAACACCTGTCACCAGAAAAAGAGTTGAGAATTCCCAAGATGCTAATCTTCAAAAAAGGCAAAAGCAAACACCTCCATTATCTGGACATACCTTTGGTACTAAGAGTGTACAAGCACCAGGAACTTTTGTTACAAGTTCCAGCAATGTAAGTACCGTGTTGGAGATCCTGCTTGTGCTAATTTATACACTTTAAGCACGTGTTTGAGTAATTTTTTTTTGTGTATGAAGGTTGCAACCTCAATTACTAATCATGGGTTTAAGCCATAGGGACTTAGATGGAATGGCATGAGAGCTTTGAGTCTCAACCAACTACAACGCCAACAGTTGGATAGACAAAATCAGTTGAGCAGTCAAGCTTCAAATGCAGGTTTTGGGCCATCCACTCAAGGAAGCCAAAATAAATGAACAACAAATTTATTTTGGGTGTCCAGACTGTTAATCTCTCAGGAAGAAATAGAAAGTTTCCAACATGAAATGGATTAATCTTATTGTCGAGATAAATCTACTTTGATTTTTTTTATGCTTGTATGAACATCTTTAGGTTGGCAATTGTTTTGGATAGCTACGAGGGTTCATGTTTACTTTAAAAACTTAGCATAGAAATTTGGTTTGTTTTTATTTTCAGAAATTGAGGAACCGGCATCTTTATGTTATGCTGCAATGGTATTTTTATTTTTATTTTTTATTGTTCCATTGGACAAGTAGCACTTGTGTTATGTGATTTATTGGCATGAATTTCATGTTATTGGGACTCCAGTAATTTGATTATTGACTGAAAAAAGACTTATAATATAGAATTAATCAATCTATTGTTAGAAGATAATTAATTATAGTATTATACTACAAGGTGGTGGATGATGCTAGGTAAGGGAGAGGAAAAGATGATAGGTGTGGTGGGGCTGATGTTGATTGTAATTTGGTGTGGTGGTGGTGGACGTAATTGGAGAGGGTGAGATGAGGGCGATGTAATTAGAGAGGGTAAATGACAAGTGAAATTAATTTTAGCCCAATAATCCATGTCATATTTTAAAAAAATTAATTTCCATGTCATATGTCCATGTCAGCGTAATTTTTTACCAACCAAACAGAGCTTAGGGTATTTTAGGTAATAATAATTAATTTTAACCGAGTAAACAAATGTAGTGGTTTATTTGGCCCACTTACAAATGTAGTGGTCTATCCTGACTTGAAGTACAAATGCAGGGGTGAATTCTACCCTTTTTCCTAGTATTTATTATCCCCCGTAAGAATTTTACATAAACTCTAGGAATTCTAATTGTAATTATCAGAACTTCAAGTGAAAGAAATAAAGATGAAAGTGATTGTTTCTAAAATTGATTTTCAGATTTATTTATAAGTCGTAAGTATTATATCAAGAAAAGCTACACCTGTTGAAAATAAATGTTGAACCAACCGTTGCCTTAAACAATTGTTATTTAAAAAACATGTTTGTTAATTATATTTCTTCACTAATAATTAAAATTAAATACGAAAATTAATTCTTCAAAATCCAAAATATCAAAAAAAAAATCATATGTATCACAATCTCCAACAAATCCCCCACCGGATTGTAATACTCAACTAAAGTTTATACATATAAAAAATGTCTTTCGATTTGAACTTTTCATTAGAGTAGTATTTTCAAAACTTAAACCAAATATGTGATCGCGAACACATTGAACCATGATTCAATTAATATGTTTGAACCATGATTCAATTAATATGTTTAAGTTGAAAATGACACTCGTATAAACCTATACATCTCTTGCAAAGGTTTTCCTACCTTTGTGAGAAGCGACACCACTCTTAATATTCATATATGTGAAGTTTTTATCCAGAATATTTTTTTATTAGTTCCAATTGCCTTGGTACAAAAGGCATTATGTTCTAAATACTGAATAGTACCAAAACCTAATCACTTATCAATAGTTTTTTTTACCCTTCCAACCTTTAAGTTAGTATTTAACTAAAGTCAAGCTTGAGTTCCCAATATTGGTGATTCTTTTAATTCAAAAATTGACTTTAAGCTCATACCCATGACAGTCCTTTTAACTATATCCCTCACGAGTCCTTTTTGTTAGTGGATCTGCCAAATTATTCATTGATTTCACATAAATGATTGTGATGATCCATTGTCTAATATACTCATGTCTCAGACTTATGTGTCTACATTTACCATTGTAAATTTTGTTAAAAGCTCTTGACATCGTTACTTCACTATCACAGTACAAAGAAATAACTAGCATCAGTTGTGGCCACAAATCAATATCTAACAAGAAATTTCTTAGCCATTCAGTCTCTTTGCCTACTGCAACCATTGCTACAAATGTTAGGCTTCGATCAAAATTGTAGCTGAGGTCAAAAAAATAGAAACCTAATCCAAGAACCATGAAAACAAATAAATCATATGATAAACATGGAATCGAACCATATACCTTGCATATGGAAACTGAAATCGGTTAAACAAATAAATCGAAACTGAAATCTTGAATCTTCGATTGAAATTCGGTGACTAGAGCTTGAATCGAATCAGCAGATGCTGCCAGGAGAAGACGAACACCCTCTATTGGAATCCACACCAATGAACAGAAATCTGACAGATTATAGTATGCTAGCACCAAGAGAAAAGAGAGTTTGTGTAACTCTTCCACTTTTCTCTATTGTGTTTTTGATGTCTCCTTTTTATGTGTTTTATGATGTATACATACTCTAGAGTTTCACTTGTAATTAGTTATTTAAATATATATCTTAACATATATTAAATAATCAAAATTCCCTAAATAATATACATCAGATATTATCAAATAATATCTCAATAAAACCGCACCTGATATTTATTTAACTTCTTAAATAATTACTACTTATTCTTTTGATCCAATTAGTCACTTGCCCTCAAACTTACACAAATATCACAAGAGTTAACGCATTTGTCTTCAACTCATTCTAATGTGCGACCTTGTAGGTTCATCTAACGTTGATAGTAGAACAACACACTTTGTCTCCAACTCATAAGCGCCTTCTAGCAAGACATTATGACTACCCAAGTTAAATGAAGGTCGATTGATTTGACTCAACTTCTCGTAACTCTACACTATAATCCTTCTGTCACACAATATCATGATTGAACATAAGGCATGATACTTGTCACCCTTAATCAGTTCAATCATTTACACTTTATCTCTAAGTAAACTGATAAAACATATGACATTGATCACTTTATCAATTCATTTGAGCACGACCATGCATTTCTTCAGTCTTACTAATTGAGGGGCCTAGATGATACGAGCTCGAGGGCTCTAACTCGTATCCGCGAAGGGACTTCACGGGTAGGCCGCGCCAACCATGAAGAAGTGCGCGCCAAACCCTTGCAAGCCATGAGGATCTCCGCACAAGGCCGAGCGTGCTAGGCGCACCAACCCTAGCGTCCTTGAAGGCCCATACGCCAGCCATCCGAGGCCTTGCTCGAGCCTTCCAAAGGCCAAGCCAAGCCCATCTCCAAGCCCACGACCAAGGCTTCAAGTTAGGGTTAATTTAGGGTTTTCTAATGTAATAATTCCCAAGCTAGGCTTTGCCTTTAGGATTCTTCAAACCGGTCTTCTTTCAATTAGCTAACCCCTTTGGGCTTGATCAACTCTCGATCAATTAAGGGAAGGTTTCGGCTAATGATCCTTGTAATCGTTTGAATATAAGTTTATGTTAAGTTTCCATCAATACACCTCTATCTTTCCTTCATATATTGTCGCTTCCTATTACTCCCTAAAACACCTAATTAATCCATCCATAATCCGCCAACAAGTGTTTATCAATCTCCCAAAGGAGACTAGATCTGATTACTCCAAGAACAACACGGCTTCACCTTCCAAGTGGATCCGAGAAGTTATCAAGTGGTAGCGGAGTTCCAAGCTGTCTTCTAGATTGGTAAACTTCATTTCTACGGTTAGAATCATCTCCTCTACCGTAGATCTCTAACTTTTGCAAGATTTTTTTTTCCTTTTTATCACTGTTCCACTAAATTGCTAAAACTCATTTTCATTGAGTTTCCACGGTTCAAACACCTTCAAAATTCATTTCCACAGATTAAACATTGTCTCCTACCATAGGATTAAATTAATCTTCATTTGAAACTTTTGTGTTTTTGACAAATTTTTGTCTTCTAGTGTGATGATTTTGAAGAAAACACAATTGCTGTAATTTTGTGTGTTTATTTGCATCTAAGTGGACGAAATTTCATCTTCTTTAAGTATGAATGCTTGCTGATTTAGAGCTTCCTATGATGAGCCATGTGAGCCATTTGGACTTGCTTGTTTACTAGCTAGTTATCTCATTTTTGTGCTTACCTCCTAGGCTGCCACATCTCACATTGTGAGCCTAGTATTTTTAAACTCATTGTGAGCCAAGCATTTTAGCTTGCTCACCACACTTCTTGGCCTCACATAGCCGGCCCTAGGGTAGCATACTTGCTTGCACATTTGCTTGTCATATACCTTGGCACTCCTTGTCATACACCTTGCAAAAACCTCTTGTCATACACACTTGCACTACGTGTCATTCATTCACACTTTTTGGCGTTTAGTGATAATTTTTCACCTGCAAAACTACTTGTCTTTCACTTCTATTTTAAAAATACATATCATACAAGTGAGTTCTCTTGCACTCAATTCAAAAGAAACAAAAACAGAAAAGAAAAGAGAAAGGAACTAAAACAAGGATCAATAAAAAAGAGAGAGAAAGAGATCAAGTTCCTAAAATAAAATAAAAATAATACAATTGAGTCACAAGCAAGAGACTACATGTGTTTGTGCATTTAAGGTGAAGGTTTTTATGAAGAACACAAGTTCGGCAATATTTTTCATATTGTGTAATTTCTAGTTTCGTTCTTTTCTCTTCTTCTTGAGTTGTCCATTTGAGCTCGCCTTTCTTTTAGTGTCTTGAGTTTTCGTGCCTTGTTTCCTACATTTATCTACTCTAGGTCATTGGTGTTCAAAGCAATCAATCCTTGAACATCAATTCGGCCTTCTCTACCTTTCTTTCGAAGCTTGTTTTCTTTGCATTCCATGTGTTGTTTTGAGTCTTAGAGTCTTGTGCTAAGCTTAATTACTTGGTTTGCGTTAGAGATAAGAGTGGGTGAGTTAGTGAGTGTATTAGAGTGATGGTGTGAAACACGAGAGCCCAAACACGTGAGGGAGTGACTAACTTTTCTATATAAATTGCGTTTGTTCTTTTTGTAGGTATATTTCATTATATTGTTTAAAAATACCTCTCGGGTTGGGAATGTCGTGGGATCAGCCACCTCCACTTCGGCTGTCGCCAATCTCACAACTCACATGGATGCTTTAATCCATCAAGGAGCACACCTAGAGCAATCCAACTTGGACATTTTAGATGTCATTGCCGCTTTGAAACGAAGGGCTGCCAAACAGCCGCCTCCGCACCCATCCAACCAATACCTAGATACCGATTACTACCCAAGACCACACCAAAATGACCCTACTGATATAGCGTATTTTGGCGATATTTTCCTCTATATTGTTGGGCTTATCTTGGGCATGATTCTGCTAATTTTCCTTTGAAATCGTACTTTTTGCAGATCTTAGCACAAAGACGAAAAGATGCCAAAACGTTCCCCTGATAACAATACTCCTAACGACAAGGGCATTTTCGCCTTATACTCCTACCGCTCCGACAGCATCGAGGCTATCGCCTCTCTCTATGCGGCTGACATTGGGATGGTCGACATCAGCGAGGGGGTCCCACACGTCACTTTATCATGACACAAGGCGTTATCCCATCCCAGGCCAAACCAGGCATCTCGTGAGAAGCGTAGGCGTTGCCTTACCTAGGTAACGCATACCCCCATACTTATATCTAACGCAGCAATAACACATTCCATCAATGAGGAACTCTAACCCCCCCTGACGGGCGCGTTAACACCTTGTGACCAAGATCACCCAGAAATGCTCCACTTTGCCTATAAATACCTCCGCCACAAAGGAGGAAGGTAAGCCTAAGATTGCTGGCAAAAGCTCTGCTACTTCCATAGCTCTTACTGACTTAAGCATCGGAGTGTTTACGCCGGAGACCCCTTCTGGCGCTTTGCAGGTACATCGGGCGCCAAGGACGGCCGACCCCAAGAACCATATTCCTCTACTATCCTTCAGCAAATAGTCTGAATCTTATCAGCCCTTTTTTGTGGAATTCTGCTGAGGATCTAAAAGCGTAGAGGCCTTACTGTTCTTACTCTCGTTGAGCCCCTGATGTCAGTCGCGCTATCTTGCCCTATACGTCACTTTTGTCATTCAGAGTGGTATTTTGGCCCTAGCTCGCTGCCGCACGTGCAAACTTCTCCTCAAGGACGCGCGCAGCGAGATTCTAATGGGATTCCTCTCTAGATTCCTTTTGGCTACCCTAGGAATATTCCTTTAGGGCACCCTCCCTCTTTTGTCCCTTTCTCCTAGCTGTCCCTTGTCTTCTAGTGAGCTGTGAGGGTATTTAAACAGTAGTTGTAGGGTTTTTAGGGCATTACTTATTATTATTACATCATAGGATCTTTTTAGGAGCAACCGCCCACATTCTCCTTGGGATTTTTCACTCCCATCTTCTTGTAGTCGTCGTCGACATTACTCTCTAAACCTGAGTTTTAGCTCCGGCCGGTATTTAATACTATCGCATTTTCCTTTCATTTCTCATCTCTTATATGTTCCCCTCTACTCCTGTTTTGTTATTGATTAATATGTGTGGCTAAGTTCTTAAGCTTAGCAAGGGTGTTTTGAGGGTTGCATGAGGTAGTCTCGAGACCAAACTATTCTTATTATACTCTCTTCGCTATATTTATTTTCTTGCCGTTTTAATGCTAGATCTAGATGGTTTTGTTAGGAGCTTGATCACCTTTTAATTTACTATCCTAGATCTTTGTCATTTCTTTGGTTATAACTAACGCGAAGCCTTAGAATAGAGTAGACACTAGATGAATTGTCATTAGCTTGGTATGTTCTGTCTAGGGCAAACGAGTAATTAGGGCAGTGTCGCGAGCCTGAAAAACTGAGAGGCATCGTGCCCTAGACGTGTCTTTCCTTTTCTTAAGGGCGTTGTGAGTATTGCCTCCCTGCCCCTAGCCTGGGAGGACGACGCAACGTCACGACTACCTTATTAACAGTGAAAACGGGGGGTAGTTTCTCTTAAGAGGAAAGCAGGAGGCCTAAACGTACCTGGCCTCTATAGCATGTCTGTAGCATGAGAGTGAACTATCTTTGCGTCGATGACTGACGAGACCTCGACGCAACCCGAGAAAATACCTTTGCTAAGATTTCCTTTTATCTGATTTTTTTTAATCCATTTCCCTTTGTCTGCTTTGCTTTTGATTGTTAATTCCTTTGTTTTATTATTTACGACTTTGTTAGCTATCGTGCCCTTGACATCTCTAGTCGACTTGTTCGATCATCAACCCCCCCTATGTTATTTTTTTATGCATTTATCTCCATCAGACATCTAAGGTAATATTTCGTACTTCACTATCTCTCTGTGGATCGACCCTGTTACCACTGTATGCAAATTAATTTGTGTATCTAGGCCTCAGATTTTAATATTATTTTTGACCCGTTTCGGTGGCGAGTTAAATTTTGGAGCCGTTGCCGTGGAGATTTTTGATTTGTACTAATTTTTGTTTTGCTCTAGACCTCATACCACTTGATCTCTAGCTTACCAGAACAGAGAGAGGACTTCTAAGGCAAGCTAGGGGACCAACTATCCCTCATCCTGCCCTCGATAAGAACCTAGTCGATCTGGATAATCTCGAGGGTTTCTTTCTTGAAGAGTTTCCTTTCTTTCATCAAGACCTCGTCAACGCTGAGTTTGTCCACCCCCATATTCCAAACATGGAAGATGAATGACCACCACCTCTGATACGAGCTCAGGGACCATAGCTCGTATTCGCGCCAAGGCTTCACGGGATGGCCGAGCAACCTGTGAAGACGCTCGCACATAGGCCGCCCCAAACCCTAGCATCCCATGAGTCTCTTCGCGCAAGCCCGTGCGTCCGCCTAGGCCCAAGCACCAAGCCGCTCGGCCAAGCCAAGCTCACCATCACAAGCCCGCGGTCTCCTAACTTAAGTGAAGGGTAGAGTAGGGTTTTCCCTTGTAATAATGCCCAAGCTATAAATAGAAGGAGTTAGCCTCTTTTATAGCTTGTCTTTGATTTTGTGAGTTATCTCATTTCAAGACCAATTAGTTGGCTTTACCTTAGGGTTCTTAAAACCGATTTTGTTCATCTTGTTTAATCTCATCGGGTTGATCATTACATGATCAAGTAAGGGTGAGCACGAGTAAGAGATCCTTGTAATCATTTGAATACAAGTTTAATATATTGTTTGTTCATCAAAACACTCTCCTTTTCATCCATTAATCCGCTGCACAATCCGCTATCTTCTAGCGATTAAACACCATCTAAACACCATACATCCTTGTGTTTACCACCTCCCAAAGGAGACTAGATCCATTCAAGCTCAAGAACATGGTTTGATCCTTCAAGAGAAGCCGAGATGTTATCATATGGTAGCGGAGCTCCAATCGTCTTCTAGGTTGGTAAACCTCATTTAAACTCCTTTTCTACAGTTAGAATCATCTCCTCTACCGTAGAACATATATCTTTTGTGCTGAATTTTTTTTCTGTTTTTCTTCTTTTTCACACCCGTTCCACTAAATTGCTAAAACTTCATTTCCTTGAGTTTCTTCGGTTCAAACACCTTGATTCTTGTTTTCTATGGTTTAAACATTTTTTTCTACCATAGAAATCATTGACACTTCATTTAAAAAAAATTGGTGTTCTTGAGAAATTCTTGTCTTTTAGTGTGCTGAATTTTGGAAGAACACAATTGCTGAATTTTTGTGTGTTTGTGTACATCTAAATGGACGAATTTTTATCTTCTTAAGTGTAATTGCTGCTGTGTTTATTGGAGCTTCCTATGGTGGCCATGAGATCCATGTGGACTTGCTTGTTTTCTTGCTAAGTGCCGAAATTTTTGCTCCAACCATAGCCGACCACATCTCCTCATTTGTGAGCCTAGTATTTGCCTTCATTGTGAGCCAAGCATTTCAGCTTGCTCACCACACTTCCCCCTCACAAAGCTTGTCATACACAGCCACATCACTTGCCTTGTCATCCACACACATTTGGACACATCACTTTCACTTGCCACCTCACTTTTGGCTTTTAGTGAAAATATTTTCAAGACCAAAACTAATTGTCTTTCACTTCTTCTTCTTTCAAGGATACATGTCATACAAGTGACCTCTCTTCACTCATTGCAAAAATAGAAAAGAAAAGAGAAAGGAACTAAAAGAAAGATCAAAAAAAAAAAAAAAAAGTGATCAAGTTCCTAGCACTAAAAAAAAAGAGGAAGAAAATAGTGAAATAATTGAGTCATAAGCAAGAGACTACTTGTGTCTGTCCATTTGAAGTGAATCACGTTGTTTTCAAAGTGTCTTTGTGGAAGAATACAAGTTTCGGCTTTCATTTAGAGCATTCATTTTTGAATTTGGATTTTTCCCTCCAAATTTCGTTATTTTTTCTATATTCGGCAGTGTTTTCTTTTTCATTTTGTATGAGTTTTCTCACTCAGAAAAATCTGAAATTTTACGTGCTTCAACTTCTTTCTGTGTGGAACAAAACTTGTTTCTGAGTCAACTTTTAGTTCGGTGCGATTTCCATACTCTTTTGCTTTCCAAGAAAAGTGTGCAGATTGCGCTCGAAATTTCAATTCTTGTGTAGCTTGTGTTTTTCAGTTTTGTTTCTCTTTTGATTTTAGTTTCTCCTTGAGTAGCTTGTGTATTGGTGTTTTTCTTTCTTGTTTCTATCATCATCTATCAACTCTAAACCATATTGGTGTGCATTTCCATCACATTCTTGTGCATCAATTCGGTTTTCCTTACCTTTCTTTCTTACCTTGGTTTTCCTTGCATTCCATGAGCCTTCTTAGGAGGAGGAATCTTGTTGTTCTAGCACCGAAGGCACCACGGTGGCTAGTGACCATTTCTCCTCTTATTATGACGTGAGCTACTGGGGTGAGCTAGAGACGTCGTATGGGGTTGGTTCTTATTGTGAGGGTGTCACCTACCCCTCGGTTGCTAGTGATGGTCACGGACCTTGCTACGAGGAGAGTTACTTAGTAGAGAATGAGACACAGTATGGTTCTTATCCTTATGAGGTGGACACCCAAGATCACCATTCTAGTGCAGCGCATTCCCCTCGGTTGGAGTGTTATCATCTTGAGCCCTCTCGGCAATCCTATGGGTATGAGTCTTATGCGGATAATAGAGAGGTTTCTTATGGGCAAGAGGACTACCAAGATGGGTCATCATGGCATGATAACCATAGCCATGACTACTTCCTCGAGGTTGCCCCTTCCCCACACCGTGGCACCTCTATCTATGTCTCGGACCATGGCAACCAGTATCGTCCCTTTGTGCCATCGATTTCTAGTGCACCTCCTCGCCACACCACACTTTATCATGATGGGCAACCTTCACACCATGTCCGTCGGCCCCCTCCGGGCTCATATAGCCGTGTCACTTCCCTTGTGAGCGAGTCTCACTACGCTCCTAGCCCTTCCCCCTTGGACTTGGCCGAGGCGTTACTTAAGACCCGCATAGAAGAGCACGCGAAGACACGAGAGATATTTTGCCGCATAGAGCGAGAGCTCAAGCTACTTAGTAGAGGGGCATTATTTGACACGGAGCGTGAGGAGCTTGGAATGCCTTCTATTGCTGATTCGGCCGACTCACCACCACTTCGAGAGGATGAGGTGTTTTCATCCGGGTTGCATGATAGTGAGGAGCACTTGGCCTCAATTGCGGAGGACTTACTTGAGGACCCCTCGGATGATGTTGAGGTGGAGTTTGGGAGCGATAGGAATATAGAGTCGGCTTGTGAATTCTCTTCGGGCAGCCAACAGAAGGCCATACTTGGCCTAGCATGGCAGCGTACCTTGCGGTTTTCATCATACCGAAGGTGCCTACACATGACTTGGTGGATCCTTTCCTCCGTGGTTTTCAATATGTTAACCGCGCGCCCTTCATTCCGATCTTGGCGCCTTCACTTGGTCTCTCGGTCTTGCATGGATCCCGTGTCCCTTCCACCGCTCCTTTGGCCATCCGTAGTGCCCACGCCTACTCGTCTACTACTTTGGCCCCGCACCTAGACCGCGTCATTCCCATTCCCCGCCTTAGACGAGTCTTAGGTATGTTGCGGGTTGAGTTACCATCGACTTTCACTAGCACGACCTTACACCTTTTCTCTTCGGGCAGCCACGAGAAGGCCTTCCAATGCCTTGCGTTGCAACGCAATTTTTAGTCCATGGGAAGTGCTTTCTCCATCATGCCGAGTGTGCCTTTACATAGCTATTCAGATCCTTTTCTCCTTGGGTTTGATCTTTTTGGCCGAGTTCCCTCCATCACCCGTTTGGCTCCCCCTCTTCACCGAGTCTTATCCATCACTCCATAGATTTCTCATAGTGGCCGCGCCTCCCCTATCACTATTGTGATCCCTCACTTGGGCCGAATCGCCTCCATTCCCCATCTTGGCAGTATGGCTAGTGAGTTCACTTTGGATTGCCATGAGATAGCCGCTCATTGCCTCGCATTGCAGCGCAAGTTTCAGTCCTTGGGTAGTTCTTTCTCCATCATTCCGAGGGTGCCTACGCATCGCTTTGAGGATCCGTTTCTACTTGAATTTGAGCCTATTGGCCGCACCCCCTCCTTTCCGTTGGTTTCATGGTCCCGTACTTCACCTGGAATTCTCCCTTTACTCCTTTGGTGACTCGTAGTGCCCACGCATCCGCGCTCATTTCTAGGGGTCCTCACTTGACCTTCATCACCACCATTCCCCATCTCGGCCGATCCTTAGTGGTTCTTGGGTTTTTCCCATCCGTGCCTACGTGCCTGGCCCAAGGAAGGCCTCCACCTTGGCCTATATTCTCCGAGAGTTATATTTTGAGGATTCCGTGTGTGGCCACTAACCGAGAGCATGCTTTGACCCGTTTGGCCGAGCAATGAATTGAGTCTACCGATTCGAGGACGAATCGCCTTGAAGAGGGAGGGGATGATACGAGCTCAGGGACCATAGCTCGTATTCACGCCAAGCTTTCACGGGATAGCCGAGCAACCCGTGAAGATGCTCGCACATAGGCCGCACCAAACCCTAGCATCTCATGAGCCTCTCCGCTCAAGCCCGTGCGTCCGCCTAGGCCCAAGCACCAAGCCGCTCGGCCAAGCCAAGCTCACCATCACAAGCTCGCGGTCTCCTAACTTAAGTGAAGGGTAGAGTAGGGTTTTCCCTTGTAATAATGCCCAAGCTATAAATAGAAGGAGTTAGCCTCTTTTATAGCTTGTCTTTGATTTTGTGAGTTATCTCCTTTCAAGACCAATTAGTTGGCTTTGCCTTAAGGTTCTTAAAACCGGGTTTGTTCATCTTGTTTAGTCTCATCGGGTTGATCATTACATGATCAAGTAAGGGTGAGCACGAGTAAGAGATCCTTGTAATCATTTGAATACAAGTTTAATATATTGTTTGTTCATCAAAACACTCTCCTTTTCATCCATTAATCCGCTGCATAATCTGCTATCTTCTAGCGACGTTATCTTCTCCATTAAACACCATCTAAACACTATACATCCTTGTGTTTACCACCTCCCAAAGGAGACTAGATCCATTCAAGCTCAAGAATACGGTTTCATCCTTCAAGAGAAGCCGAGATGTTATCAACCTCTGCCACCTATTGATCAAACAATAGATGATCTCAATGCTGCCCCCGAAGCTCCTAGTAGTTGTATCGTCTGACCCGTTGTTCAATATGAGTGGATACTCAAATCCGCTGTCATGCATCATCTGCCATCTTTCCATAGATTGCCCAAGGAGAATCCACGTCGTCACCTACAACATCTTCATTCGGTCTGTGAGGCCATGAAACCAACTAATGTCGATATCGACCAGGCCAAGCTTAGAGCTTTCATGTGGTCCCTCAAGGACACTGCCAAGGATTGGTTCTATGACCTTCCTTCCAGATCTATTACATCGTGGTCTGAGATGTCTAAAGCCTTCACGGATAAGTATTATCCAGCAGCCACAGCAAGCGTGACTCGCAAGCAATTAGTCTCGATTGTGCAAAAGGACAACGAAAGTCTAGGGCAATACCATGAACGTTACAAGAAGATGCAAACCTTGTGTCCTTCGCACAATCTGACCGGTCATGCCCTCATCCAGTACTTCTACGAAGGGTTGCAATGAAATGATAAAGGTTTGTTGGACGCCACAACTGGTGGTTCCCTTTGTGCCCGCACCCCAACTGCAACCAAAGCCATAATTGAGCTCATGGCCAAGACTATTGTTGCATCTGAAACAGTAGCAGGTAACAACCAAAATGCCCATGTTGCTGCCATGCAAGGTCAGTTAGATAACATCACGGGTATGCTGCAGAATATGGCTTTAGGACAACCTGTCCAGATTAAGGCTTGTCATATTTGCAATTTTGTGGATCATGCCACAGACGTCTGTCCTTACATTCCCAAGGAAATTTCAGTTAATGCAGTTGGAGGGTACAATATCCCCTATGGACAGAATTACAACCAAGGCTAGAAACATCCTAACTTCAGCTGGTCTCATAATCCACAGTCATCAAGCCCTAGTCAACCTCCACAGCAGTAGTACCAGCAGGGTAACCCATCCCAGCCTCCTTTCAACATGAAGAATTTTAGGCCTCAACCTCCATATCAGCACAACCAGCAGTACCCATACACCATTCAAGGATCCAACCCCTGCTCCTCCGTCAGCTGATGAGAGCATTCACTACAAGAGTGTTATTTCCGAACTCCAAAAGCAAATGAGTATGATGACCGCAAAAATGAAGGGGTTGAAAAACAAAGGTCGACTCCCTGGGCAGACTGAACCCAATCCGAAGCACGAGGCGTGCGCCATGACTCTCCGAAGTGGTACTGAAATGCCGCCTCCAGTGCATCCTACCCTCGACAAAGCACAGCATCTCGAGCCCGAGCTTAAGGTTAAAAAGAAGAAGGAGCCCAAAATTCTAGATTTGATAGTAGATCCTATTCGTTCCCAAGAGGATCTCCACGGAATGATCCGAACCCACCTGAATTCACACAAGAGTACATTCACCAAATCCTTGAACCTCCTTTTCCCGAACGCCTTGTCAAATCCAAGAAGGGCAAAGAAGAGCGTGAAATCTTTGATATATTCAGCAAAGTTGTCATCAATATTCCTCTGCTTCAAGCAATCAAGAGTGTTCCTCGCTATTCCAAGTTTCTGAGGACCCTATGCATCAACAAACGAAATATGGCCGGAGTCAACAAAATCAGCGTGCACGCCAATGTTTCAGTCCACATTCAATGAAAAATTCCTCCCAAGTGTCACGACCAGGGAATGTTTATTATCCCCTGCAAGATTGGGATAGTTGATGTTGGGAAGGCCATGTATGATTTAGGTGTTGGAATTAATGTCATACCCTTGACGATTTATAACCGTCTAGGCCTCGGTCCCTTGAAAAGCACAAGACTTGCAATCCAGTTAGCTTACCGTTCCGTGATATTTACCGAGGGCGTTATTATAGATGTCTTTGTCCAAGTTGGCAAATTTATTTTTCTAGCGGACTTCTACGTTATTTCCATGGAAGGAGATGGTTTCGCTAACGCCACAGATGTATTTCTGGGCAGGCCATTCCTCGCCACCGCAAGGGCCAAGATAGATGACTACGACGCTACCATTTCACTTGAGTTTGATGGGAAAATCATTAAATTCAATATGCTTGAGTCCATGCGATATCCTTCTGAGTCTTCTAGCCTCAATTATGTTGATGTGATTGATCCATTTGTTGATTAATTATCTGAATTAAATTCTATTGATCCATTGCAGCTTGCCCTCGGCAGGAGTCTTAGACCAGCAACTTTAGAGGACTTGGCCTCGACAGTTGCTACGCCCCCTGAGTTGCATTCAGCTGTTTCAGATCTTGAAGAGCTACCCATTCTCTCTCCAAAACCACCTATTGTCTCACCTCATCAAAATAACCAAGTCAAACTCCCTTCTTCTCTAGAGCGAGCCCCTACGCTTGAATTGAAGGTCTTGCCCTCGCACCTTAAGTATGCTTATCTTGGCACAGAAAAATCTCATCCAGTGATTATTTCCAGTAAGCTGACCGAATCAGAAGAAACGGAATTGATTTCCTTGTTGAAGGAATTCAAAAGAGCCATCGGGTGGACAATAGCCGACATCAAGGGCTTGTCACTAGCCTTACGTACCTACCGAATTTATCTTGAGGATGCTAGCATGACAGTCCGTCAACCTCAACGAAGATTGAATCCTCCCATGATGGAGGTGGTCAAGAAGGAGGTGTTGAAGTTATTAGATGCGAGAGTTATCTACCTCATTTCTGATAGCCTATGGGTGAGCCACGTCTAAGTCGTGCCAAAAAAGACCGGCATCACGATCACTACAAGGTAAGATGGTGCTTTGATTCCAACCAGAATTTAGAATGGCTGGAGAGTATGTATTGATTATCGCCGCTTGAATGTGGCCACGAGGAAAGATCATTATCCGCTTCCTTTCATTGATCAAATGTTAGAGCGCCTCGCGGGCAAGACGCATTATTGTTGTTTAGATGGGTATTCCGGCTTCCATCAAATTCCAGTCGCTCTTGAGGACAAGGAAAAGACTACCTTCACCTGTCTGTTTGGTACATTTGCTTATAGGAGGATGCCTTTTGGTTTGTGTAATGCCCCTGCTACCTTCCAGCGATGCATGATGAGCATCTTTTTAGAATTTGTCGAGAAGGGCATCGAGGTCTTTATGGATGATTTTACTGTCTATGGTAACTCTTTTGCCGAATGTCTTGCCAATTTGAAGAAAATCCTACAACGCTGCATTGAGACCAACCAGGTCCTGAACTTCAAAAAATGTCATTTTATGGTTGATTAAGGCCTGGGCCATATTGTTTCCAGCAGAGGCATTGAAGTAGATAAGGCGAAGATTAAAGTCATCGTGTCTTTGCCCTATCCTTCTTGTGTCAAAGATGTTCGTTCCTTTCTAGGGCATGCTGGTTTCTACAGACGCTTCATTAAGGATTTTTTGAAAATCACTCAACCCATGTGTCGTCTACTTCAGAAGGAGGTGGAATTTAATTTTGATGACGATTGCAAAAATTCATTTGATCTGCTCAATACTAAACTTATTTCTACTCCCATTATTCGAGCCCCCGATTGGTCCATCCCTTTCGAGATCATGTGCGATGCTAGCAATCATGCCCTCGGCGCCGTTTTGGGTCAAAAGAAGGACAAGGAAATGTACGTCATTTATTATGCTTCCAAGTTATTAGATCCAGCCTAACAAAACTACACGACCACAAAAAAAGAACTCTTGGCGATTGTCTATTCCCTCGACAAGTTCAGGCAGTACCTCTTGGGCACGCACGTTATTGTGTACTCAGACCATTCAGCCCTTAGGTGCCTCTTGACGAAGGTTGACGATAAGCCTCGACTCATTCGGTGGATCTTATTGCTACAAGAATTTGACATCTTGATCAAAGATAAGTGTCGCGCCCCACGAAAATTACGGAAAAGAAGGTAATTCACGAGTGTGCAATGAAATTTGAGACCTTCAGATGCTCGGCGTAAAGGGACGCCTAGCAGCATGCAATGAAGTCGCCACCCTAATTTGGTTGCTAGGCTTAGGGAACCCTGATCGTCATGGCATAGGAAATATAATAAGTAAAAAACTAAAGGCACAAAAAAGGGGTCTAGACCCCAGACAAAGGTTCGGGGTCGTATTATGGTCTCGGGAAGGTGTTAGGCACCCGAGTCACATCCGAAAACGGTTACCGGTTGATGAGAGAGGTGTTTAAAAAGGTGTTTGAAAAATGCGTTTTGAAAAAGGGGGCCCTCAGAGGAATCGTCACTTTAGTCTTTTCTATGATCGTGACCGTTCAGGAATAATAAAAAAATCTTTCTGACGGGGTTACCGTTTATCAAGATTGATTGATTATTCCTGACCGCGACGTGATGGGACTGAATTTTCCGTAAGACTGAATGAGCGCCCTCTTATTTCATCATCGGGCCATGCATGATTAAATTAATTACTACGTGATCCTAACATGGATTGCTAACAGAGTACAAATTTAAATGAATGATTTTAAAGTGGAAAACTGATGTGGGATCGAAAGTCCCCATGTACATGTAGTCACTATAAGCGAGAATTTAAAATCATATGAACATGGCCTTTTAAGCAACTCTTTAAACACGTTGTTCATGTGGGTTGATTTTAATTCTAGCAGTACTATATATCATGCGTACGATTGATATTTGCGAAAAGCGTTCAATAAATAAAAAGGAACGAAAGGCGTACTTTCGAGCGAAGCTTGAAATTAAAACCTACAAAATGAGAGTGTTAGCGATAGCTCGAGAAATAAATAAACAATTTTATGAGCGCGAAAATTTAAATGACAGTTGATTGCATGCGAGAAATGATGGATTTAACGCATACGAGAATTAAATGTTGAGTTGATTGCACGCGAAAAATGATGGATTTAACGCGTACGAAAATTAAATGCTGAGTTGATTGTATGCGAAAAATGATGGATTTAACGCACACGAAAATTTAATGCTAGGTTGATTGTATGCGAAAAATGATTGATTTTAAGCATACGAGAATTTAAATGCTACGTGGATTGCATGCGAAAAATGATTGATTTTAAGCATGCGAGAATTTAAATGTTACGTTGATTGCATGCGAAAAATGATTGATTTTAAGCATGCGAGAATTTAAATGCTAATGTGATTGCATGCGAAAAATGATTGATTTTAAGCGTGCGAGAATTTAAATGCTGTGTGATTGCATGCGAAAAATGATTGATTTTAAGCATGCGAGAATTTAAATGTTGTTTTGATAAGTGCGAAAAGAATTAAATGTGGTTGACGATTTATAGGGAATTAAAGCAGTTGATGATTGGCAGAAAATAAAACAAGTTGATAATGCAGAAATGAGCAGTTGGATATTTGCAGAAAATAAACAGTTGATATTTGCGGAAAATAAACAGTGGATATTTGCGGAAGAATTTCCAGCAGTTTGCGAGAAATTAAAGCAGTTGATATTTACGAGAATTAAAATGCGACCGACCATATAGGCGGTATTGAATTTAAATTGCCGAAAGTAAATTGCGAAAAATTAAAGTGCAGAAGAGTAAAGTGCGTAAAAGTAAAGTGTGGAAAATTGAAGTGCGGAAAATTAAAGTGCGGAAAATTAAACAGTTGATAATTTGCGGAAGGATTTCCAGCAGTTTGGCGAAAAATTAAAGTAGTTAAGTATTTACGAGAATTAAAATGCGACCGACCATGTAGGCGGTAAAATAAATAACTGAATTTAACTTGCCGAAAGTAAATTGCTGAAATTTAAAGTGCGGAAAAGTAAAGTGCGGAAAATTAAACAGTTGATAATTTGCGGAAGGATTTCCAGCAGTTTTGCGAAAAATTAAAGCAGTTGAATATTTACGAGAATTAAAATACGACCGACCATGTTGGCGGTAAAATAAATAACTGAATTTAAATTGCCAAATATAAATGACTGAAGTTAGATAACATCAAAATAAATATCACGATAAGAAATGAGCAATTCACGTATAAAAACAATTCAATAAACAACTTGATGCAAGAATAAGCATACGAAATATTTTACAAAAAAGTGAACTAAAACAAATCGTGTATAACATATAGGAAAAATAGCACATATCGTGAATAATAATTATACGAAGCATGTGAGCATTTTACGTAAAAAAAATAACGAATCGAAGACTCGGAAAAATATAAATGGGCTGGGCCCAGCTTGAAATTTGGAGAAATGGGCCAAGAACAATTCCTGGCCCATCACCTTTCTTTCATTTCGCACGAAGGCCATTTGGCCCAAAATCACTCATCTTCAACCTCTAGTCACCGTCGCCACTGCCGGCGACGGAGGTGATGAACCAGGCGCCCGACTCACCTGGTTCTTGGCCCTCCCAGCATTGCAAACAAACAATCACAGCAGGAAAATGGCAACAAAAACAGTGACGATTGCAACAAGAACAATAATGCGTATTAATCCGTTTAATTAGCAAATAAATACCTCACGCGTTTAAACAATTCAATCAATGCTAGTGTGATGTAACTAACTTAAAACTCAAGCAATTAAACATATTTGAGCAACCAAATGATCGTCTAAGGCATGAACAAAAATCAAAGAAAGAAACAGTGAGTGAGAGAGAAAGAATGGCTTATAGTGTTCCCCGAGAGAGGAAAGGATTGAGCTCAAGGAATATGGTTCAAGTATGCGTGAATTGGACAGGAAAATGGGGAGGGAACGGGGTTGTTTTTCTTGCAAAATTTGGACCCCTTTTTCGTTGAGAAATGGTGGCTATTTATAGCCAAAGATGCGTGGGGAGGGAGACGACGGGGCTGCGCATGGTGGCCAGCTCATCGTGCTGGCGGAGCTAGGGGGAGGCATGATGATGGCGGAGGGCTAGGGGGCTAGGAAGCGATGGGAGCAGGTGGCTCGGGCGAGGACTTTCGTTGCCCCGCTCGTGCGTGCACTGTGCATGTGCATTATGCACATTAATTCAAGGGCCATTGATCTGGTTGACTTTCCTTGGTTGACCAGATCAATGGGCATGATCAAATGGCATTTTATCTGATTTAAATGGCCTTGAGCTGGTTCCCGCGTGCAAACGTTCCGACTTTTCGAGCCGAAGGTACCAGCGCGTAGAGAAAAATATGACAGGTTTAACCGTCTACAGCGAATGACGAGAATTTCTCGTTTAACGTGTTTATTTTTGCGTTCAAAAACGTGAAACGTTTGAACGGAAAAATAATAACGTTACGCCGAAAATTACACGAATCGCTGTAGACCGTTGCGACCAGAAAAAAATCTAGCAACTAATTGATGGAAAACATTTTAAAGTCAAGCTATTGTCCGAGCGGACTTACTCGGGTCCAATAAAAGCTCGAATAAAAATAATAAAAAAATAATAAAAATACTAAAAAAATGTGCTAAAATATTAAAAATCCTAAAATTCATGTGATGACCTAAAACGAAGAAAAAACTAGCAAAAGACTGCCGGATAATAAAAAATGTGACTTTTAAGGCTAAAAATAATAATGAAAATATGTGCCGAAAAATTAAAAATGTGATTTCGAAAGCTGACGATGCTAGCGATGATGCTAAAATGCAACGAAACACTTAAAAATGCTAGCGACAGTAAATCAACTGAAAATGCCAGTAAATTAACTAAATAACAAAAATGCTAAAATTAATTAAAAATGGCGTCAAAATTCGGGTATCAACAATAAGAAAGGAAGAGAAAATCTAGTGGCGGATCATTTAAGCAGACTGCCAGCCCAAGAGGATGATTCGCACATTCCTAGCTGTTATACTTTTCCTGATGAACGCTTGTATCTTGCCCATACTGTTCATTTTCCGTGGTTCTCTGATATAGCCAATTTCCTTGCCACTGGATCCTTCCCTGCCGATTCCTTACCATCCGAAAGACAGTGCATCCAAAGGAAATCAAAGTATTATGTCTAGGACAACCCCTATCTTTGGAAGCATTCTTCCGATCAACTCATCAGGAAGTGCGTCACAATGGATGAAGTGCCCTCGAGCTTACGATTTTGCCACTCCTCGATAGAAGGTGGTCATTTTGCATCAAAGAAAACAGTAATGAAAGTCCTTGAGGCTAGTCTTTACTGGTCAACCATTTTCAAGGACAGCTACATGTATTGCGCATCATGCCCTCGATGTCAGGCCATAGGAAATATAGGCGCTCGGAACTATATGCCACTGACCAACATTATCTCTTGTGAAATTTTCGACATTTTGGGGATAGACTTCATAGGCCCGTTCCCGAATTCCTTTGGCAACATCTATATCTTGCTGGCAGTCGACTACGTTTCCAAGTGGGTCAAGGCCAAAGCAACAAAAATAGATGACTCCAAAGTGATCGTCAATTTCCTGCGCACAAATATCTTCAATCGATTCGGTACACCTCGCGCCCTCATTAATGATCGAGGTACGCACTTCTGTAACCGTGTCGTGACCTCTCTTCTCACCAAGTATAGAGTCCATCACAAGGTCTCGACACCTTACCACCCTCAGACTAATGGGCAAGCTGAAGTTTCCAATAGAGAGATCAAGTTCATTCTAGAGAAAACAGTCAACCAGTCTCGAAAGGATTAGAGCTCAAAATTGGATGATGCTCTCTAGGCCTACAGGACCGCCTTCAAGACCCTGATCGGGATGACCCCTTATCGACTGGTATATGGTAAGCTGTGCCATCTCTCTGTTCATATCGAACACAAGGCCTTTTGGGCAATTAAGAAAGTCAATATGGATCTCGGAGAGGCAGGTACGCACCGGGTTGTAGATTCAAGAGCTTGAGGAACTCTATAATAACGCCTATGAGAACGCCCTCATCTACAAAGGCAAGACAAAGGCCTATCACGATAAGTTGCTCTTACCCAAGTCTTTTGTTGTTTGTCAAAAAGTTCTTTTGTACAACTCCCGTTTGAGACTTTTTGCAGGTAAGCTAAAATCCAACTGGACAGGCCCCTATAGGGTCACAACCGTTTTTGACCATGGAGCAGTCGAGATCCAGAGCCTGGATTTGGACACAATTTTCAAAGTGAATGGGCATCGTCTAAAACCCTTCTACGATGGATTCAAACCCTTTACAACAGAAAAAGAAGTGGTGGTCAACCCACCCGTCCAGCCCTAGACAGATGGTGAACGCCTAGGCCTGGACGATAAAGACAACCACCAGAGGCAGCGTTTCATGTTTGATTTAATTCACCTCACACTCTTTTCATTAATTGCACACACCTTTTCTTCTCGTTAATTAATTATTTTTTGCTTTTCATTAAATAGTTGTCTATATTAATTAGGATATTTGTTCGTTCCTTTCCTTTATTTAATGTGTCTCTTTTTCCTATATTAACTACCCACTAATCTTCTCCCTATTTATTACCCCTGTCCCTCTCTTTATTATTATTATTTTCCCTTTATTCCCTCTTTTTTTCATATCCTCTTCCTAACACCCTTTTCAAAATTAGAAAAGGGATTTCTTTTGGCAGTTGGGATACACAAGCAATAGCTTGCGTCCTCTCCCTATGTGCCATGTCAGCAGCAAGGTCAGAATCAAATCCCTCTGGCAGCGCGATCCTCTCTCTCCGTCCTTTCCACTTTTCCACGATTTCCCTTTCCCACGCCCTTCCTTATCACTATCAATCATCATCTTCCTCACTTACCATCTCTATCTCTCTCTCTCTAAGCAAACATGCTACCTTCACCCTCACCAAACTTCAAACACTAATCATACTTTCTCACCACCATAGGAAGAATCAAGCGCGTGGCTCACAAAAAGTCCTCAGGTGTCAGACCACAAGCCCTCCCTTATAGCCTTGTCACTTCATCATTTACACACTCACACTCATCCTTCAAGTCTCTCACCAACACTCCCTCTTCCAAAACAAACTCTAACCCCGAAATACCTATCGCTCAACCCACAAAAACCATATCGACCTCCCATCCTCCAAGGAGTTCTCCTGCCGCGCACCCCAGCTCAGCCGAGGACAACGTCGTTATCACTGGTTCTGCCCCCGCCACGTCCCCATGACTAGATCTGGACGCGTGTCCAGACACCGACCAGAGCCTGCCGCTACGAGCTCTAAATTGTAACCATCCAAGAAGCCCTCACCACCAGTAGCTCGAAAGTTGACGGTGGAGGACGTGCTGAAAGATATTCTGGTGTCAAACTCGGGCGGCGAGGATGAGGACGTGCCAGCTGAGAAGGAGCCAGAGGAAGAGGCCAAGCCTAGCGACGACGATGAGGAGCAGACCGGCGATAGTGAGGAGGGCGCCCATGAGAATGCTGAAGGAGATGACGGCGAACAAGCAGATGAAGAGGGAGAGGTAGGAGAGGCTGCGGAGAAGGAAGTTGTAGCAAAAGACGAGAGAGAGCGAGTAGCCGCCACTAAGTGGGCGGTGAAAAAGGGAAAAGCCACAGCTCCGGCCAGAGCGGAGTCGGTGGTGGAGCTAGAGACTCCAGCCGACCGCAAGCGGAAAAGCTCGACAGCCAGCAAGGGCAAGCTGCAGGCATCAATATCCAAGAAATCCAAGGGTCTCGAGGAGCCACATCCCGTCGAGGGCATGACGCCGGCTACAGCGTCCACCCCTCTATCGTCATCTTAGGTTCCCTCTGATCTTTCATCTCTAAAAGGTTGGCTAAAATTCCATGATAAGGCCTCTTTTGACAAGTTGCATTCTTTTAACCATAAAGGCGCTAGCCCCTGCGCGCGCCTAGATATGGATTTCTTAGCTGCCATGCATGTAGGACCTCGAGTGCGGGAGCTCGTGAGGAATATTGGGTGGGAAACTTTGTTCTTCCCCGAACACCTAACTTTCCTCGAGCTTTCCCTCGAATTCTTTACCTCTTTCTAGATTGTGCCTGAGTACTTTAAGCCTAAGGATAAATCTGCCCCCAACTTGTCCGCTGTTGATGCTATAAATTTAGATTGATGAATGAGTGGTCCATTGATGCTTTTAATTTCTTGCTTGGATTTGTGACTGCCTCTGATTTGAAAACCCCTTAGTATAGAAATGCTTTGACCTCTTACCCTTCCAACTTTGATGCTACTGTGGCCTTTTGGGAACTGAGCGGCAATTCCAATGCCGAATTCAGCCCCCGAACCTCTAAGGCCCATGAGATCCAGGACCCTTCTTTGTGCATCTTGCATTGTTGCTTGGCCATTACCTTCGCAGGTAAGTATCATAACTCGGGCCAGCTCTCGTTGCAAGAGCTATTTTTCTTATGGTGCATGTTGCATGGGTATAAAGTTAATTTAGGGTACTGGGTTGCGACTGTTATCACTAGCATTCAAAACAATTCTCACAGCCCAGCTTTTGGTTCTCTTGTTACTTTGCTCTCTGTTAATCATCATGCCCTCGACCTGCAAAAGCATTCTGCCCTTACCCCTATTGAATTTAAACTTTTGGACCCCCGTACCCTTATGGGATGGGGCATCTGTGTATCTCACGGGGTGTTTTGAGCTTTAGTGCAAGTCTCACTCCATAGAAAGAGCAAGTTTTTGGGACCAAGTATGGAGTCGATTTTTGATTTCCAGCATCAGAGCAGCTACCACAGCAGCTTCGTCCTGCCCACGTCGGTTCCTCTCGGCCATCTGCCTCTCCTGACCATGACGTTACCCCTGCAGGCCCCATAACAATTCTCGCACCATCTCTCGAGCGACTTCTCCGGGCCATTCTCACCGAACTCCAATGACTCACCACGGAGGTTGCCAGGCACAATCTCCTGCCCTCTTGATCCCCCCCCCCCCCAATTATCATACCCTCGAGGAGCACCCCAAACATTTTCACCCCTTTATTTTTTCTGCTGTACTTATTTATTTTAATTTGTACTTTTATGTGTGCCCTACCCGCATTGAGGACAATGCGGTGCTTCAGTGTGGGGAGGGATTTAATTGTTTGCATGTTTACTTCCGTTATGCTTGCATGATTGAGTGTTTATTTCCCTGTCTGTTGCATGATTACATGTGTTTTTATTTTCTTTTCGGATTTTAATTTTGTTTTTTTGCCAAAGATCACATTGCCAGTTTTAAAACCCCCATGCATGAATTAAATGCTGATCTTTGCATAGTATAGACTACCTGGCATCGCATCGTGGCCTAGTCATGCATATTTTACCTGTTGATAACTATTGACACTACTCCAGGGGCATTTTCGTCCTTACATCTAGCGTCAAGGCCGGAGTACTGTAGCTCCCCTCGAGCGTCCGACACTGCTGACGCCACCCCTCACCTAACGAGAAGTTCTGGGATGGTCGACATCAGCGAGGGGTCTCACGCGATATCTACCTACACAATCGGCGTTATCCCATCCCAGACCTTGCATGACGTCACTTGAAAGGACCTAAGCATTATCTACTAGAGATAACGACTATCCCCTATAGGTAGCACCCCTACTATGCCTATAAATACCCCACCATTAAAGACAAAAGGGTAGGCCTGCGATTGCTAGTCAAAGCCCTGCCATTTGGAACAACCTTACTGACTTAGGCATCAGAGTGTCTACGCCGGAGACCCTCTCCGGCGTTTTGCAGGTACACCAGACGACCAGAACAGTGATCCTGGCAATTTTCCTCGCCTACCCTTCTCTAAGAACCCTGAAATCTTATCAAATTGGTGCTTTCATTGAGAGCTTTGGTTTTATTAAGTGAGCGTCCTTAATAGCCAAGCTCTGTTTTTCTTAGAGATCGAAGGATCATGGCTTCTGATTCAGATTCTACACCGCCTCAATCTTTTGGTCTTCCTTTTGCTATGCGCAGAGAACTTTTTCCCTTCGCTACTACTACTGTCTTTACCACAATGCAGGAAATCCCTCTAGGGTCATCAGATTTATCCTTTGGGCAAACAACGGGAACACCTTTTTCCCAGATGAACACCCCTCTTTCTCAGATGGCAGGATCTAGCTTTTCCACTCCCCCCCCCCCGAGGGGATCCACGATAGATAGTGCAAGCTACCCTCTTGTGAATTCAATATCAACTCTTCGTGCTCAACTAGACCACTTGACTGAGTTAGCCGCAGGGTTCACGCCCAATATCTCAAGGGCTAGCGTTCCTTCCCACGTTGTCTTCACTCCATCTATTGTCATCGATCGGCCGTTATCACCCCAACAACATAGAAGCATCCCGCCAACCTTGCCCATGATCATGACCCCTGTCAACTTTATGCAAGTTGCCCATAGGTAAGTGGAACCTTCCGCACAGCGCACACGAGAAATCCCCTTTCCCCAAGAGGAACGATGGCATGACGAGTACAGAGATCGCTGGGATGGTAGGCGAGATGAAATGTTTAGGGACGTTTCCCCTAGACACAGCGAAAGGTCGAGTAGTAGAAGATATCAAACCCAGTCACCTAGGAGTCGCAGCCGATCCCCCAGGCGACACCACGCACCTGATCCTTGAGACTAGAGGCATCGTAGAGAAACTTCCCCTCCCCCTCGTCCTCGCGAAATCCTTGATGATACCTCAGGTTACCCGTTCAGCTATCGCATAAGACACCACAAAGTTAGTCGGCACGTGAACTCCCTACAGAGTCTTATGATGGCACAAAGGATCCCATCTCTCACCTTAACAAGGTGAAAGACTTCGTGCAATTTCAAACTCATAGTGACGCAGCCTTGTGTCAGATATTCGTCATGACGTTGTCGGGAGTAGCACGCCTTTGGTTTGAAGGACTCCCAGCTCGATCAATTGATAGTTTCTCGCAGTTAGAGGCCAAGTTTAGAAGCCGGTTCAGCACAGCCATCCCCATCAGGAAGTCTGCCGCAACTTTGTTCGATATACACAGGAAGCCTCAAGAATCTTTGAAGGATTTTCTTAGTCACTTTGACATGGAAATGTCGTTAACGTCGGGCATTACCATTGACTTAAATGACGCCTGTCGTAAAGATTGTTACCCGCTCCCTTGAATCGATCAACTAGTTGATCAAACGGCCGGGTTTCTCTTAAGAGGAAAGCAAGAGGCCTAAACGTACCTGGCCTCTATAGCATATATGTAGCATGAGAGTGGACTATCTTTGCATCGTTGACTGACGAGACCTCGACGCAACCCGAGAAAATACCTTTGCTAAGATTTCCTTTTATCTGATTTTTTTAATCCATTTCCCTTTGTCTGCTTTGCTTATGATTGTTAATTCCTTTGTTTTATTTTTTACGTCTTTGTTAGCTATCATGCCCTTGACATCTCTGGTCGACTTGTTCGATCATCAAAACCCCCCCTGTGTTATTTTTTTATGCATTTCTCTCTGTCATACATCTAAGGCGAGATTTCGTACTTCACTATCTCTCTATGGATCGACCCTGTTACCACTATATGCAAATTAATTTGTGTATCTAGGCCTCAGGTTATAATATTATTTTTGACCCGTTTCGATAGTGAGTCACCTACCCTTATAGACTACTCTTGGTCACAACACCAAAGCGACATTGAGAAAGGTGCAGACAAGTGTAGTACTAGTGATGCGGATGACATTTGGTATGGTGCGCACCCTTCTCTTTCCCTAGACACCGACGGTGGCCACCTTCCATATTATGGCCGAGACCTTGACCTTGACCTATACCAAACACCTCTAAACCACCTTGCCGCATTAAATCCGAGGGCTGCCACACAGCCACCTCCGCACCCACCCAACCAATTCCTAGACACTTATTACTACCAAAGACCACACCCAAATGACCCTACCCATATAGACTACTCTTGGTCACAATGCCAAAGTGACATTGAGAAAGGTACGAAAGTGCGTAGTATTAGTGATGCGGATGACATTTGGTACGGCGCGCATCCTTCTCTTGCCCTAAACACCAACGGTGGCCACCTTTCACATTATGGCCGAGACCTTGACGAAACACAACCCCAAACACAGCCCCACACACAGCCCCTAAACCAACTACTTGTTGGACCGTTGCATCGGCTACATATTATTGTTCCACCATTATAGACACCATCATTACCTTCATCTCATAAGGATGGTGAGGTCATTGAGCAACGGGAAAACATGTTCCATACCCGTGAAGTGGTAACCAGAATGGTCATTTCCACCATTATAGACAATGGAAGTTGCGCGGATGTGGCCAGCAACCTCCTTGTGCATTCCTTGGGCCTCGCGACATCAAGCCACCCACACCCATACGTACTCAATGGGTTTAATGAGGGCAGCACGGTTAAGGTACACAAACAAGCCCTCATCCCTTTTCAAATTTGTACTTACATGGATGAGAGGTTGTGTGATGTAGCACCAATGTAATCCAGCCACCTTCTTTTGGGAAGACCATGGCAAGTTGACAAGCGGGCTATCCATGATGGCTTTCTCTACACCTATAAGTTGGAACACTTGGGCAACAAGTTCCTTATTCCCCCCTTGCCTCCTTCGCAAGTCCACGAAGACCAAACCAAGCTTTCCAAAGCTTGCGCTGCACTTGTGCTCCCCACGGTTATGGAAAATCAACTTGAGTGGTGTGGAGTGAAAAATGTGAGGTGTGTGAGTGAGGAAAAGAACGAGCATGAAATAAGTGAGCATGCACCGAGAGGAGAGAAAAATATGAGGTATATGGGTGAGAAAAAGATCGGGCATGAAAACAGTAAGCATGCGCCGAGAGGAGTGAAGAGTGTGAGTGGTGAGCTTAAGAGTGAAAAGTGTGAGCCATTGGCAAAGAAAAAAGTGAGTTTATGTGGCATTAGGAGTGTGGCGAGGCTTGAGGGATCTTTCCCTAAACCATGTCATCTTGGGCGATTTAAGGATCCTTTCCTTGATTTCACTATCACTATCACTTCTTCCTCTAGCCTTATTTCCTCTCTTTTACTAGGTTCAAAGTTGCTGCCAATGGAAACGCAAACAACTCCAGCCATCCAAGAGGCTACTCTCCGCCCATGGGAGATGGATCCTTTTCTTTTAGAATCTACGGACATTACTTCACACTTTCGCATTGAGTTTCCTTTTATTTATTTTCCCCCCATTTTCAAGGTTGTTGATTTGTGTCTCTCCTTTGTAGGTACTATGGATAGCAATCGCAAAGGAAAGGAGCCTGCAGATTCGAGGTCGAATCCATTTGAAGAGGGAGGGGATGATACGAGCTCGAGGGCTCTAACTCGTATCCGCGAAGGGACTTCACGAGTAGGCCGCGTGATACGAGCACAAGGGCACTCACTCGTATCCATGTGAAGACTTCACGGGTAGGTCACACTAGCCATGAAGAAGCCCGCGCCAAACCCTCGCATCCTATGACAATCGCCACGCGCGTGCGAAGAGAAGGCCAAGACAGTGCCCTAGTGCTATACCGCCAGCCACTTAGCTGCATAGCGCCAACCTCGGCAGTTTGGCCAAGTCAGGGAAGTGGAGCTAGCGCTATGCCGCTAGCCCCTTAACGCCATACCGCCAAAGCCACTCCTTGTTCTATGATTCTAGTGTGCTGATTTTGAAGAAACACAATTGCTGAATTGTTTTTGTGTTTGTGTGGATCTAAGTGACAAATTTTTCATCTTCTTGAGTGTGATTAATTGCTGTGATAGGAGCTTCCTATGATGAGCCATGAGAGCTATGTGGACTTGCTTGTTTGTTAGCTAGTTACCATTTTTTTTTTGCGCTTCTCCTAGCCGGCCATATCACCCCCTTTGTGAGCCAAGTATTTGCATTCATTGTGAGCCAAGCATTTCAGCTTGCTCACCACTCTTCTTGCCTCACATAGCCGACCCTAGGGTGGCATCCTTACATACATTTTGCTTGTCATACACAGCCACATCACTTGCCATATCACTTGCATTGTCATCCATCCAAAACTTGACACATCACTTTGACTTGCCACATCACACTTTTTAGCATTTACTGATAAAATTTTCAATTGCAAAACTACTTGTCTTTCACTTCTTCTTTCAAGAATACATGTCATAGAAGTGAGCTCTCTTCACTCATTGCAAAAACAGAAAAGAAAAGAGAAAGGAACTAAAAGAAAGATCAAATAAAAAAAAAAAGTGATCAAGTTCCTCCAAATCAAAAAAAAAGAAGAGAAACAATTAAGTCATAAGCAAGAGACTACTTGTGTGTATGCAATTGAAGTGAATTACATCATTTTTAAAGTGTCATTGTTGGAAGAACACAAGTTTGGATTTCTTTTTGTGCATCCTTTTTGTATTTTCATTTTTGCTTCTTTCCTTTTCTTCTTGAGTTGTCCATTTGAGCTAACCTTATCCTTTTGTGTCTTGAGTTTTCGTGCCTTGTTTCCTACATCTTTCTACTCTAGGTCATTGGTGTTCAAAGCATTAAATCCTTGAACATCAATTCGGCCATCTCTACCTTCTTTTTAAGCTTGTTTTCATTGCATTCCATGTGCTGTTTTGAGTCTTAGAGTCTTGTGCTAAGCTTAATTACTTGGTTTGTGTTGGAGATGAGAGTGGGTGAGTTAGAGAGTGTATTAGAGTGCTTGTGTGAAACACGAGGGCCCAAACATGTGAGGGAGTGACTAACGTTTTCTGTATAAATTGTGTTTGTTCCTTTTTGTAGGTACGTTAATTATGGCTAATGATAATTCTCCTAAGAGAGATAGGTCCGAGGAGTCTTCCACCCTCAATCCGGCCATTGCCAGCCTCATGGTCCAAATGGATGAATTGCAGTGTCGAGATGGGATTCCCAAGAGAACACCAACAAGGCCATTTTAGATACTCTCGCCACATTAACCCCGAAAACAGCCACACATATACTTCCACCCAACCCTACCCAAACAGCCACGCACTACCACCAAAGAACCGGACCAAATGACCCGTGCAACACCAACTTGTATGTTGCCCCACCTCAATATGACAATGTTGAAGGTGTGCGCGCTCAAACGGATAATAGTGATGATGAGGAGCATTTTGGTAGGCTCCCACGACAAAGCCCTCCTTGGAACCATATTCAAGGTCGTAGTCATTCCTATCCCTCTTTCCAAAGCCACGACCCACACCTAAACCCTAGACAACCGCGCCATCCCACACACACAACAAATGCCCACCTTCACATACCCTTACACCAAGCCAATGTCTATGTCCCTCCCCTTCGGCACCAAGTACCTTTAACCATCCGGGACAGACCGAGACAGCCTCATCCCTCCCCCCCCCCACACTATGAGCATGCTCACGGGGCTAGGCACTTTGATTATGGCGAGCCATATGAGCACGGTGGCCGTAGGCAGCAAGAAGAGAGAGTGGATAGCAATCTCTCTAGTATCAAATTGTCCATGCCAATTTTTTAGGGTAAAGATTACCCCGATGCATACTATGATTGGGAGAGCAAGGTAGATTTGGGTGCTACAATTACTCAGAATCCAAGAAGGTGTGCCTTGTAATTGTATAATTCACTGGAATGGCAATCCATTGGTGGGATAGGCTTGTGGTGAATTGGCAAATTGATAGGCTGCCCTCGGTGGAGACATGGGATGAGTTGAAATATGAGATAAGGTGTCAGTTTTTGCCTTCCTACTACCTTTGTGACCTCCACCAACGCCTCCAAAAATTGACACAAGGGTCGCGGAGTGTGAGTGATTTCTACCACGAAATGCTCACATGTTTGATGCGTACGGATGTGCACGAGGGTGATGAAGCCACAATGGCTCATTTCTTGAGAGGACTACACAATGAGATCTCCTACTAGCTGGATTTTCACGCTTATGACACTTTGGAGGACATGTTCCATCTTACCCTCAAGATCGAACGCCAAGTAAGCGCTAAACCTAAAACTCCTTTCACTTCTTCCCCTTTTTACAAGTCTAATTGGAACACACCTGCCTTCCCTCCTAAAGTCAGCCAAGAGACCACATAACCCACATCCCCACCCAAGCCATACACCTTCCCAAACACCAACCCGACCTTGACTTTGGTACCAAAACAACCCCTAAACATCGACCCTAACTCTAGAGTCCCTACGAGGAATATTACATGTTTTAAATGTAGGGAGAAAGGACATATGAGGGCGTAATTCCCTAATAGGAGGGTGATGATTATCCGAGAGAATGGTGAGGTGGTGAGTGATGATGAGGAATCCGAGGGTCCTCAAGTATTGGTAACCGAGAGTGTGGCTAACTCGAGTGAGGTAGATGATGATGAGTATGCCCGTGTGGAAGTCCCTAAGTGTTTAGTAGTGAGGGTGCGTGATAAGGATCTTGAACAATGGGACAACCTCTTTCTCACCAGCGACATTACACACGGTTTGGTTATCTCCATCCTAGTTGATAATGGTAGTTGCGCCGATGCGGCAAGTGAGCTACTTGTCCACTCTTTGGGGCTGTCCACCTTAAAGCACCCTCACCCTTATGTGCTGAATTGGTTCAATGATGGGAGTTCCATTCGGGTGACTCGGCAAGTGAGCATTCCTTTTGCCGTTGACGCGTACGAAGATGAGCGCACTTGTGACGTGGCTCCTATGAATTCCAGCCACTTACTTCTTGGGAGACCATGGCAGTTTGACAAGCGAGCTATCCATGATGGGTTCCTCAACATGTACAAGTTGGAGCACTTGGGCAGCAAGTTCCTTATTCCCCCATTGACTCCTTCGCAAGTCCTTGAAGATCAACTTAAGCTTTCCAAAGCTTGCGCTGCACTTGTGCTCCCCACGGTTAAGAGATAATGAACTTGAGTGGAGTGAAGTGAAAAATGTGAGGAGTGTAAGTGAGGAAAAGATCGGGCATGAACTTGAGTGGAGTGGAGTAAAGATTGTGAGTGCTGATGTTATGAGTGAAAAATGTGAGAAATTGGCAAAGAAAAAAGTGAGTTTATGTGCCATAAGGAGTGTGGCAAAATTTGAGGGTTCTACGGATCCTTTTCTTGAGTTCACTAACCCTAACGCCTCTTCCTCTAGTATGGTTGCCTCACTTTTGCTAGGTACCAAGTTCCTGCCAAAGGGAATGCAAACAACTCCAGCAGGTCAAGAGGTTATTCTTCGCCCATCGGAGAAGGATCCTTGCCTTTTGGAGTCCACAGACATGCCCTCTCACTTTAGTATTGAGTCCCCTTTTCCTTATGTTCCCACCATTTTCAATGTTGTTGATTCGTGTCTCTCGTTTGTAGGTACTATAGATAGCACTCGTAAAGGAACGGAGCATGCAGATTCGAGGACGAATCCATTTGAAGAGGGAGGGGATGATACGAGCACAAGGGCTCTCACTCGTATCCATGTGAAGACTTCACGGGTAGGCCGCGCCAGCCATGAAGAAGCCTGCACCAAACCCTCACATCCTATGAAAACCACCGCGCGCGAAGAGAAGACCAAGACAGTGCCCTAGTGCTATACCGCCAGCCACCTAGCGGCATAGCGCCAGCCTCGGCAATTTGGCCAAGTCAGGGAAGCGGAGCTAGCGCTATGCCGCCAGCCCCTTAGTGCTATACCGCCAGAGCCACTCCTTAGCCAATCCGAGCCCACTTCAGTAGCCTAAGCTAGGCCTTCAAGGCCTTTTGTCCAAGGGTATTTTAGGGGTTTCCCTTGTAATAAGTTCCAAGCTATAAATAGAAGAAGATATCCTCTTTTATAGCTTGTCTTTGATTTTAAGTGAGTTTTCTCCATCAAGACCAATTAGTTAGCTTTGCCTTAGGGTTCTTAAAACCGGTCTTCTTTCAATTAACTAACACCTTTTGGCTTGATCATCACTTGATCAATTAAGGGAAGGTTTCGGTTAATGATCCTTGTAATCCTTTGAATACAAGTTTTATACAAAGTTTCCATTTAAACATCTCTATTCTTTATCCATCTAATACCGCTGCATTACTCCATTACAACACCAACAAATATCCATCTAAACACAATTAAACTGAGAGTTTACAGCCTCCCAAAGGAGACTAGATCCTTCCTCTAAGAACATCACGGTTTCATCCTTCAAGAAAAGACGAGAAGTTATCACCACGCCAACCATGAAGAAGCGCGCGTCAAACCCTTGGAAGCCATAAGGATCTCCGCACAAGGCCTAGCGTGCTAGGCGGGCCAACCCTAGCGTCCTTGAAGTCCCATGTGCCAGCCATCCGAGGCCTTACTCTAGCCTTCCAAAGGCCAAGACAAGCCCATCTCCAAGCCCGCGGCCAAGGCTTCAAGTGATACGAGCATGGGAGCCATCATTGCGTGCATATTTGCAAAAGAAGCCCTAACCGCACGCTTTCATGAGTTGGCCGCTCAAGGCATGTGGACTCCCGCGCTAACCCTAGCAAGCCATGAAGCCCTCGTTCGAGCCCGCACAAAACATGAAGACTGGTCTCTAGCGGCATACCGCCCCAGGCCTAGCGGTATGCCGCCAGCTTCGCAATTTAGCCCGTGATGGAAAGCGAGGCTAAATTAGACGCGTCGAACCGTCTGAGCAGCATAGGAGGGAAGCTCCTATTCTTGAAGGGGAACGATGGGACAGCGAATATAGAGATCATTGGGATAACAGGCGAGAGGAGATGTTTAGGGACCCATCTCCCAGGTACAGTGAGAGATCGAGTAGCAGAAGGCGTCGACCTCGAACGCCAAGAAGTCGCAGCCGATCTCCCAGGCGGCATCGTGAGTATGATTTTCGAGCTCAAAGACAGCTCAACGAGCCCTCTCCCCCTCGTCAACCGCAGGGGATTCCTGATGATAACAGTGGTCACCCATTCAGCCACCGTGTCAGACATCACCGGGTCAATCGGCATGTAAAACTCCTTGTGGAATCATATGATGGCACAAAAGATCCTATTTCTCATCTTAATAAGGTGAAAGATTTTGTACAGTTTCAAACTCACAGTGACGCTGCGTTATGTCAAATCTTTGTAATGACGCTATCTGGGGTAGTGCGTCCATGGTTCGAGGGACTTCCGGCAGGGTCCATTGATAATTTTTCCCAACTGGAAGCTAAATTTCGGAGCCGGTTCAGCACGGTTGTTCCTATTAGGAAATCTGCGGCAGCACTATTCGATATTCATCGAAAGCCACAAGAGTCCTTCAAGGATTTTTTGAGTCGTTTTGATCTGGAGATGTCGCTAACGCCAGGGGTCACCATTGACTTCGCTGTCGAGGCTCTGAAGCGTAATTGCCGTTACGGGAAGTTACGAGATACTTTAATGGTGGACCCGCCGTTAACACTAGATGCGTTAAGGCTGAAAGCCCACAATTACGCGAGAATGGAGGAAGAAGAGAATAGGGAACGAATCCAGAATGTATCCTAAGATACTCATCCAGCTCCTAACGTCCGCGTTAGCGCAACTCATGATACGCAGCCAACTGATGATTATGGGCAACGAAAGGACCACATCCCTAGAGCCTCAAATCGGTAAAGGAGTAACTTCTCGAGAGGAAGATTTGGGAATTCTCCTACTAGGAGGCAAGCAGATCCACCCAAGGGGCGAATATACGACCCTGACCTCCCTTCCCTCATACTCCCAAGAGCAGAAATTTAAGCGATAGTTCAGTAGCGAAACCTGCCTATTCACTACCCAGCTCCTGTGAAACTAGGAGTAATTATGGGAGGAAGGGAAAACGCATTCTGCAAGTTCCATAAAGTCAATGGACATTCCACGAATGTGTGCAGAGAACTGAAATTAGCAATAGAGCGCCTAGTTGAGGAGGGCTACCTCGGGGAATTCGCCACTAAAATAAGGGAGGAGGTCAGGAACAATCCAGCAGATAAGGCGACTGGCGATAAGCAAGCGCCCTCTTACGCCACAGGAGCCAACGCCATCCCTATTGGAAGAAATAAAGAAACATTTGTGGTTAGTGAGGATGATGTTCCTATGATCAATATTATAGCAGGAGGCACTCCGTATTTTGAGGAACCCGCGGCGTCAGCACCCGCAGCTGGTGACAAGCGAAAGAGAGAAAACGCGTTAGTAAAAAGTGAAGCAATAAGTGCGTTAGACCGAATGTGCTGTCGTTCTCCGAAGAGGATGAGAAAGGCGTTCTTTATCCACACAACAATGCGCTAGTAGTAACACCCGTTATCGGTAATCATGGAGTCAGGAGAACCCTTGTTGATAATGGAAGTGCGGTCAACCTGTTCTCGCTCGAAGCATACAACCTAATGAAGCGTCCCGACAGTGAGCTAACGCCTTGTAAAAAACCAATAATTGGAGTAGAAGGGGTCCCAATCCCGGTGGCAGGAGTTACAACGCTACCAGTATACTTTATAGAGGATGCATCCAAGCGGTCGGAGGAATTGTTGTTCCTAGTTGTAGACCTGTCATTGCCTTACAACGCCATACTCGGGCGGCCATACCCCAACCGCTTTGGAGCTGCGATATCACAAAAACATCTAAAAATGAAATACCCTTCGTAGAATGGAGTGGTCTCGATCAAAGGGGACCAGAAGTTAGCTGTCGAGTGCTATTTACTTATGACCTAAAAGATTTGCGATCGTTACGTATGCGTAGCGGATGATCCCTTCGAGGATAGAGAGGAAAAGCATACTCAGCTAGTAGACAACATGAGGACAATTCCCGTTAGTGGGATCGAAGAGGCGAATTTTCTGGTCAGTGAAAAACTGAACGCAGAAGAAAGCGTACAGTTAGCTCGATAATTGAACAAATGTAAAGGAGAATTCGCGTAAAAACCGGCAGATATGCCTGGAATCTCACGAGAAACAGCAGAACACCGACTCAACGTTAACCCTAACGCCAAGCCTGTTCAGCAGAAGCGGCGAGCTTTCTCTCCAGAAAAGATGATAGCCATTGAGAAAGAGATATTAAAACTCATGGATGCTGGCTTCATCCGAGAAGTCCAGTACCCAATGTGGTTGGCTAACCCTGTCCTAGTCCCAAAACCTAACGGAGATTGGCGCATGTCCATTGACTTCACTGATTTGAACGACGCCTGTCCCAAAAACTACTATCCTCTTCCTCGAATCGATCAGTTGGTCGACCAAACCGCGGGGTACATCTATCTAAGCTCGTTGGATGCTAACTCGGGATATCACCAAATTCCCATGGCCGTAGAGGACGAAGAAAAAACCACTTTCATAACGCCAAGGGCCACCTATTACTACACAGCAATGCCGTTTAGATTGAAAAATGCCGGGGCAACATTTCAGCGCATGGCAAATAAAGTTTTTGAGAAGCAGATTGGGGAAAAGGTGGAGGCCTACGTGGATGATATACTTATCAAAAGTCGAAGCTTTAAGGACCATGTGGCTGATTTAGAAGAAGTCTTCGACGTGATGAGAGAATACAAGATGAAGTTGAACCCCCGAAAGTGCATGTTTGCGTTTCAAACAGGCAAATTCTTAGGCTACGTGGTCAGCCAGAAAGGCATCCAGCCCAACCCTTCGAAAGTAAAAGCAATTCAGGACATGATATCTCCACTAACTGTCAAAGAAGTGCAAAAGCTCACAGGACGCATCATTGCGTTAGGACGTTTTATCTCCAAACAAGGCGAAAGGTGCCTACCCTTCTTCAAAGTCATTCGCAGGAGAGCCCCCTTTGGGTGGACGGAAGAATGTGAAGAAGTGTTTGCCGGCATAAAAGCCTACCTCTCGTCTGACCTGGTGTTGACAAAACCTGAACCAGGCGACGCTTTATACTTGTATCTGGGTGTCGCCGACGAGGTGGTTAGTGTTGTTCTTGTACGAAGCGATAGACATATTCATCGCCCCGTATTCTTTGTCAGTCACATACTGAAGGATGCCGAGTTGCGATACACTCACATTGAGAAAGTAGCATTTGCCCTCGTGCAGGCAACACGAAAGATGGATCGATACTTCCAAGCTCATCCTGTCGTAGTACTCACTGATCAACCGTTGGGGGAAATTCTTAGGAAACCTGAGTCCTTAGGAAGAATGCTGATTTGGGCAATCGAACTTGAGCAGTATGGGTTGCAATCTAAGGCCAGACCGTCCATCAAAGCCCAAGCGTTAGCAAACTTCATAGCAGAATGCACATTTACACAAGGGCTACCGGTGGACCCACCGGAAGGGGAAGCGGGAGACTCAAATCTCCCGTCCCCGGACACTTACAGCGATACATGGATCATCCACGTGGACGGAGCTAAAAATCAAGAGTTAGCTGGCACTGGAATTTTCATGATTGGACCTGATGACATACAAATGCGCTATGCCATTAGAATTTTACAGCCACTATCTAACAACGCGGCCGAGTACGAACCGTTACTGGCCGGACTCAGAATAGGCAACAATTTCTTCATTGAAGCTACGCGCGATGCAGGAACAATGCGTGATCCGCAGCTAAAGATACCGGGGGACTCTAAACTAATAATAGATCAAGTCTTGGGAAATTCCCAAGCTCGAGAACCCATCATGATCCAATACCTTGCAAAGGTAAAACGTGAGCTAACAGAGACACAGAGAAAAGGCATTCAAGTCTGCTTCGAGCATATTCCTCGAGAAGACAATAGTGAGGCTGATAATCTCACTAAAATGGCAGCTAACCCGACAGCCTCCATACCTAAAGATGTGCACTACGGTGAGATATCGGTGCCCTCTTTCATGGAAGAACAAGTGTCTCTTTGTGTGGAAGAAGTGGAGAATGATTGGAGAGTCCCCTTTGTGAAATATTTGAAACATGATGAGCTGCCAATAGATAGTACCGAAAAGAGGAAAATTCTGAAACAAGCGGCACGGTGCACATACTACAATGGGGAGTTGATTCGAAAATGCTTCTCTCATCCAGCTGCAAAGTGCATAACGGAGCAGGAAGGCCTCCACACTTTGCAAGAAATCCACAAAGGAATATACGGCATGCACGTGGCTGGTGACACCCTAGCGGCACAGGTCTTTCGTTCAGGATTTTACTGGCCCACCATTCGCAGAGACTGTCACAACTTTGTAAAATCTTGTCAAAAATGTCAAGAATACGCCAAGATCCCTCGAAGACCAGCCGTGCAAATTTCAGAAATTATCTCCCCGTGCCCGTTTGCCAAATGGGGAATTGATATCTTAGGACCATTTCCAAAAGTCAGATCCCAACTAAAATTTGTGGTCGTAGCGGTAGATTATTTCACGAAATGGGCAGAAGTAGAGGCGGTAGCCAACATTACGACGGAAAAAATTTGGCGTTTATTTAAATATCAAGTCATAATGCGATTTAGGGTACTTCGCATATTGGTCAGCGACAACAGAACACAATTCACAAGCCAATTTTTCAGAAATCAGTGCGCGGAATTCCAAATCGAACAAAGATTTTCTTCTGTAGCACACCCGCAAACCAATGGTCAGGTTGAAGTGACTAATCGTAGTATCCTCAGTGGCATCAAGAGGAACCTAGAAGGTTCTAAAAAGAAATGGCCAGACGAACTACCGTATGTAATGTGGGCCTATCGCATGACCGTCAAAACTACCACAGGAGAAACCCCCCTTTGCGTTAGCCTTTGGCACAGAGGTTGTCACGCCGGTAGAAATTGGCACCCTGAGCCTTCAAGTGGCATACTTCAATGAAGAAATAAATGAGGAAAGGTTACGTGCTAACCTTGACGCGCTGCCAGAGGTACAAGAGGAGGCTCTCTTAAAAACCTTGCATTACAAAAGGAAAATGGCGCAATATCATAACAGACAAGTCAAAGAGCGACTGCTCAAAGCAGGAGATTTAGTGCTTAGAGACAAACGAGCGGTAGGGCAGCGCATGGGAAAACTCAGCCCAAATTAGGACGGGTCATATCGTGTCAACCGCGTCATCGGAAAGGGAGCGTATAATTTGGAAACACTTGACGGTACTCACTTACCAAACTCCTGGAATATAGCCCGTTTGAAACTATATCATGCTAGAAGCTAATCTCTCATGTTTGACATTGTTAACATTGCTCTAACGCATGAATGAAAGGCATTTCTTGTGCACATTATGGTCAATCATATGCAGATAATGAAGAATGCCAGGAGTGAAAATCCTATCCTTGTGATGGCTGGTCCTGATCAGACAGCTCACTAAGACGAGGCACGCCCTGGCATAAATAGCGTTGGGAGTGAAAATCCTATCCTTGTGGCAACCGTGCTCACGCAGACGGCCCATTAAGACGAGGCACGTCCCGGCATCCTTAAGAGTGAAAATCCTATCCTTATGGTAGTCGTGCTCATATAGACGGGCCGTTAAGACGAGGCACGCCCCAAGGAGGTAGTAACTCCATCCTGGAAGTGAAAATCCTATCCTTGTGGCAGTCGTGCTTACACAGACGGACCACTAAGATGAGGCACACCTCCAGGAACGCGAGGTTTCAACGCTTGGGAGTGAAAATCCTATCCTTGTGATGGTCGGTCCTGATCAGACGGCTCACTAAGACGAGGCACGCCCCTAGCCGATCGTTGGCATTTGAAACAAAGAGAGATATCCCAGCTAGTAACCGAGCGGTTGATACCCGGTGAAGTTAGGCTGGAGAGATGTCTCTATCGCAACAACAACAATATCATAAACAAACTTAGCAAGGCTAGGTGATCCCCCTAACAACAAAGGGCGGCATTAAGCTATACGCGGCAGGAATGGAAATAATAATTTTGTTCGTTGGAACATCATCAAAGAGATAATGATAATGCAGAATTAAACTTCCTGATTCTCAATAGCAGGAAAGTCTTCATCAGAAAATGAGCGGGTGTGACTGTCATAGAAGGGCCAAGACAGAAGTATCTCGGCAACCATGAATGACGTGCGTATACAAACGCAATGGTTGACTAACCGCATAAGGTACGATATCTACATTATTGTGATCTTAGTAATAAAACCTACTAACCATGATTATGGCAGTAATATCATAAGACAAGACCAACAAAGAAATTATAAACAAAAAACAATGGCCTCAAGAGAAGCTGATATCGTCAGAGTTACAAAACATCCTCACAAGGACAGACAAAGACATCAACAGCAAAAATCAAGAAACAAAGTGTGAGATCTAAGGAACGGCTGACGCGTTATTTCCTCTCTGTTTGACGGCCTTTGAATTGTAGAAATCCTCATCGGACACATGTGAGGACTTCTCTTCAAAATATGCAGAAAGAGTCTTAATCTGAAAGTCGTCCATCCCGTGATGGTGCATGAAGCCCTCAGACATAAGCATTGCCCCTTCCTTTAGATATCAGCGGCACTTCTCAGCAGAAAGGCTAAGGTCGGCAGCCAACTCAGCGTTTCTCTGTCTTTCTAATGCTAGCCCAGCTTCTTCTTCAGAAAGGCGTGTGCTTAAAGTGATACTCCTCTACTTCTCCTCCCCTAACGCAAGCCTGGCAGCTTCCGCCTCCTGTTTAGCAACATTAGCCTCTTGCCTAGCCGCCTCTGCCTCTTGCTTGGCAGCCGTCGCAGCATCCAAAAGACCTTGACGCTCAGTTGTCAACCTGTTTATCTCTCTCTGCTTGTCCGCCGCCTCCATAGCGTTAGCCTCCTCCATATAATGAGCATGACAGAAGGAAGAAAACATCTGAGAGCAAAGGAAATCCATGCGCCCCTGGTGACTCTTGGCTAAAAATGCATCTTTTTCCCTCTGATGCGACATTATTCGAGCCGCCAACAGAGACGTAGATGCAAGAACAGCCTCAGCGCTATCAGTCTCTGAGACTTGAAAAGCTTTCTCTCTAAGGCCACTCAGGTTAACGCGGTGAGTGGGAAAGCTGGGAGGAGCATTCGGAGTTTTGCCAACTATAAAGTTAGAAGCAGAATTGTCCCTCATGGCAGCAAGCGGGGACGAAGGAGCAAAAAACATTGCCGGAGGAGAAGGAGGGCGGTCAGCAGAGCCCTCCACGGTAGAGATAAAAGACTCACCACCACCGATTGTCTCATAACCCAACATCTCTGAACTAAAACCTACAACACCAGAGGTAGAATGGAGGGGAGAATCAGCAAAAGCATGGGGATCAGCAGCAGGGCCAGCACCTTGAGGTTGTTCGAAAGGTGCACCATCCCTCGTGGTAATCGTCAAGGATGGATTAACGCCGGATGACGACGGGCTACTTTGAAGGTCATGACGAACCTTCTTCCGGCGCTCGGCAAGCTCGCTCGCAAAGGAAATGTCTTCATGAGGAAGAGAACGAGTGGAAGTATGGCCAACTTCCTAAGAAAAGGAAATACAATGAGGACACGGCAAAAGAACGAAGAAACCAGGAGCGGCAGCGAATAGATATACCTAAACAGAAGGACAAACCAAAGGAATCCCGGTAGGAATCAAACCACCAGACACTTCTGGAGAAGCGGTAGCCTAGGAAAGAGCAGAGGGCACGGTAGTTGCTTTTTTACTTCTTTTCCTTCTCGTAACGCGCACTCGCAAAGACGATGCTTGAACAGTACTGACAGTAGCGGCAACTCCTTGAGAAGGCGGCACGACTAAAGTAACATCGATAGCCCCACCCTCAGCAGCAGCAGCCTGGGCCCTTCGCGTTTGCTCCCTTCTCTTTTTCCTCCGAATGTATTCAGGCTCCCAACCGGGCGGAACCACTGTATAGTCATGAAAAAATATTAGCGTTAGCGTTTCCCAGCAATGCGAAGAAAGAAGGATAACACTCACCTATTTTACACTCTATAACTGCCACTCCGTTTGCCACTTTACGAGTGTCAACGCTGAAGTCCATCTGGAGCAGCGTCTTTAGCCAACCATCTTCCGGATCGGAGAGTGGTTTTCTGCTACCCCAGGCCCCATCTTTGATTTCCTCGTTGAAACTGGTTCTCCACAAAGGCTCGGGCAGGTTAACAACAAAAAATTCTTCTTTCTAACGAGGAACAGAAGACTCGATACCCATAAGTTTCCAAGTAAAAGGCTTCAGTGAGTCATCATCATAGCGGGGTGATATTGATATTACCCCCTTGCGAGAATACAATTGGAAAATATCATGAAGCAACGCTAGTGAAGGGGACTCAATCCCTTTGAACAGGCATAACACCGCAAAAGCACTAACAACGCAAATTGCGTTAGGACTCAGTTGGGCCGGATTCAAGTTAGAATCGGCCAGCAACAGTTTTACAAGCGGGTCAAGGGGAAGCCGAAACCCATGGTCAAACAGCTTGGCATACAATATCCTACTATTATCGGGCAATGCACTATTAAGGCGGAGAGGGTCAAAAGCGACACTAGTAGAGTAGCCCTGAGGAAACTGAACATTGAAATCGGACAGACAACGATGAACTAAGGAAAAAGTGTAAAGACAAGTGGGGGTGTTATTGATTTTCTCCTCCCCCATAGATTTTTGGGAACTTTCCCCCTCGGCAGATTTCGAGGAACGAGTCTTCGCCATAACCAGTAAAAAAGAAAAGAGAGAGTAAAAGAAGGAAGTAATGTGTGTACCTTCGTAAAAGAAACCCCAAGAATCCCAGAACAAAGAAGAAGGAGCGGCATGAGTTATCTCCGGAAGGAAGCAACGAGCGAAGAAAGAGATAAAAAAGAAAAAAGAAGGCGAGGAAAAACATTATATATAACCCTAAAAGGGTTGAAAAGGCGTGACCAGTTAACAATTGACACATGGCGAGATAGCATAATGAAAGGGCGCGACACGCGCGAAGGACACAACTTCAAAAGAGAGACGTTTTAGTCCCTGCTACTCCCTAGAAGGTGCCTATCTCAAACGCTTCATCACAAGAAAGACACGTGTCCTTTCTCATCATTACTTTTCGATCACATCAATGAGGGGATTCATAGCATTTAATGCTCTAAAAAGTAGCACCAGCTCTGACATGCGGTCTCAAGCAACGGCGCGGTAGCGTCAGCAAAGCATAAGCAACATCAATAATGCATCAAAACCCAGCGTTTGAGGAAAAAACATCAACGACCTCAAGGCGTTAGCCTTATTACAAGAATAACAAATGACAAATGTCTTTGGGAGGAGTAATTGATCGAAGAATAAAACAAAGAAAAGGACAGTAATCAAGAGAGAGGCCATTACGCGCTACCGCCGCCGTCACCAGATTTCTCTCCCTCGAAAGCAGACGCATCGTCTTCATTTTTATTAACCTTGTTTATTATGGCAGAGGCACAATCGGCAACCTTGGTCGGACTGAAGGAATCACTCCCGAAATGGCCAGCAAGCCCAGAAGTGAGGGCCTCCAGAACCTTCTTTTTCCAATGCTCCATCTTTAGCGGAAGCCTAGCAAATTCCTCGCCCTGAGCCAGTATTTCTTCGCGAAGAAGCAGATTTTTCTTCTTTTCCAAAGCTAACTCTACCTCCAGAACATCGATTTTCACTTTCCCTTTAGATTTTTCTCTATTCAGCTCCTTCTGTGAATCGTCATAAAGACATGTCAGCAATCCCGTCTGTTCTAACGATCGGTCAAGCTGCACCTTCTGAGCGCACATGGCGCGGGCAGAATCTCACATTTCGCTGTCAAAAGCCTCTACCGTATAGTGAAAGTAGCGAAAGATATCTAGAGAATCATTCACAACGTGCCTACAGCGAGCCCTCGGTGAAAGCTGAAGGAATTTCTCTCTTAAGAAGAGCTCATCATTTCTCCTATTAGGGCGCTGTGAACTCGTCCCTTGAGAAGGGATTTTGTACTCCTGCAGCACGAAGACCGTTGACGCCAAATCCCGCCAAATCCATGCGATAGCGCGGAGTCCCTTTGGGGCCATCAGGAGAGAGATTGACCATCGGAGTCGGGGGGAGCCTTTATTACTCACGTCTGAGATAGAAGTGAAAAACAATTGGGGAGGAACCTTGAGTGGCGGCTCAGGAGCTAGAGAAGTCGTCGTCACCACATCTGGAATAAATTGAGAAATGGGAGAGTCAGGAGCGTTAGGTGGTGGAGGGGAATCTGCCACCAATGAGACTGTAGCAGCGGTAGGAGGACAGACCGTCGGCACGTCAGCAACTTTCACCGGTTGAGAAGTGCTTGCCACAGAAGAAACGGCAGGCGCTACGGTAACCCTTACATTTGCATGGTCAGAAGAGGCCCCGGTAGCCTGCTCATTCATGCCTACTCTCAGTTTCTTTCGCTAAAGCGAGGAGGTATGACGAAGGTCTGGCTTAGCATCTATGTCCTCTCTTTGGCTGCTATCGTCACTGTCAATTATTCGAGTCGAAGGCCGACTTATATCTATCCCTCCGCGACGAGGCGGTAGCCAATTGTCGATGAAGCGAGAGGCTCGCGCGGAGATAACGCGTCCTCGTCCCCTCCCAGCGACTGTCTTTGTTTATCCCCTCTTGGGTGGAACGCCCCGAGGACCGGAATGCGCAGTAGGAGGAGAGGCTGGTATCATTCTGAGCGGCATCACATTCAAGGGAGCGTTAGCTCCTCCTGGTGGCTGTCCATCAGTATCTCCTAACAAGGGAATAGGTGAGAACAACAAAAAAGTGGAAAAGGGAAACGCGAAGAAAGACAAACTCACCCATAATGCACTCGTTCAGAAGTTTGTATGAGGCGAATTCCCGAACACGATAACGTATACTCTTATCCAGCAAAGCGGTAGCCTGATCCAGCTTGCTTCTAGTCAACACCACTGGGTCCGCCCAAAGGGGGCCTATAAGCTCTTGATTAAAACCGCAACGCCACCAGCGGGACGGTAGCTCAAGAACGAAGAAGCTATTTTTCCAGTCAACCACAGTCCTCTCAAAGCCACAAAATCACTGCCAGAATGACTACACAAACGCGTCATCCCACCTTGGAGTAATACTGATTAAACAATCGTGACAGGTCATGCTAAAGAATTTGCGAAATAAATTGAGAGATGGGGCGAGAATGCCCTCCAACTCGCAGGCGTGGAGAAAGGCATAAACCCCACACTAGGAAGAAGGAGTTATCTGGGTAGGATTAAGTTTGTACTCCCGCAATAGCGCTGCTATTGAAGCATGGAATGGGAGGCGAAAACCATAGAGGAATATTTTAAAATAAACTAATCTATAGTTCCCCCACAGTGGATCGTGAAGACGCATGTCGCTCTCGGGAACGGTAGGGACACACCCAGGAGGGAAAGTGACACCGTTTCCCTCCAATTCAGCATTTAAAACCGCATCGTAGGAGAAAATACTAGATGATTGTACGATTTCTAGATCCACGGGTCTCCAGAGGAATCGTCTGGTTCTAGTCACAACCATAATAACCTAATAAACAGAAAATCTGCAGGGATGAAGTGATACCTTTAACGGAAAGATCCGCGCGCAAATCGGCGAGGGGTGAAGGACGGACGAGAACTTTTTCCAGAGAAAGTGCAGAGAAGAGGGAAAATTCGAAATGAGGGCAAAAAGTATTAGAAAGAGAAGATAATCCCTTTTAAAGGACCGAATATCACTACATTAACTGAACTACCAGTCGCGCGGGGACGCGTGTAAAAGAAGTGGGCCACGTGGAATCATGCTCAGGAGTTAGAAGCAAGCAGTTATTTGCCACGACTTACCAAGTGGCAGTTAATGACTGATCGAGTTAAAACCATCGCAGGGCGCTTGACCTAGTAAGGCTAACGCCTCCATATCAGTCATCAACGCAATAACACGGTGGCAAGAGAAAGAAACATTAGTTTATTTATTAAAGTCATACGGCATGTACAGCGCACCTAACGCTAGGCCACTAATCCTCATCAGGCCAGTACATGTCATAGTAAAAAATGTCGTCATCATCCGAGAGCGACAGACCTCCGTTGTAAGGAGGAAAAGGTTCGTCAATCCTTTTTTCCTGACCCAACAGCGCTGAGCTCGGCCCGTCCACAATGGTAGCAATCGTTGCCATAGAATTTGCGTCACGAAGAGAATCTTTTTCCAAGACAGGAGTGTCAGAAGGAAATTATCCATTATCCTTTCACACAGGAAAAGCAGAAGGAACGTTAACCGCCCCAGAGGTCTTCTTCCTCGGCCTTTTGCGGCCCTTCCGACAGATTAGCGGCCTCCATGGAGGCGACGGAGGAGGATGATCAGAATCGGGTGAAGTTGGAGGAGTCGGCGGAGAGTCACGCGCCACAGTATTAAGGAAATAAGAATCTGTCATTGATTTACAAGCAATCCAGGAAAAGAAATAAGAAGAAGAAGGTGAGCAAGAAAAAGGAAAGAAAAATAGCTGAGGCAAAGATATCCCGATCTCTTTGCGTGTCCCTTGAAAGCAATAAGTACACCTGGAGAAGAACAATCATGATTACAGAATCTAATGAGGCGCACGCAACTGTTCGAGAACTGCGCCAATCAAAAGGCACCAAAAAACCGCCCAATCACGGGGAGTGCGGCGCAAGGAGCGATCAAGCAAGCATTTATTGCTAATTCAGACACCAAAGCACTTCATTTCAAAGAAGACTCATTTTCGGTTGGGCTTATAGCAACCTGACTAAAGCAGCCAATAGCGAGAGATCGAAGGTAGAAGACAGAGCAATAATTGAAGTGACATTTTATTTAATTATGGCCTAAACGGCCTAAGCGCGTACACAGGAATTATAAAAGCAAAGGGACAACGGCCAGAGATCAAACATGAGACCCAGCATCATCGTCCTCAAGAGCAGTAGGGATCTCCCTGAGAGCATCCGCCACTAAGGACAGTTCGGCGGAGGAAATCCTCATACCCTTCAAACAGCATACCAGCAGGTCTTTCCTATGTTGTAACATAGTAATAGTCACCTCGATGCGGGAGACCGCAACACCCAGCTTCGACACGTTCTGTATAGGACTGAAATCCTCCATAGAAGCAGCTCCTTGTCTAGACAGCAAAGGGGTCATCATTCCCTGAAGCTCCAGGACATCCTCAGAGGTTTTGGTCAGCATAGTCTCCAGGAAACCAATGTCAGACTCAACAAGGTTCTTCAGGCTGTGCGCCTTCGAGATCAGAAAGTTCTTCATAAGATCATCCATAGTTAAAAACCAGAGGAAGTGTAGAAACAGTCGTGGAGAAAGCAGTGCGACAAAAAGGCAATTTATAGGCTAGAGAAGAATGGCGATTGGAAGAAGCATATTTCTTGATAGACAAATCATCTCTACGTGTGAAAACCAGTTCATTTGACAAGAGTAAGGATGAAACGGTAGCCCTTGGTAAACACTCGGGCTCATTTTTGGTTGGGCTTATGATAACAATACCCCTAACAACGAGGGCATTTTCGTCTTATACCCTGTGGTGGGGAAAACGTTGTCACTACCGCCCCGACAGATTCGGGGCTATCACCTCTGGGATGGTCGACATCAGCGAGGGGGTCCCACACATCACACTGTCACGACACAGGGCGTTATCCCATCCCAGGCCAAGCTAGGCATCTCGAGAGGAGCGTGGGCGTTGCCTTGCCTAAGTAACGCCTACCCCCCATATGTATACCTAACACAGCGATAGTGTATTCCATCAGCGAGGCACTCTAACTCCCCCCTGACGGGAGTGTTAGCACCTTGTGACCGAGATCACTCAAAAATGCTCCATTTTTGCCTATAAATACCTTCGCCACAAAGGAGGAAGGTAAAGCCTAAGATTGCTAGTCGAAGCTCTACTATTTTACAAAATCACTACTGACTTAGGCATCGGAGTATTTACGCCGGAGACCCCCTCCGGCGCTGTGCAAGTACATCGGACGCCGTGGACAGTCGACCTCAAGACTCATAATCCTCTGCTACCCTTCAGCGAATAGTCTGAATCTTATCAATGAGGATACTATCCAAAATATGTACAAGCTTTAGTAGCCTCCTATATCTGCTACAAATATACAAAAAGAAGAGCAAATTCTGTCTACAATCAACCCAAAATATGAGACAGAGTTTGATCTACCCTATCCAAATTATCAAGGAAACTATACTCTCACAAAATCAGTCTACGTAGTTGCTACCAATCCACATTAGATCACATTATCATATACCCTATAACTTGTAGCAGTTTCACCAAGTAATGACAAAAAAGCCAGGACACTATTGACAATCAATCCATCTTTCAATCACAACTTTAAGTCCACATAATCCCTCTTATCACAACCTGAGAAAGAGTAGGAATAAAGTTGTTAACAACATAAAATTATCTTGAATATAACAGTATAGGATGAACCTATTAATAACTAACACTTACCATGATTATTGAGGAAGATGAGCAATTGCAGCCTCAATGATAACCGAATCACAAAGAAGTCTTGATGGTAGAATCCCTAGCCTTTCCAACTTATCTTTCTGTAGGTGAGGGATTTTGTATGTATTTGAACCTAGGGTGCTAAGTACTTGAACCATGCAAGATTGAAGAGTGATGAAAATGTAGTTTGACCTCTTATGTGAAAACTCATAAAATGACTTCTCAACAGCTGCAATCAATTGCACAATTGATTTTGCACACTTTTTCTCTTGCAACGATTGAATTGCTCTAAAAAAAACCAAATCCAACACATTAAGATCAGGAGAACTAGGTGGTTGACATAATATCCTTACATTCAATCCCAGATTTTGTACTGCTAATAAGAAATCAACATCATCTCCATATATATGAGTCTTAGCATTATCCTGCTGAATTATAATTGGCTTTGTTATGCTATCTCTTGGCCATTTATCTTTAATTGCAGGAAGAATCTTTTCAATCATGAACGTTCTAATCACATTTCTACTAATCTTTGGGATTGCCTTTACTTCTAATGACCCAGCTACTCTATTGACACTAGACCTAAGTGCAGCAACCTCATCAACCAATGCAAAAACACTTATTTTGCCATCAAATGTGCAATGTCCTTGAGAGTCATACCTGGGTCTAGCGACAGCTGCAATGAACATAATTTTTTGAATGAAGTTAGTGCTTCTGCAGGTTCAAACTGGTTCTTCCTCACCTGGCACGAGGTAGTATGGCTAAATCTTCCTTGTCATGTTGAACCATTTCTCATCAATGTGGACTATGTTTTCCATTTCAAGAAAGATGGGTTCGTTGAAACAGTGGTTGAGTCTATCATGGAAAGACAATGTTCTATCCTTCGGAAGCGATTATCCTCTGTCAACGATGGATGAATGTAATTGTTGTGCCGTTTCAGTTCTGTTGACTTCAATTTCCTAAACAATAATGTGGTTGGCACACCCAAATGATGAGCAAGACTTCTTATTGTTGTCCTATTCCTCAAAGGAATGTCTTTCACCCTCTCTAAATTAAGGTCTATCATCTTTCTCCCACAATTTTGCACTCTCGTTCTTGCAGTGTTGTGGTTGTTACCAGATTCCTTGCCTCGTTTCCACAAACGTTGAATTGATCTGATGGAGACATTAAAGAGAAGAGCTACCTCTTTTGTTAAACTACTCTTAAGCTTGTCGTTACTGCTTTGTAGAAGGAGCATGGAATAAGCAAGAAGTCGTTCATCATCGTTCAGCTCCTTGTATTTAACGGTGGCTGGTGGTTGATTGTCACCTTGCATATGAAGAATGAAATAAGTTTAGAAAAGAGAAGCAGAAATTTTACAGACAACAAGTGTTAGTCCTCCCATAAAAAAATACTCACTTTCATTGTGGAATTGTGTTTCTGCCTCTCTACACAGTCTCTCATAATCATCATCATGTAAGTCTGAAAATTCTGTGAGTAGTTCTTCATCTTCATCAGTGAAGTAAGAAATTGGATGTGATGGACTATTGAGTGGATTTTGGGGGGAGGAAATTGATGAATCAATCTCAATGTCCGCCATTGTTACTGTAAGGAAACTGAGAAGGAAGAAGGAAAAGTAATTTTGGTGAAATGAAGGGGATGATTTCACCAAATCAGGGGACCGAAATTTGGGAAGTGGTGGGAAACTTAAATTTACCATTTTCATTTCAAAACTTTTGGTCGAATTTGAGGAGGGAATCGATGAAATTTGCCGAAAACAAGCGCTCGTGTTGAAGGAATGAGATGAAGAGAAGAGAGTGGCTTTACTTATAGATACTTCCAAAACCAGGGGTAAAATTGAAAAAAAAGAATAAAATAATATTAAAAAAAAGAGAGAGAACTCCCTACTTTTCTAAAACATCAATTATACAGTAATGACTTTTATGTTACATTTTTTACCTTATTTTGCCTTCCAAAATTGTTTAGTATCCAATGCACTCCCCAACTCTTTTTTTTTTGTCATTTTATAATGTTCAAAATTTTAGTATACAGCGATTTGGACTCACCGATAGAAATAAAAATAAAAGTATAAAAAATAAAAGTAGGAAGAAAGATGACGTGAACACTGTGAAGTGTCATTGTCTCTTTCTTGTCTTGAGTTGACCTGAGGACCGACTGTCCGGGAGGAAAAGAGAGGTGAGAGGTGTGGTGTTTGGGTTTGGTTTTTGGGGAATGCACGCAGTCGTTCTTCCTCTTCCTCTTCCTCTTCCTCTTCCTATTCCTAACCTAACCTCAAATCGCAGCCGTTAGGGTTTCTCGGTCGGCTCATTTCGTTCAGTTCAGTTGAAGGAAATGCTAGGGAGAGGGATTGGAATGGAAGAGATGCAGAATCAGAGGATGGGGATGGCGATGGGTATGGGTATGGGTATGGGTATGGGCATGGGTATGGGTATGGGTATGGGAGATCCATGCCTTGTCTTGACTTCTGATCCAAAGCCTCGCCTCCGTTGGACTGCCGATCTTCATGAACGCTTTGTCGACGCCGTCACTCAGCTTGGCGGCCCCAGTAGTTCGTTCCCTCTTATTCTTTTTCTTCACTGCTAATACTTGTGTTTATTCTCATCAAATCCAGTTTCATCTTTTGTATATTTTCATTATACTCTCCTTGTTGTGATGTGATTGTGAGTTTTGTGTTATGGATTTTAGTTGCTTTTATGGAAATGTAGCATTTTAATCCTTAATTGCTCCTGTATCAACCGTTCTTATGCTCAAAATTGCCTTTCCGAATCGTTTCTAATCATAAAGGCCTTTTGTATCTCTTTATTTCTCAACCATTTGGCATCCTCATTTACTAGTATCCCTCTTCTTTCTAGACCCAAAAGAATCACCATTCATAAATGTTGTTATTTTCCCCTCTTTTGCATTGCATCACATATGAAACTTCTAGCTTGTCTGCACATTTTCCCCACAAAAGTTGCTGTTGGAAATCCACTTTCTGGATTGAGTTGCCACTTTTATTGAGGGTTAAACTTGAGTTTCAGCTTACCTCAATTAAACATCCTTCATCGCTGCTTCTTCTGAATTTACCTCCTCTTCGTCTGCTGGATGCAACTCGTTTTGTGTCTATACGGGCAACCTCAACATCTAGTTTGCCTTTCACATTTATTTCTTAATACTTCAATTCTAACTGCTGATGTATAGCTGCAAATTAGTTTGAAGCTGTCTTCTCATAAATTACTGAATCCCCCAACTGTTATAATAACAATATGCATTAATTGCAGAAGCCACACCTAAGGCCATCATGAGGACCATGAATGTGAAGGGGCTCACACTCTTCCATCTAAAGAGTCACCTCCAGGTTCTGATTCTTTATTTCCATTATCTTGGATGTTTTACTGATGCTATAGCTGTGGAATTTTACTCTTCTTTTTGAAAGAAAATGGAACTCTTGGACTTCATGGTGTTGTTGTTGCTGTGTTGTAGAAATATAGATTGGGTAAGCAGATGGGAAAGGAGATCGGTGAGGCAACCAAAGATGGTATTCCCCGTTATTGCTCTGTTTACACTACTTCATAAGTTGTAATCTCATATGTTCTAATTTTGCTATTTTCAATCATTTTGCTAAATTCAGAATTTTCTATCAAGTTATTGTTTTTCAAAAGAAAAAAAGGTTTTGTGTTGTTGTCAAGCTCCCTCCCAGTAAAAAAACTCCAAAAAACTGATCCCTCCCCCCCTCCCCTTTCTTTTGAAGCAAATATGACTGAATGTTGACTATTGATTATGTTCCAGCTTATATCTTCTTAGGAGAGAATATTAAGGTAGTTCCTTTACGAGAATGCTAAAATGTGTATTGATTTCTTCCCATCTTTTTATAGAAGGATTGTCGGGCTCTTACCTCTTAGAAAGTCCCGGTAGTGGCAATTCTTCACCGAACTTGGCAACTTCTGATATGAATGAGTAAGATGGAATTTTCTCCCTTCTGAAAGTCTATTCCTACCCGGTACATGCTTTCCTTTACTGGAATTTTATTATGAAATTATTAATAAAATGTTAATTTCAGGGGGTATGTAGTCAAAGAGGCATTAAGAGTACAGATGGAAGTGAATAGTAAATTACATCTCCGAGTTGAGGTAAGATTTCTTTCCACTCGTTATAAGCTGTTTCAATCCCGATTTGTTGGATTTTTCTTTTCTTGTTGAAAAGGAAAAACGTATAGGTTTTCATGTAAAAAACCAGTCAAGTGATGAGTGTTGTAGATGGGTTTCTTTCATAAGCTTAGGATACACTTGGCAATTATGGATCTCTTCGTTGGATTTTTTTTGTACATGCCCGGATGGTCTTGGCAAGCTGGATTCAGCTTCCACATTCATTAAGAGTTGTAACTAGTGACTAGTTGACAGTTTAGGGAGTGTTAATCATAATTGTTAATAGAATTATGCAGACTTTAGCTGACATCAAACATGTTTTTGTTTGATTTACACGTTCTTTAGGTGATCTCTTTCTGTTTGCTATGCAGGCAGAAAAACACTTGGGTATACGCCTGGATGCAGAACGTAGATACTTGGCCATGCTTGAAAGGGCCTGTAAGATGCTTGCTGATCAATTTATTGGAGGAGCAGTTATTGATATGGACATTCAGAAGGGGATGGATACTAGGACCCCAAGAACTGCCTCAGTTGATTCTCTCGGATTTTACACATTACAAACGGCTGAGGTGGCCGAAGTACATACCCAAGAGGATCTACGGCCTAGTCTGCATCATCAAGGGACTGATTGTTCCACTGAGAGCTGCCTGACTTCACATGAGAGTCCTGGAGGACTAGGTCTGAACGGGTCTCCAGGAGGTGGGAAGAAAAGAATGCTGAGCCTGGAGCTGACAACAGCTCCTTTGGTTTGGGGTGAAGCAAGGATTGGAACCTCAGGCTCAGAGGTGAATGCGAATCAAGTTAACCCTCATCACAGCATCAATGGTTATGGTATGTGGAGCTGAATATTATTTTCTGCCATTCTCTTCTCATCGGTTGAGATTCGTCTCACCCCTAGAATGCAATTTCAAGTGTACAAATGCTGATTTGTTCGTGTCGACATCATTAAAGCAAACGGTAGTGGAAAAAATTATTGCCTGGAAGGTGTAAATTTGAACTGCTAATTATTAATATGTAGGACATGGTTTGTAGGTTAAATTTTGGATTTGTTCTGACATTCTAAGTAAGTAGGTCTCGGACTGCAATCTTAGAACCAAAGGCCCTTGCTCCTTGGTCCTTACTGACTGACCAGAAATCAAAGTAGAGATGATTATTCTTACGGTATATTACATACAAAAAATCCCTATAATTTGTACATTTTTTCATTTAAACCCTTATAATGTCAACTATATAGTTTTTTGAAAGTTACAATTTTAATTTTTATAGTAGTTAAAAAAATTTAATAAAATAGGAAAAAATTATTAAATTTGGTTAAAAAGTGTAATAAATTTAGTAAGACTTAGGATAATGGAAAAAAATTAGTTTAAACTTTATTTACAATTTGTTATTAATAAAAAAATTTATGGGTATAAATTCTTCTATATTTGTTGCATTTTTTTAAAAAAAAATCATATTTAAAAAAAAAATTGTATCATTTGTTTGGAATTTTTAACTAGTAAGAAAATTAAAATTGGAATTTTTGTAAAGGCGAAGAGAGATTTTAAATTAAAGTAACTTTTTTCTTTTCAAAAATCGGTAAGGCTCAAATAACTATTGGGATATTGGGATGAATAGAAATGATTTATAACGTGATAGGATGAGTATAGTATGTCATAAGCGGCCGGCTCCTAAAAGATGAGTTGGAGGTAAAAGGGTGAAAGGTTCAAAGAAAAGTTTATAATACGAATAGTGTTTGGAATGAAGCCGGCGTTTTGTAGAAATAATACTCTATAGATATAATTATAATATAAGTACTTAGTAGCAATGTAGCATATATAATAATAAAATAACATGTACTGCTACATTAATTATTTGTTATTTGATAAGATTTAAAGGAGGGGATTAATCTTGACTGGTTGTTGATCAAGAAGAAAAGAAATCTAGACTGAATGTGGAGTAGCTTATTTATTAAAATCTGTCTTTCAAAATAATAATAATAACTTGGATTGTTTTATTAAATTCTCCCCTCCCATCTTAGGTCCAACACCAAATTTAATTTATTTTTAAGATAAAATTCTAGTTCATAAACAATTAACTTTTTTCTTTTCTTTTCTTTTCTTTTTCTATTTCTTTTTTTTTTGACCCTTTCCAATTTTTCCAAAGATGCCGGTTTAGTCACTTAACTTTTATAATTTTTAATTAATCCTATTTAATTAAAAAAATTGTATTTTGCTTTCCATTTTTAATTTTTTTATTATAGTTCTTAAATGTTTAAAATTTTCAATTATTTCTATTTTACTCATTCAAAAATTTTATATCTGATCCCGAAAAATTAATTAGACTTTAGGAATGATTTAAAATTCAAAAAACTATCTAAATATATTTTATAACTTTTTAAGACGGTTCCTAAGTATTATATATGTGTCAACTTTCATATTAGAGTGTTAACAAATATAGAAATGTACTAAAAAAAATTCTATGTAATACCAAATGACTCAAAAAAAAAAATTATCTCCGGATCTAATTTCACCCCAAAATTATTTTTTCTTGCTCCACCCCTACTGACAGATTAAAAAAACGTGATCACCAGAATTTTTCCATCCATCTCGAAGATGAGAAGTTAATATTTAAAACTGTTGGGGGACAACCATCATCAATTTTAAAAATATAGGTTGATGACTACATCAATTTAAATTTGAAAGTTAGCGTGGAGAGTGGGGACGAAATACTTAGGAACTGAAGCGCCGAATAGGGAATCCTTTGTATCTTGCATTCCGAAGCAATCGGGTGCAAATCATAACTTAGATTTGGTTATATGTTAGTTCTACCGCACTATATACTCCTTCAGGTGTAAAATAAATAACTCTTTAGGATAGTAAAAATTCATTTTACCATGATTTTTGATCTTATTTTATTACATATTGTTTCATTTTTACTTCTAATTTCCACTCAAATTAAAACACCATCATCGACTAATATTTTGTGTCAAAAATTAACACTCTCATATTTTAAATAAAAAATAAAAAATTATAGATGTTGACCTTGCACTACCCGTATAGCTGAAACCTCATTTTTACCAAAACTATCCAAATAAATTCAATCAAAACTGAAAGAGGCAAAAGTGAACATCAGATGACTTTATACAGTTTGAAATATTATTTTTATATTTTTTGAAAGTAAGGTCAAAAATGGTTTTTGAATTTGAACGGAAACCGATTGAATTAAATAGAATTAATAATAACAAAAAACGCGATCGTTTTGGGGGCATTCCCCTATTCATATACTTCTAAAATTGGAAATTAAAATTAGTTGACCTAACTTATGCGCTGAAACATTTAGCGACCTCTAGATATGGCAGAAAGAGCAACTTGTAAATAACAACATCATATTTATCACATCCTCCAGCACTACCCTAAAGTAAGTTAAGGGAAACTCTTTTAAGTTCAAAGCGGTCATATTCGACAGACAGTCTGTCTCAATAATAACTCTCTCCACCCCTCACTATTTGGCATGGATCAAAGCGTCTCGCACCGCTAAAGCTCTTCAATATCAACACCAGGACGTTGCTCTAAAAAGATTGACCCTACAAACACCAGATAACCCCTAGAGTCCCTAGCAATAAACCCTAGGCATGTCCCGTCAACCCCTATGCCGGCATCCGTATTTATCTTTACCACCACCTCCAGAGGAGCCTGCCATTTCGGGTTTACCGTTCTCCCTGCAATAGGGTGGGTAACCGTGCAAGGCCGCCTGGTTCCCTTGAAATCTATCATTAACTTCCCGCCCCTAATCAGGACTGTCTGTGGTGACTCAACTATCTTTCTGAAGATCGTGTTGTTCTTGGAAGTCCAGAGGGACCAGAGGATCGAATTGAAATTTCCATACTCTGTCTCATCCAATCCCTTTCTTGCCTCCATCAGCCACCCTAGTATAGGTTGCCTAGTAAACCTTAGAATCCTCCCCCCGAACGGCAGCAGACTCCAAACCTGTGTAACAAAGTGGCACTCACGTAGGAGGTGACCACTACTTTCCAGCTCCCCATTACAACACGAGCACCCATGATCCACTTGTAATCCTCGCCGAATCAGATTCTCCCAGGTGGGGAGAGATTCATGTCCCAACCGCTAAATGAAATTCTTGAGTTTGGGAGATAGTTAGTGAACACATATGTTTCCACCATTCTCTTCTATCATCCTCATCTATCGGGGGTACACTTGATGCCGATATACAGTGATAGTCACTATGCACTGAATACTTACCATTTGTACCTTTCCACACAAGAGTATCTTTCGCCCTTCCCCGACTAAGCGGTATGCTTATGATATCTGATACCTCTTGCAGTAGAAAAAATTATTTCACCAAATCAACCTTACAGCTTTTATTTTCCTTATCGATAAGGGCAGAGACCCTATCGTCTTCATGAAGTCTCGACACCAACGACGAGATCATCCCATCTCTAATGGAAGGAAGCCACGAAACTTTCCAAATGCGGATATTTTCACCGTCTCCCACCCTCCATAGACTCCCCTTCTGAAGCACTGTCCGCCCTACTAAGATACTTCTCCATATTAAACTGAGACGGGATCTAACAATAGCGTCCATAAAGTCAGAGACTGGGAAATACCTAGCTTTTAGCAGGCGAGCCAAAAATGATTTTTTTGTAATGGGTGATGCAGTCTTTTAAATTTAAGCATTAAACATTTGCCATAAAAATAGATAAAAAATAAAAATGGTTAATTTAATACATTCAAAAGATAAAAATATAAGAGTAATAATTTACAATGGGCGAATAACACTACTCAAAATGGCTATTCTTCTAAGCTTGCATATTTATTTTTTTAATGTCTAAGCTTGCAATTGCAAAATTGACTAAGTCCTTGTATTAACAAAAACTCACATGCATCTTATGTTTCCATACCATTTTCTATTTATTTCTAAATCATATTCAATTTATCCCTCAATCTTAAAATTTCCAAGATTAAAATATATAGGGTGGTAAGAAAACTAAAGTATGAAAACTAGTATGTTTCATATATGATAGTTAGTGTGACAATTTTTATTATTGAAAAATACTTTTATGTTGGCGATGACCCACCTTGCCATATCACCTCCTCGGCCCCAACTGATGCAACTAGGGATGTGTATCGAAATACAATATCGAAATTACCGACCAATCAAATCATAGTTTGCTCTATTTCAATCGATAATATTGTTCATTTTTTTCTATTATGACATCACCGGATACCGACTGAAATTTTTTGGGTATATTACGGTAATTGATTTTAGAGGTTTGGTAATACTGAACCTCCGTATTTCTTACTCCCTCCTAGTTTTTTTAATTGTCTTTTACTATTTGGGCACGCATATTAAGAAGGTCGAATGACTCACTATTTGAAACAATTTTACCCCGAACTTTTTCTTGGAAGTACGTTAAGGATTAACGTACGTTCGAAAAAAAGTACGGAATGTTTTTGAGTCAAATAGTGAGTCATCCGGCCTCCTTAATATGCGTGCTCAAACAGTAAACGACAATTAATTATGATAGGAGGGAGTATTATATATTTATTAATATTAATATAATTTATTAAGTAAGTAAAAGGAAAAACAAAGAAAAATTGGACATAAATGGAGAAATAACAAAGAAAACCCTATGTATATGTTCCATTCAGATTGATGTATCGTGTTTTTAAATTATTTATAAAATTTGTTAATATCAAAATTATGAAATTCCATTAAAATTATTTAAATAAATCAGTAACGGTACGTTTTAATAATATAGTATGGTATCTAATTTTAAAAGTTTGGTATATCAAATACTGAAAAAAATTCTACAAAAAAAATTCTACAAAAATAACACCCTAGCGACCGATGAACCGCTAGATGCAACTAATTGGGCCTCATGTTGTGCCCCCTGTAAGCAATTAGTGTTGTGGGGTCAACTGATCTCACACTACACCAAAAAGGGTTTTTCCCAGCTCTCATTTTGATCAATGTCGGTGGTTTAAACAGCCGGTACAAGTCATTTTGGCGAACAAAATGATATACACCGGCAGTTTACCCCGCCAGTATTAAATACCTAGCGGCGGTTTGAACCGCAAGTGTAGTCTGTATCGGTGATTATATTCACCTATATCACTGTTGGTAGATATTTGAATGTTTAATCTTTGGTTCTGTTTGAACCGCCAGTGTAGACTGTATCGGCGATTATATTCACATATATCATTACTGTTGGTAGGTATTTGAATGTTTGATCTTTGGTTCTGTACCACTGATAACTGTCGCCAACTCTAAACTTTTTATTTTAGGTTTTTCATGTGGTTTTTTTCTTTACTTATTTTTTAAAGAGGAAAATTTAATAGTAAATAGACATAATCTAGCATGAATAAAATAAAATAATTAAATTTCAAAAATTTAATCTTATTATTCAAAATTGTCACACAACAATCATTTACAAAATTTTCCTTCAAGGAAAAAAAAGTCTAACTAACGAATCATTCCAACAATATGTAAACAATTTGAGGGCCTAACTAACGAATCATGCATGCTCTCTCTCGTCCTTCATCGCTACAACTTGTATCATCTACGGTCCAAGTCGTCATCAACTCTCTTTTTCATGGATCTCAACATATAAAATGCGTGCAAGCTAAAAATATTATATTATAAAAATTAAAATGACGAAAATAATTAGTAGTAGAATTAGAGAATAAGTGCATAATGTTCAGAGCACACAGGAAATGCAAAAGACTAGTTGACTTTTGTAAGGATAAAAAGGTTTAAGGTTCCATTAACAAGTTAATATAAATTGCTCTAATCTCGTGTAATTGATTTGTCATCTCCACTATTTCCACATTACTTGCTGGTTCCCATAAGATTAAAGGTTATAAGCTGCACAGAATAAATTAAATAAGGAAGATCATATACCAAATGTGAGATCAATACATTAGCAAGGAAAACTAAATGAAATTATTTGCAAAGTTGAAAATTGCTAACAAGAGGGTTTAGTCAACCATTTAAACTAAATTGGTTGACTTTGAATTAATTGAATTCGCGCTTCACAAATCGCCACTATGTAGTGGCAGATTTACTTCCGCCACACTAATCACAAGGAAACACGCGTTTCCACTCGTTCTTTTGGCAATTTGGCTCCTTGCCGCATAAATACTGCCGGTAAAAGTCCTTTTTGGTGTAGTGTCACTACTAGTATAGTGGGGCTAGTAACTTAAATATTTTTTATAATAATATTTTTTTTATTACATCGGGTAATCTGTCGAGTTTTGTCCGACTCTCCAAAAAAGGTGACTTTTGCAACATGATTTTTTTCATTCTCAAGTCTCGAATTCAAACGTTTAGAATGAAAATGCTTATCACATCAACTGTTATGTATGAAAATACTTGATTTTTTATCATTATAAAGTTTTAATTTTAGACAGTTTAAGATGGAGGGCTTCAATGAAAATGATTTTATACACATAAAGTATAACATGGATTATAGTTGATGCAAGAGTTTAATTAAAAATAGAACAAATATAAAGACTAACTGTCTTATTTAGCCCAATTATTATTATTATTATTTTATATAGGGAAAATGTCATATTATACTCCAATTTTTTTAATCACTCTTAAATTAATTTTTACTACCTTATTCATGTTTGCCCAAATTTATTTTCCGTTAGTTACTTAAGCATTTGTAATCCTACTTTCTGACAAATTTAACTAACACTATCCATTTCATTCCATAACCTTAATGGAATTTCTCATAATATTTTAAAACCTCATTTGAGTTATTCTTTAAAAAAAATTATGTAGTTTAACTAAAAACAAATGCAAACAAAAGAGAAGAAAGTGCAAAAAAACAAGAGAGAAAAATGACCACGAGAGAAGCGAAATCTAAAAACTATTTGGAAGAAAGGAAATAAAAAGTGTTACAATGGTGGATACTGGATATGTAGCGTATGTGCTGGAGGAAGGAATATCTTAGGAGTAGACAACGGAACGGAATATTACTTGGTAGATTCCGTTGGGAGGGTGGTTGTCACCATTTGTATTTCTATATATATTATAATATTTATATAAAAATTATGAATTTATAAATTTTTATGAAACATAAACACTTTTTTTTTGTCGTGTCTCGAGTTAGATTCATTTTCAATATCGACACTTAGCAGATATTGGCACAATACGTGCTAGACTAATCACCTTCCGTGTTCAATTTATTTGGTCATAATTCTAAAAACATTAATGATATCAAATATATATTTAGTACATGAAGCTCATATAGTCATAATGTCATTATTCATATCGTGTCTAGTATTTATTTCAATATCTGTGCTTTATAAGTAAATTTTGAATGATTTGATGAGATTTGCTTAGTTTACTTGGTTTGGTACACGAAGAAACAAAGTCCATGATGACGACATAGATACAAATATACAATCATACAAAACAAAAATACATCAATTTCATGGAAATGATAAAAAGAAATATGCATCAGCCAATACCATTTCATCCCAGCTGCCTCCCCGTTCACATCTTTCACTACGGGTGTAAAAAACTGAACCGAATAAAAAATTAAACCGAAACCGCCGGTTCAGTCCAGTTTGATCCCTTTTTTTCTTTTTCTTTTAAACTATAAAATGGAAAATTGAACTGAACCGAAAATAAGCGGTTCAGTTTGGTTCTCCATTTCTAAAAATTAAAAACTGAAAAAAACTAGGAACTCATTTCATATATATATAAAATACTTACGAATTCTTGCATCTTTAAACAACGTTGGTTTTGATGGCTAAAATTTTAGCTTTTTGCTATGAGGTCATGGGTTCAAAACCCATTAGCCACCTCATTTTATTTCTTTTTTCTTAACAAAACATTAAAAAAAACGTGTCAAAATCGAAATTGGACTGTTAATTCAGGATCGAACCGAATTGTTAGAAGATGGTTCAATTCGGTTCTCAAATTTTTAGACCCGTAAATTTTTGGTTCAGTCCAGTTTCCTTGTACACCCCTATCTCTCACCACCCCCTTCGGTCTTCCGAGCATGAAACTAATCACACCTGATAGTGGTAGGGTCTTAAAGGGTAGCTCATCTAGTATATTTTAATATATGCTTCAAATTCGAACCTGAAATTTAAGTTAACGGTAGAGAAATCTCATATTCTCTTACCACTCGCTCATGAATGAAGTTATTTGGAGATATGACCACACTAAATGTTTTAAAGAAATAATTTTATGTTTTTAAGTAAAATATCACAAAAATGTATCTTAAGTATTCTACCCCACTAAAATCTATTAAATATTAAAAAAAGTGGGGTCATTTTTTGGTTTAGAATTCATAACATTTTAGAGTTCTTTGCAACCTGTACCCTATCGCTTGTGACTTGACTTTTATTTATTGTACATAAACATAAACATAAACATTTAACCCATTAGCGGAGCGTGAGTGAATTATTTTAGGGAGACAATTAGATATTTATTTATTTTTGGAAAAAGAGATGAAAATTCATGAAAGAAACATAATAGAACTTTAAGATCTATTATGCAAAATTCAAAATTTGGGGGGCAAATATGAAGGATTAAAGAAAGAAGCATAGATTGAGATGTTTGAGGGAATAAATATGAAGGATTAGTATAAAAATGTATAGAATTTTAAGGATTATTATAGAAGGATAAATATTTTTGAGGGGATGAATATGAGGGATTAGTGTAAAAAGAATAAAACTTTAGACACTATTACGAAAGAATTGGAAATTTTGAGGGGTGTCCATGGTTTCAACAGTAGCTAGAATTAAAAAATATTGTAAATTTGAATTTTTTAATATTTTAAAAAAATAGCTAATAAAGGAATTATATCTCAAAATTGATTCTTACTTGTTTCATTATGTTACAAATTTGAATTTGTCTTCTATTTTATGTTAACTTATAGATACACATTCTTTCTTTTCATTTTTTTTTTTAAATAGGTTGATGGTATATTATAAAAAGGTCTTGAGGAGTATGACAAAGCAATAAGAGCAGTTGCAGCAGCAGCTACTCAAGAAAAATAAAAGCAAGCAGCAAAAATACGAGTTCCACAACTAATATAAGACATGCCTACAAAATACGAGTTCCACATTCTTTCTTTTCATGAATCATTAACAAATTGGTTCTCCCTAAATTTTAATTTTCAAATACACAAACAAAATGAAATTAACATTACAACCATCTATATATAGTTTTAACTAAATCTAACAATATATATTAATAAAAAATTATATTTTATAAGTTTCATTGTTTAAATTAGTTTAGCGTTGAGGAGTTGAGGGATGACCTAAAAGGTTATGATATAAATCAATGTACGTATAACTTATTAATTGTCTTGTTGATGATAAAGATGCCAGTAAAATGTCAAACTCATGTTCGAATTTCATCTCCACCAATAAAAATAATACACTTAAAATAGAGGAGAAATATATATATATACTAATTCAAATTTACGTCTATAAATTTTCTTTTTGACATACTAAATAAAAGGTTATATAATGACCCCATTGGAAAATTTTCTAGCTTCGTCCCTACACTCAACCATAATCAATGTTGTTATGAACACCCCATTTTGATATTTCCATATATTTAAGGTTAAATGACCCTTAGAGTCCCTGCGCTTGCACAATTGTCCTAAATAGGTCTTTACATTTACAAGTGCCTTATATAGGATTTTATGTTTGTTCAAATGTCTCAAATAGGTCCAATTATTTAAATTAACACATTTTCTAATTTCTGAAAATTCCAAAAACTATTTTCAGATATTAATATCCGACGTAGAATTGAAAATATAATAAAATAATGAAGTTTGATGAGGTGTCAATAGGCTGACATGGCAAAGCAATAAAAAATAATTTCTTCTCATACCGTGTCACGTTAGCAAGCGGGCCCCATATGACAACACTTACCTGGCTGCCTCCCTCTTCCTCTTCGTTTTCACCTCCTTTTTCTCTTTCACAACCTAGCCAAAATAGGTACAACTTCAGGAACTAGAGGATGCGATTATGGATTTGAATGAAAAGCTATTTGCAATGCACTCAGAGATGACAAAGTGAACTACTACAGTAGTTGTTGACTCTTATTTTACCAGTTTATTACTAACCTTCTTTATAAAAAGCTACAAGACAAGCCACACACACTCATCCCCTCCCTCTGTTACTTACTAGCTTTCATTTCAAACACTAGTATATTATTATTGTTATTTACTACTCCTCTCGATCATTCATTGTATTCATTGTGTTATCTCTTCCTCAATTCACCCCTAAATCTCATTCTCTAGTCCTGAAATTCTCGAAGTCTTTCTCACCTGAGTTGGGAAGGATTGCTTGTTGATCCACTTTGAAGCCTTGTGCTTCAAATAAGGTGATTCCAGTTTGATGTATAAAAAAATAGGTAGGTCAATACTCAAAGTTGAGTGATTCCTCTTTTGTTGTGACTCAAAACTGGTCTTGAGAAGCCATCTACATTAGCCAAACCTGAAACCTTGCACGTCACATGCCATGCATCAAATTTATAAGCTGATCAATATCATATGACCCATTAATTCATTCATACTAATGAAGCATGATAGATCATGCATGATCTAACCTTATTGTGAAGCCTCCGATTTGAATAATTTTATTCTTTGGTTGTTAAATGAGTTTAATACCATTATTAGAAAATTTTAACATAATTCTAAGGAATCTTGAAATGATCTTTTCAAAGAAGGATAAATTCAAATATTCGCCGATTGAGAGTTAACCTCGAAATCACCATTCTCTATTGAGACGATTATTGAATTGTATTTATTAGAATTGTGACAAATATTTCTCATGGTTGTATGAAGTTTAAGAACTACGTGTTGTTTGATCTCTTTTCATGAAGATACGTAAGAAATGCTCATAGATTCAACTACAAAACTTATTGCCTTCTCCCCCCCCTAAATAATGACATTTATTGAGTTGGAAATGGTGTATTCTTAATGTGACTATAACTTTGTTATGACTAACTTTGTCGCGATTAACTTTTAATTTTGATAATTAATTGATCAAAATATGGTTTGATTCAGTCTTTCTATTAATTAGTTTTTGTTAAGCTTGTTAGATTTCAAACTTGATTTCTTCTCAAACTTTATTTTCACAAAACTCTTTATGATGATTATCTAAACTGATAATGTCTTAATCTTTAATATCATGAGATTAGATGTTATTTTGAACAATTTTTTCAAAACCCTTTCTTCTAGTCAACCATTGTATGTTCATGTACAGTTAAACCTCGATAAATGAATGCTCTTGGGACCAGCAAAAAATATTCGTTTAGTGAGTTTATTTACTTATCGATAAATGAATATATTATTCATTTATCGATAAATGAATTTTTATTCATTTAGATAGTATTTTTACATTTTTATTTTTTCGTATGATTATTTATTTTACATTTAATGTACAAATACGTATATAGACTATGTACATGCATCATGTACTTATAAGATTCTATGTATGGAATACTTAGAGTCTAAATACATGCAACATGTACTAATAATAATATTCTATGTATGGAATACTTAGAGACTAAGACAATGTACCTAACCTACCTACAAACTACTATATATATTTTTCTAGAGTCTTGGTTTGGTAAATAATTCATTCTACTATATCTTTCTTAATATTCAGTCTGATGGCTTCCGATCACCAGTCAAAACCAACAACAAAATCAACTTTGACCGACCAGATAAGGAGGGCCATATGTGAGCATAAGAAGGAACAACCAAGTCTTAAGATATTGATGTTCCCGAAGAAGATATCCAAGGATTAACGAATGTCATTTCTAATTTACGCTACAGAAATGTGATGGACGTCGAACATCTTTTGAACTATCCTAACGAGAATAATGCAGTTATGGAATTGCCTACAGACGAAGAAATTATCGACTCCGTACTAAATTATGAGAATGATCCAGAACCAGATGATAGTGGCGTCACACCAAATGTGTCATCAAAAGAAGCCTTTCAAGCAGTAATCACCCTACGAAACTATTTGCTACAGTAGGAGCAGAATATTCCAGAAGTTGTGTTTGCACTAGAAAAAGTCGCAGATGTGATGCATTTTGGTGGAAGGAAAAAACAAACAACTTTAGACGCTTTTTTTGTGAAGAAATGACTTCTTGTATGAACATTGTTGATTGGAAGAAATATTTTTGTTTTTAGGATAAATAAATATATATATATATCTTATGAATTTTAATGATTATTCATTTATATTTACATGGGTTCTTTAAGGATTCAAAAAAAATTATTCGTTAATGCATTTAGCGAGGTTATTCATTTAGCCCATTTGCTCAAGTCGGGACCGGAGAAAATTATTCATTTGGCGAGGTTATTCGTTTATCGGACATTCATTTATCGAGGTTTAACTGTATTTGATCGAGTCATTGCATGTTTCATTTGGATTTTCTTATTTGATTGTTCTTTTCGGTTTAATTCCATCTTTTCACTTTTTCCCTTCGAGTTGATATCTCTTTCTTACCAACTTGTAAAATTCATTGATTGATCTAATGCACATTCATCATTTTCTCGAGTTTTTTTGAAACCCAACTGATGGAAAATATGAAATGAATACAATAGATTTGACACTATGTTAAACCCAAACGAAGAACATGCTTAACATATTTCCTATTTGTTAAAGTCCTTGAATCTATAATCTTTGGTTTGCAAATCAGTGTGTTTTCATGTAAAAATGTCTTTTCGGTATGAAAGTCAAATTAGTTGTGTTTTTTAAATCATACCCTTCATTATGGAATCTCATACTTCTTCCCTCTATTACTTAATGATTAATTTAGTCCTCGTGTTCATAATTTTTTTCAATCGTACCCCTGCATTATGGAATCTCATACTTCTTGCGGTGCTTGTAAATTGTCTAATGATTACAATTCACTGTGAATGATGAATCAAACTTCGTACTTAAATTGCTTGATTGATTTTAGCTTTATTACTCAATAATTAATTAAATCTCCTTATCTGTATACAAAAAATTGAACCAAACCTCTGCATAATACTTAGCCCATGGCCCATATTACTAGTAACTTATGAAAAAGAAGAAGAATAGGAGTAAGATTATCGATTGTAAGGAAAATATGAGTTATTCTAGTTTAAAGGTAAACGTGACAACTTCTTATGTCAATTAACTCTAATGGATCCTCCTTTGTCACAACATCCATCTTCTCCTTGAGTTTGATTATCAGCTCCTTAAGGGTCTGAATGTCCTCCTCTATTTGGTCAATATTTTGCTGCAACTCAACCCCCGCTCTATTGAGACCCCCCTCTCCCAAACAACTCCAGCTTTATTGAGAATGTGGTTAATCTCCCTTCGATCTATCTGGTAGCTTGCAAATGACAAAGATAAAGAAGGAGAAATAGAGAAAATAATAACAAAGCAAACAAGGAATACAAGGGTAAGGTTTTTCCTTGCTTTGGTGTGTAAGGAGTTATGCTACCTCTTTCTTATAAGACTCTGTTGTTGAGTCCTGTACCTAAGTAAAGTCAAACTCTGCACTTTGATTGGTTGCATGATTGGTGAGATGTTGTGTATCAGTAGGGAAAAGTGAGTAAATAAGGCAGAAGTTGTATCGAAAATGGTAACTTTTTAGAAAAAAGATTGTTTAATGCAACATTAGAAGAACTTGAATTTGAATTGGAATTGAACCGTTCCCTCAGATCAATTCACAGTTCTATCCATTTATTACGTCATCGAACATAGTAATATTATATACAACGGTTCAATTAATCAATAATTAATTCAAATGAGAATGAGAAATAGAGTAATTATCCACTAACACACAAATTAAACCATCAAGATGCAAAGGAGAAGGAGAGACAGATGAAAATGAGAAATAGACGAGTCACACAACATTAATAACACTACTATCAAAAAGGAAAAGGAGGAATAGAGGAAATTGTGAGACAGAGAGCACAAACAAAACAAGCATAGCACTAGTAACAAATTTCAACTATGTAATTCCATTACTTACACATAATTGCTAACATGAAGATGCAGAGAAAAGGGAGAAACAGAGGATGGTGAGAAATATTGAAAATAAACAAAAGAAGCATAGAACTAGTAACAAATCTCAACAAAATAATCCCATTACTTACACACCATTGTTGCCATAAAGGTGCAAGAGAAAATGAAAAACAGAGAATCAATCACACATCATAACATAAGAGAAACAAAGAAAACAATGGAAGTTTAGGCAGACTAGGAACTCCAAGCAAATAAAAGCACAAACTGATTTCATATTCCTAATATAGTAAATTACAAGAAGATTCAATTCTCAATTTCCCCACCATTCTTCCTATACTAAAATATTTACCTATTTTTGCAGCACAACATGTGCTATGTTTACCCTGTGACCCAAAAAAATCTTCCTAGTATGTTGCACCAAAATGTACTATTTCTTCATATACAAAATGAGTTTCTATTTTCATGCACATGTGCAAAATTCTACTGAACTGTTAACTTAGCAATTGGCGTTGTGGATATGTAATTCACAGACTAAAATAGTGGTTATAGATTGTCCATTAGTAACAAAATAACTATAACCAATGAACCTATCTGTCCACAATGCCAATTGCTACACAATCATAAATTCAGTTTACTAAAAATACTAACCTTTTCTGAGTTGAAACTACCTCAGAGATTTCCCTTATATGGCCCAAAAAAAATTGACACATCTCTCTGCACAGAGAACATTGGAATAAGTTCTTGTATTAACATTAATAGAATAAGGAAAAAGGGAGGCAGGAAAATTACCCTATCCATTGATGAGAGACATGATCTAATGCATAAGCATAAATCTCTTCACTACACTTCAAAGTTGGGGAATTGTTCCCATCCTTTCCAATTATTTTCTCTTCAAGTAAGAAATTTTGTAGGTGTTGTTGCCTCCACATTTCAATACTTCAATCATGCATGATTGCAAAGTAATGAAAACATAATTTGCTTTCCTGTCAGAAAAAAAAACATGGTATGTCTGCTCAACAACAGTAACTAGTGTAGACATGATTTTGGAGCAATTCTTACTCTACAATGACTGGATTGCTCTAAAAAAATAGAGGTCCAACACATTTAAATTAGAAGAGTTCGGAGACTGACACGTGAGAGACATATTCATTCCACTTTGCTCAACTGCATTAAAAAATTCAACATCATCAGTTGCTATATGAGTTGGGGCCATTGTCTTGTTGAATAAAAATGTGTTCTCTAATACTGTCCCTAGACCACTTGCTTGCAATGACAGGAAACACCTTCTCAATCATAAACTCCCTGATTATTGGTCTGCTAATTTTAGGGATGAGTTTTATCTCGAGTGTATCTCGAGACTTATTCTGGCTTGACTTAACAACAACAACACTACGAACTAAAGGGAAAACTCAAATCTTCCCATCAAAAGTACAAGAGCCATTGGAATCATACCTTGGCCTAGCAACAATAACTAAGAACATTAGCTTAGGAATGAAATTTGCATTTTAATTATTTTTACTTGATCTTTTTCATCATACAGTAGGTAATATGTTTGTGATCTCTTAGTCAAATAGAACCATTTCTCATCAATGTGCACAAATTTTTTCATCTGCTTGAAGGTTGGATGGTGTGGCAGTGTTGTTGGATCAAAGGATGCCAAAAAATGATTAAGTCTGCAATTCAGATTCTCCTTTGTCAATGTGGGATGATTACTCTTTCTTTCAACTTCAAATGCAAATAAGATCTACTTACACCTAGAGCTACGACAAGAGACCTCAAGATTGTTCTCTTTCTCAGTGGAATATCTTTGATTCTTTTCAGATTAAAATCAACCATTTTCCTACCACAATTCTTCACTCTACCATTAGTATGAAGTATCTTACACGTTTCCAAATCATTTGTATTGTTCGGATTCCCACACCAAACAGTTGTGATTCATCCCTCGTTGTTGTTGGCTTCAACTTCCCATCTTCACTCCTCTCTAGAAGCATTACGTAGACAACCAGATGCTTCTCCTTTGATCGTTCCTTTTTGTGACGTAACCTAGTGTCACGAGCTAACGGTGAATCTAACAACAAAATTGATTGACTAGAAATTAAATAGGAGAATTGGACAAATTATTTAAGTACTTGGTGGATAGTTGGGGTTTAGGATGTTGCGTTGCTACGGTTGTTCATCGTAGCCGGAGGAATTAGAAGACAACTCTTCAAGATCATGACAGTTTGCTAGAGGGCATTCAGAGATTTTAATTGGGATATTTAGGTATGAGTTGTGATGTAAAGGAGACAGTGGAAGTTAATTGAGGCCGGGTATGAATGAACTCATTCCCAATTTTCAGAGAGAGAAAAACTGATTTTCTCATTGAATTGAAACGAGGAGGGAAATGAGGAAGCTTGAAGCCATGACTAATCACTTATCGAAAAATAGAGGGGCATAATCTATTTTGAATTTCGCCAAAATTTTCACTCACTTAAATTGCCCAAATTTGAACGGGTTTTAAGGTTTAGGGTGTAAAAGTAGATTGAGTTTGATGAAGATATGAGTGTGAGGAGAGAGATGTTCTGTTTTTTGAAAATGGGAAGAACGAGTGGGGAGGGAAAATAATGGGTTGGGTTTTAAAAAATCAAAAATGTTTTTTGAATTTCAAACCCAACAGTTGTGGTCCATTCCGTTAAACAAATTAGAGGAATGTTGGGCTGTCCAACCAAAATTGGGTTCGGTTTTAAACTTTGTATTTATGAATCCAATGTCTATTAAAATAAACGGAAAAAATACCTACGTTATTTTCCTTAAAACAACAAATATGAATCTATATGTGATTCACAGGTCGTACGTTTATAACAACCATTTCATTGTCGTGAGCCATACCATAAGAATTTTGTTGAGGAACGATAGCTTGTTTAGCCAAATTTTTTTTCTTTATTCTTTAATAATTTTGTTCTTGTTTTTTGGTTCTATTTCTTTGTTTTGCGTTGGCTCGGCTTTGCGTGGCTCTTCTCTTTTGTCCTATCTTTTATTTTAGTACCTAAAATAAAACAACACAACACAACACAGAGAAAGAAAAGAAAGAAAAGAAAGAAAAGAAAGAAAAGAAAGAAAAGAAAAGAAATATTAATAATTAAAAAAATAAAGAAAATGGAGAATTGAAATGACTTTATGAACATTATTTGTTTCGCCTCTTTTCACCTTCATTTGGCTCTCTGGTTACAAGCTCGGCTCCACACCCACCACCACCACCACCACCACCACCACCATCTCCTCCTCCTCCTCTGATGCTGGGCGCTCTACTACACATACTCTAATACATCAATTTACTTATAATATTCATAATTCAAAATCTAAAAAATACATCTTATCAAATCCATCATCATCGTCGTCTTCCTCTTCGTCATCATCGTCTTCGAAGAAATCGTGGAATGCTCTAATGGCGAGTAGCTATCACTATTGTAGGAGAAACAGCAGCATTAACAAACTCTTGTAATTACTCTCACCCTCTCATTAATTACAATTTCCTAATTTAAACCCATAATTTATTTTTCTTTGAACTCTTTTTGAGAAATTAAAGTTCAATCATTGATTCATCTCCTTCTCTCCTTTGGATCTGCCTTTGCACCTCTTTCTCTTTTATCACTCTGATTCCCTACTTAGAACGGTTCTCTTTCAGATATGTTTCCAATCTACAAAACCCTAATCTAATCTCATTCATGTTCTTTTAATATGCTTCTGATTCTTCTTCCATAATATATATTAGATATATTCCTATTCTATCTTCTTTTTTTCGTTTTTCTTATATTACCTAATTATTAGATTCTTTGCTCACTTTTTGATTATTGGGTTTTTTCTTTTGTGCGCAGGTGATTGATTGACATATGTTCCAAACAAAGCCTCTTCCTCCTAGTTCCAGTTTCTTCAATGAACTTCCATCACCTCATGCTCACCACTTAGATTCTACTCCAACCGGAATGGACATGGACCCCATCAACGCTGCTAATTCTCTCAACAACAACCCTACTCTTGCCTCCAAGCAGAGATTACGCTGGACTCATGAGCTTCATGAACGCTTTGTAGATGCCGTCGCACAGCTTGGTGGCCCTGACAGTAAGTCCCCTCCACCTCAATTACTCTAATATCAATCTATGCTTTTGAGAATGCCGCGGGAAGCTTATAAATTGTTCAAACCAATATTTTGTTACAACTCTACCTAACTTGTTTGTAACTGTAAGCTGGCCGGTTGGGCTATTATAGACCAATGTTAAGCTGACCTAGCCCAGCGTGTTGATCACTGTTTGTTAGCGGCCAATTTAGGCTGCTTGTGTATGTTTTCATTAATGGGAAGTCCAAAATGGACTAGGCCCAGTGATAGAAAGCCGGAAGAATTTTAATTCTTCATTTGGTTGAAGGGTATTCAATGATGCTAGAAATGCATGATCAGTGCCCAAATGTTGGCATGCGAAACACGTTCGTCCAGTTTTTGGACTTTATGATGACTCAGGATGATGCTGTCATTTGATCCACCCATAGTTTTTGGTTCAAATAGGTAGGCCTTTTAGTTGAATCTTTTGTAACTCTATTGCAGATCAGATTGCGATAAAACTGTGCCAGGCCGTAGTTCCAATGTTCCACTCCTGTTTCTTCACTGGAAGATTCGAAATGAAAATGACATTGAGATTCATGAGCATCTTTTCTTTCTCCTTTTGTCTTCAGGGGCAACACCCAAAGGCGTTCTCAGAGTTATGGGGGTACAAGGTTTAACGATATATCATGTCAAAAGCCATTTACAGGTATGTAGAACTTGATTCCTATCCGATGAATGCTTACTCCTGCCTTTTTTCTTAGTTCTTAGCTTGTGGATAGTTTGGTTGTAAGATCCTAACATTCCCTTGTTTCTTATTTGTTGTGGCTCTGCTTCGTAATGGATCCAGAAGTACCGCCTTGCAAAGTACCTCCCTGATTCCTCATCTGATGGTAAGTATATCTCGTTTACCCTGTGCTTCATGTGAATGCGCTGAGTTGCATGCACTTGAGACTGTTTCTGTGCAAGATATTGTTGCCTGATGCCGTTGAAATGCAATGCAAGGGAAAAAAGTTGACAAGAAAGAGACTGGGGACATGCTTTCAAATTTGGATGGATCATCGTAAGTGTAAATGCTGCATATTTGTTTTTCATTACCAAATTTGGATGGATTAGTGATCGCAAATATATTGTATGTTGAATTTATTTTTTACCATTGTATCACACATGACGGACGATGCCTATCATTAAAGGATCTTGCTTCCTTCCCCCAGATCTGAGAACAAATTTATTTCTATTATGTTTAGTATGTGGTCTGTTGGAATTTGACTTGATAGATCATGCAACTCTTACTGTTTGCAGTGGGATGCAAATCACTGAAGCTCTCAAGTTACAAATGGAGGTTCAGAAGCGACTGCATGAACAATTAGAGGCATGTTCTTTTTCTCCTTTATTTTAGTTTTTTAATAAAGGCATGTTTGCTTTTTTGTTTTGGTATTTTCTAATGAATGCACAAAGGACCCAGCATAATCTGTGTTGTCAATGTAATGAAAATAGTAAGTATGAAAATCTACTTTAACTTGGAACAGAACGCCATTATGCATTGAATATTATTAGATCTGCAAATAAATAACTGAATCATTGTTAGAGTTCCTTGAAATATGGTACATCAGTGAGAATTAAAAGTAATCAACTTTAAAAGTAACATTGGTGCATTAGAGGCGAAGTACGTCATTTAATGTTGTGCTTGACTAGCGCTTGTCTGAATTTCACTTCTTGTGATGCATCACCCTACTTGGTTATCATCAAATTGAATTTGCTTAAGCATTGACGACAGATGCACTCTCTCAAATAATTTTAAATTTGACACAGTGACGAATTAAAGGAAAATTATTGAATATTTTTAACTAGTGTCCTTAGAATACATTAGTGTGACCTACTTCTTTTTTTTATCTGCCATCATCTAGTACCATTTATGCAGCGCTAGTTAGAAATGAGACTCTCCACCACCGCACCCCCCCAGTAATAGACAGTAATGTCATGGATGACCGTATCCATAGTTGTAATGTTAAGTTGGGTGCAGTATTTTTCTCTTTTCCCCTGCCAAGTTGTTGAAATTGAATGGTATGGCTGCACGTGATGATCTTTTATTAACACTATGCTCTGTTACTCAATTGCATGAACATGGATTTACATCAATCAAACTTTTATACTTTGGACACAACAGGTGCAGAGACAGCTGCAGCTACGCATTGAAGCCCAGGGGAAATACTTGAAGAAGATAATTGAAGAGCAGCAGCGACTCAGTGGGGTCCTTGCAGAGGCGCCGGGCTCTGGAATATCCGCCCCAGTATCAGGTGACAACTGCCTAGAATCTGACAAGACTGACCCTGCAACCCCTGCTCCAACTTCTGAGTCACCACTCCAAGGCAAGGCTGCCAAGGAACATGCTCCAGCCAAGAGTCTTTCCATTGATGAGTCATTCTCGTCTCGCCATGAGCCATCGACTCCAGATTCTCGTTGTAATTCTGGTTCACCAGCTGAGAGCCCCAAGGGTGAAAGGTCCGCAAAGAGGCAACGGGTAAGCAGCATTGGTGCAGCATTTGCTAAACCAGACATGGTCATTACCCACCAGATACTGGACTCAAGCCTAAGCGCATACCCACAACCAGCCTACCAGTTTGACCCGTTGTGTGGATTATCAATCGGAAATGAAGATCATATGGAGAAGGTTTCAGGCCGTGACCTGTAGGTTTTTCTTGCTGCAGCAAAATTGTACTCGCACTTTTAACAATTGTCTGTAGTTTGCCTTGTGTATGTAATCTGTAAGGATTCATTTTTAGTCAGGTCAATGAACAAGTTAATGTTGGAGGTCAGGTAATTAGGCTTACAGAGTTGTTTATTAGTTACATTTGTTTCCTTTAGACTTTAAATCAATTCTAGAAATACTGCTTAATTATGAAGCTTATTTTTTGTTTGGAAATGGGGATGGATTTCGGTAAACTTTAAATCAATTCTAGAAATAGTGCTTAATATTCAAATCAATTTGAGTATGAAGATTGTTAGAGTAGGAATGATTATAATTTAAAGAATTATAACTATAAAAAATTCAATTAAAAATTAAAATGCAGAGAAAAATAACAATCAAAGAAAATACTAGAATCAGTAAAAATATAGGAAAAAAATATACAATACAATGCTTAAGAGTCATGATGAAAGAACAATATTTTTTTTTTGGTTTTAAAATCAAGATAGCTTCATATATTAGCGCATAGATAAAATGTCATTACAAAGCATGGCTTGCCTCGAGCCAGCAGTGAGTGCAACGTAGTTCTAGAGCTAGTTTTGCTAAGTGTATGTGCAACGTAGTTCTAGAGGCATGATGCAAAAACAATTTTTAATCTTTTAAAATAAAAAAGTCATATAAATAGTTAAAGATATTTAAAAGGTTAAATAACTAGCTTTTATAAATGAGGTAATGAAATATTTATTAATATAGTATAAATATGTGTATAAATAATAGATAAAATATAGTGAAAAATGGGGGAAAATAAGAGATGAGAAAAATGCAAGAAAAAATTCTAATAAACGAATAAAAAAAAAAGAGAATAAGTTACGAGAAGTGGTTCACGCTATATTGTGAGAAATGATTTATTTTAGCCAGCAAAATATATATTACTGCTAAGTTATGATGAAAAAAAGAACAAAAATATTATACCAATAGACAATGTTATTTAAGGAGTTAGAATAATTTGTACTATTGAAAAATATATAATAATGGTGAATTCATGTTGCAAGAGTAATTTGTACATATTTTTAAGAAATAAAGAGTTAGATAAATGGTTATTAATATCTAAATGATTAATTTTTTTTTCTAATTGAGGTTAGAGAATATCTTTAAATATAATTTAATTACTTGTATAAATAATATAATAATAGATAAAAGAGTAAAAGAGACAAAAGAGTTAAAGAATGAGGAAAAGAAAAGAAAAGAAAATTATAAGATGAGATAACTCAAATAATTCATTTAATTAATCTAAAATATAATTAGTTTACTTAATTAAAAAAATACAAATTCAATAATTATAGTTATAAAAATAAAATTTAACTCATTCAACTCATTCAACTCATTTGTAAATTAAAGTACAATAAAATAATAAACAAAAATTGTGATAATACTTTGTGTGTGTTGTGTTGTATACATGATTCATTTAATTGTCACACAAGAATACTCGTCGGCCGAGGTCGCGGAAATGACAACATTTCTTATCATTGAACGGTCGTAAACGGATAACAAAAACACGATTCCTTATTTTCTGGAGGGACCCTATTCCTTGTGCCTGATGCTTCTCCAGGTTGTAGAAACAGGATACGTTTTGCTAACGGTAGAAAATGTAAGGGAAATGGATGTAATTTTGATGAATATGGTAGCAAATGTTGAATATTAGCTAGAAATTATATTAACTACGGTTTTGATGTGCCATATTGAGGGCTTTTATACAATTATACAAATAATTTTATACTCTTGTATTATACTTTGTACTTTTGATCATTATAGTAGATTTTTTTTAACTTGTCTGTAATTTTTTACCGTTAAAAAAAATATATTTCTCTTCCTTACGCATTGTTTATGTGTGTATTGAGTTAAATGTGAATATTCATGAAAAAGAGCCATAACTGATTCCCTAAACAAAATCAATTTGATTTTGAAAATGCAGAGTGCGAGTCGCTGCGTTATTCCTTGCCTTCGAGCATAAAGGATTGAATTGAGCTACAGAAAACATTGTGAGGCAGTAATGAAGAAATACCAGCCTTTCCTCCCCCGATCCAAAATGTACAGGGGAAAAAGATAAGCAAACAAAATTAGTAATTAAATCGAAATCTATTCATTAGAGTGAGGAAGGTCAAAGAAATTTCAAAGTAAGGTTAGGATCAACCTAAATCAATCACCATTATACACTGCAGTGCAGAAAAGAGTCATGACGAACGATGCCTCCGGTGGCTCACTCACCGCAGAATGCAGTGGCGCAGCCGTCTGCTTAAGGCCTCCAGCTTTTCAAATCTCTCACCCTTGAGCATCTTCGGAACTGTGAATGCTTTCTTCTTTTTCTTTCCCTCTTTTGCTGGATCAGGCGACTGGTGTTGTATGGTTCTTAGAGGAGTTGCAAATGCCTTCAGGGTAATCTAAGGTTCAAGCAGAAAGAAACAAAAGATTGAAAGAATTGCTTGCAAGAGAGGAATCAACATGCCAACACGCATACACATGCGTATCCAGAATGCATGTAGATCATCAAGGCCAGATAAAATGATTTGCAACAATTGCATACAATGCATAAGGCAAATTTATAAGAGCTGAATGCATTCATGCTTTGTTAGCCTACCCAGTAACCCAGTCCACTCACTACATTCAAGGAAATCATCCTCCAAATTGCATGCATGTTCATGTGCATGAGATGAGAGAGATACCTCATGGTTATCATCAGCATCTCGGCATTCGGCAAAAGATTCTTCATCACTACCTCCCAGAGAAGAGCATCGTCCCCAACTCTCTCGGTTCGAGCTTGTATACGAGCAACATTCCTCATTTTGGCCATTTGCCTTGTCCTGTAAGATGGTAAAGCCAGTATTTCAGTCAAACAACAATACTGAACTCTGAAGAATGCACAAGCAATTAAATTCAAAGGATAAGGTAACTTTTAAGTCCAGTAACCACTATTGCATGCCCAGTATGAACTTGTGATCCTCGTAAGAGAAACTTTCTCATGCTTTAAATTAAAGCAATAGTAAAAGTCATATATAACGGTCTTGCAGTTGCATTTTTAAAACCCGTAAAGAAAACACCATTGATGATAGAGCCCTATACTGTTATCCAATCATTACAGAAAGCACTGTTTTGTCTGAAGATATTTGCACAGACTTTTGTCAGCACAAGTGCAGCATGGATGTAAGATCAGCAAAGCAACTATCAACCATTTGTCATCCCCATTGATATTATGGAAAGTGTACAATGATTGATAACAAAAAAAAACTGTGTACCAAATTGTACTGAGTAAATATTTCATATAATAGTGCGATAACAAAAGATACTTTTAAAGGTTAAAACAATGATTCCTTCTTTAAATTGTATACATCATTTTGTACTTGATTCCAGTCTCAATAAATATTACCAAAAGAAATGTTGCAAGTATTAAGTTCTTTAATCAACTTCTTTTTGGCAAGCAGTTCTTTGATTGACTTGGAGTACAAGTTTCTATACAGTCTACCTACAACACTCCTCTTACCAGATGAACCGGAAAAGGATATAAATGGAAAATGGAAACTGGAAACTGGAAACTTTTATCCAAAGGTGAAAAGGGGGTGGTGGCTAGCCACCTAGCCACACCACATGGTGGCCAAAGCTCATTTTCCTTTATGGTAACTGAAATAAGGTTTCCATTATAACCGTATCTAGTGAGATGATTAGGTGCCTAATCAAACCATTGTTTCAGGAATCAAGGAGTTCATCGATAAGAAATGTTATTCATCCCCCACAAGCGCCCTGCAGGCTTCTAGTTCTTCTTGATCGCCGAAGGCTCTCATTTTGAAGTACTAGTTTTAGTTCCTTCAGGGAAGAAAACAGAGATGGTTCTAAAAAATCATATAAACCTTGAGCATAGCATATGCCATAGAATTCCCCTAACAACTATCAAACAACATTTTCCCTGTTTAATGCATTGGACCTCAGTTGCATGATAGACACAACCTTTCAAAGTTAAAGTTCATGCAAAGCACTAACAAAACTAACCTGCATATTGGATTGCTCATCAGGGCAAAGCTCATTTTCATTGACCACGGAGTCCTACATTAGCAATAAGAAGCACTAAAATTTGTATGATTCAAAACTTAACCATGAAAAGGAATGATTGAGCAACAGATTTACATACAGCTTCATTCGTGACTGGAACAACTTCAGAAAGAAGTTCAGTGACAGGCTTAGCGGCTGGAATGGTCGGAGGAGAAGATGAACTGGCAGAATTCATACAGGCAGAACGAAGGCCTGCAATTATCTCATATAAGAGGCTCTAAGAACAAAAATAGACAAATACTTATCAGTATTATGCTAAAAGTACCTCAGTGGAAAAAGGAAATACTGGACATTTATCATTGCACCATACCAGCATAACAGAGTAATATCATATTCATTTAAAAAACAGAAGGAGCAATGTTATGTCATCCTTCTCATTAATAAGTGTGTTGTCAAATTTTACACAACTGTTATTAATAACTTCCATAGTCCTTTTGTCATATTATAAGGAAGACTAAAGATTCCAGTCAACACATCGAGTACCAATCACATGAACCACTTTAGTTGATTACAAAATAGACTGATTAAAACGCGCAATATCAATTTCATACCCAGCTCTGGCAAAATTTTGTTGCTTAAACAGCTCTAACAAGAATACTTGAAAGTTAAGATCGAACGGGTTTCCATATTTGGTTTCTCCCTCCATATTTAGTTGTACATTGGATATCAAAAATATTGTATGATCAAAAGTGTCAAATGTCTAATGTTCAGTTCTTCTTTGCAGGATACTTTGTTCTCACTAATGGAGTTCATACTTATTCCATGAAATAAAATTCTACAAAAGAGTAACAAAAAAAAATCAAACCAACAAATGCTACAGCGGCAGTTCCCTTACATCACTACAGAAGTAACAGTAGTAAGATATGAAATGAAAAATAAGCATTACATAAATTCTAGGGCTGATTGATCAATTATCTCATTCCTGAGACCTACTTCCTACCATATCCTCTCAGTAATGAGGTATTTACACAGGCAAAAAGGAGTGCATAATGAAGATGGATATTCAGATACACAACAGTAGATAAGAAGTTAAGATAGCCTTGGATTATAAAGCTAGTTTAAATGATGCGCCCAGAGATGGTAATTTTGACAGAGGAGACTTGAGAACAATGGTAGTCTTTCAATGGAAAAAAAAGAAAAAGAAAAAAAGGAGAAGGTACACAGGTTTAACTAATTAATCAGGTTATGGTCGATTTATGTTGTAAATAGACCGTCTAGCCCAAAAGGAAAAAGAAGTCATATGGGTTTAGTGATTGTAGAAGGAAGTCTATAGTAATTGTATAATAGCAAATACATTAAGGCTACCCCAAGTTCTAATAACAGTTCAAAACTCCACAGCTTATTGTCTTTACTTTCTTTTTTGTTCTCTCTGCCCACAACCACAGCCACACCAATATAGTCTTATGTTCCTTTGTGTCCTTTTAAATAATAGTTTTAGTTTATTTGATCAATCCAGTCTTTAAGAAAGGCTACACCTTTTTCGGAATTGTTTGGTTGAAGGATGTGTAACCTAACTCTTGAGACCTTGTTTTGACAAGGTTCCAATCCACAATTGTGCAGTATTAGGTAAATTGTGAACCTAAGTACAAACGGAATAGCTTACTTTAAAAGTGAGATTTTCAAGACCACAACCTATATCATTTTTAGCTAATAGTTAGCAACCAAAACTGGAAGCTCATGCATGAGTCTACTCAAAAACAATTTGAAATGAAAATCACCTCATTCATGCCGGTGCCAACCTTCACATTGCCAAGATTGTAATATTTTTCAAGCTTACTTGAAGAAGAAGAACTTTGAGGAGGGCAAAGAACTTTGAAAAAGAAAATGGAAACTGAGTCATAGTAAAACTGTGGTCGAGAGGAGTTGTGATCGCCATCAAATTTAATCATATTTTTATCGCCCTGTAAAAACCATGGGATCTGTTTATTTTTTCAGAAATAAGAAAATAACGTAAAATATTAGTTGGGGCAAAAAATTACTGAGTAGGAGTTAAAGATGCGATCAGAATGGTGGGATTGGATGAATTTGTCCTCGCTCGCATGCCCAAATAATGCAGGGACAAATGTTTTTGGTGCAACCTGTGAGAATAACAACATTAGCATTTCTATGACAAAAAGACAGAACCTCGTGTATTTAACAAAATTTGCTCAAATAGATAAAGATCATGTGACAGATGGTACTTCTCGATAAGCAGTCTCTATAGAACCCAACAGGCTAGGCTTATATCTCTGTTGGGGACAGTAAAAGACCTGTACCAGGTGCATATAATCGTGTTAGTCCAACCTATAGACAAACCTTTAGGCAGTCGAGATCCATGATGTCAAATTTTGCTTTCTTCTGAATCACTCGTCGCATATACTGTACTGCCATCTTAACCTGATTAGAAAGAAATGAAAAAAAAAGAATTTACACCACATAAACAAGGCAGGAAAAAGAAGAAAAAAAAACTATTCCTGCATCACTAGAAGGGGAAGCAAAAGCCATACTGTAAACTTCGGAAGCCGAATTTTGTACACATCCACAAGTTCCATCATTAGATCAAACAAGTTTGCAAAGGCACTATCCAACACCATTCCAACTATTGATGGATCTTCTGCTCCATAAAGAAGGCTGCATAACATTATGAAATGCTTCAGATCTTGGTATTACATGATTGTGACTATGTGAGAATGTGGATACCTCCATAAAGTGCAAAACTTCAAAACATTAACTAGAAGAAATCAGCCTCACAGAGACTAACTGAAAAGCAAGATACCTAGTGACTGCACCCATGGATCGTCCCCAGAGGCCTATACGTGATGTATCTTTGTTGCTTCTTAGATAAGCAACGGCAACCTTGAGGTCATCTTTCTGTTAAAAGAACAAACAATCAACATATGGAAAACAGCCCAAGTCAACTCATAAAAAAAACAAGTGATGAGTGGGCATACCTCATGCCAACCAAGGCTAACATAGTCACCATCAGACAAGCCAGAACCCGAAAAATCGAGGGTAAAAACAGTAATATTTGAAGGAAGAAGAATTACAGCAGCCTCATTCCCGTCTGCTCTACACCCACTGCATTGTTGAGCATGCAACCAAGTAAGTTTCCCTTAAATGGGATTTTTTTTTGACCATTTTATAATTATATATTAACTCTAAAAGGGAAGAATTGACTTACACATGTAAACATTTAGATTTCATCTAATTCACCTATGGTTTGCTTATAATTCACGGTCTCATTCAAATAATAGCCTCTCTTTAGGTAATATCTCCTACTTTTTTCGCATGGTTTTTTACATAACTAGTAAGCATACCTATTTTCCCTTGGTAGTGATAGCAATGCAATTAAACCAAATCTCTCCCAAAAACGTCCAGCACGATGAATTTAAGGATTTTTCATCTATAACTAAAATCTCTCTTTCCTTTTCTATTCCCCTGGCCCTAGCTCATATAAATCTCTTTAAAGACCAAGAAATGGTAGCATAATACAATTCTACATTGCAAGGGTGTTTAATCCAGTCTTGTGCAAGAACTTAATACATATAAGAGCTGTACTTAAAACAGGTATGAAGTTCTTGGACATGATTATTACATATGTGTTACTATGAATAAGAGATAGGCACTGGATAAGGTGCTACAACTTGACAGGAGCATACAACTTGAGGATAACAGAACATTTGGAACCCTATAACTAATGCCACTGCCACACGGGCCTTCTTAGACTGGTGGTCTAACTAATAGCAGCACATATCGAAAGAGAGCAGCAGAATTGTTGGACAAGGGTATTCATGGAGAGCCAAAAATGTGCAGAGAATTAAGACCAAAAGGGAGTAGTACATACGAGGGTCTCCTTAGTTAATATAGGAATAAACGTCACAAGTATAAGTTTGCTAGGAAGGAAGTTTTGAGAGATGGTAAGAGCAAAGCTGAAGCATTAGACCAACGGCATCAAATGGATGGGCATAAGGGTGGGATAATGATATTGCAGAGCGGTGTCGATAGAGGACATGAATGGGTAAAAGCTATATCAATTTGCAATCAGCTGGGATCTGAACTCCATATATAAACAGGAAAAAGATGTCTGGAAAACAACTAAGGCTAAAAGTCTTATAACTTTTCAAATTAGCAACCGGGAATTTCCTAATTCACTCAAGAATTCTCCTGTTAACATTTACTTGCAGCGATAACGAGTGAAAACAAAGTTCAAGCAACAGCAATCCGCGTCCACACAGTAAATATATGGATAAGAAATTAATTATAAGAAGAGTTTAGGCTATAGAGCAACTTAGAGTTACCTGTTACCGTGGCAGTAGATAACACAAGGAAGAGGGGTATCTTGGGGGAAAGGCGAAGGGACATAATGACTACACTTTAAGGTATGGCCCCTGGCATTGGTGAGCTGCAAATGAGAAATTGTAGATGAAGCAGAAGCAGAAGCAGAGGCAGAGGCAGAGGCAGAGGTAGGGGCAGAGGCAATTTTAAGTGTGAAAAAGGGAAGTAAAAAGGAGGAGTAGAGACGGGGATGAAGCCCATACTTGCCTCCAAGTCTTGTCTCTTATAGGCTCGGCCGGCAAGACTGAAATCTTTCTCCCATAAATACTGATCTGGGTTATAATCCACCCTGCAAATCCAGTCTAGTAGTAAAAATTGATGAACTGCATTGACAAAGGAAAGAAGAAGAAGAGGAACAAGTGATTACCTAGGAGGGCGGATTACAAAATTGATGAACTGTTCAATCATATTAAGAAGACCCAGAAGCCGGAAATAGAAGGGAACTCACCATTTAACAATTCCAGATCTCCAAAAACATGAAAGCTAATTACACATTGTAGAAAGTCATAATATTTTTCATCACTAACCCAACATCAGCTTTTGGTGGAAAGCTGTAGTACAAGTAAAAGAGTTGGTAAATATCTAATTAATTACCAGCAACAAATCAACAATGTGCATTAATGGTGAGAGGAGTTAGTAGAACGAGCCAGGAAAAAGAGAAAACAGAGATTTTCCAATCCATGTGATTGTTTTAATGAAGAAAGAGGAAGAATTACTACGAAAACCCCATTTTAGCAACTAGCAGCATAATTTTCAGAACTGGGACCGGATAGCGAACAGAAAATGAAAATTTAGTGGTTCAATCGGGTTAAACCGGGTTGGACTGGATTATAGATGTTGATCCGTTTTGAACCGTTCACACATTAAACTGGTAAATTTTAGATATTTAAACCGGATTAAACCGGATTGAACCAGCTGGTTTTTTACTGTAGTATTTTATAATATATCAAAATAAAGTATAACAAGTAAATCAAAAGTTGAAAATAAAGAAACTATCTAACATTCAAATGAAATGATATTCAAAATTTAAACATACTTAAATATTCAAATTACAAAATGAATAAACAAAACGAGGGTCAAGTGAGAATTCTACCTTCTTAATTTTCTTTTTACAATATATATACTCGTATCAGTACAAATTATTTATCCATCATAAAGTTGTTAATGAATCCATCATAATTCATAAAAAAACTAAAAGTATATATACCCGTAACAGTACAAATTTGATGTTATGTTCAAACAGTCAGGAGTTCGAATCTTATCACCCTCATCGTTAATTAAAATTAAATCGATATAATGTACAATTAATCACATTATAATTATAATTAGAAATGTGTTAATTTTTATATGAAAAAAATATGAAATAGTAGGTAGTCCTGATGTATTTAAGATTTTTCGTAAGACTTGACAAAAAAAATACCGACTAATGGAAATGAAAATGAAAATCACGCCAATCTTGTAAATGGCAGCCGGGACTAATTCCAAAACCGATCGAATTATAATTAATTAAACTTAATTAAGGGAAAGTAAGCAGAGTTACAGTATAAAAAATCAAGTAAATGTGGGTCCATCACATCTCCAAGATGAAATCCTGTCCAAAGGAATTCCTAGAAAACTCATCACCTCACATACTTCGTGCGATCGTCTAAGGGAAGGAAGGAGGACTTGCATTAATTATGACAAGAGAAACACGTGTAAGCATCTGGATCACTCCTCTTAGCATACCAACCGTCCATTTTAATTGCCATCAATAGAGCTGGCTAAAGAAAGTGACTAGATTGTGACGGACGAGGGAGTAGATTGCGGGAGTTTGAAGTAGCGGTCGACGTCTAGGTTTTTGTTTTTCCTTGCTGTTGTGCGTGCGTGAGTCGAAGAGGAAGAGGAAGAAAGAACATAAGAAAAAAAGAGAAAAACGGCACTGTTTTGCATTTGGATACCGAAATGGGTTGTGGGCCTTTCGAAACGGCGTCGTTTTAGTTAGCTCGAAATGGGTCGTGGGCCTTTCAAAACGGCTTCGTTTTGCGTTTGGATTGAACCAGCCGATTCAACCCGCTTTGATCCAGTTCGCTGGTTGTATAAAAACTGGCCGGTTCGACCGGTTGAACCCGGTTCACCTGCATATCTGATCCGATAGCTGAATCGAACCGAAAACGTGAAAAATGCCTGGTGAACCGGCCGGACCGGCCGGTCCGATCCGGTTTTGATAACTATGACTAGTAGTAGTACTTCTTCAGCACGTTGGAAATATAAAACCAAATTGTATTGGAATTAGTATTTTTGGGTTTTGTGGTATTTTTATTCTCATAAGAATTAAGATTTGTGAGAAGTTCTATTCCTACCGAGATTAGAATTAGGGTTTGGGTTGAGTTGTTCCGAGTATAAATAGAGGTCATGGGTTTATTACGTTTAGTGTGTGAGAAAATATCAAGTGAATAAAGAAATGTGGTTTTAATTTTCAACCCAATAATTGGTAGTGGAGCTAGAGGTCGGTGAAAAATAAAACAAAAGAGAGGTCAATACAATAACTTCTTTTGTTCAATTAGTCACATGTTCGGTATTCAAGTTTGATGGGAAAAATAATTTTGAGGAGTGACAAATTTTGAATGAAAGATTCTTTAAAAGTGTCAATATATGAGAGGTTGTCTAAGGGGAATTTGTGGAACTACAAAATAAAGAAGAATTGTCGCCATAAGAAAAGAAAGTTCTAGAGGAACGTCGCAATAAGAATGATCAAGTTCTTAACCATCTTTCAAATCATATCGAGTTTCTAGTTCTTCAAAAAATCATTAGAATTTCATCAGCAAAAAAGGCTTGGAATACGCTAATGAATTCTTATCATGGTGTTGGTCCAGTTAAAAATGTTAGATTACAAACTTTGCGAATACAATACGAGCTTCTAGAACAAGAAAAGTCAGAAAATATTTCTGATTATTTTGATTGCATTCAAAACTTGACCAATGATACGAAGACTAATGGTGAAAATATCCCCGATCTTCAAATCATTGAGAAGGTTCTTCGCACATTGATAGACAAATTTGATTATGTGGTGACGACTGTTGAACAATCAAAAGATCTTAATGACATGATCGTTGATGATTTGCTAGCATCCCTAGAAGCACATGAACAATGCTTGAATGAAAGACAAGGTGTTGTAGCATCTGAACAAGCTTTGAATGCTCAAATCAACTTCAATAAGGAAAAGGATGACTCATCAAGTAAAGGTGAAATAAGTTAGAGGAGACAAACCAATAGAGGTCACAGAGGAAGGTATTATCAAGGTCAAAGGCAAAGAGGACAAACTAACAATAATCAACGTGGAGATAAATCACAATTTCAATGCTTTAAGTGCAAAAAGTATGGTCATCAAAGGTCTGAGTGTAAATATCACATTCAATGCCATAATTGCAAGAGATACGGTCACTGTAAAAATGAATGTCGTGCCACAAGACAAGGTGGAAGAGATAATCATGCCAATATCGTAGAGAATGTTGTTGGTAAGTCATGTTATGACAAGTAATGATGACAATTAATGGTTACTCGATACTGGATGTAGCAATCATTTGTGTAGCAAAAAGAATATGTTATCTGAACTTGATGAATCGTTTCGCACTACCTTCAAGCTTAGTGATGATACAAGACTTCTAGTTTATGGCAAAGGAAAAATTGAGAATAAACTAAAGGATGACACCTTCAACTTATTTCAGAGGTATTTTATGCTCCTAAAATTTGTCAAAATCTGCTCAGTGTGGGTCAACTTGCTGAAAATGGATATAATATGAACTTGAACAAAGAAGGTTGCACCATAAGTAATGACCAGAAAAGAATCATTGCAAAAGAGAAGATGAGTGGAAACCGTTTGTTTTCTTTGAACATTACTTATGGGAATTTGTCTTGTCATACCTCAGTGATTTATGATAATAATTGGTTGTGGCACATGCGTTTTGGACACTTGAATTTTGGAAGCATCAAAATTCTTGCAAGTAAAAAGTGGGTGTCTGGCTTGCCGTTCATCAACACTCCCAGACAGTCTGTGAGACATGTGTTCTTGGAAAGAAGAATAGAGATCCCTTCCCTAAGGAAGTAACTTGGCGAGCAAAAAGACCGTTAGAGCTTGTCCATTCTGATTTATACTCTGTGGAGGTTCCTTCGCTTGGTGAAAGTAAGTATTTTATTACTTTCATTGATGATTTCAACCGAAAGACATGGGTCTATTTCTTGAAACAAAAACCAGAAGCATGTAAGTGGAAGTTGGATAAAAACTTTGAGAATTGATAGAGGCATTGAATATACTGTTTGTGATGATTTCTTGAAGAAACATGGTGTTTAACATCAATTGACTGCAAGAGACACTCCTCAACAAAATGGAGTGGCAGAAAGGAAGAATAGAACAGTTATGGGTATGGTTCGGTGTATGGTACACAACAAGAAATTGTCAAAAGAATTTTGGGCTGAAGTAGTTACTTGTGCCATCTATATTCTTAATAGGTGTCCTTCTCGAAATGTTCGTGGAAAAACTCCACAAGAAGTATGGAATCGTCGAAAGCCAAATGACAGTCATTTAAAAGTCTTTGGATGCATTGCATATGCTCATGTTCCTGATCAATTGAGGAAGAAGCTGGATGATAAAGCAAAAAAATGCATATTTCTTGGTTATAATCATGAGACCAAATGATACAAGTTATATAATCCCAAAACAAGAAATATGGTAGTAAGTAAATATGTCACTTTTGATGAAGAAAGTGCCTGGGATTGGTCAAATGAGGATAATAACTCAAATTCTATGACTTTAACTACTATTCTTAATTAAGAAGTTGTTGATGCACAACCTACTGCCAACGAGTCTTCCTCACCTATCCGGAATCCACAAGCAGTCTTCTAGACCATAGCATCAACGTCATTTGTGAACTCATTTTCAAGACTATGTAGTTGGCAATGATAATGATCCATTAGATGAGGATACAACTCATTTTGCTTTACGTGTTGATTGTGATTTGGTCACGTATGAGGAAGCTGTTAATGATGACCATTGGGTGCAAGAAATGAATGTCGAACTTAATGCCATTGAGAAGAACAATACATTGGAGCTCACATCTCTTCCAAGCGATAAAAAATAATTGGTGTGAAATGGGTGTACAAAATAAAGTACAAGCCAAATAGTGAGGTTGATCTCTTAAAAGCGTGATTGTCAAACGATACAAGTAAAAACTAGGTATTGATTACTTTGAGCTATTTGCTCTTGTTGCTAGACTTGATACTGTTCACATGATTATTCCCATCGCTGCACAAAATAAGTGGAATATTTTTCAAATGGATGTGAAGTCTGCCTTTTTGAATGGTGTGCTTGAGGAGGAGGTGTATGTAGAACAACCTCCTGGCTATGTCAAGAAAAAGGAAGAAAATAAGGTGTACAAGTTAAAAAAAGGCCATGTATGGTTTGAAACAAACGCCTAGAGCATGGTATACTCATATTCATACATATTTTGTCAATCATGATTTTCAGAGATGTCAAGAAAGGGGAAGAGAATAAGGTGTACAAATTAAAAAAGGCCTTGTACGGTTTGAAACAAGTGCCTAGATATACTCGCATTCATACATATTTTATCAATCATGGTTTTTAGAGATGCCCATATGAACACACTTTATATATGAAAATAAACTAGGAGGGGAAGGTATCATTGTGTGTTTGTATGTGGATGATTTGATCTTCACCGAAAACTATACCAAGTTGTTGTTGAAGTTTAACGAGGATATGATTGCTCAATTTGAGATGACTGACATGGGTTTGATGTCATACTTTCTTGACATTGAAGTGACTCAAAAAAATAGTGAAATCTTTGTTTCACAAAATAAATATGCATGTGATATTCTTAAGAGGTTCAAAGATGGAGACATGTAAGCCAATTCTACTCCAATGGAGGAGAGAGTGAAACTTGTACAAAATGGGAGTGGTGAATTTGTTGACTCAACTACTTACAAGTAATTGGTAGGTACTTGACTGCTACATGTCCTGACATTGTTTATAGTGTTGGTGTTGTTAGTAGATTTATGGAGACTCTACGTCAGCCTCATTGGCAAGCTGCAAAGCGCATCTTGAGATATATAGAGGGGACACAAAGTGATGGCATATTTTATTTTTGTGGAAATAATATGGAGCTAGTTGGTTATACAAATAGTGATTGGGCTGGTGATAATGAAAAAAAGGAAAAGTACATCCGGTTATGTTTTTCATATTGGATTTGGAGTTTTCTCTTAGTCATCAAAGAAACAATAGGTGGTTGTCTTGTCTACAGCTGAGGCAGAGTACATAGTGGCTAGAAGTTATGCTACTCAGACTATGTGGTTGAGAAGAATGCTAGAAGAGTTAAAGCATTGTCAAGTAAAGCCTACAAGAATCTTTTGTGACAACAAATCTGCAATTGCATTGACCAAGAACTTGGCATTTCATGGTCGTACCAAGCACATTGACATCAAATACCATTACATCCGTGATTTGGTGAGAGATCAAGAAATTGTGGTTGAGTTTTGTTCATCTGAAGATCAAATTGCAAATATTTTCAGAAAACCACTTAAAGTTGATTTGTTTTTGAAACTCAAGAGGATGATGAGCATGGAAAATACGATGAATTTGGTTTAAGTGGGGGTGTTGAAAATATAAAACTAAATTGTATTTGAATTAGTATTTTTGGGTCTTAGGTGGTATTCCTATTCTCATAAGAATTAGGTTTGTGTTAAGAAATTCTATTTCAAATAAAATTAGAATTGGGGTTTGGGTTGAGTTGTGCCCGGTATAAATAGAGGTCATGGGTTCATTATGTTTAGTGTGAGAAAATAAACTTGTATCAAGTGAATAAAGAAGTGTTTGGTTTTAATTTTCGATCCAACAAGCACTCGTTCACTGCATTAATTCCTTTCGGCTCTCTTTCTTTCTACTTTCTTTGTTAATTTTTTTCCATTGCTTTGTTTACTTTGTTGGGCCCATCTCTTTCGTCTCCTGTCCGTCTGTAACTACTAACTAGCGCGCTAAATAACTTCTTCTTCTTTTCCATATGGAGAATGATTGGGTGTGTGCCAAATAGTAAATGCACACTCATTTGAGGAGATGAAAGGATGATAATACCCTTATCGAAAAAATGTATTTACATTTCAAATTATCATGATATATCACACCGCGAGAAGTTGAGATGCTATTTTGACTTGCACAGCATAGTCTTCTTGACCAACCATGATCTCCGGTTACGAGTGCCTGCATAATCCGATAGATCTCTAGTGTTTTCTATCTTTCCACAGAAATGTAGAATGGTGCTTCGCATGGGTCGATATTTCCTCATAATCCAAGATCCCAAAAATCTCGATAATTTTGTCTCAAGGAAGGAAGTGGCGAGATCTTAAGGTTTTACAGATTGTATATTCACCATTTTCAGCAAATGCTATGGACAGTCACTTGGTTTTATAATCCCTTGTAGCTTCCACCCGCCAAGGCCTGCAGATGTAAATGCCTGGGAGTATAACGCACCATATCAGATGAAGATAAAGAATTGATGACATAAAAGTGAGAGAGAGTTTTTCATCACATGTAATATAATCAGATCGGTTGCAAAGAGTATGTCCTAGTTAGCTAAGTGGTGAGTGATTATGACATCCATATAGGATTTGGTATCACAAATCACAAACACTAAGCCAAAAATTAAAATAGTGTGAAAGAAAAAAAATCCAGGTTTGCTCCATTAACGTGACAACCAAGAGTTAGTATTGATAAATGCCACGAGCAAATTCTTCATAATACCCATACATGTTATGCAACTGATGGTACAGTCTGACGTTTAGTTACAGTTTAATGAGATATTCAAACTATGTTCATATTAGAATCAATAAGTTGGAACTGCAAGAATCTCGGACAAGGAGGTAAGACATGGTCTGTGGAAAAACATACAGGTTCAGATTAGTTTAATAAAATAACAAGACAATATAGAAATAGAAGTGCAGCAGCCTGTTTACAGTAGTTTAGCCATAAGTACTATTACTTACTGGATAAATCTAGATCTTATCCTCTTAGGATAATAACACTCCCATCTCAAATCAAGAGCTAAAAGTGTAACATGCAGAGGGAGAAAATAAGGACAAAAATGAAGACCAAACATTTCACAGAAAAATTCTTCTTCCATAATGTTGGAGGTCCATAAGATGTACACATCCCTCTAATTGTTTTACCCTAACACAGTAATTGGAATATAATCAATGACAAACACAGTATTTGGAAGAAAAAAAAATGACAAACACAATAATGAAATACAACTGTGAGCATTTAACTTCCTAATAAGTTGAAGGGGATGCAGGCATGGTAAGAGTTAAAAATGCCACATACCCTCAGTGGCATTCTCTCCGTTGGAAGGTGGAACTAGCAGAAGAGGTAAACAACTCATTCTTATATGTAAAGTGTTAGAATGTATTTTACTGCTCTTATTGTATATTTTAAGTGTGTTTTGACAGAGACAGGCAGCTTGGGTTTTCCCTTTTTCTTTTTGTTGGAAGGTGGAACTAGCAGACAAGGCAAACAACTCATTCTTATATGTAAATTGTTAGAATGTGTTTTACTGCTCTGATTGTATGTTTTAATTGTGTTTTGACAGAGACAGGCAACTTGGGTTTTTCCTTTACCTTTTTGTTAAGAGTGTGAAGTAGTTAGTCACCTGCCATATTTTTTACTTATTTTCCATATGGGATAACATCTTTTAAGGTGTAAACATGGATGATGGTTCAGCTAAAAAGATAAAGGAAAAACATATTTGATTACATCATATAGAGAACTGTTAACTTATCTTTTAATACATAGACATGAGACATTATATTCTTCAACATATTAACATGAAAAATCAACACATTCCATGGACACATGGATTGTGACAAATGAGGACAATAACAGCCAAAAAGGAGAAAAGGAGAACAAATTCTACATCAACAGAAATCAAGATACAGGACAGCATTCTCTTAAATTATAGGAATGCAATAATCAATAGACCAACCGATCATTATCTAACTCTAATTTTGAGTAAAATGCTGCAAGCTGCTTAGGCAGTTGGCCTCTTGAATGACTAGTACACATATTATCAAGAGTATTTCACACTTCACAGTTAAGGAAATAGTTGCTGACTAAGAGATTGGGGCACCCAAAGAAGCAAATTCAAGTTCATATCCCCACCTACTAGGTACAAGAGGCTATGAAGTTTAGCTCAAGATTTGTGCAACTCTAGTTTTGAGCAAAAGCCTGCAAGTTGCTTAGGCAGTTAAGCATCTTTAAACGCTAGTACACCTATTATCAGGAATATTTTGCAGCTTAGAAAATTAACAGCTTCAGGCACCCAAAGAAGTAGACTCAAATTCACATCCTCACTCTGTACTAAAAGCTGTAAGGTTTAGCTCAAGAACTAGAGTTTGAGTTAAAATTCCACCTCTAGGGCCTTGTTAGGTGTATATGAAAATGTTCTTGGATAGCTATGAGTTCTCTCCTGATGCTTACGAATTGCAGTTAGCAAAGCAAAAATCTAGTGCTACTGCTAAGTTATCTCCCAACCATTTGCTTGTTTTAGTGTTTAATCTCAACCTCGTATCTTAAATGTATAGTTGCATACTAAGAAACTAGCCGTTTGTGATCCTAAAATTCATAAATCCACGGTACCAGACTTCCTTCTTTCAGTTATTACATCTAAACTACCAAGTGGTTTTCAGCAAAATTTAGGCACTTGAGATAACAGTTTGATATTATGAAATTTAACAGCTGAAACATACTCTTACTCTTCCTCCATCACACTAATTTTGAAAGGCAGGTGGCTCCTATATAGAACGATCTGAGCTTTATTTTATACTTCTGAACTTTAGATCTACATATGACAACAATTCAAGTAAACTGTAAACCTAATGTGAGTTTTTTTCTTTTTTGTTCTCATGTGTCATAAATCCAACTTTTGCAAACTACAATAATAGCTTTTCTATGAAATCTAAAGTCTTAACAAAATACTTGAAAACCCAATTTCCATGCCAAGAAGAAAGTTGAAAACCACGTACTGCTAAAAAAAGGGAAAAAAAAGGTTACGAGTTAAGCTTTGCATTGTTTCTCATAAACCAAAGTTCATTCAATAAAATGCAGTGTCTACAGTAAATTTGGTTTAAAACAACATACTATAACATAAATGTGGTTGGGTATAGAGTTAGATGAAAGGAACTGAGAGCTAGAGATGTACATTTACAGATAGTAATGTATGTGCTAAACACTGTTTCTTAGGTTTAATAAGTTGAATCTATTAAAAAGCATTGACGAAACATGAAAGGAAATGAGGCAAACCTCTTCCCACGACCTGCCAGTTGCTTCGAGCAAAGCAGCATTGCAAGTCTTCAGTTCAATAGAGGTACCAGTGAGCATTGAGGCTGCCTCCTCCCAACCCCTATTGTGTCCCATGCACCTGCATAATAATTCATTAAGCATGATTCACATGTGTTAAGTGGTCAATGTGTCCGATCATAAGTGAAAGAAGTGAGGAAAGAAAGGAATAGAACTGACATGACCGTCAGGATGTCAATGGTAGAATATTTACAGATGGCTTGCTGAAGGTGGTTGGCAGTTTGTCCATCCATAGCTGCAATGGAATAGAAGCTGGAGATGAAATGAACTTGGGCATCTAAAAGCGCCTTAACTTGTTGCTGCATTACTTCAAGAGTCTGCCTTGAGCGCAGTGCATCGCTAGGTGAACCCACAACACAAACATGAGTAACTCGCGTTCGATAAATAGATAGAAACATAACATCTTATTAATAACTAAGAAAAGAAACCTGCATAAAACGAGCTGGGGTATCCAGGCAAGGCGTTGGAGGTTTAAAGAAAGCTTAGCAGCATCAGCTTGTCCAGCTTTACTAAGGGGGCGGTCATGGTCTGAAATGAATTGTATTGTACAAGATAGAATTTCAAATGCTAATTGAATTGAAGTGAACTAAAAAGGAAATGGGAAGAAGAAGAGAGAAAAACCTCGCAATGTAGGGTCATCCCAAGAACTCTTTGCGTGACGAAGCAAGATAAGGCGGCGCGTCACAGTCTCAGAATTGGAGGTGGAATCCAGCTCTTGCACGGCGGCGACAGTGGTGGTGGCGGCTGTGGAGGGCAAAGACAAACGGTCTCTGCAGGTGGACTTGAGTGGATTTAGGTTTACATTTGGAATTGGATATGGATTGAGATGAATGTTGGTGAATATTGCACTCGCATTCATCACTCTCCCTCTGCCAACAGGACAATTCCTCTCTCGCTCTCAAACCTTAACGTTTCCTACCACCACCACTCTTCTCTCCACCGGATAATATGTGAAACTCGTGGATATATTTACTATTTAGTCTAAAATTAATTGTCGTTAACTCACTGTAACTCAATTATTATTATTTAAACAAAACATATAGACCGTTCCTCTAAGCAACTGTCTATTAACTTTTCGTAGGATTGATTCATAATAATAATAAAAATTATATTCTGAATTTATAACTACTCACATTGGCATATTCTGGTCAACTATCCATGAAGAGTGTTAAAAAGTGTTGATAAACAGTTGATTAAAATTGAGAAATTATAGAATTCTATTTTTCAAGAATAGAAGGAATTTAAAAGCGGTTGTAATCATTCAAAATATAACGTCATGGTGATTTTTTCGTAGTTTTTGTATCGTGTCTCTTAGAATGAACAAAATAAATGATGTCATTGGAAAAATAAAATTTATGCCATCATAAATAAAAAAGCGCTCATAAAATTAGAATAATTTATGACAAAGTAGAATTATTTTTCAAATTAGAGAATTGAGAATTATTTATAAAATTGGAAAATTGGAGAATAATTATTTAAAAAATAGAAAGAATTATAAAGTTGTTGTACTCATTCTTTATTTGACGTCATAATAAAAAAAATGCATAAAAAAATGAATGATAAAGGAAAATACAATTGTCATTTTTAACAAAAATGAATTTTTTTTAAAGAGTTTATAATTGGGCAAATAAATATTTTATGTTTCCTTACTATAAATTGTGTTGTAGTTAGATTATGAGTGATGTAAAATTGCAGTTTTGTTATCAATGTAATAACTATAATTACCTCTATCTCGAGGCCATGAACCTAGATTATGATTTTCCTATTTCGATCTTCATTTTTTGTAAAACTAATAAGCTTCTTCCCTTAATTTTTAATTTATTCTCTTTATTGTTTATACGAAAGTAACTGAGTTCAACACTCACATTCTGCACACCTTACCAAACAGGGGATACCATATTATGGTTCATTTTGTTAGATTAGTTGTATTATCGACTAAGGTTTGAAATTAAGAACAAATATGCATGCAAGAAATTAAGAAAAAATTTGCAGGCAATAAATGAAGAACATAATTGCATCAGATTAACGAAACACGAAATACGAAACATGGTTCATTACATTAATTGAAATGATAGAAACATAAAAAGCTTAAAAATAAAAAAACATAAGCAAGAAACATCAAGCACATCATAGCAGAGAAAGTCCTAATCTAATTAGTGTTTGGAATGGCAGGGATTGCATTCGCAAACTTGTTCACATCTTGCATAGAACCTCTCACATCCCTAAGTGCAAAGTTCATCACAACTCTCTTATGCTCCATACAAGCAATGGCAAGAGACAGTTTTGTATGCAATCACCCAAGGATTCAATAGCTTGTAGGACATCATTCGCATTAACATCATCCTTCCTCTGACTGAGATCATCCAATATATCCTTTAAGTGTTGGATGCCATGTGTCACCTGCAAGATTGATTGGATGCTTATTTGGTACAAAATCATCATCTAGTTTACTCTTTTTGGTTAATGATACTGTTAATAATTAGTGTATTCTCTTCCTTTTTGCAGAAATCAGATAGAAGAACCAAAGAAGAAAGAAAGGAACAGAAACACCAAGAAAATAGAGCAAAAAGAAGACAGTAAAAGAGCTATATCAGAATGAACAAGCCTCTTCCCTAGGCCTAGGAGAGAGCACATTAGCATCAGGAAGGAACACATCTACACTAGGCCTAGGATGATTTCAAGTGGACCAAGGAGCAACGAAGTGGGCTTGGGCCGCAAAGAAGGAAAAAGCGCACTGATACTTCTGTTCTCAGAAAAAGACTTCTAGCGCACCAATACTTCTATTCTCAGCAAAAGACTTACAGGAAGAGTTTTCAGAGTTGTAAAAACGTTCTAAGGAATGAGAACAATTAACTTTTATATTTTATCTAAAACTCTAGGGAAGATAAGAACAATTTAGTTTTTCCAGCTTATTTAGATGGCAGAGTCGGAGGGGGAAGGGGGGGCTCTCTCTTCTTTTTCGTTTTCTCTGCAACCAAATTTGGAACTCCATTGTTTTGCTCTCCTCGTCTTCTTCCTTGAAACAAGGAGATTTCTAGTTTTATGCAATTGAATTTCGTATTTTATTTTATTATGTCTCTTCTAGCTAAGTAAATCGTTCCTGGTAAAGACTCCAAGGTTCATGATTCTAGTATTGTGAGGTCTAAACAATTTAATCAATTCCAAATTTCATATTTCTTCTCTTGTGATTTCTTATCAATTTATTCTTGTTTTGATTTAAGAGTGATCAACTTAAGTTTTAAACTTGAATAATTACAACTTTTCCTAATAACTTTGGATCTACATTGTTAGAAGGAATTCGCAAGCAACTAGCTTGTGGCCAACCGTAACTCTTAGTGAACGAGATGGACTCAGTTAGAGAAGAAAAATTAGGTTATGGGGGTGAATGAACTGATCCCTAGGCCTAGGAAAGGTTTCTCCTTGTTTTCATTAACAAACTAGTTAAAATCCTATAAGTGAATGCTCGTGTGTAGACTGCTCTAGAAAGACGTAGAATTCCAGTGTGGGAGGATTGTAGAAGCGCATTTGACGAGCTCAAACAGAAATTGATCACAACGCTAGTGATTCAAGCACCAAACTAGGATTTACCATTCGAGATTATGTGTGATGTACCTAACTCTCCTATAGGGGTTGTCCTTGGTCAAAAAGAAGGAAAATATCCTTATGTAGTTTATTATACTTCGAGGATGTTGGACGAAGCCTAGAAAAATTACACAACCACTGAGAAAGAATTGTTTGCTATTATTTTTGCCTTAGATAAATTTAGATCATATCTTCTTGGTACTAAGGTAATTATATTTTCTGACCATGCAACTTTGAGATTTCTCTTGACAAAGAAGGATGCAAAACCTATGCTGATAAGGTGGATTCTTCTTCTGTAAGAGTTTGATATCGTGATCAGAGACAAAAAGGGCAAGGAAAACTTGGTGGCTGACCATTTGAGCAGAATCCTGGTGGAGAAAGATTCGAACCCAGTCAGAGATGAATTCCCAGATGAGGGCCTATTCCTAGACCTAGGGAAGAGACCCTAGTATGCAGAAATTGCTAACTTCTTAGCAATAGGTAAGCTCCAAGGGGAGTTTTCTGATCAGAAGGGCATCTAAGTATTATGTGTGGGACGATCCTTACATGTGGAATATTGGAAAGGATCAAGTGGTCAGAAGGTGTGTGCTTGAGAATGAAATTCCCTCAATCCTTGAGTTTTGTCATTCGCATGCTTGTGGAGGTCATTTTGGACCAAAGCGTACTTGTCGCACCCCCTTTTCAATTTTACGCGAGCGGGTTCGGGACGAATGTGAGACAAAACGGGATGTCTCACATAATGCAATGAAGTCGCCACCCTATTTATTTCTAAGGTTTAGGGAAACCTAAGGTCCAAAAAAAGGAGAAGAACTAAAGGCACAAAAAGGGTCTAAAACCCGAGAACAACGGTTCAGGGTCGATTTATGGACTCGGGAAGGTGTTAGGCACCCGAGTCACATCCTAAAAAGGGTTTAAGATAAGCGTACTCGAGAGCGTGAGCACCGATCATTGTTACCCTTAAAAAATGAGATTAGCGACAAGTGATAATAATATAGGTATAAGCAAACATACAAGATTTTAAACTAATTATTACAAATGAGCAATTGAAATAATTACCTAACTAATTATTAAAAATGATTTAGGAGATTTTATTAGCTGATTATTACAAACCGGCAGTTGAATAATTAACTAACTATTACAACAATTTAAACAAGTTTATTTAACTAATCTATTACAAATTAGCAATTTATGAAAGCAAGTGGAAATTGTTTTAACAATTAAAAGCATGCATTTAACAATTAAAAGTAAGTAAAATAATTAACGATATGAACAATTTAAATAATGCACGAAAATAATGCGGTGGGCTTTACAGAACAGTGTACCCTGACGAGCCTCGAATTCCAACCCACTACCCGAGCTGGGCCCAAATAGTACTGGCCCATGACTTCTTTCTTTCCGCTTGGGCTTTAGACAGACTAAGCCCAAGATTCCTTTCTTATTTCCGTTTGGGCTTGGCCATGACCAAACTTTTAAATAAGCCAGCCCAGCCCGCGACCAACCTCTTTTCCCTCCCACTTCGTCTCCTTCCTTGCGTCGCCGGCGACCAAGGGGGCCAAAACCAGGCCCGACGAATCGCAAAATAAACAGCCAGAAACTGACCCAAAAATAAGACCAACAACAACAACAAATAAATTAACCAAAAGCAGTTCAAATTAATCCATAAACAGCAAGCACTTTAACAAAAATAAAAATAAGCAATTTAAACCAAATTTAAGTAATCAGACAATTAAAGCAGTAAGCAATTAAATTGAGGCAAGAACAACAATTTTAACCTGAAAATAAAGCAATTAAAGCAGGTTTAAACAGTTGATTGATTAATTAAAAGCATAAACGAAATTAACTAAAAAACTAAGGAGAATACTCACTTTGGTTGCTGCTGCTGGAGAGAGTGAGAAAATGGAGAGTGAGAGTGAATTTTGGTCCTTTTTTTAGTTGAAGATTGAGAGGTATTTATAGGCGAGGTAGCCACGAGTGAGCTTGGCGAGCGCGGGTGAGAGTGGGAGTCCAAACGTGATGAGCGAGATTAATCGGTGATGGGAGGTGGTGAGGCGGTTGAGAAAAGATCAAGGAAAATGATTATGATTCGCGTTGGGAGAGAGGACAAAGAAGACTTTGGGTATAAAGGGGATGAACGACATTATTGGTGGCATTAAACATGATGGTAAGGGTTGAAAAAGGAGAGAGGGAGCCATTGTTCTGTTTGAGTCAAACAGATCAACGATGCATGATGAAAATGAAGGAAAGGTTTTTAATTCAATTTATTCAATTCGAACTGATGGTACGAGCAAACTCGCTTGAAATAAAAAAAAGCTCGAACTGAGAATTACTAAAATACGTAATGAAATGAAACAAAATAAATAGTAAACTGTAAATAAGGAAAAAGTTCGATCTATGGTCCGCGAAGACTTGCTCAAAATCGATAGAAGTTCGAACAAGAAAAAGAATAAAAACACAAAAAAGGGGAAATAAAAGGAAATAGCACGAAAACAATAATGAATACAATACGACCGATATTCAAAGGTTGATAATATGGCGAATGATAACAAATGCAAAAAATGACGAAAATGTCAAAAATCGGGTAGCAATAGTTGCCCCCTCTTTACTGTCTGATCAAAAATACAGTGTAACTAAAATTTTTGATGAGCAGTAAAGATGGTTGCCCCAAGTACTACCACGGTTTGAATGCAACATGACATGTTGGGGAACCTTTATATGGATGCAGTGCATAAATCTTGGAGGCAATGCAAAAATGCAGAAATGTAAATGTTCGCTAAAGGAGGAGAATGCAAGTGATGTCTCTCAAGGAGGAGGATGCAAATGATGTCACTTAAGGAAAAGAATGCAAATGATGTCACTCAAGGAGGAGAATGCAAGTGATGTCGCTCAAGGAGGAGGATGCAGAAATGTAAATGTCGCTCTAGGAGGAGATAAAAATGCAGAAATGTATATGTCGCTCTGAGAGGAGATAAAGCATCACATTCCAAGTGAAAATTCCATAGATGAATGTAGGGATTTTCATTGGAATGCCCATAGAATTTCTTCAAGTTGTGGATGATGTTGGTCTTGATTGCCCAATCATGATCCACTGGTGGTAGATCAATGCAGGAATAAGTGATCTGTTCAGCACCTTTGTTTAATTCCCTGAGAGTCTGCTCAGTTGGATGCTTTTCTATGTTTATTCTCTGATTCGGTTCTTCTTGGTCTGCTTCTTAGCCAAGAAGGTGTTCTTGATCAAGATGACAGTTTGTTGATGAACTTAGTGTAGTATAGACCTGGTCATGAACAAGAAAACACAAAGATCAGTAAACCTTATTCCCTAGCAACGACACCAAAATTTGATGGTTGTCGAATCCGTAAAAAATATAAATTACAACTCACTACTAAGAACAAGTTAATTGTAAATAGAAAGTAAGAGGATCAATCCACAAAGAGTACTGCTGTGATTTTTATGTGTACTTGTAAAGACTAGTGGTAACACTTAGGTGAAATTGAGGGTTTTTGTTTAAAACTAAAATTGGAAAATAAATAAAGCAAGTAAACAATCTGGGCCAAGAATGAGATTCTTGGTCAAGACAGTCTAGAATGGAACAATCAAATATGAGAGGAATTCCTAGTAGAGGCTGGAAGTAAAGAGATATGACCAGTAATCATTGACGCAGGGGTATTCATCTTTAATCTAAAGAGTTGCTATAGGATCAAGGTACGCTTATGACCCATACTTCCATCCTGTATCAACACCATCTCAGGTACGCTTAGAGATGATGCCTAACCAACTAGAACCTTGCTAGTTAAAGGGTTTACTAAGTTGGCTGATGATCGATTAGAGGAAGACAACTCTAAACCTAGTATCCTCGGGCATCAGTCGAAACTAAATCTAATTAACCTTTCACCCTAGCAGTTTCGCGGATGTTCCGTGAGCGCAAGGTGTCTACTTCAATCCTCTTGGTCAATAATCCATGGCCAAGAGGAATGACTGTCATGATAGTCTACTTAATCCTAGATTGGTCAGATCCGAAATCAATTAGAAAATATAGTAAAATTATAATGAGATCAGTTAAATGCAAATTTAAAGATAAATAAAATCAATTAGGTCTCATGCAAGCTCATACTCATGCTTTAAACGCCTCTACTAAGAACGGTTTATTTAGCTACTCATACTCATATTGAAAGCAAACAAAATATAAATTAAAATATTGAAAATCCTTTATTTCCGAAGGAGCAAAGTATGTAAACTGCAACAAAGATGAAAGCGTAGAGAAGGGACCAAGTTTTTGGGTGAAGTCCCCTTCTAAAATAACCTAGGAAGAGTATATATAGTCTCCTCAGCCAATAATATCTCTAAAAAGAAATAAAATAAGATAAATCCTAATTAAACTCTAAATTGTATCTAAACACTCTCCTCTTCCAACTAGAAGTCTTCAAGGACGAGATAAGGGAGGTTGGATACAGCTTTAACACTCTTGTGGATAAGACCAATAATCATCATCGCTGTAGAACTTTTCCGTGAGTATCGCTTCGTAATGTTGTGAGCCCAGAATTGGCTAAGAAAGGTGTCTGTCCTCATGTTGTCTAGAATTGGCCCATTTCTGCTCCATGTGCGCATTGGCTTTCTAGATCTATTTCCTGCAATAATCATGCAATTATACTAAAATCAACAGAATTAACATCCGAAAATACATGAAAAATAGTGGTAAAACCACTACAATTTATGCTCAATCATATAGTTGAAGGAATTAATTTTTTTTCTAACCTTTCTTTTTCGTTGTTTCATCCTAGGGTTTGTTAGTCTGGTTTGAAGAGTCAGTTCAATACCTACAAAAAGAAACAAACGCAATTGATATTAAAAAAGTTAGGCCCTGTTTACTTGGGAGAATTCTCCCGAAAATTCTCTAGTTTTCTGAAAACTAGTGTTCATTTTGAAAAACGTGTTTGTTTTCAGTCTGAAAATGAAAACGAAAATTCTCTGTTTGAAAAACGATGAACAAATTTTGAAAACGCCCAAAAGTTGTTTTCTATTTTTCTGGTTTTTTTTGCTTTGGCTTCCTCAGTTTGAAAACACGCGGTTTTCAAACTAAGTGATTAATGAATTTTCCTTAATCACCATTCTACCCCTGCAACCTTCTTCATCTTCTTCTTCTCTTCGATGCCCTAACCCTTGCTGTCCTCTTTTTCCTCCTTTCGTTCTTCTTCCCCTCTCCTCCATCTTCATCCTCGACCGTCAGTCGTCTCACCATCGTCTCTCTCGTCGCCTCGTCCCAACTCATCGTTTTCACTCCTCGTCAACTCGTCGTCTCTCCTCGTCGCTTTGTCCCAACTCACCATCGTCTCTCCTCGTCGCCTCGTCTCTCCTCATAACGCCTCGTCACTTCTCGTCGCCTCGTCACTCCGGAGTGTCCTAAGTCCCAAGTCTTTTCAATTGTTGTTTTTTATTTTGCTTAATTTGATTGCTGTGTTTGATTTTAATTAATTACTACTTTAGGGTTTATTTGATTTGCTGCTCTTGATTAAATTGATTTAATTGCTGTTTGTGGCCGGATTTAATTAATTTGATTGCTGAACCTTTGGCTTCTACATAGTAGTTTATTATTGTCACTTAAGCAGTTGGCTTCGTGTAGTTCTTATGACTGTATATGGAGATGCTCTGTTTTTGTTGTTCAATTGGGCTGACATTTTATGACACAACTTTTCCTCTGGCATGACCAAGTAATTTCAAATGCTATCCATTAGCTAAAGTGGTAACATGCCTAGACACTAGAAAAGTAAGTTATTGGACCAAATTTTAGAAACATAAGCTGATGATTATAATGTTATTGTGAAAATTGCACTATAAATCTTAATGCATGTTCCATGCTAATTTCATTATTGTTCTTTGTTATTTATGAGTTGGGGATTTGCTATGTATATCAGTATACGACTTGCGACTCCTTTACTACCAAGAGTTTTTAGTTTATGAAGTGGGTCAATATTTTATTAATTTTGCACTTGGATATACATCTGTAAACTTTTGAGTTCAGTGCATTTGAGGCCACATGTTTTTAGCTTTCCAAGCAATTCTAATGTACTTAATGGTGATAGGCTAGGCTATCAATCTTTGGGAAGGACTTCAGTGATTGTTTGATTTCTAGGCGGTCTCGTCACTTTGCTGGAACCCGGTATGTGGTTATTTTGACTCAAAGTTTATGTATGGGTAGTCCTTTCTTGCATCCTTCACATCTCTGCTTGATGAAAAAAATTCTGTGGATTTATGTCATCGGATTCTGTTAAGGGTATTCCTTTATGGGTAGTCCTTTCTTGCATCCTTCTATATTTCAGTTTGATTTCTCATGTGATTTTAATTTTATTTCTATGCATTTTATTAGTTTATGGCTTAAAATTTAATTAACATATCTGTTTATGTATTGATCAATTATGAATAGAATAATAAAGTGCTTTCACCTTGAATTCCTGCTATCTTTGATGGGGCTTTCAAATGTTTGTTTTTTTTGACTTATGCTCATTAGAAGGATTCAAAGTGTCTGCTCATTCTTTGTTGGAGACTTGCTTTGAAGAAATTATTTACAAAGTCATTTGGTAGTCTAAATTTTGACATTTCACTTAGTCATTGTCGTAGTCTAAGTTTGACCTTCAACTCCAGGAAGTTCTGTTACGATTTCCTAGCTATCTAAACATACACTGTTTAATATGTTTTATCAAACTACATGCCTTATTGGTTTAAACATATGCTATTAATGCTACCCAAACCTCCTTACTGGCAAGGTTGCATGCAAACTGGTAGAAAAGGTTTTGACTTATCTTCAATGACAGAATAGAAAAGAACCAACTTTTGAAACTGTTATTTACTAATTAGTGGTAGCTCTTGGGTGAATGCTCAGTGACTTGAATTGAGTTTGCTGTTATCTGGACTTATACTTTTATCGATGCTCTGTTCTTTATGGGCGAGGTTATTTCTTAGTAGTCTTATAAAGTACATGACATGTTGTTCATCCTTGACTTGTTGTGCATGGATTTTCTTGTATAGCTTTATACCTTGTGCTATGATTATATCAGTGCTCAATGTGTTTTAGCAAATTTGTTCATATTCTTGGTTTTATGGTGCAGAAAATTTGAAATCGTCATGACGGGAGGAAGACATGATGGTGATGATGAAGCTAAATGGTCCGATAGAAATGAAGAGATATTTCTAACAATATTGCACGAGCGAGTAAAGAAAGATCCTAATGGTGCACCCACTTTTAAAGGAACGGATTGGAAAGAAATTGATGAAGAAATGTTTTTGGCTTTCGGTGAACGATATATTGGAATTAAATTGGTTGGAAAATACAATTGGCTGAGGGTGAAGCATCGACAATTTTTAGAACTGTTAGAACATACTGGAGTCACCTACATGTCAAGTTTAAACATGGTGAATGCTCCAGAAGATGTGTGGCAAATGTTTTTCGCGGTATGTTACACTTTCTTACAGGTTTCCTTCATGCCATAAATTTATAGATTTTAATATTAACATCTTCAAGTCTGTTTTTTAACATTGCAGAAAAATAGGAATTATAGGGCATTTAGAAGGAAAGGATGTCCAAACTATGAGCTGTTAGGTCTGGTGTTTAATAGATCTATAGCTACTGGACATCTGCATCATTCCTCTTCACAATTGCCACCAACGTCTGATGAGGAGCGTCAAAATGAGGAAGAATTTTTCCATCATGGTGTTCATATATCTAGAGGTGATGGGATTGAAGTTGATAAGTCTGTTGCTGGGAGCTCCAAAGGAAAACGTTCTGCTGATGGTGATATTCTAAGTTATAGGTGTGTCAAGAGGGGTACTTCGAATAAGTGGGACTCTTGCATGGATCAGTTCGTATCATCGCATAGTGCTAAGGTTGAGTGTTTTGCAGCCAAAGCAAAGAAGTATAAAGGAGAAATGGATGAAGTTACAAGTCCATTGCGAGATGCTTATTCTGTTGAGGCGTGCGTAGCTGCGTTAGATAGAATAGATGATGTCCCGGACAACTCTTACTGCAAGGCACTTCTGCAGTTTGAAAACCCATATTGGAGGAAAGTGTTCATCAACTTGTCCATTCATAGGAGGAAGACTTGGTTGAACAGTTTACATTGATTGTAGTTTATTTTATGTCCATTCATAACTTATATTATTTATTGGTTGTAAGTTGGACGTATTTCGGAATGCTTTGTGCATGAAAATCAATGGTTTTTATGGTGAATATTGTGACAAACAATTATATTAATCTAATTTGGATATTATGTGAACAATGACAATTTTTTTCAACGGCTAGTAACGGTTTTTTGTTTCAACGACTAGTAACGGCTATTCTTTTCAACGGCTATTTTTTTAAGGCTATATATACTCATCTTAGATGAGGCTCTTACATTCCTCATAACACAAAAAATACATTTACAAGCTCACAAAATCATTAATCTACAACACAAGCTTCTATCAAGCCTCATAGATTCATTCTTGTGTTCATCTTTCAAGTGTGTTTAAAGCTTTATCTTGAGGTAATATCCTTTTTTTTTGGTTTTCATTATTGTATCATATATTTATCATTTACACACCAAATGTGATGTCACGGGTTGATTGTGGGGTATGATCTAATGATTAGTCTTTATGGTGCAGGTAAAATGACAGTATTATGACAACACTTCAAGAGCTTTTGTTATCAATTCAAGTAGTGATAGTTCCACTGATGATGATGATGACGAATTGGAAGAATTGAGGCAGCTTCGTATGCTAATAGAAGGTGAAAGTAGTAACCTTGGAAGAATGCCGTGTCGCACATCTGCGCTTAGTGGTAGAGAATATATTATTGAAGTTTTAGTGGAAAATCCAACTGTATGTTACGATAACTTTCGTATGCGGCCACATGTGTTTCTGAATTTATGTGATAGGCTGAGAACGCTGGAATTAATACGCGCGATAAGAGGAGTTAGTGTAGAAGAGGGTTTGGCAATGACATTGGCTGTATTATGCCATAGAACAACTCAAAGGACGGTGGCAGACCGATTTCAGCACTCTACTAGAACTGTGCACCTTTGGGTCAAGAATGTGATATGCGCTTTAGTTGTGTTAGCAACTCATTTGATTAGACATGTTAACAGAGGACCCGTTCAGCCAGAAATTCTTAAAAATGCTAGATGGTATCCATATTTTAAGGTACGCATGTCTATTATAAATTCATGTTACTGAATAAAAACAATGATGTTTAAATATTTAAGTTATTCTTTTGTGTTTTTCCTTATAGAAATGCATAGGTGCAATAGATGGTACTCATGTCACAGCTTGGGCTCCTAGATCCAAACAAAAAATATTTTGGGGTAGAAAATCACTTGTTACTCAAAATGTTATGACGGCGTGTTCGCATGATTTGATGTTTACTTTTGTTTATACTGGTTGAGAAGGCACAGCTAATGATTCACGCGTGTTTCTTGATGCATTAACAAGGCAAGAAAATCAATTTCATATGCCTCCAACAGGTGAAACATTAGTACTGTAATTCATAACAATATTTATTAATTATTTTTTCCATCTTTTACTGATTGTAGTTTTCTTGTGCAGATTACTATTATGCTGTTGATGCTGGTTATCGAAATATTCTAGGATTTTTGGCTCCTTATCGTGGCGAAAGATATTACCGCAATGATTTTCATGGACGAGGAAGGATTGAGAGAAAATATGAATTGCTTAACTATCGACATTCATCTTTGAGAAATGTTATTGAAAGGGCTTTTGGCATACTCAAGGCTAGATTTCCAATCTTAAATTCTATTCCGAATTACCCTCTTCGGCATAAAAAATTGATACCTTTAGTTTGTTGTGCACTGTATAATTTCATTCGAATGGAAGATAGAGCTGATCGATTATTCACAGAATATGGTATGGAAGGTCTAGAGAATGTTGATGGGGACGAAGTTGGTGAGATGCAAGAAGGTATTTAAGTGAATATGTCCCAGCAACAACAAATGAATGCTGTTAGAGAAGATATTGCAAATCAATTATGGGCTCATCATAATAATCATTAGAATATGAGGAATTAACAAGCCAAATAGAGTATGTTTTTAATGTCATCTGTTTTTATATTTACATAATGAACAATAAGACTATTTTATATATATTTTATTTTCATGTAGAAACATGAATTAGTATATTTATATGTAATGGAATATTAGTAGATTGATGATATATTTTAGATTTTTCAATTATAATAAGTGTCAATTTTTTCCTACAAATCTATTTATTAGTTTGTTAATCTTTGCAAATAGAAGAAAATAATAACATGATTTTTTTCATTAAAAAAATAAGTTGTTGGAACAAAATTGTTTTTGGTTTTGCAATAATTTGGAAATTAGTGCGAAGTAAACACTTTCTCCAATTTTCAGATCAGGAAAATTTTACAAGTAAACACGTTTTCCAGTTTTTCAGAATAGGAAAATGTTTTCAGTTATTGCGAAGTAAACACGATCTCCAGTTTTCTCCAGTTTTCTATTTAAAATCAAAAACAGAGAATTTTCTAAAAACAACAAATTTTCAAATTGAAAGTTCTCCGAAGTAAACGGGGCCTTAGTCTCTCCGTCTCGTGTTTGGGCTCTCATATTTCACACTACACTCTAATACGCTCACCAACTCACCCACTCTTATCTCCAACACAAACCAATCTCCTAAGCTTAGCAAAGACTCTAAGACTCAAGTAGGTACATGGAATGCAAAGAAAACAATGGCTTAGAGGGAAAGGTAGTGAAAGCCGAATTGATGTTCAAGAATTGGATTGATTTTGATAAGATCCGGACTGTTGGGGAAGAGGAGTCGGGATTATGGCTGTCTGGAATCACTGTAACAGCAGTCCGTCGTACCTGCAAGGCACCGGAGGGGGGACTCCGGTGTAGACACTCCGATGCTTAAGTTAGTATGGCTGTGAAATGTGGCAGAGATTTTGGTAGAGAATTTGCCCTTACTCTTGATCTAGAAATGAGGGGTATTTATAGCCGAAGAAAGAAAGGATCATCAAATCGCCATGTAGAAATAAGTGGCCTTAGGAGTGATAAAAGCAGTTTTCTCTTCATCCTCCTTGGCCATGGGGATTTGATGATACCCCGAGTTGGCATCTAGCGAGCTCAAATATGCGTACCCGGCAGCCTGATCAACTAGCTGATCGATCCGAGGGAGTGGGTAATAATCTTTGGGGAAAGCATCATTCAGATCTGTGAAATCAATGCACATGCGCCACTCTCCGCTGCGCTTGGGAACCAAAACAGGGTTAGCCAACCAGGTGGGATATTACACTTCTCGAATAAAGCCAGCGTCAAGAAGTTTAGCAACTTCCCTCTCGACAGCCGTTGCTTTTTCAGCAGAGAAACCACATCATTTTTGCTGAACTGGTCTTGCGTCTGGGTTGATATTGAGCTGATGTTCTGCCACCTCTCGCGAGATACCTGGCATGTCAGATGGTTTCCATGCAAACTCTCCTTTGTATTTGTTTAATAGTTGGGCTAACTGAAAATTTTCCTCGGGACTGAGGTTATCGCTAACCAGAAATACAGCTCCATCTACCCCGTTAACTGGGACGTGAGTCATCTTGTCCACAGGTTGAGTGCGTTTCTCCTTATTTTGTTCGTATGGGTCCACCGTTACGCACACGTACCTATAGCAACTCTTCTGCGTCATGAGCAGGTAACATTCAACTGCTAACTTCTGATTACCTCAGATCGAGACCACACCATCCCAGGATGGATATTTCAGCTTCAGGTGCTTTTGTGATATCACTCCTCCGAAACGGTTGAGGAATGACCGTCTGATACGATCCTGGTTCCTCAGGATGCGTAGCACCAATTTTGATCGTTGTTCAAAGACGGATTTCCCTGCAGAATAAGATAACTCACTTACACAATTTAAGTCTGCTGAACGCTAAGCAACAGCCACCCTAAATCCGAGCAAGAGAGGATCCTTGATGTTACTGGACTTGCACAATTTAAGTCTGCTGAACGCTAAGCAACAGCCACCTTAAATCCGAACAAGAAGACAGACAACAAGTAGAATGCAATTCCAAGATTTACTTGTATACGACTCAAGTATTGCGGACTCAAGAAGAACAAGGTTCAACCAACTTGAACAAGGGGCAGAAATTTGAAGAGAATATCTCAATTTATCAAAATAACAGCCAAGTTTCTAAGGAGGCCAAGTGGCTCCTTATATAGGTTACAAGCAAACCCTAATTCCAAATAGGAATATTAAATAAAGTAGAACACTTAACTAATTAATTAAAGTATCTGATTAATTAAGCTAAAATAAATAGAAGGTCGCAGCCTTGCTAAAAATAGTACAGTCAACGCGCGTCAATTCCAGGACAGGCGAAATGGACAGGAGCCGTTATCAACAACGAGCAGACAGGCGTGAACGCGGAACGGGTATAGCAAATGGCCTGCGCGACAGATGATAGAATCGGCAACGGCTAAGTGAAACGGACAAGTACCGTTTTGACCCAAACGGTAAGTGCCGTTTGTTTTGAAACGGACAGATACCGTTTGGATGAAAACGGTCAAGTGCCATTTGCGTGAATCGGTTCCATGCCGTTTCTATCAGACGGAACATCGGTCAAGCCGAAGGTGAGAAGATTCACCACTCTTGTTGTCTTCTCTCTCAGTGTAGCATTCTCACTTGTCATCTCAGACTCCAGCTCCCTGTGAAGGAGAGATGACAATCGGTCTTGAAGCTTTTGAGCTCTGGCTCGAGTCATTGGACCAGCTGGCGGTAAAGGCACCTGGATGCGTGGATTCGCATCATTCCCTCCCCCTTCAGAAGGATTCGCCCTCGAATCCGAATCGGCATCATCAGCAAGTCCATACTCGTCATCTGTATCAAACAGGACTAAGTCAGAAACATTGAAAGTAGAGCTAACGGCACCATACTCACTCGGCAATGCCAGTTTGTAGGCATTGTTGTTGATCTTCTCAACAATCTGGAACGGTCCGTCTCCTCTAGGAGATAGCTTGCCGCGGCGTTGGTCAGGAAAACGCTCCTTGCGCATATGCAACCAGACCCAATCGCCCACCTGGAACGTCACTAGCCGTCGGCCATCGTTCCATTTCTGCATCAGCTTCTCATTCATCCGCTCAATGTTCTGTTTAGCCTTAGCATGTAATTGCTTGACAAAATCAGCTTTCTGTGCACCATTTAAACTTACAACATCACTCAACGGTAAAGGAGTCAAATCCAAAACAGTTCTAGGATTAAATCTATATACGAGTTCAAACGGTGAGTAATGAGTAGTAGAATGAACAACACGGTTGTAAGAAAATTCAATAAACGGTAAATGATCAACCCAAGTAGAAACATGCTTACGAACTAACGTGCGTAAAAGGGAACCAAGCGTACGATTCACAACCTCAGTTTGACCATCCGTTTGTGGGTGATAAGAAGTGGAATACAACAATCGGGTACCAAGCTTTTTCCATAAAACACGCCAAAAATGACTAAGGAACTTAGTATCTCTATCAGTCACAATAGTCAAAGGAACTCCATGTAAACGGACTACTTCACGAAAGAATAAATCAGCAATCTGCGTAGCATCACAAGTAGTAGAACATGGAATAAAATGGGACATTTTCGAAAATCTGTCCACCACAACAAAGACACTATCCTTTCCGTTCTTAGACCGAGGCAGGCCAACGACAAAGTCCATGGAAAAATCAGTCCAAGGATGTGAAGGGACAGGTAACGGCATGTATTCGCCATGACCAGCAGGCCTAGACTTGGCTCTACGACAAATTAAACAACGAGCAATAATGCGCACTACATCACGCTTCATGTGAGGCCAATAAAAATGATCATGTAACACATCTAAGGTCTTAGTCACACCAAAATGACCCATCAAACCACCGCTATGGGCTTCATGTACAAGTAATTCACGAAGAGAGCAATGAGGAATACATAATTGTTTGCCCCGAAACAAATAACCCTCATGCTTATAAAATTTAGAACCAGAAATAGAAATGCTATGCAAATAAATGTCACCAAAATCAGAATCGGCAGCATAGAGTTCTATAATGTGCGAAAATCCAAGAAATTTGGCATTAAGAGAAGTGATCAATGCGTACCTGCGTGATAAAGCATCAGCAACAACATTCTCTTTACCTTGCTTGTATTGAATGTGATAAGGGAACGCTTCAATAAATTCCATCCAAACAGCATGTCGCCGATTCAGCTTCCCTTGTCCCTTGAGGTACTTCAAGCTCAAATGGTCAGTGTGGATGATGAACTCCCTCGGCATCAGGTAGTGTTGCCATGTCTCCAATGCTTGGACAAGAGCATAGAACTCCTTGTCATAGGTCGGATACCTGAGTTGAGCATCCTTGAGCTTTTCACTGAAAAAGGCAATCGGTCGTTTCTCTTGCATCAGAACGGCACCGATTCCCAACCCGCTGGCGTCACACTCTATCGCAAACGCCTTGCTGAAGTCGGGCAACGCAAGTACTGGAGCAGAGCAGAGCCGATCCTTGAGGGTAGCAAACGCTGCCTCCTGCGGCTGTTCCCACCTGAAAGCAACATTCTTCTTTGTTAATTCATTCAATGGAACAACAATGGTGCTAAAATCCTTGAGAAAACGCCGATAGAAGCTCGCCAATCCATGGAACGATCTCACATCGGTAATGGCCTTCGGCGTCGGCCATTCCGGAATCGCGCGGATCTTCTCTTCATCCACTTGAACACCATCTGCACTCACAATAAAACCAAGAAAATCAACTTGTTCTATTGCGAATGAACACTTACTAGGTTTGGCATATAGTTTCTGTTCACGAAGTGTTAGAAAAACTTCCTTAAGATGTAAAACATGCTCATCAAAAGATTTGCTATAGATTAAAATATCATCAAAATAAACTACAACAAATTTGCCAATTAAGTGCCGAAGTACATGGTTCATTAACCTCATAAAGGTGCTAGGAGCATTAGTCAAGCCAAACGGCATAACCATCCATTCATATAAACCATACTTAGTTTTAAAAGCAGTTTTCCATTCATCCCCTTCTTTCATACGAATTTGGTGGTAGCCACTCATTAAATCAATTTTAGAAAATAACCTACTACCACTTAATTCATCTAACATATCATCTAATCTAGGAATAGGATGACGATACTTTACAGTGATTTTGTTGACTGCTCGACAAACAACACACATGCGCCAAGAGCCATCTTTCTTTGGAACTAGAATGACTGGAACGGCACATGGGGACAGACTCTCCCGAACGTACCCACGCGCAAGCAAATCGTCCACTTGCCGTTGCAGTTCCTTGGTCTCCTCTGGATTGGATCGGTAAGCTGGCCGATGTGGAATTGCCGATCCAGGAACAAAGTCTATCTGATGTTCTATGCCGCGGATCGGAGGTAAGCCAGGCGGCATCTCTTCGGGCAGTACGTCTCCAAATTCCTGCAAGAGAGAAGAAATACGAAGCGGAACGGTATGTAGCCGTTCCGTTCCATCGGAGGTCAAACAATAAGAGCGAAAACGGATTAAAAGAATAGGACGGCTTGCGTCAAAACAATTTTGTTGAAAAATCATAGCTCTCCTCACTTCGCTCCCTTTGGCATATACACTCAAGTTCTTTTTATTTGCCTCTCCTTTTCTCTCAATGCCACTCTCAGCACGCTTACTCTTTTCGTGCGAATGTGTACTCTCTCCCTCTGCATGCTTACTGTTTTCATGCGGATGTTGAAGGCTCACACACTCATTGTTTCTCTCTTTATTTGGCACACGCAAACCTTCTTTTTCTCTCTCAATCTGTTTTGTAATTTCATATTCAGCATAAGACTTAGCAAGCCATTGCTGATCTTCACATACTTCTGCTGGTGACAATGGTGCTAAGGTGAATTTTCGGCCATCCTTTACCAACTTATAGAGATTCCGTTTGCCCTCATGGGTCGCATCTCTATCAAACTGCCATGGTCTGCCAAGAATGATATGACTTGCTTGCATTGGGACCACATCACAAAGTACTTCATCCTGGTATTTGCCGATACGGAAATTGACAAGCACCTGCCGATTTACCTTGACACCGACTCCGTCTGTCATCCAATGGAGCTGATATGGCTTCGGATGTCTGATCGTTGGTAAGTCCAGTTTATCTACCATCATCCAACTCACGCAATTGGTGCAGTTGCCGTTGTCAATGATGATGGAACAACCCTTCTTGTCTATCACACCTCGGGTATGGAACAGATTTGTCCGTTGTTCCTCGTCACACACTTCCTCTGTGGCTTGCACACTTAGATTTCGAGGACAACAAGCAGATGAACCTACTCACCATTCTGACAGTCACCATTCGAATCGGCACAACCATCTCCCTTAGGTTCCGATTCCTCCAGATCATCATCCGATTTTTCTTCACCATTCGGCCTGATGATGAAGACTCTCTTATTCGGGCACTCCGATTTCTTGTGTCCTCGGCCGTTACATTTGAAACAGACTATTTTCTTAGTGGCTGGCCGATCCACGGGTGGAGTATAAGGTTTGTTAGTAGCCGTTTTGGAAGGAATAACGGCACTAGAGGAGCTCTTCGGAACTGTAGAAACCGTTCTGTCTTCTTTATTCCAAGACGACTTCTTCCAAGGTGTTGACCCAGTAGACTTAGAAGAGCTCTTAGCCTTCCGATATTTCTCAATCTTTTGGGCCATGTGAAGCATCTCCTCGAGAGTATTGTATTGAGTTAGCTCCAAGGCGTCGACAATCTCAATATTCAAACCGGCCATAAACCGAGCCATTGTGACCTCAGGTTCCTCAGTAATCCTTGCTTGAGCTAGCGCAATCTCCATCTCATTAAAATAGGCTCCAACCCCTTTACTGCCTTGCTTCAAAGTTTGAAGCCGTTGATGAAGCTCACGGTGAAAGTGTAATGGCACAAACCGTTGTCTCATCTCCTGTTTCATCTCACCCCAAGTAACAATCGGGCCTGCCAAAACAGTCGCTCGCTTCAGATTGAACTGCTCCCACCAATGACTAGCATACCCACTGAATTCCACAGCTGCTAACTGAACCTTTTTACCCTCCGAATAATTGTGGCATAAGAAAATAGCATCTACTTTCCGTTCCCAAGTCAGGAAAGTATCAAGGTCGTCAGTACCCTCAAACGGAGGTATTTTCATTTTGATGCTGCTGAGGTTAGCATCCAAACGGTCATCTTCCCGTTCTCTTCTATCATCACGACGATCGTGTCTCTCCCTTCTCTGTCCATCCCTTGCATTTATCCATCCTTCTCCCCCGTCAGGTTCTTCTTCCAGATCAGGTTGTGGGACTTGTGGCCCACGTCTAGCAAATCGCCTGGGAGGGACGTTGGCCAGCTCACGCCGCCGATTCATATCACGTGGTCCACGGGCGTTGTCATCTTCTTCGGACAGATCGGTCATACGTCCATCGTGTCGGTCCTCCGCTGCTCTATGGTTCGGGTTGATAGTGGCTAACGCTTCAACCCTAGCCATCCTTGCATCAACAGTTAATTGCCGTTCAGTCATGGTTCGGAGCTGTTCCGTTATGTTAGCCAACATGGCTGACAAATCGGGTTGTTGCACTCCTTCTTGAGACATCCAAAAGGTTTCCTGAAACTCACAACACAAAAGAAAACGTAAAATTGCACTACAACTAGCACTCCCTCACGTGTTTACTCTCGTGTTTAAACACTTTAATAATCTCACAATTTCTCTCAAAATCTCCTGCAATGTTCAAGCGTTAGTGAGACTCAAGAATCCAAGGAAAAGCTTCCAAGAAGACTCTCAAAGAAAACTAGCTTCAAACAAAAACGGGATACTTGGTATTTGATTAATTGCAAGATCAACCAATTAAACAAATAACAAGTGGAGTAGAAAACAATATTAAGGAATCAAAGAAAAGCTCTATTCGACTCGAAAGGACTCAAATAAATTTAATCTCCAATATAATATTGTATAATTTATATTGCATGGGTGAAAGAATAAACTAAGATTTGTCTTTAGAAAGTGGAAAACAAAAACAGAGAATATTCCAACTAAAAAGGTAGTGGGTGCGGGACAAGACAAAGTGGAAGGATGGGTTGCCTTCTACTTTTAGAAATAACTTATAGTATACCCTGAAAAGTTTGTTTAAACAAATGATTGCACATGGGATGCAATAATTTTGAACGGATGTGGGATAAGTGGGCAAACAACACAAATAATTTTCTTGTCACTGAAACGGATCAAGCCAGATTCTTGTGCTGCGTTCTTATATAATTTTTTTTTTTTTTTTTTGATTTCACAAATCCCAGTTCAGTAGAACGAATGTAACTTTTGTTTCAGGTGTCCAAATCACTCGATTCCTTTTGATTCGGAATCCTCACAAGCACAACTTTCCAACAAGACCAAAATCACCCAAATCGGACTTCAACAACTATACTTTAAAAATCAATTTCGACAACTGACCAGAATTTGCACATATACTAACCAAGCACAGCAAAGAAATCAGTTTTGAATGGAGTAGAATGAATTACCGATTTCAACAATGAAAACTTGAAACAAATAAAGATACTTACCAATATTTGAACGCCTTAAGCTCCGCTACCAACTGATACGATCCTGGTTCCTCAGGATGCGTAGCACCAATTTTGATCGTTGTTCAAAGACGAATTTCCCTGCGAAATAAGATAACTCACTTACACAATTTAAGTCTGCTGAACGCTAAGCAACAACCACCCTAAATCCGAGCAAGAGAGGATCCTTGATGTTACTGGACTTGCACAATTTAAGTCTGCTGAACGCTAAGCAACAGCCACCCTAAATCCGAACAAGAAGACAGACAACAAGTAGAATGCAATTCCAAGATTTACTTGTATACGACTCAAGTATTGCGGACTCAAGAAGAACAAGGTTCAACCAACTTGAACAAGGGGCAGAAATTTGAAGAGAATATCTCAATTTATCAAAATAACAGCCAAGTTTCTAAGGAGGCCAAGTGGCTCCTTATATAGGTTACAAGCAAACCCTAATTCCAAATAGGAATATTAAATAAAGTAGAACACTTAACTAATTAATTAAAGTATCTAATTAATTAAGCTAAAATAAATAGAAGGTCGCAGCCTTGCTAAAAATAGTACAGTCAACGCGCGTCAATTCCAGGACAGGCGAAACGGACAGGAGCCGTTATCAACAACGAGTAGACAGACGTGAACGCGGAACGGGTATAGCAAACGGCCTGCGCGACAGATGATAGAATCGGCAACGGCTAAGTGAAACGGACAAGTGCCGTTTTGACCCAAACGGTAAGTGCCGTTTGTTTTGAAACGGACAGATACCGTTTGGATGAAAACGGTCAAGTGCCGTTTGCGTGAATCGGTTCCATGCCGTTTCTATCAGACGGAACATCGGTCAAGCCGAAGGTGAGAAGATTCACCACTCTTGTTGTCTTCTCTCTCAGTGTAGCATTCTCACTTGTCATCTCAGACTCCAGCTCCCTGTGAAGGAGAGATGACAATCGGTCTTGAAGCTTTTGAGCTCTGGCTCGAGTCATTGGACCAGCTGGCGGTAAAGGCACCTGGATGCGTGGATTCGCATCACCGTCCCAATATGGCGTTATAAGGCAGGTTTAGATCCACCACCAGGAAGAGAAGTTCCTCCGACCGTTTGGAGGTATCCTCCTTAAAATACACAGGTAAAGTGGTTACTCCAGTCACTGGGATGGGGACTCCGTCAACCCTAATAATGGGTTTTTTCAGGGCGTAAGCTCATTATTCGGACGCTTCAGGAGATTGTAGGCTTCCAATGAAAACAAGTTTACGACGCTTCCATTGTCAACCAGTGTTCTTCTAACTCCATGGCTAGTGATAATGGGTATAACCACTAGCGCATCGTTGTGCGAATATACCACACCCTTCTCGTCCTCTTCAGAAAATGACAATATCATACGATCCAGGGCGCTTATCGCTTCACTCTTGATTGGCATGCCCGTTCGCTTTCGCTTATCCATCTAGCGCGGGTGTCAACTGTGCAGACTCATCCAGATAAGGTGTTCCTCCAGCGATGATGCTAATGATGGGGATATCCTCATCATCAATCGTAAGCATTTCCCGGCCTCCTCCCGTAGGACCAGTGTCATGGCCTGGGGGACGGGAAGGTGTCACTCTGCCATCGGCTATTCTGTTTGTTGGGTTACTCTTGGCCTCTTCTCGCATTTTCACTACAAATTCTCCCAAATAGCCTTCCTCCACCAGACGCTCTATCGCCGCTTTGAGTTCTCGACACGCCTCGGTTGAGTGTCCTTTAGCTTTGTGAAATTTGCAGTAGGCATTTTCTCTTCTTCCTAGGATTACCCCCGGTCTTACAGGGGCATGATAACGGATGGGCAGGTTTCGCTGCTCCACTATTGCTAGTATTATTGCTCTGGGTAGAATGAAGGAAGGAAGGTCTGAGTCATAAACTCACCCCTTAGAAGGATCACCCTGCCGCTGGGCTGAAGAGTCACCAGACTTTCCCTTTGAGGAGTTGCCTCTTCTCCGATTAGATGTCTTGGGAATGTAATCCTTTTGCTGAGCATAATCATCTATGAACCGATCTTCGGAAGTAGCAGGAACAGGAGTGTTATGAACTGGAGGCATAACTAGCGGCATGTTTCGAATCATGTCCCTGTTCTCTTCCTCTTCCATCCTCGCATAATTATGGGCTTTCAGCCTTAACGCATCTAAGGTTGCCGGCGGGTCAACCATTAAAGCATCTCTGAGCTTTCCATAACAACAGTTTCGCTTTAAGGCTTCGATAGCGAAATCAACCGTTACACCTGGCATTAGCGACATCTCGGTGTCAAAATAATGGAGGAAACTCCTCAAAGATTCCTGAGGTTTCCTGTGTAGGTCAAACAAGGCAGCAGCAGACTTCCTGATAGGGACGGCAGTGCTGAATCGACTCCGGAACTTGGATTCCAGTTGCGAGAAGCTGTCAATAGACCCACCCGGAAGACCTTCGAACCATAAGCGCGCAACCCCTGACAGGGTCATTACAAATATCTGACACAAGGCAGCGTCATTGTGGGTCTGGAATTGCACGAAATCCTTCACCTTGTTAAGATGAGAGATAGGGTCTCTAGTACCATCATAGGATTCTGAGGGGAGCTTCACATGTCTACTAACTCTGTGAGGCCTTATACGCTGGCTAAAGGGGTGGCCAGAAGTATCATCAAGAATTTCCCACAAGGCAGCGTCATTGTGGGTCTGGAATTGCACGAAATCCTTCACCTTGTTAAGATGAGAGATAGGGTCTCTAGTACCATCATAGGATTCTAAGGGGAGCTTCACATGTCTACTAACTCTGTGACGCCTTATACGCTGGCTAAATGGGTGGCCAGAAGTATCATCAAGAATTTCCCGCGCATGCCGAGGTGGGGATACCTCCAAATAACGCCTGCGATCTCGTGGATTTTGATCAGGATGTCGCCTGGGAGTCGGACTGCGGCTCCTTGGTGAGCGAGTTCGATGCCTCCTACTGCTGGATCTCTCACTCCCTCCAGGAGACATATTCCTATCATTTTCACCCCTTCTACCATCCCAACGACCTCTATCCTCCTCCCGCCATTGGCGTTCCTCTTAGGGAATAGGAAGTAAGGGCGCTTGCGGTACATATGGCTCCACCGTCCTATGGGCAAACTGTACAAGACTGACAGGCGCACTCAACACAGGCAACATCAAAGGGATGTTCATATGCAATGGGGACGACAGTGGTCGTTCTGTAATAATGGGTGGAGTGAAAACGAACTGAGATGAGACGCCTGATCCGGAGGCACTAGGCGTGAATCTAGCAGCCAGTTCCGTTAAATGGTCCAACTGGGCACGGAGAGCTAAAATCGAGCTCGCGAAAGGGTTATTCGCGCCGTCTATCACAGATCCTCTCGACTGGGGAGTAAAATGACTAGATCCCGCTATTTGGGATGAAGGAGTATACGGCTGGGACATAAATGTTCCCACCGCTTGATCAAGGGACGGATCTGACGTTCCTGGAAGAACTTCTTGCACCGAGGTAGAAGCATCAGACGTGGCGAAAGCGAAAAGTCGCCTGCGAGTATCAAATGGAAGGCTAGAGGACTGAGTCAATAGCGGATCTGAATCAGAAGCCATAATCTTCCAATTCCCAGAAGAACAGAGCTTAGCTATTAAGGATGCTCACTTAATTAAAACCAAAGCTCTCAACGAGAGCACCAATTTGATAAGATCCGGACTGTTGGGGAAGAGGAGTCGGGATTATGACTGTCTGGAATCACTGTAATAGCAGTCCATCGTACCTGCAAGGCACCGGAGGGGGGACTCTGGCGTAGATACTCCAATGCTTAAGTTAGTATGGCTGTGAAATTTGGCAGAGATTTTGGTAGAGAATTTGCCCTTACTCTCGATCTAGAAATGAGGGGTATTTATAGCCGAAGAAAGAAAGGTCGTTACCCCCAAGGTTGGGCATTATCAAGGGGAGATATCGCCCAGGATGACGTCAGCTGAACCGTACAAGATGACGTCAACATGAGGATATCGCTGTATAGATATCGCCCATGGGGCGCTGTCGGGGTATCCTGGGATGGGATGACGCCGTGTGGTCCCCCCAGTGATGTCGACCATCCCAGGATCCTTGGCATAACAGGGGCGGCAGCCGGTGCCGTTTGTCAGTCAAGGTCTAAAGGGATCCGACTTTAACTTGGGGTGAGAAGACGGTTATACCCTTGGTGTTTTCTTAATTGTTATCAGATTTGAACACCAATAAGACTTAGAGTAGATAGATGTAGGAAACAAGAGAAGAAAACTCAATGACATGAAAAGAAAGCTAGCTCAATCGAACAACTCAAGAAGGAAGGGAGCGAAAATTTGAACTCCAAAAATTTGAATTTTGAAGGGAAAATGCCGAGATTGTGTTCTTGACAAAAGAACACCTTAACTTGAACTAATACACTTCAAATGCATACATACATGTAGTCTCTTGCTTGTGACTCAATTGAATTATTTTTTAATTATTTTTTGAATTTAGGAACTTGATCTTTTATTTATTTATTTTGATTTTGATCTTTATTTTAGTTCCTTTCTCTTTTCTTTTCTTTGTTGTTTTTGTTTTTTGAATTGAGTGCAAAAGAGCTCACTTGTATGACATGTATTTTGAAAAAAGAAGTGAATGACAAGTAGTTTTGTAAGTGAAATTTTTTCTCACTAAATGCCAAAATATATGAGGTGGCAACTAGAAGTGAGGTGTCAAGTGATGTCTAGATGATTGTGCAATTGATGTGTCAAGTGAGGTGGATGTGTATGACAAGCAAGTGAACTTGTGTGACAACCAAGTGAAATGCAATGTTACAAACCCTAGGGCCGGCTAGGTGAAGAGCAATGGATGACAACTATTGCTATCAAACAAAATGACTCCTAAGTGAGAAGAAAAATATGATCACTTGCACATGAATGAACAAATGAATCCAAATAAGAACACCAAATCGTTCAATGGAAGAAGAAGAATAGATGAACGTGCTGGATGCAAATAAAAACACAAAAATTGCAAAAATTGTTTTCAAGCAAGATCAATCGCACAAGAAGACAAAAATTGACCAAGAACCAAAAAAAATTCAAATGAAAAACCAATGAAACCTACGGTATAGTAGATGATTCTAACCGTAGAAATGGTGATAAAATTAGGTTTACCAACCTAGAAGATAGCCTTGAACCTCCGCTACCACATGATAACTTCTCGGATTCGTTTGAAGAGGAAACTACAAGTTGTTTGGAGGAATGGATCTAGTCTTCTTTGAGAGGAGGTAAACGCTTGTGTAAGTCAGATTGATGGACGTAAATGGATGTATTTTGGAGTTTTAAGGCAGCGGCAATAATGGATGAAAGGTGGAGATGTGTATAGGAAAAAAAATATATTAAACTTGTAACCAAGTAACTACAAGGATCTCTAATCGAGCTTATCCTTACTTGATCATAAAATGGTTAATCCGATAAGTTTAGACAAGATGAACAAAGAAAAGTTTTAAGAATCCTAATCACTAAGCTTAATTAATTGGTCTTGAAGGAGATTCACTCAAAAATCAAAGACAAAGGTATAAATGAGGTTAAGTCCTACAATTTATATCTAGGAGTTATTACATGTGGAAAACCCACTACTACCCTTAAACACTTCATGGGACGCTAGGGCTGGTGCGCCTTACACGCTAGGTCTCGCGCGAAAATCCTCATGCTTCTTCATGGCTGGCGCGACCTACCCATGAGGTCACCTCAAGGCTTCGAGTGAGAGCCTTCGATCATGTTCGAGTGAGAGCCTTCGAGCTCGTATCATAACCCAACCCTCTCAAGTCTTGCTTGAGCAACCCATATTTAGTATAGATAAAATGATGGTTTTACGAACCCTAAAGCTAACCTAGATAATTGGTCTATGAAGAAGATAACATTCAAATCAAAGACAAGGCATAAAAGAGGCTAAGTCCTACAATTTATACCTATGAATTATTACATGGGGAAAGTCGCTAAATACCCTTGGACAAAGGGCCTTTGAAAACTTGGACGAGCTGCTTGAGAAGACTTGGAAAGACCAAAAGTTGGGGCTAGCAGTATACCGCTAAGGGCCTAGCGGTATGCCGCTAGATTTGCTGCCAATTTAATTTAATTCGCCGAAGCTCACGACATACCACTAGGGCCTTGACGGTATGCCGCTAGAAACTGTCTTGCGAGTCTTGGCGTAGGCTCCTCATGGCTTGCTAGGGTTGAAGGTATGACTTCCTCATGGCTTGCTTGACCAACCCGTAAGGCCCGTGCAGGTCCGAGAGTGAGTATGTTGGCGTGCACGCAAGTCAGCCATTGATCCTTCGCCTCCAAGTTGCTCTCCTCGGCTTGAATGCTCTTCAAGAGAATGGCCACTAACCCCTTGCTCCGTGTGAAGTATCCATGAGCTTCCGTGCTCATATCACTCATGGGATCATTAGCAATCGAGGAACCCACTTTTGTAACAGGATAGTTGGAGCTCTGTTCAAGAGATATAGAATCACTCATCGAGTGTCCACTGCTTACCACCAACAGACAAACGGCCAAGCAGAAGTCTCAAACAGATAGAACAAATCCATCTTGGCCAAGACAGTCAACCCCTCGAGGAAGGACTAGAGCTAGAGGTTGGATGAGGCACTTTGGGCTTATAGAATCGCTTACAAAACACCCATTGGGCCGACTCCATTCAGAATGGTGTATGGTAAGGCATGCCATTTGCCTGTTGAGCTTGAACACAAGGCATATTGGACCATTAGACGCATCAACATAGACATGGAAGCTACTGGAGAGAAGAGGAAGTTAGATATCCAAGAGCTAGAAGAATTGAGAAATAAGGTCTATGAGAACTCGGAGATCTTCAAGGCAAAGACAAAAGCATACCACGACAAAAAGATTACCAAGAATAAATTCTTTATCGGACAAAAAGTTTTATTTATGATTCTAGATTTAGAATATGTTCTAGAAAATTATAAACTAAGTGGAATGGACTTTTTGTAATAACTGATATTTTTCCTCTTAGTGCAGTGAACATTAAGAACCCTAAGACAACGGTTGAGTTTAAAGTAAACGGCTAGAGACTAGAGCCCAACTTGGAAGAATTGCAATCCCACATCGTGGAAGAAGAAATGGTGGAAGAACTCCACCAAATAAGGAGTAACAAAGTCAAGGAACTCCTAAGTCTAGCCTAGGACAATAACTAAGAGCGCTGCTAGGGAGGCAACCCATGTTTTTGATTTTCTTTTGGTTTTGTTTAAATTAAAACTCTAATTTAGTTTGATTCGCTCTTGTGTTTTCTTGTCAGGAAGCAAGGGGAGGCCAAGGACATCCGTCTTGGTCAAGAAATAGAAATGCTCTTGGCCAAGAGAGACAGTTCCTGTCGCGTGGCCTGCAGAAAGTATAAAAGGAAAAGGGAAATAGAGCACTACTCCCACTACTCCTACAACTCTCAAACCCTCAAAACTCTTTAGCAACCTTTTGTCTTCCACTACTTCCAACACTCCTCCGATACGCTATGGAACGATCCAACCTATCCTCCTCTACCCGTCCGACTAACCTTCCGAGCAGCCCCCCTGGTCTGCCAGTCCTGCTTTTAAATGCCTGCTCTGTAGCTTTCGCCAGACGCTAGTCGGGACGATCTCTCCACAACCAAGTGGAGGCCTACGCAAAGCTCAACGTTGTGGCTTTTAGTACCTTTGGTACTCCCATTGATCAAGAGTCGCAAGCTCTGCCATCAGTTATCGAAATAGAGATGTCGGAAGGCAGCTGAGACTCAAACTGACCTAGTTGCTATGTTCCAGTAGCGGCAGGATCAGGACCAGGGTATCGTGCCAGACCCATATAAGAGTGGATACCAGCGGGCACGGGTCCTGTAGAGACTGCTCTTTCTCTGTTTCAAAGACTCCAAAAATGCCATTTCGAGACCTCGACGTCGGGGGCAGCCGAAGATAGTCGAAGAAAGAGCAGAGAGGATATACCTCAACCCTTTCCTCAACCCTCCTTGGCTAGGACGACTCTTGTCTTGGCCCATCCTCTAGGTCAAACACCTACCTCTCCCATTCCTTCCACCACCACCACCACAACAACAACAACCATCGTCGGACCTTCCTATTTTTCTGACGCCAGATAGAGAAGGGGAAAGGCACCCATGGTAGACATTGTCCCAAAATCAGTACCGCAACCCCAAGGCCAGCTGGAGCCCCTCTCCAAATCTAGCTCAAGTAACAGACTCACCCTCCCACTCTCTCAATACGGGGGATGGTTAAACTTTAATTCAAAGCATGACAGGGATATGTTTTCCTTCTACCTAAATTATGGTGAGATCACATCCTGTATTGTCCTTGATGATGACCTGATGCATAGCTTAGGATTGCATGCTAGGCTTCAATAAATGGTCAATAATATAGGTTGGGGGTCTGTCTTTTTCCCTACTGAACTTATTTTTTATGAGCTGTGTTTAGAGTTTCACTCCACCTTCCATTTTGACTCTTTCTCCCTAGATGCGACATCAAGAGAATGTCTCAACATTCATTTTGGGGATATTATTAAGTTCAGGTTGTGGGAAGTGGCACCATTTTGAGTCTGCATGAGTTTGATGTCATGTTAGGATTTGTACATAATTACAAGGACCAACCTAGCTGATATCCTAGTACATTATATGAGATTCCTGAGAAATGGGATGCAACTAGAGTTTTTAGAACTCTTACTAATGACCCTGAAGCACTATTTAATGCCTCGTTCAAAGCTTCCAAGCTTTGTGATCTAGTTCTCAGGATTCTCCACAAAATCCTCTCCATCAGCTTGTTTGGAAAGACCAAGAAGTCTGGGTCTTGGAAAGGTCAGAGTTGTTCCTCCTTTGGTGTCCGCAAAATGGTTGTAGGGTGAGCTTGGCTTATTGGGTGGCTAAGAAGTTTAGTTTTTGTGGGATGCATATGATCTTAGGATCCCTGATTACTATGCTTGCATACAAGTCAGGGAAATTAGATGCTGCCACTAAATTAAATGAGTTTCCTGCACGAAAACTGCTTAATTTACAAGCCCTTGATCGAATGGGATTTTTCCATTTAGAAAGAGGCATTGTTTGTTATAACATAGGTACAACACCTGGAGAGGAGAGGATTTTTGGAGGAAACTCTAAAAAAACTTACCAGCTGGCCCCTTTAAGGATCCACCAAGGACCTGCAGAACCAGGAGATACAACAGGATAAAGAACCTTTGCCCCAACACCTTCACAGGATTTGCTGGCAGCTCTTTTGGCTGTGATACAATCTAGCTTCCTTTGTAGAGAAGAAGACCGAATTGAAGAAGGATCCGGATCTAGTCCTCAGCAAGAGATTGGCAGCTTGGATGGATGAATGGATGAAGGTGAGTTTAAGTGTTTTAATAGAGTATTTAAGGTAGCGGATAAATGGAATCTAGAGTAGAGATGTATTAAAAGGAGTACATATATTAACTTGAAAGTAGAGAAAACCCTCTTTGCAACAAAGGTAAAACAACCTTTCTATGGAACTTACAAGGATCTCTTGAAACAAGGCCGACCCTCTCACTAACTTGAGTGAGCAACCCGGATGGTTTATTCAAGAAGAGATAGTGTGGTTCTAGGAACCCTAAGATGAACCCTAAATTAACCTAAGCTAATTGGCCTTGATGAAGATTTCACTTAAAATCAAAGACAAGGTATAAAAGAGGCTATCTCATTCTATTTATACCTTGAGAATTATTACAATAAGACACCCTTCGTGGATGGGCTGCTGGAAAGGCCCACGAAAACCCTAAAAATAGAGCTGACGGTATATCGCCTGGTGCCTGGCGGTATACCGCTAGGCTCGCTGCCAATTGATTGTGGTCATGTCGAAGGTAGTGGCATACCGCTAGGCTTGGGGTGGTATGCCGCTAGGGCTCTGTCTTCATGTTTTGCAAGGGCTCGAAGGAGGATTTCATGGCTTTCGAGGGTTGGCACGGGAGTCTTTATGCCATGCGCAACAACTCATGAAAGCGTGCGCCTAGAGTTTCCAAGCTCGTATCATCACCTCTCCCTTCGAGGAGATTCGTCCTCGAATCTAGAGATGAAAACCGCACGAACGCAGCAAGAAAAACTTTGGGCAGCCATTTGTAGATGCAAAACAACATGTGGTCCGAAGATGTAAGGTGGAGTTTAACCACTAAAGATGCATTGTACCTGTTACCTACACAAGCCCATAGACACAAAGAACAAGGAAACGAGTCTATGGGGGTGATCATGAGAGACCTATAGTCATGCGTCAAAAGAGGTAATCCAACAAATGGACATTCTAAGTGAAAGGAGACTAGAGCATGAGAAGGGCAACAATATGAAGGCATGTGCAAGTGTAATGGTGTCCTATGTGAGAAGGGATCATGATAAGAAGTGACACAAACAAAATGGACATGTATCATATTGTCTAAAGCATGCGGCAAGACAAAAGTGCTATAAGGGAAAGGGATAAGAGGTACAAACTCTTGTGATGCCACGCATGGAAGAACGTTGAGCAACACCTCCGTAGGATCATCCTCCGAAACTAGCACAAGATAAGAGATATCACTAGAGAGGGGTTAGTGTTAGTGAAAACCAAATAAGGATCCTTAAACCGGCCAAGAGTGCACGGTTTAGGGTAAGAATCCGCAAGTGTCACCACACTCCTCACGGCACATAAGCTCACTTTTTTGGGTGCCATTTGCTCACTGTTTTCACTCGTATGCTCACTATTTTCACTCGTATCCTCACTAGTTTGCTTGCTATTTTCAAGCCATATTTTTCTACTCGGTACAAGCTCATTATTTTCATGTACGATATTTTCCTCAATCTCTCCACTTACTTTCTTCACTCCACTCCTCTCATTTTTTAATTCAGGTTTGGGAGGAAGCGCAAATGTGGCAAACGCCTTGGAGAGCTTGACTTGGTCTTCATACACTTGGGAAGGAGGCAAGGGAGGGATAAGAAATTTGCAGCCCAAGTGCTGAAATTTGTACGTGTTGTGGAACCCGTCATGGACAACCCTCTTGTCAAATTGCCACGGCCTACCAAGAAGCAAATGGCCAAAATGAATTGCTGCCACAACACAAGTTCTCTCATCCACATACTCACCAATTGCGAAGGGGATGGTCACTTGTTTAGTCACCTTAACGGAGCTGCCATCATTAAACCAATTGAGCGTATAGGGTTTAGGATGTTTGATGGTAGCTAATCCCAAAAAGTGGACAAGAAGGGCACTAGCCACATCAGTGCAACTACCATTATCAACCAAAATTGAGATCACTATAGCATTAGCTAAACCGCGAGTAAGAAAGAGGTTGTCTCGTTGTTCAAGTGCCTTGTCATCCATTTTAGCCTTAATGCTCAAGTTCCGTCTTACGACCAAGTATTGAGGAACTTCCACACACGTGTAACCCTCAGCATCATTCTCACTCGAGTTATGAAAAAACATGGTGACTGCCTCTTATGTAACCTTGGTCTAGTCATCATCACTAACTACCTCTCCACCTTCCCGCAAGATCATTACCCTTTGATTAGGGCATTCAGCGCGCATATGGCTTTTCCCGCCACATTTAAAGCACTCAATGTTTCTATGTGGAGTCCTAGGGTTAGGGTTGCTGTTTGGGGTAAGTGTAGGTGTGGTTGCTGAACTAGGTGTGGTGTTTGGGTAGGTGTTTGGTTTAGAGGCAAACGGGGGCTGTTTGGTGTCTAGGGAGTGTTTAGGCGAAGGAGATGAAGAATTCCAAGAAGGAAAGGAGGTTTCGGCCTAGTACTTACTTGTTTCTCAATTTTCAAGGCAAGGTGGAACATGTCATCCAAAGTGTTATAGGTCTGAAAATTGAGTTGGTAGGCTCTCTCTCTATGCAACCCACCTAAAAATCTTACCATTGTAGCCTCAAAACTTTCAATCACATTAGCGTATATAAGATAGGTTTGTAACTCATGGAAATTGTCACTAACACTCCTTGGACCTTGAGTGAGGCGTTGAAGCCGTTGATGAAGGTCACGGATGTGGTAACTAGGAACGAATCTTCTCCTCACTTCATACTTCAATTCCTTCCAAGTTGCCACGGGTGGAACTCTCTCAACCCTCCTAGCCCGTAAACTCCACAAGGGCTAGTTTAACCTTTTTCTCCTTGGCATAGTTGTAGCACGCGAAAATGCGTTCTACTTTGCCCTCCCATTCATAATATGCCTCCGGGTCATCCTTTCCCTCATAGGGATAGAAATTTTAATGCTAGAGAGGTTGCTGTCCACTCTCTCCTCTTGGTACCTACGACCTCTTGTCTCAAAAGGCCCTTCATACTCAAATCGTCTCTCACCATGGGCATTTTCATAATGTGGGGGTTAGGGTGGTCTAGGTCTTTCATAGAGGGGGGGAACATATGTATTGGCGCGGTGTAGAGGGCCGGCTAGGTGATTGGCCATTTATATTTGGGTGGGCATTTGTGGCTGTCTAGGGTCAAAAGGGTAGGGAATGGGATTGCCGTATGTGTATGTGGCTGTCTCGGCTCAGTAGGAAAAGCTACACCCCGAGTGTCCACAAGTATAGGGCTACGGGTTTGGTCAACAACCGGTGGTGTAGTATGATGTGAATGGACGCCATGGAACTTATCCTCTTAACTATGGTGACTTACTGCTTGAAACCCTCACAGTTTGTTGGTCGTGTGTATTTTGGTTGATTTGTGGAGGAGGGGGTGGTGGTGGGGGCTGTTCAATTCTCGGTTGAGGTGGCCGACGATCACTCAAGAGCAAGGCATAGTCTTCCTTTGCTCCTCCCATTGAATAGTCATTTGGTGTATGAACCACTCCTAGTTAATTGTGAGGGTTTTAAGGGCCAGAGGGAGTGTAGAGGATTCATCTGATTCAACCCCTTGGACAAGATCATTTTGAGACATATTTGTACCTATAAAAAGAAACAAACACAATTGATATCTATACAAAAATCGGTTAGTCCCTCCCTTTCGTATTTCACTCGTGTTTCACACTACACTCTAATGTTCTCACAATCCTCACACACACTCTTATCTTCACACAAAATCCAATGCTTAAGCTAACAATGACTCTAAATCAAGTGAAAGCACACAGACAACAAAGACAACAAGGGTTAGAAGGAAAGGTGAGGAAAACCTAGTCAATGTTCAAGAAGGAAAAGCTTGATTTGAACACTAAGAAGGTTTAGAGTAGAAATGTAATGTAGAAACAAACAAAGAAAAACCAAGGACACAAATGAAAGCTAGCTCAAAAGGAAAACAAAAACAGAAAAGAAAGAAAAGAAATTAAAGCTGTAGTTTGAAAAATTGCTAGTCAAATGCAAAGTTGCCAAAAATACACCTTTGATATACTACTACACTTCTAATGCAAACATACACACTAGTCTCTTGCTTTGACTCACTTGTATTCTTTTCTTCTTTTTTTTGGTTTTTTTTTTAAATTTAGGGATTTAATTTACTCTTTTAATCCCTTTCTTTTTCTTTTCTGTTTTTGCTTTTTTTTTTGTAAGTGCAAGAGAGCTCAAGGAGTGTATGACAAGTATTTTTGATGTTGAGAAGTGAAAGACAAGTAGTTTAAAATCAAAAGATATTTTTCACTAAATGGCAAAATATTTGAATGTATGACACGTAGTACGAATGTATATGACAAGTAAAATTTGCAATGCGTATGACAAGGAGTGTCAAAGTGTATAAAAAGCAAAAAGGAAGCTAAATTTTTGCACGAGTTAGATTTAATTTTTTGTAAACTTTAGGTCTGTTTAAATTTTTTCTGCATGATTTTCTTTGGATTTTCGTGTGTTTTTAGGAATAAACACTTGCATGATCTATGTTTTTGCTGTGACTGCATGAAAACCACACCCATGATTTTCTTGAAATTTCACTTCAACACTCAAAATACTTAGACACGTAACAATTTTGATTCATGCTTAATTAACAAGGCAACCATTGTGTAACATGTTTAATGCCAGAAACTCTCACTTCTCACCACAGAACCATGATCAATTAGCCTAAACTTGAGATGATCTTTGAAGGAACTGTCTTGGTCAAGTAATTGATCAAGATGTTATTTTCTGTCTTGACCAAGTAAATAATTGATTAGTTCAAATGATACACAGAGTTGCCAGTCTTTTAATTCTGTACTACCTGTAGAGTCTTTATCCTTCTGCATGTTTGTGTGGACACTACCAGGAACCAACGGGGTTGCATGATGTTGGTGACTCGGCACCATCACCCCATAAATAGGCGAAACTCCCCGAAGTGCATCTAGCTAATCCCTTACAACCGGGCCGAACAAGCTAGGCTGGGGGTGTCCATTACTTGAGCTTTATATGTTTATTTTATGCAAGAAAGGGAAGGAAAAGAAAAGAAAAGAAAGCACTGCAAAAGACTCCAAAGCGAGCAAAAGAAAAATAGAAGAAAAAGAAACAGTGCTGTAAAAGTCTCCAAATTTGGGCGAAGAAAAAGATCTCAATACAGACATGACATGGCAACAATTTGTGCTTACATGTTTTATTTTCTATTTAATATATGTGCACTTGCCTGTGTCAGCAACTCTTGTATCTTTTGGATTTGTGGATAGGAGCAGAAAAATCAAATGAATGTGTTCCTCCACTGATTTCTTAAGTCTTGAGTAACTGTTCTTGGTTTTGCTGTGAAGAGTGAGATGTTCCTGGGCATTGAACAGACCTTGTTAATCTAGGATGGATTGGAAGAGTTGAGTGTCCATGTATTTTTCCTGTTGAGATGATCATTTGAGTTGAACATGGGTTGCTGGTTTAATTTTTATTTTGCATGTTATTGCATGTTTTATGTATTTTGTGTGCTTTTTGCTTGGGAGCAAGCGTTAGATTAAGTGTGGGGGGGTTTGATTGAGCTCTAATTGTTGTGGTTTTTACCATTTATTCTCTTGTAATTTTGAATGGTATGCTATTGATTTTGCTGTGAATCATTCGATTATTGTAGGAAACAAGTTTGGAGAGGCAAGGAGAAACAATGAGGAGAATTAGGCATGATTCTGGGCTGATTCGGAGCAGGAAAATTCTTGACCAAGACTGGACATGGGTATCTCTCTTGACCAAGATAGACTTGCTTGGCCAAGCCTCACTTGTAGTAATCTTCGGAGCAGACAACGGATTAAAGGTGCTGGCAGATGATTTTCTTGCCCTGAAGATTGAGAGAGTTAATCACGGACAAATTGAAGATGCGTCCTACTGTTTTGATCTGATTAGATCTTTTTGTGAGGAAGAGAGGAATTCAAATACAATTTAGAGTTGATTAGGGTTTGATTTTCCGGGAGTTACGCATGCAACTATTTTTTAGGAATTATTTATACTCTTCTTAGATTTTTGAGAAAATGGAGTTTTTTTTTCGTCGTCACTGGTTGGGGAATTCTCTCTCTGATTTTCTACCACCATTTTCACCTACACTTTGCTCCTTCGGCAACGAAGGATTGTTATTATATTTTTCAATACATTGTTTAATTTTATTTTCAACTATGAGCATGAGTAACTAAGTACATCTTTCTTAGTAGAGGCACTTAAGCATGATCATGAGTATGCATGAGACCTAAGCGATCTTACTAATCTTTAAATATGCATTTAATTAATTTTGTAATTATTCCCATTGTATTTCTGTTTGATATTAGATCTGGCCAATTTAGTGTTGAATAGATAATACACATCAGTCATTTCTCTTAGCCATGGATCACTGACTAAGAGGATCGAAGTAGACACCTACGCGCTAGTGGATATTCACGAAACGGTAGGGAGAAAGGTTAATTAGATCCAGTCCCAATTGACTCCTGAGGATACTAGTCTGGAGTTTTCTTCCCCTAGTCGTTCATCAGCCAATTCAGTAAACCCTTTAACCAGCAAGGTGTTGGTTAGTTAGGCATCATCTCTACGTGTACCTGAGGTGGTGTTGATACAAGAGTGAAGGAGGGATCATAAGCGTACCTTGATCCTATAGCAACTCTGTAGATTGAAGATGAATACCTCTGTGTCGATGATTGTATCTCATGTCTCATAGCTGCCAGCCTCTACTAGGAATCTCTTTCCCATTTGATTTCTATTTCTGAATCAGCCATCTTGACCGAGAACGTCATTCTTGGCCAAGACAGTTACTTGCTTTATTTACTCTTCCGTTTTAGTTTTAATACAAAATCACCAATTTCACCTAAGTGTTATTTCAATCATTACAAGTTCTCACAAAAGTCATACCATAGCTCCATTTGGATCGAACCTCTTACTGATATTTATAATTTATTTGTTCCTAATGGCAAGTTGTAACTTATATTTATTTTTTACGGATTCGACACCCATCATAAGGTACCAAATACATCTAGCATTTAGCCTTTCAATCCTCTCTTCTATCCAGCTAAAACCTGAAGAGATTTTACAAAAAAAAAACAAAAAAAAAAAGAAGTACAACACAACAACCCAAATGTACCCTACCCTAACTTAGCTAGCTAGAAACTGATGAGAGTTAGTGACCACCTGCATAAAAGATTTCACCTTCATCTCTTACCTTCCTTCTTACAAGTTTTCAAAAGATTTTGCTCCATCCAAAAAGATTTTAGCTCGGACCCCAAACTCAACCCTCCAATCGAGTCCTATCGAGTTTTGTGTCTTGAGTCTTACCTTCTTTCGAGTCTTTTCTCACTTTTGTCTTGTATTTTCCCTGAGTCTTGTATTTCTAAAATACTTCTCTCATCTTGTTTTAATTCCTTGAGCATTGGTCAAGACAGTTGTGAACAAACACTTAACTTGAACCACAAGGTTGATTGCGGTAAACATTGCGCAGTGTGCAAGCAATTTGTGTAAGGTTCTCTTGAGTGATTTGTGAGGCTATCTTTTACGAGTGACCAAACACGAGTGTTAAAATATGTGAGGGAGTGATTATCTACTAACGTTTAAGTGAGTGTGCAGGTACCAAACACACCATGTCCGACGCAAGCGTAGTTGGCAACAATGATGCCAAGTCTGACAAATCCATTAATCCGACGCTAACCAAAATGGATTCCCGAGGAGATGTTGAGTATGTTGTGAATCCTTATATTGAATCCAAACTCCCCCACTAGGGCCTCTACAAGTCCTACCTTTCCAAGCACTATGGCTCCCATAGCCCCCATCGAGCCGGATAAAGATCATGTTACTTGCGAATCCATAGAGGAAGGTCAGGGCTTTCCAAATTTCCTCACCACGGGGCCCCAAAAGCAAGCCCCTCCTCCTAACCTTGATGTATTTGAGAACCAAATGCAAGTTATCCGGAACAGGTATGCCCTAGGCAACAGAGGGCAGGACCCGTATGAGAGCCGCGCCACCAGGCAGCCACAGGGCCGTGGCCCACACCAGAATGACTAGCGGTATGCTGCTAGTTTCCAACAGTGTACCGTTGGCCGTGGGCAGTGACATGCGACGCAACCAAGAGGACCTCCTTGCGTGCAGTAGCCAACCCCTAATTCCTCACTACCATGCAAGCACTACACCCTACCAATCACGTGAGTTCTACGAGGATCTATATGAGGAAGCTAATGATGACTTTGATGAATTTGTGAGGTAAAATAAGGGAAGGCGACAACGAGGCTAAGCGCCACATTTTGGCGAACACTTTGAGAGGTCGCAAGAGCCTAGGATTGATGACAACCTAAGTAGTATAAAGGTCCAAATTCCTACCTTTGAGGGCACCACCGATTCTTCAGAGTATCTTAAATAGGAAGGAAAAATTCAATGCATCTTCAATTGTCATAAATATTCGGAGGGTAAGAAGGACTCCACTTTGGCACATCATTCCTTTTTGGACACAAAAACGTCTCCTTTGACCATCTCTTTCCTTGCTGGACACAAAATAAATAAAATCCCCATTTTATAGGCGCCCTAAGATGTAAAAATGTGTTTGTCTTTTATCTCGCGGATTGGCAGTCTGCTTGTGTTGCTACCCGATTTTTGACTCATTTTTTGCAGTTTTATCTTTCATCCCATTATTAGCCCGTTTAAATTGAAATTCTATCAATTTTAGATCTTTGGCTATTTATTTTAATAATTCATACCATTTTGTGTCATTTTAGTATTGTTACTGTCTTTTCATTCGAACTTCTATCAGTCCCGGACAAGATGCCTCGGACCATAGATCGAACACCTTCTTTCTTTAATTGACAATTATCTACTATTATTTTCTTTCGCGTCATCTCATTTTGTTTTATTCAATTTTGATATGAGTCCGACGTTTGTTGAGTAGGATCGGCCAATGGGGGGCTGGTCGGGAACACTATTCCGGTGTCTTCGTTGCCTGCAAAGCACCGAAGGGGGTCTCCGGCGTAAACACTCCGATGCTTAAGTCAGTCTGAGTGGTGAAAATGGTAGGGGTTCAGCACGCTGTCTTAGGCTTACCCTCTTGTCTAGAATGGTGGGGGTATTTATAGGTAGAGGAAGGACCTTACCGACAGGGGGTAGGCGTTATCTCTGGTAGATGTCGCTTGGGTGCTAGGGAGTGACGTCGTGCGAGGTGATGTCATACGGAGTGACGTCATGTGTGACCTGGGATGGAATGACGCCGTGAAGATGTCGTGTGAGAGCCCCCCCGTTGATGCCGACCATCCCAGGGCCAGCCGCCAGGCTAGGGGCGGTAGGAATAGTGCCACGTCCCCTTTGGTATATACAATGTTCTGGCCTTGTCGCCAGGTGCGATGACGGAGACGCCGCTAGAGTGATGTCGATGGTTATCATAAGCCCAACTGAAAACGACCCCGAGTGTTTACCAAGGGCTACTGCCTCATCTTCAGTCTTGTCTCTTCAGGGGTTTCTGCATTAATGAGGGCTCGACAGTCGATAAACACGCCTTTTCAGACATTATTCTTCTGGGTCTATAAATAGGCCTTTTTTCTACACTTGTTTTCACAATTCTCTCCACCTCTTCTCATTCAATGGAACCTGACTCAAGCAGACATCAACTTTCTGGGGTCATTGAACACTAAGACTTCTGAGGATATCTTGGAGCTCCAGGGGATGCTGACCCCTCTACAGGCTAGGCAGAATGCTGTCTCCATGGAAGACTTTAGCCCTGTGGAGAAGGCGGTGAAGCTGTCTGTGGCTGTCTCTCAAATTCAGCTGCTTATCGCCATGCTGCTAGAAGGATTTGCTGGGGTGCTGCCTGAAAGGCATGCGGGCCTGCTCTTCCGAACTGACCACTCTTGCGGATGCTCTGAGGGATATTCCTTTCATGGAGTGGGAAGATGACGACGCTGGGTCGAATGTCTGATCAGCGGTGGGGACCCTTCTGCTATGTCTCTCTATGTTTCCTTTGGTGCTACCTTGGGTAATCCCGGGCCGTCAGACCCTTAAACAAATAAAATGATTTCCTCATTAGATTGTTGTGCTATTGATGTTTTCCTTCCTCTTACAACGTCTTGTTTGAAAAATAACCTTCGCACCCACCAACAGTGGGTTTAATGTGGTGGGGTTTAATGTCCCTTGGGATCCTGCACCTTTTCATTTACTTGATCGACACATAATAATAAACGTCTCTCCCCACCGTTCCTAATTTATTTCGCGCCGTTTCTTCAGTGTCCCCTGATTGGGCGGTTATTTCAGCATCTTTTGGTTGGCGCAGGCTTTCAACAATTGTAATTGTAAAATCGGATCTCTTCACCCCTCTGGCCGTTGTTCCTGAATGTATTAATTACTTTTGAAAACACGCGAGAAGGCAGGAGCACCTCCCTACCTTGGCTATATAATGGGGCTCTTCTCTCTTTTTTCCTATTCATCCCTCTTTGTCTCATTTCTTTCTTACTACTGCTGATATTTTCAAGGCTGACTCGCATTTTTTGTACACTGCTGCTCGTGACTCTCCCAACTCCTCCGACTTCACCAGACTCAGACCATCCCCCTTCCTCACCTCCATGGAGGCCTACCAAACGCCGGGGTCGTAAGAATCCAAAGAAAACAAAGAAAAAGTCATTTGGATCTTTCTTTGCCGATTATGAGCCTCATTACTCCGCACTATAGAAGGGTGATGAAGTGCCACCGTTTGCCCCTCCTCCTCCTTCAGAGAGAGGTTTTTACTTAGAACACTGATTCGAGGTCAGCAACATCTACTATCGGAGAGGGTTCCCGTGTCGCCCCAGTAGAGGGGGTTACCCTCGCGACAAAGCTTGTGCCTAAACCTACCGAGTACTTCTTTTCCTATAATAATGGATTACCGTCATCCCCGGAGGACTACGATTACTGCTATGACATGGACTGGGCTGACGAGGATTGACGATGTTGTGTTTGTTGTAGATGCCACTGGCTCTTTGAATAAATGAATAAAAATAGTATTTTACCTTTCTCTTCTTTACTTCTGCATTGTGCTGCCTCATGGGGTAACTGACGCTGACTAGCTATTCACCGCTTCACACTACCGTCTTTTTTGACTTTTCGTGGTTCATAATTTTTCCTTCACAAAGTTCGAGGCGGGGCCTGATTCTAAGTTTTCTGTCAGAACCTTTCCATGTGTTGCTTTTATTTTACACGTGTCCTGCTGCGATGGGCTGCTTGGTCGTCTGGTTTTTAGCCGTCTTTCTTAAAAGGAAAGTTGTTCCTTCTTTCTACTCTTTTGCTCTTCTTTTAAATTTCACATCTCTCTTCGCTTTTTTACTTGCTCCGAGGAAATTCTCTCGCTCGTACCCAGACGATCCGCTTATTAGTTTCACTCCTCTCCTTCTCTTTCAAGGTATTCTGTTCGATCTTGGTTTGATTTTCCTTTTACTACTTACCTGTCATGCCTCGCACAAGATCTCAGTCTGGCTCTCTAGTTATCCCCGGGGCAGCCCCTCGAGATCCCGAAATTGAGAACACTCCTAGCATCTTTACTTGCCCCACTGTTCTGCATCTCGAATTAGAAAGCAATGGCATTACTTTCCCCAGGGTTACAGTCCTTCTATTCCTACTAGCATTATGAGGCTTCATGATAGACTTTGGGGGACTCGTAGGATGCTTTATTTTAAAATGTTTTAGTATGGGTTCCACCTCCCTGTTCATACCACACTAGAGAATGTACTGCATGAGTATGGGCTTAACCCTGCGCAGATTACCCCTTCCTCGTGGAGTGGCATCTACACTTTCCTTCGCGCTTGCGAGTTGAAAGATATTCTCGTTCCCTCTGTTGCTTTGTTTCGCAAGTTTTTGACCCTAGTCTGTCACAACGGCTTAGTTGACATTATCCCGAGGTGGGGTGATGCTTTAGTCAGGTCTTTTTGGCAAAGATTTCAAGGATTTGAGGAGAGCGTCGAAGACTGGAAGAGCGGTTTCTTTATTGTCGAATTACCCTCTCGTCTGTGGCGCTCTGGCTTTAACCTGGGTTTTATTGATTGGGTGAAGCCAGTAGTTCTGTCTAGGGAATAGTTAGGCCAGGCCAACGCCTTACTGGAGATGGAGTCGTCTTTCCAGATCTGAAACTTTACCTTATATAGGCCTTTGTCTGAGTGTATCATAGGTGAGTTTTTGGGCTTTGTCATTATCTTACTTATCTCTTGTTTACTAACATAGCTTCTCGCAGGGAATACTGTCGCTCGTCCACTTCCAAAGGGTGACGCTCCTCCCAAGATTATTCCGTCTCCGGCGACAACTCCTTCTACTTCTGTTGGGGCTCAGGCTGACTGCTGCGTGCCCATAAAGAAAAGGGCTTCGAACGCGGCTCTTTCGAGGGAGTGTGGTACTTCTACCCGCGCTTCTCGCTTCATGGAGAATTGGTTGCCAACTCGGAAGAAGGGGTCCAGCTCTAGTTCGCCAATAATTGAGACGAAGATTTTTTCTTACGGGGCCGAGGATATGGAGGACATGGATATAGAGCTGAGTCTTCGCCCAGCCTCCGCGGCTCAACGAAAGAGGCTGAGGGAGGAGAGCGAGACTCGGGTGGCGAAGATGGCTGCTCGGCCTGCCCCTGCCCCAGCGACAATCCCTGCCGCTCCTCGCGCTGCCGCTTCACCTGGTGCCACTGGAGAGGTTGCCGTATCGCCAGGCGACACTTCCTCGACTCCAAGGTTGTCTCCTCCCAATGGGGTTCCCGCAGCTACGATGGTATCGTCGTCGGTGGCAGGCTCCACTCCAATTATGGAGCCTCTTCATTCGCCCATTGGTTCCTGTATCCCTAACGTGGTGGCGCCAGTTCAGGGTACTACTGGTTCTTTTTGCTTTCCACCAAAGTCTCCTTGTCCGTTGTTCCTTACTTCTATTCGAGATACCGGTGGTTCAGTCGATAGTTCTGCCCCTTCCTTTGTTGTTGATCTCTCCCCTGACGGGCCCCGAGGGGCCCCTTCCCACCAACTAGATTTGTCGAAGTTTGGGACTGACGGGTTTCGTGCCTTGGGTGTATCAGACCCCTTATCGCGAGACCAGCCCACGACTATCTTGGCATGTGAGATGTTCCGCGTCCCTGAGGATGAGAATAGGTTACTGCAACTTCCTCCTGATGTTCAGCGTGCACGCGTTATGAATAACTGCCTTGCCGTCTTCCGGGAACTTCATTACTTTATCGAGGCCCACGGTGAGCAGTTTCAAGATCCAAGTGCCTTGGCAAAAGTGGAAGAGTTGATGCGGCTCCAGAAACGTACCCAAGCCGAACTGTGCTAGTGTCGTGCTGACCTTGCTCGGGAGAGGTCTAGAGGAAAAGCCAAGGTTGAAGCTTTGGAGGCTGAGTTGGTGGCTGCCGAGAAAAAGAATTCTCTTCTTCACGAAGAGATATCATCTCGCGATGCTGATTTGACGAGGGCTTCATCGAAGGTGACTTAGTGGAAGAAGAAGGCCGTACGGGCCTTTACTGCTGGGTTCGCGGGTCAATGTCGTGGTAGGGCTTTTGATCCTACTCAGGTTGCCGAGTATGCCTCCGCGAAGATGAAAGAAATTGATGAGAATCAGGAAGGCTTCTTTTCCTCCGAAGAGGAGTGATGGGACGACACCCCTGCAAGGCCCATTCGATGTCGGTTGATTGAGGTGTCACTTTACTGTCTGTTGTTCTGTTGTTACTATTTTTTCTATTTGAACTTTGGTATCACCTCCTTGCTTTGTAATAACTAATAAATCGTGTATACTTGGCCAAATAACACATGTTCCTTTGCGGTGTCGCCTTCCTGTTGAGTTTACTTATCACTTGTCTGCTTGTACTATGTGCTATACTTTTTGCGTGTCGCGGCGTTGTAACTTGTCTTATCTTTCGTTGGTCCTGACTCCACTTTTCAGAGCATTTAATGCTCTGAATTCTTTTGTTGATGCAAAGGAGACAGTCATGATGTTCTAGGCACACGTGTCCGCAGGGGGGAGCGCTAGGGGAATGGTGAGGCTGAAAGTATCTTTTCACTCACCTGGGACTGTACGCGTTTCCCGCGTCCCTTGTTTTTGACACGTCACACGCAATGATCACTTGATCTGTCGTTTCACTTGGGCCTTAGGTTTATAAAACCCTTCTCATACTCCTTTCTCATCTTTTGCTGCTTCGTTCCTTAAGAAAAAAACACAACTTTTCTTCCTCTCCTTGCGATCCGCCGCCGCCTGGGTGCCCCCAACCTTCTACTCTACCCTTAGTTTAGCTTTATTCATGGCTCGTAATCACCGTTATTCCCAACCCCAATCTGCTGGGGAAGGAGATATTGAGAATACTGTCTCCACCATTGCTTCCTCCGTCGTTCTTCGGCGATGGTTGCGAAATTATAATGCCAACCTTGATCATTTGGATGGGTATTCCACTGAAGTTTCCCCTAGGTCGCTTCGTCTCAACAGCGAGCTACCTGGCAACCGTAGGATTCTTTATGCCAAAATGTTTAACTATGGTTTTTGACTCCCTCTGGATCCTCTGGTTGCGGAATTATTTTCTGAATTTGATTTGAACGCTGCCCAGTTAAGCCCAAATGCTTACTGTGGTATTTATGTCTTTATAACTCTTTGTAGACATGTAGGGATTGAATCCCCTTCTCTATTGCTGCTTCGATCCCTGTTTCAACTGTATAATCATAGTAATGGTGTGATAGCGATGATATCGCCTCGCTATGACGATGACTCACTAAAACCCTTCACTTGGAAATTATTACATCTTGAATCCTCTGTTGACGCTTGGAAAAAGGGGTTTTTAATCGTCACTTTGCCTGAGCCTTTGTGGCAAAGTGGGTTTAATTTGAGCATTAGAGACGGCGTCTAGGGTGGGAGGCTGCGCCTAGGACCAGTTGAGCAAGGTTGGTTGGACAAATTGCTCAACCTAACAGAGATTCCTGGTGTTTACACTGGCGAGCTTGCGTGCCAGGGCGACATCCGAGGCTGTATCCAAAGTGAGCACCCTCCATTTCGTTCGCTATTCCCTATCGGTACTAACTCTGACATTTTTCTCTTATTCCTGCAGATCCTCCAGCCGGGTGGAAACCTGAGTGTATCAAGAAACGAGAAAAAAGAGCTCAGCGGAGAAGGGAAAAAGAGGCTCTTGCCGCTGCTACTACTGGTGCCGCTACTAACGTTGCGCACCCGTCCACTTCTGCACCTGAGTCTTCTTCTCGTCCTTGCGCAGAGGTTACTGCCGCTTCGGCCACTGATCCAATTTCTTCCATAAGCACGGATCCTACTCAAGCATCATCTTCTCAACCTTCAATTGCCAAGAGGAGGAGGAGGATTATTCGTATTCGCGTCATCACCCCTACTCGTCCTTCTGTTCTGGTTTCTGAGGTTGTTCTAAAAAATTCTTCTCAATTTATTTATTCCACTTACTTGTCCCCTTAATCCCTCTATTTTTCTCCGTAGGATACCGCTGCTATTTCTTCTACTGCTCCTTCCTGCGACGGTATGGACCTGACGCATATTCTTGGTCCTAAAAGGTCGCGCCTCGGCGGGGATGCCTCTTCATTGGATGGTCTTGCCGCCGATCAGGAAAGGCAGGAAGGTGTCGCTGGTACTGGCCCCTTGCCAGGCGATCAAGCCTTTGAGCTGCCGGGGAACAGGGCTGCTTCTACACCATTTCCTCAATTTTATTCTTCTTTCGCCGCGTCACCTCCTCCTCCTGGTCATCCACTGGGCTTCATAGGCAACTTATCGGAGAGTGACTTTCCTTCTTTCCAGGCCGATGGTTTTGGTCTTGGCATAGGAACATCCTCTCGTTCCCCTCCGTCTCCTCCTAACGTCTTCTTTGTCCCTGCAGTCGCTCCGACAATCTCTCCTTCCCTTGCGTCCGTCGATACTCCCTGCTTGATGGATGACTTGAGTACAGTGACTTCTGCCGGGCCCGCCACCCACCAAGTCGACTTAAGCAATATTCGTCAACGCAGGTTCCCAGCGTTAGGGGGTGACAACTCTTTAGCGACATCTGCTTACTTGGCGTCGCATATGTTTTTACTTGATGAGGAGGAGCGAGCTTTCCTTTCTCATGCCTACGGGGACCAACTGCAGTGGATACGTACTCAACTATTCTCTGCTCTTCAAGACTTCCACTATTGGTCAAAGGAAGTGATGAAGCAAGTGGGCTCTCTCAGCTCTTCCTTCGAGGAGTTGCGCAACACTAATCGTCAGCTTTTGGAGGAGATTAACAGGAACCAAGAGGAGCTTGGGAGGAATCGAGAAGAAATGAGGAAGTATGTAGAAGAGCGGCAGAATATGGAGGCCAACTTGGCGGCTGTGAAAGGAGAGTTAGAGGAGGCTAGAAGGCGTGAAGCCACCAAGGATGCTGACCTACGAGCAGAACGAGGTCGAAGTGCTGCGCTTGAGAAGGAGACGACAGACAAATGTACGTGGTTTTCGGAACAGACCGCGGGCATCATGACTGACTGTTTTATTGAGCGTTATGGCCGAGATAAGTTTGATGTCGCTGCTATCATTCAGCTCTTCAAAGGCAAGTCAGGAGGCCTTACGGAGGATGGCTACTATCGGGCGCTTCGTCACCTCGATGTTTTGCCAATTTTCCTGCACATTTTCACTTATTGTTTGTGTTAGTAGCGACATATGACAAAGGGTCTTAATTACCTTGGGGTGTTACCGCGTACTCTCCAAGCTTGCTTGGCGCGATCCCACCGAGATGCCGCTCGTGTCACATACTCATCCAACCATCTTCACCGGGTTTGTTCCTTCCAGTTACTCGCTGGGGTATCGTGACTCCTTATATTTCCTCAATTGGCCGGGAAGTGCCTCATCTCAGTGAGCTGCCTGATCAAGGTCGGCCATCACGAGGATAGGACTTTTCACTTCTCAGCGTTGTCACCTCGCACCTCGAAATGTGCCTCGTCTTAACGATGTGCCTGTGTTAGCGCCACCATCGTAAGGGTAGGATTTTCACTTCCGGGGTGGAGTTTTTAACCTCCCCTGGGGTCGTGCCTCACCTTGGTGATCAATCGCCTATGTGAGCACGAGTTGTCACAAGGGTAAGATTTGCACTCCCAAGGGAGTTGGGGCGTGCCTTGTCTCGGTATACCGTTTATATGAGCACGGGTATCCCAGGATAGGACTTTTCACTCCCGACAGTGCTGGAGCGTGTCTCATCTTAGTGAGCCGCCTGACCAAGGTCGGCCTCACAAGGATAGAATTTTCACTTCCAGCACCATATATTTCCAGGGTCGCTGGGGAGTGCCTCGTCTTAGTTGCCTGTCAGTGTTAGCCCGATCTGTCACAATGTTAGGACTTTTCACTCCCGACGCCCTTTCTTCTGTTATCTGCACACCACAGACAACCAAAAAAGAACACAAGAGATATCTCCAAAATAGTCGTTAGAGCATGCGCCACGGCATGTCAAATTCTAGAATGATATAATTTCAAGTGAGCAATGTTCCAGGAGTTAGGTAAGGGGGTACCGTCAAGTGTTTCCAGGTGATATGCCCCCTTCCCGATAACGCGGGTGACGTGGTATGGGCCCTCCCAATTTGAGCTAAGTTTCCACATCCGTTGGCCCGCAGCTCGCTTGTCCCTGAGCACCAAGTCTCCCGCTTTGAGCAGCCGCTCCTTAACATGTCTATTGTGATACCGCGTCATTTTCCTTTTATAGTGCATTGTTTTCAGGAGGGCTACCTCATGTAGCTCAGGTAACACGTCATGGTTAGCTCGTAACCTTTCTTCATTTAGCAAGTATTCGACCCTTAGGCTTAGGGTGCCGATTTCCACAGGCGTGAAAGCCTCGGTGCCAAAGGCCATCGCAAAGGGCGTTTCCCCTGTGATAGTTTTAACAGTCATGCGGTAGGCCCACATCATATAGGGTAGTTCATCTGGCCATTTTTTTTGAGCCCTCTAGATTTTTCTTAATGCCACTCAGGATGCTTCGGTTGGTCACCTCTACCTGGCCGTTAGTCTGGGGATGCGCTACAGAGGAAAACCTTTGTTCAATCTGGAATTCAACTGTCCCTTGAAAAAGTGGCTGGTAAATTGCGTCCCATTGTCACTGACCAGTACACGAGGTACCCCAAACCGCATGATAACTTGGTGCTTAAAAAAGTGCCATGCTTTCTCTGTTGTAATGTTGGCTACCGCCTCCGCTTCTGCCCATTTTGTGAAGTAGTCCATAGCCACGATTACGAATTTTAGTTGGGATCTCGCCTTAGGAAAAATGCCTAAAATGTCAATTCCCCATTTAGCGAAAGGGCAGGGGGCACGATTTGAGAGATTTCTGTGGCAGGTCGCCGGGGAATTTTAGCAAATTCTTGGCATTTGTGACATGTTTGCACGAAGCTATTACAATCCCTGCGGATGGTGGGCCAGTAAAATCCTGACCGAAACACTTGTGCGGCCATTGTGCCGCCCGATACGTACATACTACAGATCCCTTCATGAATCTCTCGCAGGGTGTGGAGGCCTTCCTGTTCAGTTACGCATTTTGCCGCTGGGTGGGAGAAACATCTCTGGATTAGTTCCCCATCATAGTAGGTGCATCTTGCCGCTTGTTTCAATACTTTTTTCCTTTCTGCATTATCGCTCGGCAGCTCGTCGTGCTTTAAGAATTTTATCACAGGGATTCTCCAATCCTTTTCAATTTCTTCTACACATAGCGACAACTGCTCCTCCATGAAGGACGACACTGACTTTTCCTCGTAGTACACGTCCTCTGGTATGATCGCCTCCTGATTAGGTGTCGTTTTGGAAAGGTTGTCTGCCTCGGCATTGTCCTCTCGGGGAATGGGTTCAAAAGTGACGTGCACGCCGCTTTGTTCTATTTCCATCAATTCTCGTTTTACTTTCGAGAGGTATTGCACCATGATAGGTTCTCTGGCTTGGGAGTGTCCCAAGACTTGGTCTATTACTAGCTTGGAGTCACCTCGTATTTTCAATCGTGGGGCTCTTACTACCGCTTCACACTCGGCTTTGGTGAAGAGGTTTCTTCCTATTTTGAGCCCGGCTAATAATGCTTCATACTCTGCTGCATTATTAGATAATGGTTGTAGGATTTTGATGGCATGTCGCGCTTGTACATCGTGCGGCCCGATCATGTAAATACCAGCTCTTGCCAATTCTTGATTTTTAACGCCATCCACGTAGATAACCCATGAGTCCGCGTAGGCCTCTGAGGAAGGGAGCTTTGCGCTATTCTCTTCCTCTTCAAGCGGCTCCACCACAGGGTCCCTGGCAAAGGTGCACTCGGTGATGAAATCCGCCAGGACCTGGGCTTTTACAGATGGTCGAGCCTTGTATTGTAATCCATACTGCTCAAGCTCGATTGCCCAAATCAGCATTCTCCCAGAGGACTCTGGTTTCCTGAAATTTCTCTTTAAGGGTGATCTGTGAGCACAATAACTGGGTGGGCCTGGAAGTACCTGTCCATCTTTCATGTGGACTGTATCAGGGTGAATGCCACCTTCTCGATGTGGGTGTACCGCACCTCAGCATCTTTTAACACATGACTGACAAAGAAGACGGGGCGGTGGGCATGATTGTCCTCCCGTACTAGGACAACACTGACTACTTCATCTGCAACGCCGAGATATAGGAATAGGGTGTCGCCCGGTTATGGTCGTGTTAGCACTAAGTCGGACGACAAATAGGCATTCTTGCGTCCATCCAAAAGGAGCCTTTCTGCGTATGACCTTCAAGAACAGTAGGCATCTCTCGCCCTGTTTAGAGATAAATCGCCCTAAAGCAATGACGCGTCCTGTCAACCTTTGGACCTCTTGGGTGGTTCGCGGCGATGCCATGTCATGGATGGCCTTAATCTTTGACGGGTTCGGCTGGATGCCCTTTTGGCTTACCACGTACCCCAAAAATTTTCCCGTCTGAAATACAAATACGCATTTGCGAGGATTTAGTTTCATTTTGTATTTCCTTAATGTGTCAAACACCTCTTGTAGGTCTACCAAATGGTCACTGAAGCTTCGGCTCTTGACCAATAAGTCATCTACGTAGGTGATAACAATCAAGATAACCCTCACGGTGCTACTACACTTGCGGCTCCTGCCGGGACGGATTCCTATAAGTCCCCTAGTATATCTTCATATCGCCCAGGGATCAGCGAAGGATTCCTAGGATGGTCGATATTAGTGGAGGGGGGACTCACGCGTCTCTATACGCACGGCGCCATCCCATCCTAGGGAACCACGAGGTTATCGCTCCTGGCAACCCTGTCAGATATCGCTCATGACGTCATCCGCTGGCATCGCTCATGACGTCATCACCAGACATCGCCTAGACTGTTATCGCCAGGTATCGCCATCGAGGCCTATAAATATCCCTACTTTTTCAAACAGAAGGAAAGATCGAGATCACCTAGCAGAACCTCTTGCTACTTTGTACTCCCGAACTAACTTAAGCATCGGAGTGTCTACTCCGGAGCCCCCCCTCCGGCGCTTTGCAGGTACATCCGACGCCGTTCGCCACCGTTCCGATCAAACACGACCTCGAATCTTATCAAATGGTGCTTTCATTGAGAGCTTTGGTGTATTAAGTGAGCGTCCTTAATAGCCAAGCTCCGTTTAGTCAGAAGATTGGAACGGTCATGATCACAGGATCGGAGCCGATTCGATCATCATCCTCTAATATCCCTTTCTCAATCCGCAGACAATTATTCCCTTTTGCCACTGCTGATCTCTCTATGACGTCGCAACCAATAATTTCGGGATCTCTGGACCGTTCGGTCAGAATTGCAGGGGGACTTGTCTCCTCACAAACGGTCGTTTCGTCATCTCAGACAGCGGGATCCGATTTCTCCACTCCTCTTTCGGGGGGATCTATACTTAATCATGAACATCCTTTTACAATGGAAATAGCGGCCCTTCGTTCTTGGTTGGAATATTTGACTGAAATGGCCGCAAGAATCACGCTTGGTGCTTCTGGATCTAGTCTCCCTCCCCGCGTAATGTTCACACCATCTATTGTCGCTGATCGACCTTTATCACCGTTGTTTCCAGAAAACCTCCAGATGCCTTTGTCCGTGGGAGATCCTCCGGTTAGTGTTGTGCAGTTCACTCAAGGAAGAGTAGAGGCTTACGTACCACAGATGCCGCAAGGTCTTCTCCCGCAGGGAGTTAGGCAACTTGAGGGGGTTAGGAACCGGTGGGACGGACGGAGGGACAGAGCCAACAGGAGTTTGTCTCCCGAGTACAGTGAAAGATCCAGTAGTCGAAGGTATCGAAGTCGATCACCCAGGAGTCACAGTCGATCTCCTAGGCGACATCTTACGCCAGAACCGCGAAATAGGGGGCGTCAGGCTGAAATATCTCCCCCGCGTCATGCGCGTGAAATTCTTGATGGTACATCGGGCCACCCGTTTAGCTGCCGTATAAGGCGTCATAGGGTCAGTCGACGCGTGAAGCTTCCCACTGATACTTATGATGGCACCAAGGATCCTATCTCGCATATCAATAAAGTGAAGGACTTTGTTCAGTTTCAGACCCACAGTGATGCGGCGTTGTGCCTTTGTACTGCCATCGAGGCCTATAAATATCCCAACTTTTTCAAACAGAAGGGAAGATCGAGATCACCTAGCAGAACCTCTTGCTACTTTTTACTCCCGAACTAACTTAAGCATCGGAGTGTCTACGCCGGAGCCCCCCTCCGACGCTTTGCAGGTACATCCGACGCCGTTCGCCGCCATTCCGATCAGACACGACCTCGAATCTTATCAGTAGGCTTCTACGTTTTTCCCGATTTGCCTCTCGAACACTTTGTTCCCCATGCACTGAAAAGTTACCCCAGCATTCTTCAATCCGAGCGGCATCGCTGTGTAACAATAGGTAGCCTTTGGGGTTATGAATGCCATTTTCTCTTCGTCTTCTTCGGCTATGGGGATTTGATGGTATCCGGAGTTGGCGTCCAAGGAACTCAAGTATGCGTATCCAGCAGTTTGATCGACTAACTGGTCAATTCTATGGAGCGGAAACAATCCTTGGGGCAAGCACCGTTTAGGTCAGTGAAATCAATGCACATGCGCCAGTCTCCGTTGGGCTTCGGAACTAGGACAGGATTGCCCAGCCAGGTGGGGTATTGAACCTGTCCAATGAATCCCGCGTCTAGGAGTTTCGTTACCTCCTTGTCCATAGCCATTGTCTTCTCTGCGGATCGACGTTAAGTCGATGTTCTGCTACCTCCCTGGACATACTAGGCATGTCCGCTGGTTTCCAGGCGAACTCCCCTTTGCACTTGTTCAGCAGTCGGGCTAGTTGTGTACTCTCCTCCGGGGTTAGCTTTTCACTGACCAAGAAACTTGCCTCACTATTGCAGTTGATGGGGACGGGCACCATCGTGTCTACCGGTTGGGTGCGCCTTTCATCCCTTTTCTCATAGGGATCTGCCGCCACACACACGTACTGGTCACAACTTTTTTGAGTTATGAGCAAGTAGCACTCGGCGGCTAGCTTTTGGTCACCCTTGATTGACACCACTCCTTCCCAAGAGGGATATTTTATCCTGAGGTGTTTTTGAGATATCGCTGCCCCGAAGCGATTGAGAAATGGCCGCCCTAGAATGGCGTTATATGGTAGAATGAGATCTACGACCAAGAACAACAACTCTTCTGATCGCTTGGACGTGTCTTCTCTAAAGTATACTAGCAGCACTGTCACTCCAGTCACAGGTATAGGAACACCGCCCACTCCGATGATTGGCTTCTTGCAGGGTGCCAATTCACTGGCGGGGCGCTACATGAGGTTATATGCTTCTAGCGAAAATAGATTTACCGCATTGCCGTTGTCAATGAGGGTTCTTCGAACCCCGTGGTTTCCAATGACGGGCATGACTACCAACGCGTCGTTGTGAGGGAACACGACACCCTTCTCGTCTTCTTCTGAGAAGGATAGCACCATCCTGTCCAACACATCTATCGCTTCCTTTTTTGCGGGCTGGCTTTCTCGTTTTCGCTTCTCTCCTGCGGCGGGTGTCGCTTGGGTGAGTTCGTCGAGATATGATGTGCCACTGGCAATAATGTTGATAATGGGGATGTCCTTGTCATGAATTGTTAACGCTTCTTTCCCCCTTCCACCAGAAGTCCCGTTGCTTCCAGGGGGAGGAGGCAGTTGCTGGTGGCCTGACACCCCACGCGTGGGGTTGCCTCTGGCTTCTTCTCTTACTCTGGTGGCAAATTCTCCGAGGTAACCTTCTTCCAACAAACGTTCTATAGCTAGTTTCAATTCTCTACATACGTCTGTGGAGTGTCCTCTGGTCTTATGGAATTTACAGAAAGCGTTTTCTCTTCCTCCCATAATCACTCCCAGTTTTACAGGGGCCGGATAGCGGATTGGCAGGTTCCCCTACTGAATAATTGCTAAGATCTCCACCCGTGGGAGTATAAGGGAAGGAAGGTGGGTCCGCTTATCGCTGAGCGTTCGAGCCACCGGTTCTTCCTCTAGAAAAGTTACCTTTCTATCGATTTGACGCCTTGGGGATGTAATCTTTCTGCTGGGCGTATTCGTCGCCCGGGCGGGTGTCATGGGTCATACCGGCCTTAGTGGCGGGGACGGGAGGTGCACTCTGAGGCATGTTTCGCATTCTATCTCTATATTCCTCCTCTTCCATTCTTGCGTAGTTGTGAGCCTTCAGCCTTAACGCATCTAAGGTTGCTGGGGGGTCCACCATTAATGTGTCCCTAACTTTCCGTAGTCACAGTTTCGCTTCAAGGCTTCTATGGCAAAATCAATAGTAATACCTAGTGTTAGGGACATTTCCATGTCGAAATGACCGAGATAGCCTTTTAAGGATTCTTCTGGTTTCCTGCGTATATCAAACAAGGTTGCGGCAGACTTCCGGATGGGGATAGCTGTGCTGAAGTGACTCTTAAACTTAGCCTCTAATTGTAAGAAATTATCGATCGACCGGGCGGGGAGTCCTTCAAACCAGTGGCGGGCTACCCCTGACAATGTCATAACGAATATTTGACACAACGCCGTGTCATTGTGCGTCTGGAATTGCACGAAATCTTTCACCTTATTGAGGTGGGAGATGGGATCCTTAGTGTCGTCGTACGACTCTGTGGGGAGCTTGACGTGTCGGCTAACCATGTGGCGTCTTATACGGTGGCTAAAAGGATGACCTGAAGTGTCATCTAGAATCTCACGGTCATAACGAGGTGGAGAAATTTCCAAGTGTCGTTTGTGCCCTCGAGGCTCTAGGGTATGTTATTGCCTAGGGGATCGGCTGCGACTCCTGGGTGAACGGGTTCGATGTCTTCTACTGCTCGATCTTTCGCTCTGCTCTAAGGAGACCTCTCTATCGGCCCCGTCCCAACGCTCCCTATAGTCACCTTGCTGTCGTTCTACTTGGGAGACGGGGACTCGCGGCGCCCGCGGTATGTAGGGCTCTACCTGCCCCTCGGTGAGTTGTACAAAGCTGAATGGCGTACTCATGACAGGTGAGGTTAGAGGAATGCTCACCTACCGCCGAGGCGATATCGGTCGTTCGGTGACAATAGACGGGGTGAAGACAAACTGAGAAGGCACACCCGATCCAGGGGCACTAGAAGTAAAGCCTGCTGCTAGCTAAGTCAAGTAATCTAGCTGGGCACGAAGGGCTAAGATTGAGCTTGCCAAAGGATTGTTAGCACCGTCCATTCCGGAACTTGTAGGAGGGGGAGTGGGATGACTAGTTCCGGCAATCTGAGAAACGGGATGCCCGTTTGGAAAAATGGGGCACCTGTTTGAGGAAACGACGTGCTTCCTATCGGTCCAAAGAGGAGGTCCGTCTGTGTAGAGAAAGTTCCATGCGATGTGGTGAAGATACGAGACGAAGACGTAGGAAAGAGTTCCCTGTGCGTGTGGGTACTGCGAGAATGAGGGGTGTAGATTCCGAATCTGAAGCCATGATCCTTCGACTCTCGGAGAGAACAGAGCTTGGTTATCAAGGAAGCTCACTTAATTAACCAAGACTCTCAATGAAAGCACCATTTGATATGAGTTCGAGGTTTGTTGAGTAGGATCGGCCAATGGGGGGCTGGTCGGGAACACTATTCTGGTGTCTTCGTTACCTGCAAAGCGCCGGAGGGGGTCTCCGGCGTAAACACTCCGATGCTTAAGTCAGTCTGAGTGGTGAAAATGGTAGGGGTTCAGCACGCTGTCTTAGGCTTACCCTCTTGTCTGGAATGGTGGGGGTATTTATAGGTAGAGGAAGGACCTTACTGATAGGGGGTAGGCGTTATCTCTGGTAGATGTCGCTTGGGTACTAGGGAGTGACGTCGTGCGAGGTGACGTCATACGGAGTGACGTCATGTGTGACCTAGGATGGGATGACGCCTTGAAGATGTCGCGTGAGAGCCCCCCCATTGATGTCGACCAACCCAGGGCCGGCCGCCAGGCTAGGGGCGGTAGGAACAGTGCCACGTCCCCCTTGGTATATACAGTGTTCTGGCCTTGTCGCTAGGTGCGATGGCGGAGATGCCGCTAGAGTGATGTCGATGGTTATCAAATTTACTTTGCTATCACATTTATTTTTCGTTCGAAGTTTTAGGGATTCCGAGCGAGTAAATTCGGACCACAAATCAAACTTTTCTTTATTTACTGATTACTATTTATTTTATTGCATTTTATTGCATGTTTTAGTATTTTTGGTTCGGGAATTTATTTATTTCAAACGAGATTCCTCATGTTGATAGTTCGCACCAATTAAATAAATATTAAACATTTCCCAAAAGTCAACTCATCCTAGCCATTGATCAAAAGCTGACTCATCTTTTCTCCTCATCCAACGACTCCCAATTTAAGCATGAGGATTCATGCATGCTCCTCTTCCCCAGCTCTGACACCAAATGCATTTTTCAAATTCATATTCATTTTTGCAACTGTGCTACACGCCACCTCACTCCATTTTGCGTTTTTGTTGCTGCTCTTCATCTGCATCCTGTAGCACAATTGTCTTTTCCCTTGCTCATCACCGACTTAACTCCCTATAAATAGCAAGCAAGCTCCTTCATTTCTCTTCACCAAAACACAGACAAACACACACCCTCTCACGCTCTATCACTAGAAATATGCTTAACCAAGGTTGAAGCTCTCTCTCTCTAGCTTTTAAATTTTCATTTTTAGAGCTTTTCTCTGCAACTTTTTTCAAAAAAATATTTGTTTGTGTTTTGATGAAAATAATGGTTGTTTAAGCTTTTAAATAAACTCTATCCATTTCTAGATTAATCTCACAGCTTTACCTCGTCGAATTACCGGTTGATTTAGACGATTTTCAGATTTTTTGTTAATTTTTTAAACTCATTTTTTAATTAATTGGGCACTGTATTGTTAGAATTGTTTTGCTGTAATTATTTGATTAAATTTATGTTGTTGATACGGTCATTTTGATATAAAGAAATCTCATTTCCGTCACCGAATGACTGGACCTTGGTCGCCGGCAGTGGCGCCGACGACCCAAGGAAGAAGCTGAACAGGAGAAGGAGCACGGGTTGTTTGTTTATTTGGTCATTGGGCTGGCACTGTAGCCGAGCCCATGTGGAGGATGAGATGGGTCATTGCTGGCCCAAACGGAAGGGAAAGAAGCTTGGGTGCGCGCCCAAGCGTGAGAAGCAGTTGGGCCGTGCGTCTGGCCCAGCATGAGGGTGACCAACCCAACTTCTTGGGCTGGGCATGGCCCGTCATTCTCGGCCCAGTGGGCCCAGGGCTCAATATTTTAGACCCGTCATTTTGCCATGCAATCGTGTACTGTTTATTTATTTTTCGCACTTGTACTATTTATTTTTTGTATGAATGTACTGTTTATTTATTTTCGTATGCTTTTGAATGTTTAATTATTCTGCTTGCGTACAATAATCTTGAATATGATTATTCGTATGTTTGTACTTCCTAAGTAATTATTTTTGCATGCTTAAATAATTATTCTACTCGCATTTTATTGCTAAAATTAATTATTTTGTTTGATTGTGATAAATTGTTAAATATTTAGCTGTTTATTGATTATCATTTACTCTCACTAATAATCTTGACTTTGTAGGATGATAAATCGATCAATACCCTTCACAAGTAAACATTTCTCACAATTTATTTATTTCGTGCTTTTTCCGCACAGATGCATGTATACATGATGACTATTTAGAATTGTTAAAATTTAATTCATCTGTTGGGCATGATCACTTAATTAGGACTTTTTTTTTATTCAAGCATGATTTTAAACACCTCTTTTATCCGGTAACCTTTTTAGGATGTGACTTGGGTGTCTAACACCTTCCCGAGTCCATAAATCGACCCAGAACCACTGTTCTCGGGTTTAGACCCATTTTGCCTTAGCATTTTTTATTTTTATGCCATGACTTTAGGTTCCCTAAACCTAGAAACAAAAATAGGGTGGCGACTTCATTGCATCATGTGGGATGAGCCAGACTTCGTCTCACATCTCGTCCCAAACCCGCGTCGCGCAGTAAAATACAAAAAGGCGGTGCGACAACTTATAATACGTCAAGGACTAGACAACAACGGAATTAGCCAAAATAGCTTCAAATAGCATGCATTCTTGATAAATCTCCCTTTAAGTCCTTTTTTGCAAATGGGAAGTAAATAGACACTAATCAGTAGCATCTTTGATCTAATTTGGACAGAAAATAGAGAATAAAACATATAATAAACGCTTACTATCAAATTCCCCCTCACTACCCCAATGCTTGCCCTTAAGCATTGCAATAAATAAAAACATAAAAATAGTCTCCCCTGATAAGAATGAGAAGACAACTAAGCAAAAAAGAGAAACTATCATGCGCATTTAACCATACAAAGCAAACCTTGTACAAGACTTAGATAAGCATTTGCATCTTGCCTAAGAGATAACGACCTCAAGGACAAGACTTTCCCAATCACCTGCAATCAAAAACAATCCTCACTAGATAGTGTATGCACTCATCACTTTGTCTTTGGCTATGTGTTTACACTCTATCATTGCAACATACATAGTACATATTAAGCCTGCATGTCAACCTTAAGTAAATTAACTTTAATTGAAGGTACAAATGCATGGGTATTCAAATGATTAAAAGGACTTGCAAAATGTTGGAAGGGTAAGGTGTGGTAAACAAGAAAAGGGATAAGCAAAGGGGGAATGATCAGAATGTGATCTCAATAAGTAACAACAAGCAGCAACCAAATGCAAGATGGGCAGAAGCCATAATTCCCCTTGTAAAATCTTCTTGAAATATAGAACTCTTTTTTATTGCTTTCTTGGACCTCTTGGATCTTCATTGTCAACTCTAGATCATCTTTTGCTTATTTTTCTTGACAAAGGACATATATTACAAAACACTTTTTTTAAAGTAAAAATAAATTACATTCGAAGCACATAGAGTTTTTGTTCCCACTGATCCACCATATTATTGCCTCTTTTCAACACAATCCTTGTTAATCCTTCATCTTTGGCTCATTTTCGTCCCATTCTTCATAGCAACATACTCATGTTCATCTTCAACTTCAAGTCAACAATTAGGTTGTCTTCTAAGGAAGGATTTTAAGTACAATAGTAGGTGTCTAAATTTGTGGCTATCAAGAAAAGGGAATAAAGGTTTGAGTAGGGTGCAAAGGATTAATACATAATGGGAAACTAGAAAAAGGCTCAAACGAATCAAGAAACAAAGCAAGTCCTCTATCATTTCACAACAATCCCATGTCTAAACATATATGTACCTAAGTTCTGATGCAAGGTTAATATCTACTAGTCATGCATTGAACACAAACAAGGAAATATGGCATGAAAGCTCAAGACCTCACCGGGATAATTGATTGCTTAAGATCATGAGCAAGCAAAAGGATATAAGAGCAAACAAGAAAGTCCATGAATGTCGTACAGTTGTGAAAATGCTCAAGAATCATCCAATATGCATCATCGTCAGTTCAAACTCATCAAGGAAGGGTTAAAAGTAAAAAGACACTAAAAACATTTTATTTTTATTTTTTTTAAAAGTTTGAAAAAACACAAGACACGACACTAACACAAATAAACTGAAACAAACCCCAAAATAACAAAGACATGTATAATCCCTCCCCTATACTTAAGACACATTGTCCTCAATGTGAAAGAAAGGGAAAAAAACACAAAGGCAAAAAGAAATAAGAAAAAGTAAGACACGACCTGGGGAATTTGATGTGGTAGTTGGATGCCAATTGACTGCATAAGAGGAAAGATTTAGTTCAGGAGCTCATTGTGGCAAACTAGCTCTCTATCTCAAGAAGAGTTGTCGAGAATCTTTGTGTCTTGGGCAAAAGAGGAGCGTGAAGCAACATCAATAGTAATAGGGGAAAAAGTGGTAGCTTCAGTTGGAATGGTGAGTTATGGAAACTTGAACTAGCCTCTAGGCTCCTACAAAAAATGTGTTCAAGCATTGATGTTCCCCCACACTTACTTCTTGTGGTCATTTTGTTGGTTGCCCAAAGCTAACTATAAGCTTCGATACATCTCAAGAGTATAATTGATACACTCCTTTTGTCCACCTAAAATAAATAAGATATTAAATAGAAAGTATAGAGGAAAAGATATCCTGAAATCCGAAATCAAAAACTTAAAACTACGAAAAATAAAAAATATGTGGGTTGCCTCCCACGAAGCACCCTTCTTTATATTCGTAGGCTTGACTTTCAAGCTTCACTCTATCAACCAATTCTACTGAATGTTTTTCATGCACTTAGTTTGATGTGAATGATCATATGAAGTGGATTGATATGAGTGCAGGAGCACACGACTACTTCACAAGGAGCAAAGAAATGGTGGCCTTGCTCTTGAAGACCCTTAGAGCCAAAGGGAAGCGCTTGGAGGCACGAGAGCATTGGACGACATGTGTGCACGTCAACGCACACACCATCATGCCTGACAAGGTCTCTACGGAGAGCGCGCACACACCTCATGGGTTGGTCAGGCAAGCCATGAGAAGCCCGCGCCTACAACCCTAGCAACCCGTGAGCCTTGCCGCCTAACCCTCGCAACCCATGAGCCCACCTAGCGTCCTTAGCTCGCTTATCACTAAGCCAAGCCTTCGCAAGAGCACTACCCAAGAGCTCTAAGGCCCTTATGTGTGAAGGGTATTTTTGGAACTTTCCCCTTGTAAATAGTCTTAGGTATAAATAGCTAGAGATAGGTTAATTTTAGCCTTGTCTTTAATTTTGTGAGTTATCTCCTTCAAAGACCATTCACCTTAGGTGAGGATTAGGGTTTAGAACTTCATCTTCTCCAAACGATCAGGTTGCTCAATATGTTTCATTGAGAGGGAGGATCTTGGAAAGAGAACCTCGTAGCTATTTCGGCAAGGTTGCCTAGGCTAGACTTAGGAGGGTTTGTCATAGTTTCGAGTTAACTTTCTTGTTTATTTTCATCAATCTAATATCTATCCATTCCACAACTCCAACTTCGTTTTACCATCTTTTCCATCGATCATCAACACTAACCTCCCAACGAGGGCTAGATCCAACCGTGGCCAAACTCTCGACCTCCATCCTTCCTAACGAACCAAGATCATATCATGTGGTAGCGGAGCTTCATGGCTGCCCTCTAGGTTGGTTTTTCATCTCATCCGTAAAAATCACTTCTCCATCTCTTATTTTCGTTTTTGAAGTTTTTGACATTTTTGGGTTTTTGACAATTTTTCACCTAAAGTCGTTTGTCTTTAGTGATTTGATCTTGTTGAGCCAAAACTTTCTGGAAAATATGTGTTTATGTTCATCTTGATCTTCAAATCTTCATTATACACATTCATATATTCATCCTTTTTCATACTCATATTCAAATATTCATCAAAGTACATTTGCAAGTTGACAAGTGTCTCTTTTATCCATGTGGTCCATGTGGTCCAATTTTGTCTACTAGTGACACTTGGCTAACACCAAGGTCGGACACATCTCCCTCTTATTAGCCAAGTATTTGCTCTAGTATATGCATAGAATATTCTCTTAGATATTTTGCTAGAACATTCCTTTTGCCACCTCATAGTTTTTGCAAAAAAATTTCTACCTCATCACTTGTTTGGCATTTGGTGAAAATTTCTTCTACTTAGAGAAATTTCTTTTGCTTTCACTACTTGTCATACATTACATATTGGCTCTTGTGAACTCTTGCACTCATTTACAAAAAAAAAATTAAATAAAGGGGTAATAACATAAAGCCCCCCTGTACTATCGTGAAAAACAGACTCCTCCCCTGTACTAAAAAAAGTGATAAACTGACCCATGTACTATCGGTCAGTGGCAAAAGGGCCAAAACTAATAGTCAAACTAACTGACTGTTAGTTTTGACCCAGGCCAACTGGTTCCCATTTTTTTCCTTCCCGGTTACACCTACAATTTAAAATAAAATGGAAACTAATAACATCAATTAAATGGAAACTAATAACATAAAAAAAATTAAAAAATAGTGGACTCAAACTTAAATTAAGCGGAATTGAAACTAAAACTACTCCAACCCACATCAAATCAGAACGCATCTGCTATGGGAAGATATTTTCGCCATTAACACCACGCAAAGCATCCAATCCCAGTGCAGAAGACTGTCTGGTTGAAGGAATAGCGGACGAATTGCCGTGAGAAAGCAAAACTCAGTCTTCTATTTTGATATTGCGAAAATAGCAAAGGGAGGGAAGTAATTTTCAAATTGTGTGGGTGCGAGGCGACGAAGGAGGAAAGTACAGGCGTCTGTGTCTTCTTGTCTCTTTCTCTGAACCAAGGTCAGTGTGCTGTCTATTATATTTACCCACCTCGATGACAACGAAAGAACCATGCATTGTCAAATATCTAAAAAGTTGAGGTTTTTTTATTCTATTATGGATTCTATTAAACAATCATGCATTGTGGGTCTTTCATTTAGGGTCTTAATAAACAAATATCCATTATCTTTATCTATGTTAGGGTTTTGATTCACATGCTTTCTTGGTTCTGGTTCTATTGGAGTTTGGGACCATTTTCTATTGTGGTCCTGATATTTTTTGAAATTGATTGTATAAATTATTTGTGGCCATTTCATAATTCCTTTTTGAACAATACCATGATAGGATGATCATTATAGTGAAGATTTTTGTTGGAGGTACATGGGTACTACTTCCAAATCTGCATTATGTAGATGGAGAGGAAATAGTATTCCAAATAGAGCATGATATGCTGATAATTAATGACATACATGAAAGAGTGGTGAATGCAGGATACCTCAATGCCTTTCATTATGATGCAAAATACCCATGGAAATAGATGGAGGTTGGCATAAGAGGTTTGAGGAAGGATAAATATGTTAAAAGAATGATTGCAGACATGTTAAGAGATGGTGAGGCTACAATGGAAGTGTATGTGAAACATGTAATCCACAACCCAATTTTAGTGGCCAGTCTTGACAGTGATGAAGAAATGGATGATGTTGGTGGTGATGGTATACCAAATGCTCTTGTTGTTGTTGGTGATGAACAACAGAATGAAGTTGTTAGTGGTAATGAATAACAGAATGAAGGTTATGGTGGTGATAAACAACAGAATGAAGGTTATGGTGCAGAGGAAGTAATGGTTGAAAGTTGTAGTGATGATAGTGATGTTTGTGTAAGGGTAGGTGTAACTGCTGGGCCTGAATGTGAGGATGGGATTGAAGTAGAGGGAGTGGAGGAGTTAAACCCTAAGAATGGGCCAGACCATACAAGTGTTGGGCCTGCATGTAGGCCCAATTCAGAGCAAGATGGGTCTAGCTACAGTTACAATGTATTTGCACATGAAGAACCTAAAGTAGAAAGTGATGAGGAAGCTTCAAGGGACAACAATGCGGAAAAAACCTACAACTGGGAAAGGGAGGATGATGGAAGTAGTGAGGCACAACTGAGTGACTTTGTGGATTTTGAGGATGATGAAGAAGATAATTTGTTTGATGTAGAGGATGAGGATGTGGATTTAAATTTTGGGGGAGTACATGTTGGAGATGACCAACCCAGAAGTGATAGAGTGAATAGGCCACCAGTAGGTCCTAGTGTGCCTGATGTGGAGACAGATTATGAAGATAGTGACAATTTGGACACCTCACCATGCTCTGACAGTGATGGGGAATCTGAAAGATTGAGGAGGAAGTATCCAGAGTTCAATGAGGCTACAAATTTTGATGGAGAAATAAAGCTGGAAGTTGGAATGAAGTTTGCAAGTCATAAAGTGTTTAGGAAGGCTCTTAAGTTGTACACTATTCAAATAGGACATGACTTTACCTATGTGAAGAATGAGAGAAGTAGAATCACTGTCCAGTGCAAGAATCAGTGTGGATGGAGAATACATGCTTCTCCATCAGCAGATAAGAGTTCATTCCAGATCATGTCCTTCAAGAGAAAGCATTACTGTGGAAAAGACATAGAGCATCGCAGAGCAAGTGCCAAATGGGTAGCTGAAGCATACTTGGCAGACTTCAAGGACAATCCAGATATGGATTTAGAAGTACTTGCAAATAGGGTGAGAAGGGAGAAATTTCTTAAGGTTTCCTATCACAAGCTGGTTAGAGCAAGGAAGATAGCAAAGCAACTGATTGAGGGTGAGCATAGTGAGCAGTATAAGCTGTTGTGGAACTAAGCAGAGACTATCAAAAAATCAAATCCTGGTAGCTCAGTCAAAATTACTGCTCTAGATGGGGTGTTCCAGAGGTTGTACATGTGTCTTGCTGCTTGTAAGCGTGGGTTCTTAAGGGGCTATAGGCCATTTATTGGCATTGATGGTTGTCACCTCAAAGGGACATTCAAGGGACACTTACTATTAGCAATAGGAAAAGATGCAAATGGAAACATCTTCCTTATTGCTTGGGCAGTAGTGGATTCTGAATGCAAGGAAAACGGGATGTGGTTTTTAGAGAGGTTGAAGGATGACATTGGGCCATTAGAGGAGTGTTGTTTCATGACTGATAGGCAAAAGGTATATTAATATTACTTCCTTCATGTTGACTACCAAATTTCAAGTATTTTCAATAACATTTTCTCTCTTATGCAAGGTTTGCAAAATATCTTTGATACTGTACTCAAAGATGTGGATCACAGATACTGTGTGAGGCACATATGGAATAATTTTAAAGGAGAGTTTGGAGGGAGCAAGCATATGAAAGACTTACTGTGGGATGCAGCAAGAGCATATATAGTGACAAAGTTCAACATTCAACTTGAGAAAATTAAGTGTGAAAATCCACTTGCATATGCTTGGTTGAAGAGGATACCTCCTCGGAGGTGGTCAAGACATGCTTTCAATAGCTGGGTGATGTGTGATCTTCTCTTGAATAACCTATCTGAGAGTTTTAATTCCTACGTCAGGTAATGTGTGATATTACCATGTTTTGGACTATGTTTACTTATAAATTCAAATTCTGAGAATTTATTCATTTGTCTATGTGATAGACTTGCAAGGAAGAAGCCAATTCTGACTTATCTAGAGGTTATTAGGAATTGCTGATGAAATGATTCTGCATAAAGTACCAAGGGATGTTGTTGTATGAAGGGACAATCTGTCCACGATGGTTCAACAGGTTAGAGAAATGCCAGTCCTACATTGTGTACCCTCATTCCTAGATGCACAAGTTTGAGATAGAGGACACAAATGGAGAGAAGAGCATTTGTGACTTACAAGAGAAGACTTGTTCTTGCAAGAGGTGAGACATGACAGGAGTGCCTTGTAGGCATGCCTCAGCTACTTACTTGTTCATAAGGAAGAATCCTCATGACTATATACATGTGTCTTATAAGAAGACCACATTTCTAGAATCATACAAAGATGGCATTTTGCCAGTCCCTGATCAGAGTGAGTGCTAAATCTAAGTGCTTAGATCATGGCCTTTACATGCCCTTACCCGTTGCATCTCATCCTTGGTGTGATTGGCCTTCCTCGGACCAAACGGCCAAGGATTCTTTATTTGTTGTGGTTGATAGTTTTTAAAAAATGTCACATTTTATTCCATGTCACACAACGAATGATGCTTCACACATTGCAAATCTTTTCTTCCAAGAAATTGTTAGATTCCACAGCATGCCTATAGAGATAGTAAATTTTTTAGTCATTTTTTGCGTGTCTTGTGGGCTAAACTTGGCACAAAACTTTTATTCTTTACATCTTGTCATCCACAAACAGATGGCCAAACTGAAGTTGTTAATTAAACTCTAGAAACATCTTTCTTCATTTTTGGCCAAAAGAAGTGTTCCTTAAGCATACAAAGTATCTTTTCTACCCTAAAGTGACCCATTAATCCCCCCCCCCCCCCTCGTGTGCCTCCTTCACAAGCAATTCACGTGTACTACACCTAGGAATGCACAACCTACCCTTGCGAAAAAGAAAGTCATCATGCAACATGAATTTGTCATAAGGGCCATTAGAGCACGCAAGGTAAGCATCATAAAAGTCAACATCTTGTGCATACAAATATGTGAGGTGTGCAAAGCCTAAAAGGTGTGAGTGAAGAGAGGTTAAGAGAGAGTACCTCCTAGAGAGAGCATCAGCTATAATGTTCTCCTTGCCCTTCATATATTTGATGTGATACGGGAAGCGTTTAATGAACTCCATCTAAGGCGCGTTGCGCTTGTTAAGCTCCCCTTGTCCTTTCAAATATTTAAGGCTTAGGTGGTCCGTGTGCACCAAAAACTCCTTGGGAAATAGGTAGTGCTCCCAAACATCAAGAACTCGCACAAGAGCATACAACTCATGATCGTATGTGCAATAATTGAGTTGGGGGTCCTTCAACTTTTCACTAAAATAGGTCACGGGTTTCTTGTCTTGAACCAAAACAGCCCCAATGCCTATCCCACTTACATCACACTCCATCTCAAATATTTTGTCAAAATTAGGTAAGGCTCGGACTGGGCTTGAAGAAAGCTTGTCTTTGAGTGTGGTGAAAGCTAACTCTTGCTCCTCTCCCCACTTAAATGATGCATTCTTCTTAGTGAGGGCATTGAGAGGTATGGCAATGGTGGAGTCGTCCTTTACAAAATGGCGGTAGAATCCCGTCAAACCATGAAAAGAACGAATGTCTCCCACGTTGGTTGGTGTAGGCCATTCGGCGATGGCCTTGATCTTCTCATTATCCACTTTAAGACCCTCGACACCTATAATAAACCCAAGAAAGTGCACCTCTTCTAAACAAAACTCACATTTTGACAACTTAGCAAAGAGTTTATGTTCACGAAGAGTTAGAAAAACTTGGTGCAAGTGGTTCAAGTGGACTTGTGAAGATGTGCTATAAACCAATGTCATCAAAATAAACCACAACAAATTTGCCTATAGAAGGTCGAAGGACATGGTTCATAAGGCGCATAAAGGTGCTAGTTGCATTTGTTAGACCAAAAGGCATAACTAACCATTCATAAAGTCCAAACTTAGTCTTAAAGGTTGTTTTCCATTAGTCACCCTCATGCATCCTAATTTGGTGATAGGCACTAACTAAGTCAATCTTAGAAAGCATTTTAGCACTACTTAGTTCATCAAACATATCATCTAAACAGGAAATTGAGTGAGAATACTTTACTGTGATCTTGTTTATAGAGCGATACTCCATAGACATGCGCCAACTACCATCTTTATTAGGCACGAGGATCATGGGAACAACACAAGGAGAAAGGCTCTCCCAAATGAAACCCTTGGCTAGGAGTTCTTCAATTTGGGCTTGAAGTTCTTGCGTCTCCTTTGGGTTGCAACGGTAGGCCGGCCAATTGGGAAGAGTGGAACCGGGGAGAAAATCAATCTTATGTTCAATGCCACACAGGGGTGGGAGTCCATTAGGAATTTCCTCCAGGAATTTGAAATCTAGCAAAAGAGAGGAAACACTACTAGGAAGAGAGGGATTAGTGTTAGTAGAAAGGAAAAAAATTCCTTGAACCGAATGAGGATGCAAGGTTTCCTCAAGATCAAAGCATGCATCACATCCTTGCCTTTAGCAATATAATCTCACTTTCTTATCTAATTTCACTCCTCTCAAAGGCTCACTAGCTTGCTTAATCTTTTCAAGCCGTGCATTACCACTTGATGCATGCTCTCTTTTTTCATGCATGATGTTTTCCTCAAACACACAACTCCTATTTTTCTCTCCACTCAGCGCATGCTCTCTTTTCTCATGCCCGCTCTTTTCCTCTTTCCCAAAACTTACTTTCTTCACTCCACTCCACTCATTTTTTTTTTGTTAAGAGAAGAAGTAATTTCAAAAGTAGCACAACCTTTTTCCAATTTGAGTTGATCCTCATAAACTTAGCTGTGAGGGAGGGGAGGAATGAGAATTTTTTTGCCACCATGCTCTAGCTTGTAAGTATTTCGAAAACCATCATGAATGGCTTATCTATCAAATTACCAAGGTCTACCTAAAAGAAGGTGGCTAGAATGCATAGGTGCCACATCACATAATCTCTCATCAATATAATTACCAATTTGAAGAGGAATGAGGACTTGCTTGTGTACCTTGATCGTGCTCCCATCATTGAACCAATTGAGTACATATGGATGTGGGTGTTTTGATGTTGTGAGACCTAAGGAATGGACAAGGATTGTGCTACCTACATCCGCATAACTTCCATTATTCATAATGATGGAGATTACCATTCCATTAGCAATGTCGCGGGTGTGGAACAAGTTCTCCCTTTGTTCAATCACATTGTCATCCTCCTTGGCCTTAATACTCAAACTTCGTCGCACAACTAAACACTTTAGCACTTCCACATAGTCATATCCCTCATCTTCTTCATCCGCATCATCATCAATATCCCAAGACTCACTACGGTATGGAGTTTCTTCTTCCTCATCCTCACTCACAATTTCTGCTCCTTCACAAATCATGATTACTCTTCTATTAGGGCATTCGGCCCTCATATGGCCTTTGCCACCAAACTTGAAGCACTCAATGTTACGGGAAGGGGTTCTTTGGCTTGGAGTAGTGTTTAGTGCGTGTTTAGGAAGGAAGGCTAATTGGGGCTTAGGGTTCGGGAGGGTGTTTTGCTTGGAAGGGAAGGTAGGTTTGGTGGTGTGTTGGTGAGGTTTGGAAGGGAAGGTAGAAGGCTGCCAAGAAATTTTGAAGTTAGAAGAAGAATGGTAGGGAAATTTGGCTTGGAACTTACTTGTCTTTCAATCTTCAATGCCAAATGAAACATTTCCTCCAAGATGTCATAAGATTGGAAATCAAGTTGATAGGCTATCTCCTTATGTAGACGTCCTAAAAATCTTGCCACTGTTGCTTCAACACTCTCATGCGCATCCGCCCGCATCAAACAAGTATGCATCTCATGATAATAACCACTAACACTATGGGTACCTTGAGTCAAACGTTGGAGGTGTTGGTATAAGTCACGGACGTGGTAAGAAGGCATAAATCGACGCCTCATCTCATACTTTAACTCATCCCAAGTGGCCACGGGTGGAATCCTCTTACCCATTCGAGTCATAACTAATCGATCCTACCATTGTATTACCATGCCTGTAAATTCTATAATAGCAAGCTTTACTTTCTTTTCCTCCAAATAATTGTAGCACACGAATACCCTCTCCACTTTTCTCTCCCACTCGTAATAGGCATCTAGATCATCTTTGCCCTCAAAGATAGGTATAGAGAGCTTGATATTAGAGAGGTTATTATCCACTCTCTCTTCATGGTATCTACAGTGTCTATGCTCAAACGACTCATCATAATCATATCGGCGAGTATTGTTGACATACTCATAAGGTGGTGGAGGAGATGGCGGTAGTCGAGGTCTCTCATAAACAACCATTGTCGTCGGGGCCCTTATAGGAGGAACATAGTCATTGGCTCTATGCAATGGGACATCTAGATGGTGATTGAAAGGTGCGGGTATGGTGTGGCGTGGATGTCTTATCTTAATTGGTGGACTAGGTCCTCGGCCTTGAGGAGAAATGTGGGTACGACCTTGACCTTGACCCATAGGGGAGCTACGCCGTAAAACAACACCATATGGATCACTCAGAGCAACTACACCTTCTTCATTGTCACATTGGCATGGCAAACCATAATAGTCCACATTAGAAGGGTCATTCGGACGGGTTCTTTGGTAGTGATGTATGGGTGGTTGTCTAGGTGGGGGTGGAGGTGGAGGAGGTTCATGTTTAGGCTTGAAAATTTGGGTCTCAATATGAGTCAATCGATCCAAAATTTTCTCCACGGCAATCGTGAGAGAAGCAAGGGCCAAATTGAGCATGGAGGACTCATCCGAGCCATCCCCAATAGGAACATTGTCACGAGACATGTTGAAATGTACCTACAAAGAGGAAAACAAACACAATTGCTATATAAAAAACATTATCGCTCCCTCACGTGTTTCGCTCGTGTTTCACTCGTCACTCTATTGCGCTCACAACCTTACCCACTCTTACCTTCAATCACAAATCAATACTTAGGCTAGCAAAGACTCTAAGAATCAAAGAAAGCACAAGGAATGCAAAGAAAACAAGGGATAGAAAGAAAGGTGAGGAGAGTCAAATGATGCTCAAGAATGTAATGTATTTGGGCACCAATTAGAATTAGAGTAGAATGATAATATAGGAACCAATAAGGAAAGATGAAAGACACAAAGAAAAGCTAGTGCAAAAGGAATTAAAAAGAGAAAGGAAAAGGAAATTTAAATTGAACGTTGGAAGAAATTGGAGGGAAAATGCAAACACTTCAAATGCACACTTAAAAATGATTCCACCACACACATGAATGTTTAAACAAACAATGGACTCTTGGCTTGTGACTCAATCAATTGCATTTCTTTTTTTCTTTTTTCTTTTTTTTTGAAGTCTTAGAGCCGAAGCTCACGGCATGCCACTAAGGGCAGGGCGGTATGTCGTTAGCTCTAAACTCTTTTATTTTGCTTCTTTTCATTTCTTTTCTTTTCTTGATTGAGTGCAAGAGTTTTTAATGTTAATATGTATGAAAAGTATTGTGTTTTAAGTGTGTGACAAGTAGTTTTAGCCAAAGAAATTTTTTGCACATGAAGAACACATGAATGTTCAAGAGGAGAGAAGATGAATATTTGAAGATTTGAAGAACAATTTAAACACAAAATTTCTAGATTTTTGGCTCACATAAGATCAAATCACAAAAAGATTAATTTTTTTTACCAAAACTGAAAATTTGTCAAATGTTCCCAAATGAAAATCGATGGAAGGGAAAATGATTTAGACCATGGAAATGAAGAAAAACAAAAGATTACCAACATAGAGGACGTCCAAATTCCCCGCTACCACATGATATGGTGTTGCTTCCGATTTGGAGGAAGAAACCGAATGTTGACGGATGAAGGATCTAGTCTTATATGTTAGGTTGATAACACGGTTGAAGGAGTGAATTGATGAAGGTACGACGATGGAAAATGGAGTAATAAGCAGCGGATTTAATGGAGGAAGATCGAAGAGATGTTGAATGGATAACTTGTATTAAACTTGATAATTAGAGTAAACCCTCTTTACAATTCGGTAAGGCAACCTTACTATGTCAATTAACAAGGATCTCTACCCTAGATTGACCCTCTCACTAAAAAGAATGAACAACCCAAGATTTAGGAAAGAGAGAAGATAACTTAGCTCTAAGAACCCTAATTGCTAATTTAACTATTTGGCCTATGATGAAGATATCATTCAAATCAAAGACAAAAGCTAAAAAGAGTCTATCTATCCTATTTATAGCTAGACTATTTACATAGGGGAATATCCTAAATTACCCTTGGACAAAGGGCCTTGGAAGCTCTTGGATTCCTCACTTGAATAGCTGGAGAAGCCTTGAGGACGGAGCTGGCGGTATGCCGCTAGCCTCGCTGCCAAAATAAATAATCATGCCGAAGCTAACGGTATACCACCTGGGGCTTGGCGGTATGCCGCCAGAAGCTGATTCTTGGGCTTTGACGAAGTGGCCTCATGGCTTGCTAGGGTTAGAGGCGGGGTTTCCTTGTGGCTTGCGTGGCCAACCTATGTGGTCTGTGCAGGTCCAAAAGTGAGTGCGTTGGCGTGCACGCAAGTCAGCCATTGATCCTTCACCTCCAAGTTGCTCTCCTTGGCTCGAATGGTCTTCAAGAGAATGGCTATCGGCCCCTTGCTCTATGTGTAGTATCCATGAGCTCCTGTGCTCGTATCACATAGGAAAATGGATTGAAATTTTTATTCCCATGCCAAGTATGTATCCAGATTATCTGTCCCTTCAAAAGGCAGAATCTTCATTTTTATGCTTCCTAGGTTTGCGTCAATGCGATCCTCAAACCTAGGTCACCCCTCATTATATCGGTCTCTGCCCTCATCGAATTAGCATGTCCCCTCATAGGCCTCTTTTTCATCCTCATCGTATTCGGCCCAACGTCCATGAGGTGCGCGGTGGTTCACGTCTAGGGCTCCCCTCAGGTGCCCTTGGTCTTTACGGCTGCCTTGGTGGGGCAACCTCTCCAACCTCGTGTTCTCCTCCTGCCCCTTCATGCTGCAATGGCCCACTGTCCTCCTCACGATGCTACTCACCTTGTACATACGAGCTAGAGGTACCATTAGTGCATTGGTTGTAATGCCACAATGGTATCTCTTAGCGTGGTCTCTCGGATTTGTCCCTCATGTGGGCTTCAGTGAATCTCCTCCAATGCTCCATGTCCTCAAATATCATATTAAGGTTATTAAGGAGTGTGGTCATCTCTTGCTTCTCCACATCTTTCGATAATTTATCCGATATAGCTAGTTTCTAAAAACCACAACACTAAAACAAAATCGTAAAATAGTCCTAATAATCTAGCACTCCCTCACGTGTTTACTGTCGTATATAACTCTCTAATGCTCTCACAAGTTACTTACTTTGCCTCGGCAATATCTCCCCAATTGCGTGTAATCGAACCACTAATGACTCGAGAATTTTTAAAGAAAGCTTCTAACAAGACACATAAGGAAAACTAGCTTCGAAAAGAATTTTGATGATCAACAAAATATTTAATCGCAATGAACAATCAATTAATATATGTGTTGGGGGAGTAGAAGAGATATATGTATAAGGAATCAAGAAAAGTCTCAAAGACTCGATAGAAAACTAGAAATAAGTAACAAACCGTGAACGGTGTGCGATGTGTGCGTTTTAGGAGTGTCGATCGTTCCTCCCGAGCCAACTTTTGATTATGCAGTCCAAATTGAATGATTATTTTTGCAATGGATATCTAACACCTTCAAGTATTTTATATTTTCTTTCCTTTTGTATTTCAAATACTTATGTTTCAATTTTTTGATTTTTTTAATTTTTTTTGAATTGCTCTTTGAGAGAACTTTAAACAACAATTAAAATAACAAGGACACTTTGTATTTTATGACTCTTTTGTGGACATAAACAAAAAATAAATAAATGACACAACAACTCGTACAATGATTTATTTGACGGGGGATACACAAGGTAAAAATTCGATTAGGATTTTTGACAACTAACAAGCAACTAACACACAAGATGCAAGGAGATTGATTTTAGATCGGAAGAAAAAGAATCAATCTCAACAATGATAAACAAAATAAAAACAGTAAAGATAGATTGGATATAGACCAAACCTTGAATGCCTTGTACTCCGCTACTACATGATACGATCCTAGTTTCTTAGGATGCGTTTGAATGACGATCTAGTTTGAAGGTTTAGAATTCTTGCGGAATAATGGATAGATAGGCTCACAAGTGCAAACCTAGACCTGATGACAACCTGTGTCAACCAACCTAATCGATTTCAAGTGAGGTTCTCAATCGATATTAGACCTATGTTCAACCTGTGAACATCAACCTAAGGGAAACGATTGATAGGATAGCAACTTCGGGTTTTACTTGCAACTAGACCTAGCTTGCTAGACTAAGGAATAGAATAAGGTTCGAGTCCATGAACAAAAAGGAGAATCCACTCCACAAGATAAAGTCTCAATTTAATCTCTCAAAATAATCTTGATTTTATTCATGTGCCAATCGGCTCCTTAAATAAACGCATAGCGCAAAGTACAAGTTTAACTAAAAGACTAAGTTCTAAACCGAGTAGAAATAGAAGTTCTACTAATGAAATAACTCTAATAATAAATAAATAAATAATAATAGTAAAGTTCCAGAAGCTCCTCATGAGCTTTGCTCGTTGGCTCATTCATGGCCCATTCATGGTCCAGTCGCATTGACTATGGGCTCGGTCAATGCGCACTCAAATATGCTCTTAGGCCATCTTAAGTTTGACTTGTGCATTTGGGCTGAAACTTGGCCCAAAGCTTCCCAAGATGTCCAAATACATGTATCTAGGTCGATCTCTTGATGTAGCCTTGCTTGAACTCGACCGACTCCAATAGAAGTGCCTGGTACGCTTGGGCGCACCCTTGGTGTCCGCGAGAATGTCGTTTCAAGCCATCTTGTGATATTTCTATGCGATTGATCCCAAACTTGGTCAGTACTCTCCTAAGACCTAATAGGTCTTGTATTTACTTTGGAATCATGATCTGAACTTGTCTTCCATGGTTTGGCTCGATGTGACATTATTGGTGCATATGCGGGCACTAGGGTTAGCGATGTTGTGCGATCGGCGTGCACTTGGCTCTAGGGTTTGTGCTGAGTGCGCGCATGGCTCTGTTTTAGTGCATGAGGTTCATGCTAACCTAACTTGCCTCTCTATAGCATCCTTGGCACGATCCTTTGGCCCGATGGGTGCCAGTAGTACGTTCCGGGTGCGTGTGACATGCGATGAGGCTAGGATCTCATCATCTTGAACCTTGATCATGTTACTAAAGTTAGGTTGACATAAGAAAGGAGTGGGGGAGTGATTTTGGCTTTGGAAAGCGAAAAGAGTGGGATTGAGGGTGATGTGTTGAAAAGTGAAAAGAATGAGGAGATCACAAGGGCTAATGAGTTTGACAAGAGTAAGGAATGTGAATTACTAGAGCCAAAGCCATTGTCCTTAAAGGGAAGGAGAAACATAGTGGCGTAAAATGTTGATGGGTAAAAGAAGAATGTGTTCTACACAAGGAGTTACATGGGAGATAAGGAAGCCTCTATAATCATTGATGGTAGTAGTAGTGAGAATTTGGTGAGCGTCATGCTTGTAGCAAGGATGAATCTTACTACTACTCCATATCCAACTCCTTATACCTTGTCTTGGATCCATGATGGTGGTCAAGTGCGAGTGAAGAGACAAGTCGTGGTCTCTTTCTCCATAGGTGACTATAAAGATGAAGTGTTATGTGATGTGGTTCAAATCCATTCTTGTCATATCTTATTGGGGTGTCCATGACAATATGATAGAAGGGCGATCTATGACGGCTACAAGAATGAGTATAAGTTCTAAAATGACAAACACAAGTTTAGGATCCCACCATTGTCGCATTCTCAAGTCATGGAAGATCAAGCCAAGCTTGACAAGGCTTATGCCGAATTCAAGTCAAAGAAGACTTGTTTGAATGAGGGTAAATGTGCAAGTACTTTAGGCAAGGAGAGTGATGATTCTTTGAGTGAAAAAAATGTGGAGGTTTTGAGTAAAAAAAAAGGAGGACTCTTTGGGAGAAAACATCAAGCATGAAAGAAGTGAGCATGCTAGAGAGTGTGAGGGAGAAAATAGTGAGATTTCTTTATTATCTAACCATGACTCTTCCACCACTTCTAGATTGCTCCTTGTGAGAGGTGTAGGTATGGAAGAGAAGATCCTTCGTTCTTCACCTAGATTGCTCCTTGTGAGAGGTGTAGGCTAGATCTAAGTTATTGGCTTTTATCTTTGTATCTCTATTCTTGTATTTCAAGTATTTCTTATCATTTGTCAACATCAACCTCACAAAGAGGGCTAGATCTATCTTGCCTTGAATCTTCAGTTTCATTCCTCCAAATCGGAACTAAGCTCGTATTAGTATACGCTAGAAATTAGCGGTATATCAAAGGATGTGAAGACACAGTGTTCATGGTTGGGTTCATTGGAAATGAGTCAGACCATGAAGTCTGGGCAGTTTTGGGTCAATGATTAATTCACTTGAAGGGCGAACAAGACTTTTCACTCAAGGCTGGCCACTTACCCATCCTTTGAAGACAATGTAATAATTATTAGGGTTATTGTAGTATAAATAGGTTGTTTTTCTTGCTTTTATTTCCTTAGCTTAGTTTTTGATATTTGAGTTTATCTCTCTTATTTCTAAGCTCTCCATTAGAACCTTGGCTCATCTAGGTTGGAGCATCCCTAGTATGACAGCCAATTAAAGCTAAGAATTGCTTGTATCCCTTCTTGATCAAACTCTAGATTGATTACTAGTTTTTCCTAGTGATATGTGTAGATTTGGAAGAGAAGATCCTTGGTTCTTCACCTAGATAGATCCTTGTGAGAGGTGTAGGCTACATCTATGTTATTGGCTTTTATCTTTGTATCTCTATTCTTGTATTTCAAGTATTTCTTATCATTTTTCAACATCAACCTCACAAAGAGGGCTAGATCCGTCTTGCCTTGAATCTTCAGTTTTATTCCTCCAAATCGGAACCAAACTCGTATTAGTATACGCTAGAAATCAGCGGTATATCAAAGGAAGTGAAGACATAGTGTTCATGGTTGGGTTCATTGAAAATGAGTCAGACCATGAAGTCTGGGAAGTTTTGGGTCAATGATTAATTCACTTGAAGGGAAAACAAGATCATAAGGTGTATATTATTCATATTTTTATCTCTTTTTCTAGTCCACTTTTGATCTTCATGCGTAATGATTTGTGTCTATTTCCTTCCTTTTTACAGATTTGGACTTGAAGAAGGAAAATCACAAAAGTGCACACTTTCAGCCAGATTTTGACGAGTATCGAATGTCGAGGCCTTGCAGCTGTTAGCTCACAGAAGCTGAGAAGTCTGACACAGAAAAGAAAACTCCCGGAAGAGGAAATCCGACATATCCGGTCTTTTATTCCCGCGATATTCCAGCTCAGCAGAAGATATATTTTAGGAAACCTACTTCTATTAGACTTAGGATTCTATTTTCTATTTATTATATATACTTTAGGTAATTAGGGTTTTAAGAACTTCTTCCCTCTTGAATTTTATCACTCCGTACTTCCGCCTCCGGCGCCTTTCCTGCTTTGTAATAATCCCAGAGCTTTATCTCCAGCCGGTACTAAGTAAAAATTTACAATATTTTCTTACTTTCTCTTTTATGACATTCTTCTTTAATTATTTTATTTATTTAATTTTTGATGAGTAGCTAAATCTTTTTTTCTTAGTAAAGGTCATCGAAGGTTACATAGGTCAACTGTGAGGTCAAATCGAGTTTAATAAATTCCTATGTCTATATTTGCTTATTTATCAATTGCTTGTCAATTTATCTATGAACGGTTAGAGGTCCGGTCAACCAACAATTGAACCTAGATAATTACCGCCATCTTTGTAGTAATAACTAACGTGAGGCTACATGGTAGAGTAGGCAACTAGATCAGAGTCATCAGGTCGCTGGTCCAATATGACTAGGGTAAATACCAATTAGGGTAGTGCCTCGAACGTACTGAGTGTCTCGCCCTAGGTGTGTCTTTCCTCCTCTTCATGGGCATCTGAGTATTGTCTCCATAAACGTACCTTGGAAGATGGTGGATTGTCAAGGTTACCCCATAAACGTACCGTGGGGTAACTTCTCTTACGAAGGAAAGTAGAGAACCTAAACGTACTTGGACCCTATAACACATCTATAAACTAGGAACATAATACCGTTGCACTAATGTCCAACTAACCGTAGTGCAACCGGAGATAGATCTTTACTAGGAATCTTTCCCTCATCCATCTCATACTTTTATTTATTCTGTTTTATTCTATTTATTTAGTAGTTAATGAAACACTCTCTCAACCCCCCCCCCCCCCTTTTTGGTTACTTGTTCGGTTTAATATTCCCTATCATACGCTGAAGTAAGAGTCTACCCTTAGTCGCTAGTTCGACCCTGTTACCACTATACGCAATTTATATTGTGCATTAGGCGATAGGTTTATTATTATTTTTTACGACTTCAACAACTGATCACAAGACTTTTCACTCAAGGTCGGCCACTTACCCATCCTTTGAAGACAATGTAATAATTATTAGGGTTATTGTAGTATGAATAGCTTGTTTCTCTTGCTTTTATTTCCTTAGCTTAGTTTTTGATATTTGAGTTTATCTCTCTAATTTCTAAACTCTTGATTAGAACCTTGGCTCATCTAGGTTGGAGCATCCCTAGTATGGCAACCAATTAAAACTAGGAATTGCTTGTATCCCTTCTTGATCAAACTCTATACTGATTACTAGTTTTGCCTAGTGATAGGTGTAGATTTGGAAGAGAAGATCCTTGGTTCTTCACCTAGATTGCTCCTTGTGAGAGGTGTAGGCTAGATCTAAGTTATTCGCTTTTATCTTTGTATTTTCGTTCTTGTATTTCAAGTATTTCTTATCATTTGTCAACATCAACATGACAAAGAGGGCTAGATCTGGCTTGCCTTGAATCTATGATTTTATTCCTCCAAATCGGAACCAAGCTCGTATCAGCATACCGCCAGGAATTAGCGGTATACCGCTACCTGCAGAGGTAGTTAGTGAGCATTTATGATGGATTTCAAACAGGCATTTAAGCCCCAAAATTTGGAAAAACGGCTAGATTTGAATCCCTAGCTATTTAAACACTTCTCCTATTATTTATGAAGGCTTGAGAAAGCTAAAAATATATTTGCAAACACAAACTCTCATTTATAAACATCAAAGCTTGAGTTCTTTAAATTGGGTTTTCTTCATCTCTTGCATCTTTTAAAGTGAGTTTTTCTTGTGCTTTCTTCTTGAGGCTAATTGAGTATTAATTGGTGTTGTGTTATTGAGTCATTGATAGATTTATTTATGCGCCAATTGAATCTTTGTTGCTTCTATTTATAATTATTGTGAAGCCTTGAAAGTGTGCTTAACACTTTGGGTTATTAGGTTAGAGTTCTTGCCTAGCAAAAGAACTTAGGTTTTATATGCTTGCCTTGAAATAGGATTGTATTGGTTGTGGTTGAGCCAAGGAAAACCATAAATTGTAAGGTTTGAGGGTTGCTCCAAGAAAATCCCTTATTGTAGATAAAGTGTTTGCTAAAAATCCTAAAGTAGAATCCTTTAGATAGGAACTACCTCTTGGGTTGTAAGAGGGAACCACTATAAACATTGTATTAGCTTTTCTTCCTTTCACTTGTGCGATTATTTTTGAAGCCTATTCACCCCCTCTAAGTCTATTGGTGTCTCAATAACAAGTATCATTTATCTACAAACCTATTGATTCGATCATTGTCTGAAACCATTTTATTAAACAAAATTTTGACTTTTCGATCAATAGTCAACACAATAGTTTAACTTTTACAAACATAATATTATATGCTCACACTTGAAAATAATATTGTGAAATGAGGATATCGACTAGAATTGAAATTATCAGGTAAAATCATAAATATAATTTGTAAGAGTTTATATACTATAAGAATTTTAATTAACAATACTTATATGAGGAAATGCCAAAGGTATAGTTAAAATCACTATAGTTTTGGGTTTAGGACAATTTTTTTTATCACGTTCCTCTCTTTTTTTTAATATAATTTTTTTTATTTAATGATAAATTTAATTCTTGTTTGTAAAACATACCATTCAAATCCCTTATTGATTAATTTAATTCTATATCTGTAAAAAGTTTGCAATCAAACCTTAAATGATTAGCTTATTTATTGATTAATTTAGTTCATGTTCATTAAGTTTTACAAGAACACCCCTAATTAGTTAATTTGGTTCCGGTATTTACAAATGATTAATTTAGTCTCATTTTTGTAAAATGTTTTCTGTAAAATTATAATTTCTCTATTGATTTAAATATGAAAAATTATAATTATATTTCCTTATTTATAATTAATATAATTTAACAAAACCAACACAATCAACATATATTATACATATTAAAAATAATTATATATATATTAACTAGTTTTTAAATAATTTGATTAACAATAAAAATATATATTTTTATAAAATTAACTTCAATTTCACATCTCTAACTTTTAATTTCAATCAATGGAAAAAAAATACACACTTGTTTCCAAATATTCAAACTAAAATTAATTACGGTAATAAAAACTTAGTGTGTTCAAAAGCTTCCACTTCTGCTTCAATAATTTAAAATTTTACTATATAAATCTTATAGTTTTTTAATAATCACTATAATTTTGACTTTTTTACTGATTAAAAAATTAAAAAATTAGTAAAAGATTAGAAAAGAAATTAAAAGCCAATATTTTAGTAAAAAAAAAAAGTAATTTTGGCAGCGCCAAAGAACAAAAGCAAGTTAAAAAGTAATTTTGGGGAGACTAATAAGAAACCTGTGTTTTTAGTTTTTTTACTGGACTTATCGTGGTTACATGATGTCATATGACTCGTATGATCGTATATCATCAAATCATACAGTGTGTACTATTAGTAGGACTATGAGATAATTCTCATACTAAACGGAGCACTGCAAAGAGAAGAGGCTGATCGTCACCGTCCCCACCACCGCAGCTTCCGCCGGTTGATTTGGCAGGAATGAACCGCTGGAGTTGAATCTTCTGAAGCCTTAGATCAAAACCATCTACTTCGTCGGCTTTATCAATTACAGGTCAGGAATTAGGTTTAATCATACTCATATTCTGGATGTATAGGTATATAGCAGTCGGAGTTAATTTCCTGTTGGTTTTCATCACTCATGCATACAATTTGATCCAAGAGAAAACATGAATTGTTGTAGATTAGGAAAGCTTTTCGGCTCAGCATAATTAATTCCATTTGCTTCATTTTTTTTGGGTATAAAGCTCCACGTTCTCCTCTTTCATGGATGGGTTTCTTTTAAATTTTCTGTCTTTTTATTGTTAATTTTTTTTCTGGATGAAATTGCTGCTGCGGTTAGTTAGGGTGGTAAAAGGAAAAAAAGAAAAAGAAAATAAAATAAGAAACAATCAAAACGAGAATTCTACAGGAATTTGTAATTTAGGCTCAATTTATAGTCTGAAATAGTCTGTTTGGTTCATGAGTTTGATTCTATGCTAGTTGTAATTCTGTAGCTATTTGCATTTTACTTTAGAGAAAAATAGAGTGGGTTCCATTAATGATGCATGAACTTCACTAATCAAACAGAAAAGGGAAAAAAGGAGGAATTTTCTTTAATGGCGAGAGGACTAAATTTAATATGGAGGACTAGAGAAACATGAATCAAAGCATATGCCTGTTAATTCCCATTGTCTTTAAATAATCTGCAAATATCCCTCAAATTTGGATGTATCCACAAGATACATCTTCTATATATTTATTTATTCAGTCTGTTACTAAGGAATCATATTAGAGTGCAACGATCAATGTGTTACTCTCCTGCTTTCTTTCTTGTTTTATTCTTTTTAACGCTCTTTATTTCTCTGCTTTCCTTGATTAACTCTCCTATTTCCACCATCATTTTCTTCTATTTATGATTTCTGAAATCACTTTGTTCTTTTTGCTGTCTGAAACCTGTTGTCTCCTTCTTCAAGAACTCTTTGAATAGCATCTTTGTTCCCCCTATTTTGTTGAGGCCATAAATGAAACAGAAGGCTTACCTATACTGGTCCGTTATTTAAGTTCAGATTGTCTGTCTTTCCAGTCAATGGGTTTTTAGTTTTGACGATGAGTGTGCCAATTTTTATTTGGTTTCATGCAGTTCTTCCATAGACATCAGGTTTCTTTATCCTTTTCAATTAGTAAGTCATTTTACTTTTTCATTTAATTAGTAAGTCATTTTACCCTTTCATATTGGAGATTGCTTTCCTTCTTAATCTGTTAGGCCAACTGAGGAATTTGTAAGGAAAGAATCTTGAATATCTTCAAGTTTGTATTCATTTTGTGGTCAGAGTCCATTTGAGTACAGTTCTCCGTGTAACAGAAGGAAGGTCTAAGTGTTTGTGGTTTAAGTTTCTAGATTCTTCACATCAGTTATTCTCCACGGGTCCTTTTATGCATCCAACTTTTTGTCCTTTTGCTTTGAGTGTCGACATACTAATCAAATACTAATTTCTAAGGATTGAAACTCTTAAAAAACTCTAAAATGTTTATGCTATAGCTCTCCTTAATCCTTGAATGCCCTTAAAGCTTTCATTTAATAACTGTTGCTATGGCTCTCCTTAAATAGAATGACATAAATGCATGCCTGTCTTGAAGGCAATGTGCTTCATTGTAAACAATTCTTTTGTCTCTTGCTCAGAGATAAATTTTATGCACAAGCATGTCCCAGTACCAGGGGGATGAAATGGATTACATGGGAGATGATTTTGAGATGGCAGAAGGGGATGATATGTATTTTCGTGGTAGATTCTTGGGTGACTCGGAGTCAGATGATGATGAATATGATCATCTGGTTTGTTCATTTCCTATTCCAGTTTATACTTACATTCATGCTTTTACTGCTTATGTGGACTGCTTCTTTTCTCTGCTTGGTTATTTGTTTTCCCACTTCTGTTTTGCTTTGCGGTGATCAAGAAGTTTGTCTTTTTTATTTTCGCGGCGGAGCTTATTTATTTATCTGCTGTATTGGGGGAAATTGGTTGGTTTTTCAGGATGACAAGATATCAGACACATCATCTGCTGATGCCAGGAGAGGAAAAGATATCCAGGGAATTCCTTGGGAGAGACTCAGCATTTCCAGAGAGAAGTATAGACAAACTAGGTTAGAGCAATACAAAAACTATGAAAATGTTCCTCAATCTGGAGAAGGTTTAGAAAAGGTAAGAGTGGATTTTTCCTCCATGATGTCGTTATAATGGACTACTTGATTCAATTGAATATCTCCTTCTAATGTTGTACTTGTATTGTGATCATCTCCAGGAATGTAAGCCTTCTAGGAAAGGGGGAATGTACTATGAATTCTGGCGTAATACAAGATCAGTAAAATCCACTATCCTTCATTTCCAAGTATGTCGAATTGTCAGTTGTTGCTAACTCTCATTTTCTTGTCATGTATGGTCCACTCCATGGGTGTTCTTTTTCTCTTCCATAAATACAGTCGTTTCTAATACATAAAGATTGTGAGTCTAGGATAATTGGAATTATGAGTTAAATGAAATCCATATTTTGATTTGATGAAAGGGTTGCTTTCCAAGATATTAAACTTTTGTGTTATGAAAGCTTTTGCAGGTCTAATTACTAAAACCAAACGGTTAGTGCTGGATAACAATGGGGCTAGCTTATTTTGTACTTGAGCTGACTTAATGATTGTAGAGAACAGTATAGAGATATTAATCTACCATACTTATTTGTTGGGATCTAGTAACAGAGATTAAAGTTGGAAGGCAACACTTCAGTCTTTGAGATGCCATAAACCTCATTCAGTCAGTATGAATTCGATAAGAGGAAAAATTCTCTTGAAAAAACCCTATTACTCTATTAAGATGGTTTGTATCCTTAAGTCTAATCCTTGTAGGGGAAGACAATTCCAATAAATCCTGATTGCCCAAATTTGATTTTTTTCTCTTCAAATGCGAAATGGGTGTGGGGAATTTGCTGTCCAAAGAGCAGTGAAATTCTTCACCATACCAATGCCAACGTTTTTGTTCCAGCTTTTAACTGTCCACTCTTTTTGTCATTTTTTTAAGTGATTAAAAATGGGTTTGGTTTGCAATTTTTTTAATGTTCGGATCAGTCCCTTTTAGCATAGTTTCTTTTGTAAGCTCAATAAGTTATATGTTTGTATGTCCTACAAAAGACATGAACAGAGTTGGTTTCTGAAAATTATTGAAGGAATTAAACATTTCCTTTTCTTTTCATCCCCATCATTCAGGTTTGTGAGCTTGCCATCACAAACATCTGGCTGATTTTCTTCGGAACAGGACATCAACTTCCAGATGCCCCTAAAATGTGAATATATAAACCTGAAATATTTAAATAACTTTATTTACTTTTTATAGGAAAATGAGAAATTTGCTTGCAAAAAAATACTTTTATATAAAAAGTCATCATACATAAATATAAATGATGTAGATACAAATGAGCCTGGTTCTCATTATCTTTAACTGTCAGTTTAGTCCCTCATGATAAAAGGTATCTTTTATAAGATTCCTAGCAAATTCAACTTCGTCATTCATGTTATCATATACCTTTATGGTATAGGATTGTCTGCTTTACTTCCCTTAGCTACCAAATAGTCTTGAATTTCTATTTCCCCCTCCCCTCCTTTATTTTTAATGACATACAGATGCAATACTTTTGCCCAATTCTAAATAAAACAGAATCATAATCTTTATAACCTAAGATATCCTAGTAAAGATAAATACCTGACAACTATTTAGAATTAATTGTAAAATTATGTATTCATTTACATAGTGATATTAAAATACTTGTACCCAGAAATAGCAAGCAATAGTTTGTAGTTTTATTCAAAGGGAGAACCATACAAATTCTTACATTTACCATAGAGAATTGCATATACTTAAATTTTATAATGAAGTCTATTCTGCTGCATTTTTTACATAATAATGTAATCTCACACTTTAGTTGTTCATATAGAGATCCTTAAAGCTTACTTTAAAAGCGATAGTCTAATTTCTAGTAACAACAACTAAAAGAGAAATTCTCCAGAAAAAAGAACAAAAACTAGAGGGAAGCCTAACAAGAAGAATCACCATAGTTAGAGTAACAGTGATGAATGTGAACTGTTCTGGACGAACAGGGGCCTCTATTGTTTTTTTGTTTCGTTTGCAAAACCTTATGAAATTCAGCTCCTGCACCTTCTGGTGATTGAAGTCAATAGGGAAACAATGCTCTTGTTTTGTCTTTGGTTCTGTAGTTAGAAGAGTCATATGTTATACAGAGGTTGTAGAAAATGTTATCAAGTAACCTGTAGTCAATGGGATTGCAACTGATAATCATGGTCAGAGGCAACTATATTGGTCTGAGAACTTTTTTTTCTTTCTTTTTGGTGTTGAAGTTGCGAAACTTGGTCTGGTCAACATCAAAACATGATGTCTACCTCATGTCCCATTTCTCCATCGTTCATTGGTCATCATTAAGTGGCAAGAAGACTGAAGTTCTTAATGTTTCTGGGCATGTGGCACCATGTGAGGTAATGATGGATCCATGATGCCTTATTTATTTTTTACTCCATTGTAAACTGATATCCCTGAAGTGTTCTTTTTCTTTGTTTCTTACAGTTCTTTAATGCTGTTTTTCTTATTAATATTTTTGTAATGATTGCACTTTTTTTAATATTTTATCTTGAACTTTCTATTGTATGCTAGAAACACCCTGGGAGCCTATTGGAAGGATTCACGCAAACCCAAGTCAGTACATTATCAGTTCGAGATAATTTATTGATTGCTGGAGGGTTCCAGGGAGAACTCATATGCAAGGTAATTGTTTCATCTGTTTATTGTTTTATATACTTCTCATTATCTTTATTGTGTTGTGTCATTGCTGGTATAAAAGAGTAGCTATTTTACCGAACAAGCATAAATAAATGCATGGTTATCTTTAAACTTTGGTGCCAGTGTTAGATCTGTTCTCTTTGTATTTGATGTGATCAAATGACCCATATTCCTACAACTTTATGGAAAATGACTAGGTAAAGCAAGTGTTGGAGATGGCAGAGTAAATTTATTTAGAAAATTAACAACACAAAGGATAAAAGTAATGATAGAGTTCTGTGATGAAGCACTTCTAACAAACATATGGAGCTATTTGATTGCAGGGTGTTGATTTAATTTATTTTCCAACTCAAGTTTTTTCCAGTTTTTAGGCAAAGTGTGTTGCATAAATGACAGAAGGGCAAAGGTGGAATAAACACACACTGACACATGAAAAAGTGTATTTGCCCCCCCTCCAATTCTGAAAGTCTAGTAGTTTTCTGGGCCATGGGAAAGCTTGTAAACGAGATCGAAAAGTGAGGGGAAAATTTCACCTCCATTAAGTTTTGTGTGCTTTACTCCAACAAGGGTGTAGCTGTAAATATTTTAAGGAGAAAGATAAATAAACTTTATTTATGTGCCTTTTAGTCAAGGACAACATTGTGAATGGGTGAACAAGTGATATGCAATGAGGCTTCTCTATAAAAGTTGTAGTTCTGCTCTCCTGGTTGCGAAGTTCTATTTTCTTGAGGGTAGATTTTTCTTGAATTCTGAGTTCTGAATTCTGAAATACTGTTAAATGTACTGGAAAATAACTTGTTTGTTACATATTGGGAATGCAACATTTAGATCGACCAGGAGTTAGTTTTCTTGAATTCTGAAATACTGTTAAATGTAATGGAAAATAACTTGATGTTACATATTGGGAATGCAGTATTTAGATCGACCAGGAGTTAGTTTTTGTTCCAGAGCAACTTATGATGATAATGCAATCACAAATGCAGTTGAGATTTACGAATCTCCAAGGTTTCTTTTTTCATTCCTTTTCCTGTTCTCTTCCTTATTTAAATGTTTGTTATGGTATCAATTAACTTCATTAATTCTAGCTGATCATGATTCCATCCTTTTGCAGTGGGGCAGTTCATTTCATGGCCTCAAACAATGATTGTGGAGTTAGGGACTTTGATATGGAGCGATTTCTGCTTTCTAAGCATTTCTGTTTCCCTTGGCCAGTAAATGTACGTACGGCATCTGTTTTACAGCTTTGTAGGCAGATTAGGAATTTTTCTGGAGTCCATGAAGTTATCTGTGATGCATGTCTGTAACCAGTTTCTATAATAGCTACTCATGGTTTTTATTATGGCATTCTCCCCTCTAGCAGTTTTAATCACTCCACAACCACACAACGGCTTCACCTTCTTAGCTAACAGGTCTTCTCTTCCTTCCAGTTATCATTTTTCTCTTGTTCAAATTAGTGTTCAAAGACTGTGGTCAAGTTGAGAAATTCTTGGCCTCATGAATTTTTCTCCACTGTCATCTTTAAGGTCCTTCAACTAGATATACCAATTTATGATTTCAATCTCTCAAATGATTCAGTAGTTTTGTTTCTCAGTCCTCCCCTTAAATAAGTCAATCATTCTATCCTCACTTGGGTCTCTCGTACAACCTCCAATGTTGAACTTTGCATTGACTTCAGCATTGATAAGTTGGTCCATCGTTTTGAATGTTATGGTGTTTTTCATGCATTAATGCTTATGGCCTGTGGGTGGATAATGTCATGAAAATGAGAAGTCAGTAGTCTAAGAGACTATACATGCTTCCTAGCTTCTAGTTGCATAAAATGTCTGTCCTGAATTACCTGTCTCCAAGTAAGTTGTACACCCAAATGAAATATTTCTGAAACTTAAATTTTGGTGTACCACGTACAGTTTCTGTTTTCTGACAGAATTGAAAGGTTCAGTTTTCGTGATTGTTCCAATAATCAATACATGTATCATTAAAAACACTACAGGAATACCTGGGAAGAATTCATGTCAATTATTTTCTTAGGTCATATTGTTATTATTATTTTTATTTAGTTTCTTAAAGTTTGTTTCAGGAAGAAGAGCATAGCACTTACAAATTGTTGTTTATAGCTAATGAGAAATTCCCGTGGCAAGAATGACTTGATGCAATGTGAGGTCTAGCCTCGCAAGGGTGGACCTTGTGTGTCTTGCCAACTTGCCTCAGAATGCCCTATTGTGATTATAAAAAGATAGGTTTCTTGGGGCCTTAATGTTGCATACTTTTGTTTTCTTTCAAATGTAGAGATGCAAATGTATTTTTGAGATATTATTATTAGGAAATTTATGTGGTCATATGAGGAGCACATTTGCTTCTCTATTTAGATGCAGGTTGTGTATGTCCTGTGTATATAGATATGCATTCCTTAGTTCCCAACAGGAAATTGAGGCATTGAGAAAACAAAACCTTCATAATGAAACAAGGCAGTTGATTGAGCTTGGATATTGGGCACCCATTTTGTATGTTAGGTTGAGCTGGACTCAGCTCCAAATTCTTATCTGACGTAGGAAAATAATGATTCTGTTGCAACAAAATACCTGAGCGGGCTTATGTAGAGGCTTTATTTTTTATCCTAGTTTAAGTTGAGTTCAGCTCTCCAACTGCTTTGCCTATGTCGGGGTCTTAACATGGTTGGGTAAATGTTGTATTTTAAATAGGCATATATTCTACTACACGACCTCCTTTAGTGTATAACATTTCATTTTATGTTGTTTTTTTTTTCAGCATACCTCATTGAGCCCAGACGGTAAACTTCTTGCTATTGTCGGGGACAACCCAGAGGTGATACTGGTGGATTCTCAAACAGGAAAGGTAAGTCTCTTCTAATTTTCTAATATCACTGCTAATTGTACAAAAAATTCTAGACAACTTTTGCCTCTAGTAGCATGGTTTTTTTTAAGTACTGTGAGCTTCACAAAGAGATTATAGTACAACTACATACTTGACGGTCAAGTTCATCTAGAATTTTCGTAGAATTTGTTAGAGTGTCAAGCATTTCTCTTTATCTAGTTCCTCTTAGCAGAGGCTTCTTCTTAGATCCCTTAATTATGGCCTTAACGTGGAACCTGTATCCTTTTGATCTAGAAAACTTCAGCTGATTTGAATCCTCCGTCATTGTAGACAATAACGCCTTTAAGTGGACACCGGGATTTCTCATTTGCATCTGCATGGCATCCCAACGGTAACATCTTTGCCACAGGGAACCAAGACAAGACCTGCCGTATTTGGGATACTCGAAACTTGTCAAAATCTGTGGCTGTGCTGAAGGGCAACTTAGGAGCTATTAGATCAATTCGTTTCACATCCGACGGGCAATTCATGGCAATGGCAGAGCCAGCTGACTTTGTACACGTTTACGATGCAAAGAATGGATTTGAGATAGAGCAAGAGATAGATTTTTTTGGCGAGATCTCTGGTGTGTCTTTTAGTCCTGATACAGAAGCCCTATTCATTGGAGTGTGGGATCGCACGTATGGAAGCCTACTTCAGTACAACCGATGCAGGAATAATTCATATCTTGATTCATTGCTCTGATTTTCAACTGTAATACCTAGGGTCGTGAGTTTGCACCTGCAATTTTGTATCGGCGTGCTCATGATGAAGGTGACCCGGCATGTATGTTGCTATGCTATGGAAAGGGCAACGAGAGACGATATGTTACTGTAAATTGTTGTTTTATGATACACTGTCTTAGAATAATTGAAGCAAGCGACCTGTGAGGGAAAGAAAAAAAGTTGCTAGAAGGCTGAGAGGTTTTGTAAAATGGAGAGTGGGAGGGAGGCGTGGGAGTGTACTGTACATGGTTATTCCTTAGGTTCTTTTTATTATCTTGTTTTCCAAGAGAATTATTGATATCAGAATTTCTTAGCCCTGTCGTTCAGATATTAATTAAATTTAGTGAATGAAATGCGGTGTTGGCATTATTATAGGATTGCTCTTTCTTGTCCATTCAATTTTTTTTACCAGTACATGGGTTTGTCTTATAAATTTGAGGGAAAAAGTTAAATCAATCCTTAACTTTTTTATCACTTCTAAATAAGCCCTTAATTTTTTTTATCACTTCTAAATTAGGCCCTAACTTCAAGTCATTTTTAAATTGGCTCTCAATTTTTTGCTCCATTACTCACGTTGGTCCAAAATTTATCCACTGTTAATCATTTAGACCCTTGTAACTCAATTTTGAACTAACATCGTTAAAAAGTTACCGTTAGTCATATTTTTCCTCCTAAAACGATGATTTTTTTAAAAAAAATATCGGAGTAGAATTGAAAGTTAATTGAATATTTATTTAATTATATGATAACTAATTAAATATGAAAAAAAGAACTAACTCTATATATATTAATTGAAAGTAAATTAATCGAATCTCAATTCAGACATGTTTTTCCCTCTCATTGCTCTAATTAATTAATTATACAAATAATGTTTTCCTAAACCCTAAATCTTAATACTGAAATAATTTTTCAAATTAAAGTAAATTTTTTTTCATAACTAACCTAATTATTCCCAATTATGAAGTTACTAATAATCTACCAAATAAAAGTATATGTATATTATTATACTAAATTATATAAAATTTTAAATTATATTTTTTCCTTAGAAATTATAATTTTGAAAGAACTACCAAATTGGTTTGCTTTCAGTTAATATAAATAGAGTTAGTTCTTTTTTTTATATTTAATTATTTATCATGTAGTTTAAATACATGAGATTAACTTTCCATTTTACTCCAATGTTTTAAATTATTATTTTTATTTAAAACCACGTTGTTATGAGGAGAAAAATGTGTCTAACGATAATTTTTTAACGGTGTCAATGCAAAATTGAAGTACAGGGGTCTAATTGAGTAACGGTGGATAAGTTGTGGGCCAACGTGAATAACGGAGCAAGAAGTTGGGGAGCAATTTGGAGAGGGCCTTAAGTTAGGGTCTGTTTTAGGAGTGATAAAAAAAATTGGGAGTTAGATTTAATTTTTTTTCTAAATTTTATAATCGATAAGAAGGGGGTAAATTTTTATGCATTATGAACAAAGTAATTATTGGGTGCAATTTGGAGGGTGGAACTAAAATTTCCTCTTTTCATAAACGAGCTCGTATCATTTAGCAATTCTTAATTATAGGTTATTATTATGAGGAAAATAATGAGTAATTGCAAAAAGGCTCGAAAAATAGAAATTTTCCTTGGATTTCAAAATTTTTATTCCGCTTTTCCTGTACTAAGGGTCAACTGCAATAGCTCGGTCTCTGTTAGTCAACACAACGTTTCGTTAATTTTCACCTATGCTAACAGGTTGCTTCAACCTAGAAAGAAAAGAAAAGAAAACATTTTGGCTCAAATGGAAATAATTTATTTATTTATTTCTTTTTCTTTTAATTATTTTCCTCTCTTCTCCTCATCTCCTTGCTTTCTTCTTTCCACTGTACCAAACCCTAACTTTTTTTTCTTCAAAATTAGTTATCAATTCATTCTTGTTATTTCTCAATTCCGTAACCCAACCTTTTTTCTTTCTCAATTTCAATTTCAATTGTTTACTCATTTCTTATTAGCTAGCAACAATCCATATTTGCTTCTTTTCGTTTATAGAGGAAAGGAAACAAAATCCGGCCACCATCAACTACTAGATCCGGTCACCTTCATCTTCCCTCCACTAGCCGAAGCTCCACCTTGTCAACTATTAGATCCGGCCACCATCATCTTCCCTCCATGATTCCATCATCAACTCTACCTCGCAACCACTAGATTCGTCCATTGCAATTCTGACTCTAGTGATACGAGCATGGACCCATCGGTGCTCGTACACATTGCACGAGAAAGTCCTTCCACGTGGCCTATCTTCCCCGAACGCGCACGAAGAGAAGACCAAGACAGTGCCCTAGCGGCATACCGCCCCAGCCCTAGCGGTATACTGCTAGGCTCCAGGCGGCATACCACCAGGGACGTTTTTGGGCCTTTCCAAGCCAACATCGAGCAGCCCATCTAGGCGTTCAAGGCCCTTTGTCCAAGGGTATTTTAGGGTTTTATCCCATGTAATAATTGAAGGGTATAAATAGAAGGACATAGTCTCTCTTATACCTTGGTCTTGAATTTTGAGTGAATCTCTTCATAGACCAACCTTAGTGTAGCTTAGGGTAATTTAGGGTTCTTAGAACCAAAACACTATCATTTCTGCAAATCCAAGTAAGTTTCATGATTAGAGAGTGAAAGGGTTGGGTTTGTAAAATTGAGATCCTTTCAATCACTTGTGATTGAAAGTTCCTTATAGTTATTTCCTAAATACATCTTCTACCTTTCATCCATTTAATCCGCTGTAACTCTACTCCATCTTTCCTTCATCCATTTCGTCCATAAACATCATCATCCCATCTATCAACATCATCATTTCGTCCATCCTCAAGTTACCTTCCAACCTCCCAAAGAGGACTAGATCCGTGCACGCCTCAAGTGAATCCGGGATCGTACCATGTGGTAGCGGAGAAAAGGATGTCCTCTAGATTGGTAATCTTGAGTTTTTCATTTTTTCTATGGTTGAAATCATCTTCCTTTCCGTCGGTTTTCGTTTTGGAGCATTTTGACAATTTATGATTTTTGGCCAAAATCTTCTTTTTGTGATTTGATCTTGTGTGAGCCAAAAATCTGGAAATTTTGTGTTTAAATTATTCATCAAGCTTCAAATCTTCATTTCCTACCTTCCCACACGTTCATGTGTTCTTCATGGGCTTCAAATCTTCTTATTTTTGCATGAACAAGATGACAAGTATATAGTGGTCCAAATGGTCTCCTTTTTATTTGCTTGTGTAGTTGTCATCCACCACACTTGATCCACATTCAGCCACATCACCCTCATTCTTACACCAAGTATTTCATTTGGCATATGCATAGAATATTCTTGAAGATATTTTATGCACACATTCTTGCCACCTCATCACTTTTGCCACATCATCAATTTTTGGCATTTAGTGAAAAATATTTCTTGATTACAAACTACTTGTCACACACTTTTAAATAGAAATAATTGTCATACACATTGATTTTGAGCTCTTGCACTCACCTATAAAAAAAAAAGAAGAAGAAAGAATTAAAATATAATATAAAAATAAAAACAAAAGAACGAATGCAAAGGGTGAGTCACAAGTCAAGAGTTCCATTGTGTTTAAACATTGAAGTGTGTACTTGAGTCTTTTTAGGTGAGCATTTGAAGTGATTGCATTTTTCCTCCATTTCTCATACTTTCGGCTTTCAATTTTCATTTCCATTTGTTTTTCTCCTTTTGTTGAGCTAGCTTTTCTTTTGTTTCTTTGGTCTTTCCTTTCTTGTTTCTCACATTATAATTCTATTCTAAGTCCATTTAGTGTTCAAAATCAAGCTTTCCTTCTTGAGCATTAATTCGACTTTCCTTACCTTTCTTTCTGTGCTTTATTTTCTTTGCTATTCCTTGTGCTTTCGTTGATTCTCAGAGTCATTGCTAGCTTAAGGTTTGGTTTATGAGAAGAGATTTGAGAGGGTAAGGAGGTGAGATTATTAGAGTGATTGTGCAAAACACGAGTGCAAACACATGAGGGAGGGACTAACCTTTTTATTTATCAATTGTGTTTGTTTTCTTTTTGTAGGTACTCTTCATCATGTCTCAATTTGTTAATGAGAGTTGCTGCAATGGGAGTGAGAGATCTTATGGGGTTGATGATCATGTCTCACATTCTTATGCCGCATCTTTTTTTTGGCCGGAGTTTGATTATCATGATCCATCTCGGCAAGACTTTAATGATGGTGTTCCTTATTGGGAGGCTAGTTCATGTTGCCCTAGTAGTACGTATGGCTCGGTGGCGGGTAATGCTCACACTTCTTCTTCTTATGATCCTTATGAGTCGTATGCCTATGGGGAGACTCAATCTCGGCAACCATCTTGTTCTTACGGTACACTCCTTCCATCCTATGATCAAGCTTCTTTTGGGTATAATGCATATGTCGATTATGCGTTGGGTGGACAAAGTATTGCTTGCTATGATGATTATGCTTCTTGTGCGAATATTGTGGATGATTACTATGGGCAAGAGGCGCCTTCTCGGCACACTTCTCACTCTAACGGTACACTCTCTCCATCCTATGATCAAGTTCCTTTTTGGTATGATGATAATTTGGATGATAGGTTGGATGGTTGAAGTGTCACTAGTTATGATGATGGCAGTGCTTATTGGGAGAGTTTTAATTATGGGCATGGGCCTAATGTGTATGAGAGTAGGGCTGCCTATTCTCCAAGCCATGGCCTAGGTTCCTCATCCTACCAAACCGTGGCCATGGCTCCGCTTCTTGTGTTTTTGTTCGGAGGCCTCCTCAATTTCCCCATGTCCCGCCTGACTCGAGGGTTGCGCCCCCTCCATGCTCCTATGACCGTGCTCCTGCCTATGTTAGCAAGACCTCCTATGCACAAGACCCCCCCCCCCCCCTCTCTTTCCTCTTTGACTCAGAGTTTGCTTCAATTCCAGCGTGAATGGAATGAAGCGCTGAAGCCATGGCAGCAACCGCGACCGCAATGACGCTTCAATTGAAGAACCTATGGGACTTCGAGCACCTTGGACAAGGTAAATTGGTTGGTGCGAAAAGTAAGGAGTGTGTTGCTGCACCTAGTTCTTGTTCCCCCAGTTAATCGCTCGTTAAGAATGTTAGTGTTTGCTCTTCCGGTGTGCATTATGTTGAGGAGAGTTTGGCTCCACTTGAGGAAGAGATGCTTATTATGCTGCCACTTGATGGGGTTGACGTTCCATGTGGTGGGGAGATGGTTATTTTAGATTTAACTTCGATTGATGATGATCTTGTGGAGGATGGCAGCATTGGAAATGCAATAGGGTTTTGTGGGTTGGCTACGGGCTGCCATAAGAGAGCTCTCCTTTTTCTTGCCATGCAGTGCCACTTTAAACATCTAGGCAGTGAGTTCTCCATCATTCCGGCGGTCCCTTCCCATAGCTATTAAGATCCTTTTCTCCTTGGGTTTGATCTTATTGGTTGGGTTCCCTCCATCGCCTGTTTGGCTCCTTCTCTTCACCGAGTCTTATCCATTGCTCATATGACGCCTCATCTTGACTGCACCATCTCGATCACTCCTTTGGCTTCTCATTTTCTGTAGGGCGACATGGCACTTCCTATGCTTTACTCATCCTCTACACTTTCGGCCTTTGCCTCTCTCCACGCTCTAGATTCGAGGACGAATCTCCTCAAAGGTGGATGGGATGATACGAGCATGGACCCACCGGTGCCCGCACACATTGCACGAGAAAGGCCTCCTGCGTGGCATATCTTCCCCGAACGCTCGTGAGGAGAAGACCGAGACAGTGCCCTAGCGGCATACCGCCCGAGCCCTAGTGGTATGCCGCCAGTCTCGACATTTTGGGCAAGTGTGGGTAGCGAGCCTAGCGGTATACCGCCAGGCTTCAGGCGACATACCACCAGGGAAATTTTTGGGCCTTTCCAAGCCAACTTCGAGCAGCCCATCTAGGCGTTTTTCCAAGGGTGTTTTAGGGTTTTATCCCATGTAACAATTGAAGGGTATAAATAGAAGGACTTAGCCTCTTTTATACCTTGGTCTTCAATTTTGAGTGAATCTCTTCATAGACCAACCTTAGTGTAGTTTAGGGTAATTTACGGTTCTTAGAACCAAAACACTATCATTTCTGCCAATCCAAGTAAGTTTGATGATTAGAGAGTGAAAGGGTTGGGTTTGTAAAATTGAGATCCTTTCAATCACAAGTGATTGAAAGTTCCTTATAGCTATTTCCTATATACATCTTCTACCTTTCATCCATTTAATCCGCTGTAACTCTACTCCATCTTTCCTTCATCCATTTCGTCCATAAATATCATCATCCCATCTATCAACATCATCATTTCGTCCATCCTTAAGTCACCTTCCAACCTCCCAAAGAGGACTAGATCCGTGCATGCCTCAAGTGAATCCGGGATCGTACCATCCAACCGTAATTCACCATCAACGTCAACAACACAACCTAACATTTTTTATGGAAGTGACAGAGAGAGTGGATCTGGAGGTTTGTTAAATCCCTACATACCTGGAATTCAAGATCTGAGCACGGAGAGTATAAATCCCCACATATCCGGAAGATTCAATTTGTTTCTTTTTCTTTTTTTAATATTTGGGTTTTTCTGTGTATGTATGAATTAATTTAATGTTTATGGCTAGATTAATTGATTGTTTGTGGCCAAATTAATTGATTATTTGTGGCTGGATTAATTAATTTTTATGGTTGCTTTCGCCAGATTTCTGTTTGAATTTTGTTGTTGCTGGTGTGGTTGTCAGTTACCGGTGGTGGTGTCATGAGGTGGGGAGGGTCGTGATAAGAAAGATGCATTTATTATCCAATTATATTTTACCTTTTTTATTTCTTCCTGATAATTATAGACGTAATTTCAGGGGCATTTTCGTCCGTGGACCCAGCGTTAAGGCCGAAAAACTGTAGCCCCTATAGGGTGTGCACCGTCGAGGTTATCGCCCCCCACACAACGAAGAACTCTGGAATGGTCGACATCAGCGGAGGGGGGGTCTCGCTCGTTATCTAGCCATACAAACGGCGTTATCCCATCCCAGGCAAGACATGACGTCACTTGAGGTACTTGGGCGTTATCTTCCCTAGATAACGCCCACCCCTAGAGATAACACCCATATTTTGCCTATAAATACCCCATCATTCAAGACAAAAGGTAAGCCTACGATCGCTAGTTGAACCCCTGCCATTTGGAACAGCCTAACTGACTTAAGCATCAGAGTGTCTATGCCAGGGAACCCCTCCAGCGCTTTGCAGGTACACCGGATTGCAGGCACAGTGATTTTGAGTGGCCATCTTCCTCACCTACCCTTCTCTAGAACCCCAAATCTTATCAAATTGATGCTTTCATTGAGAGCTTTGGTTTGATTAAGTGAGCATCCTTAATAGCCAAGCTCTGTCTTTTCTGGAAATTAGAGGATCATGGCTTCTGATTCAGAATCTACACCTCCCCAATCTCGTGGTATTCTTTTCGTTCCTCATAGAGAACTTTTTCCTTCTACTTCTGTCGATATTTTTGCCACAGTACAGGGAACCCCTTCGGGGCAAACGGATTTTTTTTTGGGACCCACAATGGGAACGTCATTCCCCCAGATGAGTATTCCACCTTCCCAAATGGCAGGATCTAGCTTTTTCACTCCACCTCCAATGGGATCTGTAATGGATAGCGCGAACGACCTTTTGGTGAACTCTTTGTTAGCTTTGCGTGCCCAAGTGGACCAGTTGGCCGCATTAGCTGTCGGATCGGTTCCCAACATCTCAGGATCCGCTATTTCCCCTCATATGATATTCTCTTTCACCCATCCATTGTTACTGATCGACTGTTATCACCTCGGCAACATGGGAGCACCCCGCTGACCTTGTCCGCTACAACGGCCCCTGTCAACATTATGCAACTCGCACATGGGCGAGTAGAACCCTCTGGGTAGCGCATGCGAGAAATCCCCATTTCCCAAGAGGAATGATGGCATGACGAGTACAGAGATCGTTGGGATGGCAAGCGAGAGGAAATGGTCAAGGATGTATCCCCCACACACAGCGAAAGATCAAGTAGCAGAAGATATCGAACCCGTTCACCAAGGAGTTGTAGTCGATCCCCTAGGCGACATCATGCACCTGATCCCAAGGACTAGAGGCATCGTAGGGAAACTTCTCCTCCCCGTCGTCCTCGTGAAATCCTTAATGATACCGCAGTTCATCCGTTCAGCTATCGCATAAGGCATCACAGTGTTAGTCGGCACGTGAAACTCCCCTCGGAGTCGTATAACGACACCAAGGATCCTATCTCTCACCTTAACAAGGTGAAAGACTTTGTGCAATTCCAAACTCACAGTGACGCGGCCTTGTGTCAGATCTTTGTCATGACGTTGCCAGGACTCGCACGTGTTTGGTTTGAAGGACTCCCGGCTGGTTCCATAGATAGTTTTTCGCAGTAGGAAGCCAAGTTTCGAAGCCGGTTTAGCATGACTGTTCCCATTAGGAAGTCCACGGCAGCCTTGCTTGATATACACCGAGGGCCTCATGAATCTCTGAAAGAGTTCCTTAGACGTTTCGATATGGAGATGTCGTTAACGCCAGGCGTTACCATCGATTTCGCCATAGAGGCTTTGAAATGAAACTGTTGTTATGGAAAATTACGAGACATGCTGATGGTGGACCCCCCGGTGACTTTGGACGCGCTGAGGCTGAAAGCCCATAATTACGCAAGTATGGAAGAGGAAGAGAATAGAGACAGAACTCGTAACGTGCCGCAAAATGTGCCCCATTCTTCTAACGCTCCTACCAGCGCGACCCCTGATGATCGTTCTAATGACGATTACGCCTAATGAAAAAGACCACATCCCTAAAGCCTCCAACCGGCAAAGAGGCAATTTTTCAAGGGGAAGACCCGGTAACTTCCCCACTCAGCGACAGACAGACCCGCCCAAGGGCCAAGTTTATGACCCTGATCTCCCTTCCCTCATACTTCCGAGAGCAGAAATTTTAGCAATCGTTCAACAACGAAATCTGGCTATCCGTTATCCAGCCCCTGTGAAACCAGGGGTAATAATGGGGGGGAGGGGGGGGGGGGGGAGATAGAGCACTTTTTGTAAGTTCCATAAAGTCAAGGGACACTCCACAGACATGTGCAGGGAGTTAAAGTTGGCAATAGAGTATCTAGTGGAAGAAGGATATCTCGGAGAATTCGCCACTAAGGTGAGAGAAGAAGCCATGAATAACCTGACAAATAGGGCACCAGACAGCAGACAAGCGCCCCCTCACGCCCAGGAGACGACGCCACCCCTACTGGGAGAGTCAAGGAAGCGTTAGCAATTCATGATGAGGACATTCCCATCATTAACATCATAGATGGGGGCACACCGTATTTCGATGAGTCTGTGCCGTTAACGCCCACTACAGGGGACAAGCGGAAAAGAGAAGACGCGTTAGTGAAAAATGAAGCGATAAGTGCTCTAGATCGAATAGTGTTATCCTTCTTTGAGGAAGACGAGAAGGGCGTCATTTTTCCGCATAACAATGCGTTAGTGGTCACACCCATTATTAGCAACCATGGAGTTAGAAGAACTCTTATCGATAATGGCAGCACGGTAAATTTATTTTCCTTGGAGGCTTACAGCCACATGAAACGTCCTTCCAGCGAGCTGACGCCTTACAAAAAGCCGATAATTAGGGTAGACGGAGTTCCTATCCCAGCAACTGGACTCACTTTACTGCTTGTGTACTTCATAGAGGACGCATCTAAAAGATCAGAAGACTTGTTATTCTTGGTCGTAGACCTTACCTTGCCCTATAACGCCATACTTGGACGACTGTTTCACAACGGGAATGTCATTCCCCCAGATGAGTATTCCACCTTCCCAAATGGCAGGATCTAGCTTTTTCACTCCACCTCCAATGGGATCTTTAATGGATAGCGCGAACGACCCTTCGGTGAACTCTTTGTTAGATTTGCGTGCCCAAGTGGACCAGTTGGCCGCATTAGCTATCGGATTGGTTCCCAACATCTCAGGATCTGCTATTTCCCCTCATATGATATTCTCTTTCACCCCATCCATTGTTACTGATCGGCCGTTATCACCTCGGTAATATGGGAGCACCCCGCTAACCTTGCCTGCTACAACGACCCCTGTCAACTTTATGCAACTCGCACATGGGCGAGTAGAACCCTCTGGGCAGCGCATGCGAGAAATCCCCATTTCCTAAGAGGAACGATGGCATGATGAGTACAGAGATTGTTGGGATGGTAGGCGAGAGGAAATGGTCAGGGATGTATCCCCTAGACACAGTGAAAGATCAAGTAGCAGAAGATATCGAACCCGTTCACCAAGGAGTCATAGCCGATCCCCTAGGCGACAACATGCACCTAATCCCAGGGACCAGAGGCATCGTAGGGAAACTTCTCCTCTCTGTCATCCTCGTGAAATCCTTGATGATACCGTAGGCCATCCGTTCAGCTATCGCATAAGGCATCACAGAGTCAGTCGACACGTGAAACTCCCCTCGGAGTCGTATGATGACACCAAGGATCCTATCTCTCACCTTAACAAGGTGAAAGACTTCGTGCAATTCCAAACTCACAGTGACGCGGCCTTGTGCCAGATCTTTGTCATGATGTTGTCAAGAGTCGCACGTCTTTGGTTTGAAGGACTCTCGGCTGGTTCCATAGACAGTTTTTCACAGTTGGAAGCTAAGTTTTGAAGTCGGTTTAGCACGACTATTCCCATTAGGAAGTCCGCGGCAGCCTTGTTTGATATACACCGAGGGCCTCATGAATCTCTGAAAGAGTTCCTTGGACGTTTCGATATGGATATGTCGTTAACGCCAGGCGTTACCATCGATTTCACCGTGAAGGCTTTAAAATGAAACTGTTGTTATGGAAAATTACGAGACATACTGATGGTAGACCCCCTGGCGACTTTGGACGCGCTGAGGCTGAAAGCCCATAATTACGCAAGGATGGAAGAGGAAGAGAATAGAGACAGAACTCGAAATGTATCGCAAAACGTGACTGGAGTCACTTTGTACTTCAGAGAGGACGCTTCTAAAAGGTCAGAAGACTTTTTATTCTTGGTCGTAGACCTTACCTTGCCTTATAACGCTATACTTGGATGACTGTTTCTCAACCATTTTGGTGCAACGATATCACAAAAGCACTTGAGGTTAAAGTATCCCTCTTGGGATGGAGTGGTCACAGTTAAAGACCATCAGAAGCTGGCGGCCGAGTGTTACCTGCTTATGACGCAGAAGAGTTGTGATAGGTATGTGCGCGTGACGATGGATCCCTTCGAGCAGAAAGATGAAAAATGTACCCAGCTAGTGGATAAGATGGTGCCCATCCCTGTTAATGGGGTCAGGGAGGCAAATTTCTTGCTCAGCGAGAAGCTAAGCCCTGAAGAAAACACACAATTAGCTCGATTACTACACAAATGTAAAGGAGAGTTCGCCTGGAAGCCCGCCGATATGCCCGGTATCTCACGTGAGGTAGCGGAGCATCGACTTAATGTTGATCCCAGCGTCAAACCGATCCAGCAAAAGCGGCGAGCGTTTTCTATAGAAAAAGCAACAGCCATCGACAAAGAGGTGTCAAAACTCCTAGACGCAGGTTTTATCCGAGAAGTGCACTATCCGACTTGGCTGGCTAATCCCGTTCTTGTTCCAAAGCCTAACGGAGAGTGGCGTATGTGTAACAATAGCACTGATTTAAACGAGGCATGTCCCAAGGATTTCTACCCGCTCCCTCGAATCAACCAGTTAGTTGACCAGGCTGACGGGTATGCTTATTTGAGCTCTTTAGACGCCAACTCCAGTTACCATCAAATTCCCATGGCCGTTGAAGAGGAAGAAAAGACCGCCTTCATCACCCCAAAGGCCACTTACTACTACACGGTGATGCCGTTCGGGCTGAAAAAGACTAGAGCAACTGATGCGAATCCACTCATCCAGGTGCCTTTACCGCCAGCTGGTCCAATGACTCGAGCCAGAGCTCAAAAGCTTCAAGACCGATTGTCATCTCTCATTCACAAGGAGCTAGAGTCTGAGATGACTTGCGAGAAAGCTACACTTAGAGAGAAGATGACGAGAGTGGTGAATCTTCTCACCTTCAACTTGACCGATGTTGAGTCTGCTAGAAACGGCATGGAACCATTTCACACAAACGGCACTTGACCGTTTCATCTAAACGGCATCTGTCCGTTTCTCTCAAAACGATACTTGCCCGTTTGGATCAAAACGGCACTTGTCTGTTTCACTTAGCCGTTGCCGATTCAAGCATCTGTCGCGCATGCTGATTGCTGTACAGGTTCCGCGTTCCCGCCTGACCCGTTTGTTGATAACGGCTCCTGTCCGTTTCACCTAGCCTGGAGTTGACGCGCGTTGACTATTTTAGCAAGGCTGCGACTTTCTATTTATTTTAGCTTAGTTAATTAATTAGACACTTTAATTAATTAGTTAAGTGTTTTACTTTATTTATTATTCCTATTATGGGATTAGGGTTTGCTTGTAACCTATATAAGGAGCCGCTTGGCCTCCTTAGAAACTTGGCTGTTATTTGATAAATTGAGATATTCTCTTCAATCCCCGCCCCTTGTTCAAGTCGGTTGAACCTTGTTCTTCTTGAGTCCGTAATACTTGAGTCGTATACAAGTAAATCTTGGAATTACATTATTGTGTCGTTTATCTTAGAGTGATTCTCACATTGTTGAGTCTAGTCCTAAGAATCCGATTCAAGACCCTTGACTTGAAATCGATTAGGGCTCTTAGCACAGGTTAGCTAAGTGGTCTAAGCTCGTACTTGTCGAGTTATTTACTTCCGCAGGAAATCCGTCTTTGAACAAAGATCAAAATTGGTGCTACGCATCCTAAGCAACCAGGATCGTATCAGTTGGTAGCGGAGCTTAAGGCGTTCAAAGATTGGTAAGTATCTTTATTTGTTTCAAATTTTCATTGTTGAAATCGGTAATTCATTCTACTCCATTCAAAACCGATTTCTTTGCTGTGCTTGGTTCGTTTATGTGCAAATTCTGGTCAGTTGTCAAAATCAAATTTTAATATATAGCTATTAAAGTCCGATTTGGGTGATTGTGGTCTCGTTGGAAAGCTGCATCTGTTAAGATTCCGAATCAAAAGGAATCGAGTGATTTGGACACCTGAAACAAAAGTTACATTCGTTCTACTGAACTGGGATTTGTGAAATCAGTATAAAAAAAAAAAATTATAAGAAAGCAGCACAAGAATCTGGTTTGATCCATTTCAGTGACAAGAAAATTATTTGTGTTGTTTGTCCACTTATCCCACATCTGTTCAAAATTATTGCATCCCATGTGCAATCATTTGTTTAAACAAACTTTTCAGGATATACTATAAGTTATTTCTAAAAGTAGAAGGCAACCCATCCTTCCACTTTGTCTTGTCCCGCACCCACTACCTTTTTAACTTGGAATATTCTCTGCTTTTGTCTTCCACTTTCTAAAGGCAAATCTTAGTTATTCTTTCACCCATGCAACATAAACTCTATAATATTATATTGGAGATTAATTTTATTTGAGTCCTTTCGAGTCAAATAGAGCTTTTCTTTCATTCTTTAATATTGTTTTCCACTCCACTTGTTATTTGTTTAATTGGTTGATCTTGCAATTAATCAAAGACCAAGTATCCCGTTTTGTTTGAAGCTAGTTTTCTTTGAGAGTCTTCTTGGAAGCTTTTCCTTTGGATTCTTGAGTCTCACTAACGCTTGAACATTGCAGGAGATTTTTGAGAGAAATTGTGAGCTTATTAGAGTGATTAAACACGAGAGTAAACACGTGAGGGAGTGCTAGGAATAGTGCAATTTTAAGTTTTTCTTTTGTGTTGTGATTTCAGGAGAGTTAAAGATGTCTCAAGAAGGAGTACAACAACCCGATATGGTGGCTATGTTAACTGCCATAACGGAACAGCTCCGAACTTTGAATGAACGGCAAGTAGCTGCCAATGAGCGGCAGATGGCTGCCGATGTAAGGATGACTAGGGTGGAAGCGTTAGCCACTATAAACCCGAACCCTAGAGCAGCGGAGGATCAACATGATGGACATATATCCGATCTGTCCGAAGCAGATGACAACGCCCGTCGACCACGTGATATGAATCGGTGGCGTGAGCTGGCCAATGTTCCTCCCAGGCGACTTGCTAGACGTGGGCCACAAGTCCCACAACCTGATCTGGAAGAAGAACCTGACAGGGGAGAAGGGTGGATAAATGCAAGGGATGGACAGAGAAGGGAGAGACGCGATCGTCGTGATGATAGAAGAGAACGGGAAGATGACCGTTTGGATGCTAATCTCAGCAGCATCAAAATGAAAATACCTCCGTTTGAGGGTACTGACGACCTTGATGCTTTCCTGACTTGGGAACGGAAAGTGGATGCTATTTTCTTATGCCATAATTATTCGAAAGGTAAAAAGGTTCAGTTAGCAGCAGTAGAATTCAGTGGGTATGCTAGTCATTGGTGGGAGCAGCTCAACCTGAAGAGAGCCGCTATTTATGCTGGTCCGATTAATGATTGGGGTGAGATGAAACAGACGATGAGGCAACGGTTTGTGCCGATGCACTTTCACCGAGAGCTTCATCAACGGCTTCAGACCTTGAAGTAGGGCAGCAAGGGAGTTGGTGCCTACTTTAATGAGATGGAGATTGCTTTAGCTCAAGCAAAGATTACTGAGGAACCTGAGGTAACAATGGCTCGGTTTATTGCTGGTTTGAATGCAGAGATTGCCGACGCCCTGGAACTGACGCAATACAATACTCTCGAGGAAATGCTTCACATGGCTCAAAAGATTGAGAAGCATCGGAAATCTAAGAGCTTTTCTAAGTCTACTGGATCGACACCTTGGAAGAAGCCATCGTGGAACAAGGACGACAGAACGGCTTCTACCGTTCCAAAGAGCTCATCCAATACCGTTATTCCTTCCAAAACGGCTACTACCAAACCTTACACTCCACCTGTGGATCGGCCAGCCACTAAGGAAATTGTTTGTTTCAAATGCAACGGCCGAGGACACAAGAAATCGGAGTGTCCGAATAAGAGGGTTTTCATCATCAGGCCGAATGGAGAGGAAGAATCGAATGATGATCAGGAGGAATCGGAACCTGAGGAAGATGGTCAGGCCGATTCGGATGTTGACTGTCAGAGAGGTGAGCAGGTTCGGTTGCTTGTGATCCGACGGAACCTGAGCGTACAATCCACTGAAGAAGTGTGTGATGAGGAGCAATGGACCAATCTGTTCCATACCCGAGGTGTGATTGATAACAAGGGCTGCTCCATTATTATTGATAACGGAAGCTGCACAAACTGTGCCAGTGCGCTGATGGTTCATAAGCTGGAATTGCCGACGGTAAAGCATCCGAAACCGTATCGTCTACACTGGATGACGGATGACAACGGTATTAAGGTGACCAAACAGGTACTTGTTAAGTTTCGTATCGGCAAATACCAAGATGAGGTTCTCTGTGATGTTGTGCCGATGCAAGCAAGCCATATTCTTCTTAGACGACCATGGCAGTTTGATCGAGAAGTGAATCATGAGGGAAAGAGTAACCTCTACAAGTTAGTTAAGGATGGCAAGAAATTCACCTTGGCACCGTTAACACAAGCTGAAGTGTTTGAGGATCAGCAATGGCTTGCTAAGTCACATGCTGAATATGAGATTGCAAAATAGCTTGCGAGAGAAAAAGAAGGTTTGAGTGTGACAAACAAAGAGGGAAACACTGAGTGTGTGAGCCTTAAACATTCGCATGAAAATAGCAAGCATGCAGAGGGAGAGTGTAAACATTCGCATGAAAAGAGTAAGCGTGCTGAGAGTGGCATTGAGAGAAAAGGAGAGGCAAATAAAAAGAAATTGAGTATATATGCCAAAGGGAGCGAAGTGAGGAGAGTTATGATTTTTCAACAAGACGCAAGCCGTCCTATTCTTTTAATCCGTTTTCGCTCTTATTGCTTAACCTCAGATGAAACGGAACGGCCGCATACCGTTCCGCTTGGTATTTCTTCTCTCTTGCAGGAATTTGGTGACGTACTGCCGGAAGAGATACCGCCTGGCTTACCCCCGATCCGCGGCATAGAACATCAGATCGACTTTGTTCCTGGATCGGCAATTCCACATCGGCCAGCTTACCGATCCAATCTAGAGGAGACCAAGGAACTGCAACGGCAAGTGGACGATTTGCTTGCGCGTGGGTACGTACGGGAGAGTCTGTCTCCATGTGCCGTTCCAGTCATTCTAGTTCCAAAGAAAGATGGATCTTGGCGCATGTGTGTTGATTGTCGAGCAGTCAACAAAATCACTGTAAAGTATCGTCATCCTATTCCTAGATTAGATGATATGTTAGATGAATTAAGTGGTAGTAGGTTATTTTCTAAAATTGATTTAATGAGTGGCTACCACCAAATTCGTATGAAAGAAGGGGATGAATGGAAAACTGCTTTTAAAACTAAGTATGGTTTATATGAATGGATGGTTATGCCGTTTGGCTTAACTAATGCTCCTAGCACCTTTATGAGGTTAATGAACCATGTCCTTCGGCACTTAATTGGCAAATTTGTTGTAGTTTATTTTGATGACATTTTAATCTATAGCAAATCTTTTAATGAGCATGTTTTACATCTTCGGGAAGTTTTTCTCACACTTCGTGAGCAGAATTTATATGCTAAGCCTAGTAAGTGTTCTTTTGCAATGGAACAAGTTGGCTTTCTTGGTTTTATTGTGAGTACAGATGGCGTTAAAGTGGATGAAGAGAAGATCCGCGCAATACGGGAATGGCCGACGCCAAAGGCCGTTACCGATGTGAGATCGTTCCATGGATTGGCGAGCTTCTATCGGCGATTTGTAAAAGATTTTAGCACCATCTCTGTTCCTCTGAATGATTTAACAAAGAAGAATGTTGTTTTCAGGTGGGAACAGCCGCAGGAGGAGGCGTTTGCTACACTCAAGGAACGACTCTGTGCCGCTCCCGTACTAGCATTGCCCGACTTCAACAAGGCGTTTGAGATAGAGTGTGACGCCAGCGAGATAGGAATTGGTGCCATTCTGATGCAGGAGAAACGTCCGATTGCCTTCTTCAGTGAGAAACTAAAGGATGCGCATCTCCGGTATCCGACCTATGACAAGGAGTTCTATGCACTTGTCCGCGCATTGGAGACATGGCAACACTACCTGATGCCAAGAGAGTTCATCATCCATACTGACCATTTGAGCTTGAAGTACCTCAAGGGACAAGGGAAGCTGAATCGGCGACATGCCGTTTGGATGGAATTTATTGAAGCGTTCCCTTATCACATTCAATACAAGCAAGGTAAAGAGAATGTTGTTGCTGATGCTTTATCACGCAGGTACGCGTTAATTACTTCTCTTAATGCCAAGTTGCTTGGATTTTCACAAATTATAGAACTCTATGCTGCCGATTCTGATTTTGGTGATATTTATATGCATGGCGTTTCTATTTTTGCTTCTAAATTCTTTAAGCAAGAGGGATATTTATTTAAGGGAAAACAATTGTGTATCCCTCATTGTTCTCTTCGTGAATTACTTGTGCATGAAGCCCATAGTGGTGGTTTGATGGGTCACTTTGGCGTGACTAAAATTTTAGATGTGTTACATGATCACTTTTATTGGCCTCACATGAAGCGTGATGTAGTGCGCATTATTGCTCGATGTTTGACTTGTCGTAGAGCCAAATCTAAATCGGCTGGTCATGGAGAATACATGCCGTTACCTGTTCCGTCTCATCCTTGGACCGATCTGTCCATGGATTTTGTCGTAGGGTTGCCTCGGTCTAAGAATGGAAAGGATAGTGTCTTTGTTGTGGTGGACAGATTTTCGAAAATGTCCCATTTTATTGCATGTTCGACTACTTGTGATGCTACTCAGATTGTTGATTTATTCTTTCGTGAAGTAGTCCGTTTACATGGTATTCCTTTGACTATTGTGAGTGATCGAGATACTAAGTTCCTTAGTCATTTTTGGCGTGTTTTATGGAAAAAGCTTGGTACCCGATTGTTGTATTCCACTTCTTATCACCCACAAACGGATGGTCAAACTGAGGTTGTGAATCGTACGCTTGGTTCACTTTTACGCACGTTAGTTCGTAAGCATGTTTCTACTTGGGTTGATCATTTACCGTTTATTGAATTTGCTTACAACCGTGCTGTTCATTCTACTACTCATTACTCGCCGTTTGAACTTGTGTATGATTTAATCCTAGAACTGTTTTGGATTTGACTCCTTTACCGTTGAGTGATGTTGTAAGTTTAGATGGTGCACAAAAGGCTGATTTTGTCAAGCAATTACACGCTAAGGCAAAACAGAACATTGAGCGAATGAATGAGAAGCTGATGCAGACATGGAACGATGGCCGACGGCTAGTGACGTTCCAGGTGGGCGATTGGGTCTGGTTGCATATGCGCAAGGAGCGTTTTCATGACCAACGCCGCGGCAAGCTATCTCCTAGAGGAGACGGACCGTTCTAGATTATTGAGAAGATCAACAACAATGCCTATAAACTGGCATTGCCGAGTGAGTATGGTGCCGTTAGCTCTACTTTGAATGTTTCTGACTTACTTTTGTTTGATACAGATGACGAGTATGGACTTGCTGATGATGCCGATTCGGATTCGAGGGCGAATCCTTCCGAAGAGGGAGGGAATGATGCGAATCCACGCATCCAGGTGCCTTTACCACCAGCTGGTCCAATGACTCGAGCCAGAGCTCAAAGCTTCAAGACCGATTGTCATCTCTCATTCACAAGGAGCTGGAGTCTGAGATGACTTGCGAGAAAGCTACACTTAGAGAGAAGATGACGAGAGTGGTGAATCTTCTCACTTCAACTTGACCGATGTTGAGTCTGCTAGAAACGGCATGGAACCATTTCACACAAACGGCACTTGACCGTTTCATCTAAACGGCATCTGTCGCGCATGCCGATTGCTGTACAGGTTCCGCGTTCCCGCCTGACCCGTTTGTTGATAACGGCTCCTGTCCGTTTCACCTAGCCTGGAGTTGACGCGCGTTGACTGTTTTAGCAGGGCTGCGACTTTCTATTTATTTTAGCTTAGTTAATTAATTAGACACTTTAATTAATTAGTTAAGTGTTTTACTTTATTTATTATTCCTATTATGGGATTAGGGTTTGCTTGTAACCTATACAAGGAGCCGCTTGGCCTCCTTAGAAACTTGGCTGTTATTTGATAAATTGAGATATTCTCTTCAATCTCCGCCCCTTGTTCAAGTCAGTTGAACCTTGTTCTTCTTGAGTCCGTAATACTTGAGTCGTATACAAGTAAATCTTGGAATTACATTATTGTGTCGTTTATCTTAGTGTGATTCTCACATTGTTGAGTCTAGTCCTAAGAATCCGATTCAAGACCCTTGACTTGAAATCGATTAGGGCTGTTAGCACAGGTTAGCTAAGTGGTCTAAGCTCGTACTTGTCGAGTTATTTACTTCCGCAGGAAATCCGTCTTTGAACAAAGATCAAAATTGGTGCTACGCATCCTAAGCAACCAGGATCGTATCAGCAACTTTCCAGCGCATGGCAAGCAAGGTGTTCGAGAAACAAATCGGGAAGAAAGTAGAAGCCTACGTGGACGATTTACTAGTCAAGAGTCGAAGCTTCGAAGATCACCTAGCAGACTTGAAAGAGGTTTTCAACGTGATGAGAGAGCACCAAATGAAATTGAATCCCCGTAAATGCATGTTTGCGTTTCAAACGGGCAAATTCTTAGGTTACATGGTTAGTTAGAAAGGCATCCAGCCTAATCCCTCAAAGGTTAAAGCCATTCATGATATGATATCCCCCCGAACTGTCAAAGAAGTGCAAAAGCTCACAGGGCGCGTTATCGCCCTAGGACGATTTATTTCTAAGCAAGGCGAGAGATGCTTGCCCTTCTTCAAGGTTATACGCAAAAAGGCTCCTTTTGGCTGGACAGAAGAATGTGAAGAAGTGTTTACAAGCCTGAAAGCTTATCTCTCATCCGACTTGGTGTTGACACGACCCGAGCCAGGGGATACTCTGTACCTATACCTTGGTGTGGCTGATGATTTGGTCAGTGCCGTCCTTGTATGAGACGATAACCACGTCCACCACCCAGTGTATTTTCTCAACCATGTTTTGAAAGATGCTGAGCTGCGATATGCTCGCATAGAAAAATAGCGTTTGCGCTGATACATGCCACGCGCAAAATGGACCGATATTTTCAAGCCCACCCCGTCATCGTGCTCACGGACCAACCCCTAAAAAAGATCTTCAGAAAACCTGAGTCCTCAGGAAGAATGTTGATCTGGGCCATTGAACTCGAGCAGTTTAGGCTATAGTATAAAGCCCGACCATCCATTAAAGCCCATGTCCTAGCAGATTTTATAGCTAAGTGCACGTTCACGCAGGACCCATTGACGGACTTACCCGAGGAAGAAAGAGATGACGTGGATCTCCCATTCCCTGAAACCTACACCGACTTATGGGTTGTCTACGTGGACAGAGCCAAAAATCAAGAACTAGCTGGGGCCAGAATCCTAGTAACCGGACCACTAGGCATACAGATATGATACACCATCAGGATCCTGCAGCCGTTATCCAATAACGCGGCAGAATATAAGGCGTTGTTGGCTGGGCTCAGAATAGGAAAAAAATTGTCCACGAAAGCCATACATGACGCCGGAGTAATGGGAGACTTGCGACTAAAGATATACGACGACTCCAAGCTAGTGATAGACCAAGTCTTGGGCAATTCTCAAGCCAGAGAACCCATCATGATTCAATATCTCTCTAAAGTGAAACACGAGTTGATGGAAATAAGAAAAAAGGGTATACAAGTCAGCATTGAGCATGTCCCTCGAGAGGATAACAATGAAGTAGACAATCTCGCCCAAATTGCAGCCAGCCCGGAAGCATCCATACCCGCAGACGTGTATTTTGAAGAAATATTTGTGCCTTCCTTCATGGAGGAACAAGTGTTGAAGAAATTTAATATGATTGGCGAATCCTTATAATAAAATACTTGAAGAACGAGGAATTGCCTGAAGATAACATCGAAAAGAAAAAAGTGTTGAAGCAGGCGGCACGATGCACATATTACGATGGGGAACTGGTTCGGAGATGTTTCTCTCATCCAACGGTCAAGTGCATAACGGAACAAGAGGGCCTCCACACTCTACAAGAAATCCACGAAGGAATATGCGGTATGTATGTGTCTGTCGGTACCCTAGCCGCGCAAGTCTTTAGGTCAGGATTTTATTGGCCTACCATTCGCAGGGATTGCAATAACTTTGTATGAACCTGTCAGAAATGTCAGGAGTTCTCTAAGATTCCCCGACGACCTGCTACGGAAATCTCCAAATTTGTGCCCCCCTGTCCTTTTGCTAAATGGGGAATTGACATCCTGGGCCCATTTCCAAAAGCAAGATCTCAGTTGAAATTTGTAGCCGTGGTAGTGGACTACTTCACGAAATGGGGAGAAGCCGAAGCAGTGGCCAACATTACAACAGAAAAAAATATGGTATTTTTTCAAACACCAAGTTATTATGCGATTTGGTGTACCCCCATGTGCTAATCAGCGATAACGGGACACAATTCACAAGTCAATTCTTTAGAGATCAGTGCGCGAAATTCCAAATCGAACAAAGATTTTCTTCCGTAGCTCACCCGCAGACTAACGGGCAGGCGGAGGTAACCAATCGAAGTATTCTCAATGGAATCAAGAAAAACTTAGAAGGATCTAAAAAGAAATGGGCAAATGAGCTGCCGTAAAGACGAGGTACGCCCCAGGGAAGCAACAACTCCACCTTGGAAGTGAAAATCCTATCCTTGTGATGACCGCTCCTGATCAAATGACTCACTAAGACGAGGCACGCTCCAGGCCGAACGTGGAAAGTCAAAATAAATCGTGATATCCCAGCGAGTAGCTGGACGATAAATACCTTGTGAAGTTGGCTGGTTGAGAAAGCGATATGAGCAACACTAACAACACCCCGATACATGCAGATGAAGGCCCCTAGAGGCAACTAGTGTTTATCATTGCATGTTATTTTGCTAACATAGTAACGTTAGAATTGAGAATATGTAGGAAAATCGTGGAACCATTGAAATAATGAAGAGACCAACGCCCGTGCAGGCGGTAATATCACACAGTCTGTCATCATGATCCACATGGCATGTGTACCATTAACGGCATATGTTCTGCCACCCTGATTCAAGAAACACTGCCAGAAAGGGATACATCAACATATATTTGTATGACATTTTCGGCCACTGGTGCGAGATATCTACATCCATATAGTGCTGCTATGAATGTTACCACTCTGAAATTCATCTGGCTGATTAAATTATCTCTTCAAGGGAATGATAGCAATATCCGAGGCAGTAACACCTCCGTAATGATCTTCTCGATTTGAAGGCGTATACGACAGTAACGCCATGATATCTTCTCTTGCAAACGCGGATTATATGCTTCATATCGCGGCCCTGCAGGCAATGCTCAGGCCTTTTATCAATGTTATCATCTTAATATTGACATCACTATCTTATCGTGAGAGTTCGGAAAAAAAAGAAACAATGTAAAGAAGATCAACCACAAAGGCAGATAGCGAGAAAAGTACATATGGTTGTTCAAAAACCCGCGTAAGGGTTACAAAAGCAAAATCCCTCAGAAACAAGATCAAAAAAGGGGTCGATGCTCAAAATTCAGAAAAGGTGGCAAAAGAGGCCTATGGCGCTGCCGTCCCGCTGTCCCCCTGCCCTTCGCGAGGCTACGCCTTTGCCCTGTAAAAATTGTCATCTGTAAGGACCTCGGACTTCTCTAGAAAGACTTGAGTAAGGTCCTCATCGTGAAACACCTCCTCCCCATAAAGTTGCACGAAGCAGTAGGACATGACGCCTGCGGTCGTCTCGCAATACCACTTGTACTTTTCCGCTCACTCTTTCTCCAGTACGTCCTTCTCCCCTATCAGTGCCGCCTTCTCCTCTTCCAGCGCGGTATTTTTGCTCTTTTCTGCAGCTAATTCGGTGTTAAGTGTAGCCATCCTAGCAATTTCCCGCTCGTTAGCATCTTTTAGCTCTTCCTTAACAATTGCCAGGGCTGCCGCCAAATCCTGGCACTCCCCCGATAACTTCTCCACTTCTTCTCGTTTCCTAGTGAGTTCTTCTAAAACCTGTTGATGGGCGTTATGTAGCTCGTTGGAGGAAGAAGTGAGGGAATCAACTTTCCTTGTCATGTGTCCGGCCCAGTAATGGAAGTTGTGAAAAGCAAAAAATATATCGGAGCGCACCGAATGCACTTGCTCCTCAGGAGTCTGAGAAAGAAACACTTCCTCCTCCTCCCGGAGCGATAACACATGGGAGGCCAACAAAGAAGAAGCCACGGAAGAGCTATCACCCCCTAGAGTCGCAAACCCAGTCCTACGCAACCTACCTAAGTCAATTTGATGGGTAACGGGTCTTGATTCGGATAGTGAACTCAAATCAGCCATAAGACGGGGAGCGGCAACAAAGGCGGCAACATCCCCAGCATTCCCCCCGATTAATAACGGGACCTCCCGGCGAGCGTACAGCCTCCTCGTTATGTCGCGGTTTCTTGCGACGTTGTTGGAATACGTGGGATAAGTTCATGTTATTTTCTAGCGATGAGTGAGAAAAGGCAACAATAGGATCCTACAAAGAGAAATATTGAGGAAGATAAGAAAACAAAAGAGAAGGTTAGAAAACGTTAAAAAACGCAATACGCGAGATAACGAGGGCATGAAAGAAAGGCGTACAGTAGCGATATCGTTAACGGGCACCTCTGAAGAGATTACCACACCTGAAGGAGGGGTAAGGGTGGCAACGCGTCTTCTCTTCTTCTTTTTCCTTCTTACGTGAACCCTGGAAGAAGACGCTTCGATAGGGGTAACAACGACAGATCCCTCGCCAATTCGAGAAGAAGACGCCTGAACAAGACTTATAATCGTGACAGACGGAAGAACATGATTAACGGCCGTAGCGGCAACGGCAGCTTCCTCCTTTTCCTTTTTCTTCTAAGCCCTTCTCTCCCGTCTCATAACGCACTCAGGCTTCTAGCCGAGCGGAGGCTCTACACAATCGCGAGACAATGTTAGCGTTAGCACCCCTCGAAATAACAAGGAAAATGGGAAAATACTCACTCTCAACACAGGCTCGAATGTCGATCCTGCACGCCAGTTTGCGAGTATGAACGCTAAAGTTCAGATCAAGCAGTTTGTCTAACCAGCCTTGCTCAGGCGAAGGGAGAGGCCTCCGCCGACCCCAAGCCCCATCCTTAATATCGTGATTAAAACCGGTCCTCCACCAGGGGCCAGACAGATTAATAATAAAGAACTCATTTTTCCAATTATCAATGGAAGATTCAAGGTGCACAAGCTTCCAGGTAAAAGGTTTTAGTGATTCATCATCATAACGTGGCGATATCGCTATCACACCCCTACGACTATACAATTGAAAAAGCGATTGAAGCAGTAAAAGAGAAGGAGAGGTGATGTCTTTATATTTACAGAGTTCTATGAATGCGTAAATGCAACAGTACGCATTAGGGGTCAACTAGACAGGATTTAAATCAAGAGTGGCAAATAACTGTTCCACTAAAGGATGAAGAGGAAACTGGAAACCATACCCGAACATGTTGGTGTACAAAAGCCTACGGTCGCCGGACAATTCACTATTTAGGCGTAGCGAATTGGGGGCAACTTCAACCGAACAACCCTCAAGAATTTGGGCATTATGTTTAGTTAACTTCTGCTGAAGCACGGTCGGAGAAGTGATAGTGGTAACAATGTCTTCAATCTTTTCCTCCCTAACAGATTTGTGTTGAGGAAGACGACGAGTTCTAGCCGTGGCAAAAGTAAAAAGATGAAGAAAATGACAGAGGAGAACAGAAGTACCTTTCTAAGAGAGAAACTCAGAGTGCCCAGATGGTGGAAAGAAGAAACGCAAGTTGGCTTGAGATGTTATGGAGAAAATAAAATAACAAAAGGAGGAAAAGAAGCATGTGGCAGGTTTTATAACCCTAGCGGTTAATCAAAACGATTGTTGTAATGGTCGTTGCGCGAGACGCGTCAGGAGGAAAAGACACGAGCAATGAGTACATTTTTAGAGAAGCGAGAAGATGCTTCAATTTTACCATTCCCTAGGGAGCACCAACCCCTAGCGCTTCTACGAAGTGACACGTGTGGTCTGGCTATCATTACTTTTCCTCTCGTATTAATGAGGGATTCTCAAGCATTAAATACTCTAAAAAAGTGGAATCGATTTTCAAACCAAGACAAGCGCAATAACATGATGACCAAGATAACGCGATGCAGCGTTAATTCAGTCGACAGTCGCCAAAATAACACAAAAGAAGAAGATAACGCAACAGAGATTAATTATTATTATTTAAAAGAAGTTTGGGCGTTATTATTACAAAGAAAATGGCATCAATGTTTAGAAACAACAATTAACAGGGACGGGTGGAACCCCCTGCGTCCTCCGCGACATCCGGATCATCCGATAACGGAAGCCCCTCGGTTTCGCCGCCATCGCCCACTTCTTCCTCCTCTGAAGAAAGAAAACCTTCCTTGCTCCCATTGATCTCACTCATTCTCGCAGAGGCATAATCGGCTATCTTAGTAGGATCGAAAGTCCTACTGCGATAATAATCCACGAACCCGAAGGTAAAGGCCCACAAAGCTTTTTTCTTCCACCAGCTTATCTTCGATGGAACCTTGGTTAAATCCGCATTATAGGCCAATATCTCATCACGAGGAAGAGAGTTTTTCTTGTCAACAGCCACCAACTCTGCCTCTAAGGCTTCAACTTTGGCTTTCCCCTTGGATCTTTCCCTGGCAAGTTCAGCGCGGCAATCATCTAGCTCCGCCCGAGTATGACTCTGAAGTCGCGTTAAGTTCTTCACTTTGGCCAAGGCATGGTCGAGCTGCTCTGTCGAGCCAGATGAACCTTGAAGTTTACTGCCGTGAGCCTTGAGAAAATAATGCATTTTGCAGAAGCTAGCCAAAGATTCATTCAGAACGCGCGCGCGCTGAATATCGGGGGGAAGTTGTAGCAACTTCTCTTCATCTTCAGGCGAACCGAACATCTCACCCACTAAAATCACCGATGGTTGATCTCGCGATAACGGGTCCAATTTCCCTAGGGCACGAAGCTCATCAATTCCAAAGTTTGACAAATCCAACCGATAAGAAGGAGCCCCTTGAGGCCTTGAGAAGAAAGATTGGTGACGACTGAAGGAGTGGAGCTGCCGGCAGAATTGCCAACACAGGAAATAGAAGTAAAGAACAACAGTTGAGGAACCCTCACCGATGGATCAGGAAGTATGCTCAAGCTCAGAGCTGACGCCACCACATCAGGAATACAAGAAGAGATAGGAGAATGCGGGGCCTCAGCGGTAAGGGAAGAACATGTCGTTAACGGCATTTCCGTTGATACCACAGAGACCTCGACAATGGGGGAGGGTCTCGCTATTGGGGGAACCTCAGTTGACAGCGGCTACCATTAGGGCTGAATACCATTGCTAATTACAAGAATAGATAAAGGATAAGCAATGGTATTCAGCCCTAATGGCCCCGGTTACCAAGAACCCTAAATTACACTAGGTTACTCTACAGATTGGCCAAAGAGAATATCATCAAAATCAAAGGAAAGTTCTGAAATGAAAAGGAATGCACTTTAAATACTAAAGTCTAACACAATGGTTAAATACCCTTACACCCTTAGACAGAGGGGCTTGAGAAGCTTGGCTTTGGCAGCAATGAAGATGGGCTTGGCCATGGGCTCGGCCAAGGGCGGGGACACGGACTCGGCCACGGGCTCGGCCAAGGGCTCGTGGGCTTAGCCACAGAGAAGGTGGGCGCAAGGCTGGACGCAAGGCATAAGGAACGAGCTGGAGCCTTCAAGCTCGTATCAGTGGCGTTATCTCACTGTGATCTTATTGATGGCGCGATAGTCCACACACATCCTCTAAGTGCCATCCTTCTTTGTCACAAGGATGACCGACACGGTGCATGAAGACATGCTCTCTCGGATGTACTCTTTCCCAATGAGCTCATCCACTTACTTTGGGAGCATCTTGGTCTCGGTGGGGTTGCACCGATAGGTGGGCTTATTAGGCTAGGCCGCGCCCGACACCAAGTCAATTCGGTGCGCAATGTCGCGAATATATAGAAGGCCACTTGGCATCTTGGCTAGAAAAACATCTTGAAAATTCTAAAAAAGGGATACAATTGGACTAGGTAGATAAGAAGGATTTGTGATGTTTCTTTGCAAACAAAATTCCTTAAACTGTAGGACTAGGCACACTTTATTCACATGAAAAATGAATTTTAAATCCCTCCCCTTAGCATAGACATTCATCTTCTTCATTTTTTCTCCTTTCGCTCACTCTTACTCTCTCTAGCATGCTTACTTTTTTCATGCTTTATTTTTCCACTCCCCCTCAGATTTTTCACTCCATTACTTCTCACATTTTTCTCTCCACTCACACACTCACTCTTTGCCAATTGGTGCATAACATGGAACTCAGCCGAAGCCTTATTTATGGCTGAAGCCTTCTCAAAGGTGCCAGGTACACCATGTAGCCATGTGCTGCGGCTAGGGCTCTTGGTCCATGTGATGCACTTCAGCTCGTTGTGAAATAAGTCGTAGTGCATAGAGGCTCTTGGTTAGGATCTAGCCTGAGAGATCACACAAACATTGACACAAAACAAACACAAGGACACAGAAAGGAGGACTCGGAAACACAGGGGGCGGGAGGAAGATAGGACACAAGGATATGAGGAGGTTACCGTTGGAGTGAAGATGGACGGAATGGACGAAGTTGAACATGACGAATAGTATAGAACATACATGAGACTTGAAGAACACAATGTTGGGAAATGATAAGTGATGCGCACATATATTTCTTACATAAAATAGCAATCAACGATTACAAGGTTTGATTTCCCAAAGAGAGATAGGGAGGAGTACTCTCAACTCAAGCTATCTCTCTCAAGGAAGGGAGGGGTGAGTTTAGAGGTGAAGGGGAGGAGTATTCTCACTCTACAATTCACTCACAAAACTAAACTAACTATAAAATAAGAGGGGTGGGCTATTTATACATGGTTGGCCTTACAAAATAAAGTACATAATCTTTTTAATCAAATTGGGAGGTTAACTGTTGGTCAGCCAGAAAGCTATCCAACCCAATCCCCCGAACCGTCAAGGAAGTGCAAAATCTCACAGGGCGCGTTATCGCTCTAGGACGGTTTATTTCCAAACAAGGCGAGAGATGCTTACCCTTCTTCAAAGTTATACGTAAAAAGGCTCCCTTTGGATGGACAAAAGAATGCGAAGAGGTATTTATGGGACTGAAAGCTTATCTTTCGTCTGATCTGGGGTTGACAAGACCAGAGCCGGGCGACACTCTATACTTGTACCTTGGTGTTGCCGATGAAGTGGTTAGTGTCATCCTTGAGTGAGACGACAACGACGTCCACCACCCCATATTCTTTGTTAGCCATGTCCTGAAAGATGCCAAACTGCGATATGCACACATTGAAAAATTAACGTTTGCGTTGTGTCGCGCCCTTGAAAATAAAAAAATTCGCGAGTGTGCAATGAAATTTGGGACCTTACAATGCTCAGCGTAAATAGACGCCTCGCAACATGCAATGAAGTCGCCACCCTAATTTGGTTGCTAGGTTTAGGGAACCTTAATCGTCATGGCATAAGAAATATAATAAGTAAAAAACTAAAGGTATAAAAAAAGGAGTCTGGACCCCAGACAAAGGTTCGGGGTCGTATTATGGTCTCGGGAAGGTGTTAGGCACCCGAGTCACATCCGAAAATGGTTACCGGTTGATGAGAGAGGTGTTTTAAAAAGGTGTTTGATAAAATGCGTTTTTATTTTGAAAGGGGAACCCTAAGAGGAATCGTCACTTTAGTCTTTTTATGATCATGACGTTCAGAAATAATTAATCGTTGAACGGGGTTACCGTTTGAACGTCTTTCGGACGGGGTTACCGTTTATCAAGACCGATTGATTATTCTTGAACATAACATGATGTGACTGAATTTTCTGTAAGACTGAATGAGCGCCCTCTTTTTTCATCATCGGGCCATGCATGATTAGATTGATTGCTATGTGAACCTATCATGGATTGCTAACAGAGTACCGATTTAAATAATAGATTTTGAAGTGGAAAAACTGATGTGGGATCGAAAGTCCCCATGTACATGCAGTCAATATATGCGAGAATTTAAAATCACATGAGCATGGAATTTTAAGCAACTCTTTAAACACGTTGTTCATGTGGGTTGATTTTAGTTCTAGCAGTTCTATATATCATGCGTACGATTGATATTTGTGAAAAAGCGTTGAATAAATAAAAAGGAATCGAAAGGCGTACTTTCGAGCGAAGCTTGAAATTAAAACCTACAAAGTGAGAGTGTTAGCGATAGCTTGAGAAATAAATAAGCAATTTTATGAGTACGAAAATTTAAATGACAGTTGATTGTATGCGAGAAATGATGGATTGACGCATACGAGAATTAAATGCTGAGTTTGATAAGTGTAGGAAAATAAATGATGACAGTTGATTGCATGCGAGAAATGATGGATTTAACACATACGGAATTTAAATGCTGAGTTGATTGCATGCGAAAAATGATGGATTTAACGCATACGAAAATTAAATGCTGAGTTGATTGCATGCGAAAAATTATGGATTTAACGCATACGAAATTTAAATGCTAAGTTGATTGCATGCGACAAATGATGGATTTAACGCATACGAAACTTAAATGCAGAGTTGATTGCATGCGAAAAATGATGGATTTAACGCATACGAAATTTAAATGCTAAGTTGATTGCATGCGACAAATGATGGATTTAACGCATACGAAACTTAAATGCAGAGTTGATTGCATGCGAAAAATGATGGATTTAACGCATACAAGAATTAAATGCTGAGTTGATTGCATTCGAAAAATGATTGATTTGACGCATACGAAAATTTAAATGCTGTTTTGACAAATGCAGAAAAATTGATTGTAGTTGACGATTCACAAGGGATTTAAAACAGTTTGATAATTTGTAGAAAGTAAACAGTTGATATTTGCGGAAGGATTTCCAGCAGCATGATAAGTGCGGAAATTAAAACAATTGATATTTTGCAGGAAATAAACAGTTTGATATTTGCAGAAAATAAACAATTTGATATTTGCAGAAAATAAACAGTTGATGTTGCGGAAGAATTTTCAGCAGTTTGCGAAAAATTAAAGCAGTTGATATTTGCAGAAAATAAAACAATTGATATTGCAGAAAATAAAACAGTTGATGTTGCGGAAGAATTTCCAGCAGTTTGCGAAAAATTAAAGCAGTTGATATTTGCAGAAAATAAAATAATTGATATTGCAGAAAATAAAGCAGTTGATGTTGCGGAAGAATTTCCAGCAGTTTGCAAAAAATTAAAGCAGTTGATATTGCGGAAAATAAAATGCGACCGACCATGTAGGTGGTAAAATGAATAATTGAATTTAAATTGCCGAAAGTAAATTGCGAAAATTAAAAATGTGAATAATTTAAACAGTTGATAAGTACAGAAAATTAAACAGTTGATAGTACGAAAAATAATCATACGAAGCATACGAATTATTTTTACGAGAAAGTGCGATCCGAGGTTTCGGAAAGAATTTAAAAATGGGCTGGGCCCAATTGAAAAAGTGAAAGGAAATTGAAATGGGCCAGGAATAGTGCCTGGCCCAAGGAAAATGATTTAAATGGAAATGGGCCAAGCCCATTCCTGCGTGAACAGTGCCGGCCTAGCACTGTTCATCGTCTTCTCCTTTGGTCGCCGACGTACTGCAGGCGGCCAAGCTCCGGCCATAGGTGCCCGATTTGAAATCCGTTCGCACCAAAATGTTCGTCTCTTCGACGACTTCTCGACCGTACAAACCCTGATTTTTAGTTTGACTCGTGCTAAATTTAATTTTGAAAAAATGACAAAACTGTTAATTATCGAAAACTAATTAATTCGCACAACCTAGCTAACGATTTTTAAAATTGAAAACGTGTATTTAATCTACATCATGTATGTGAATTAATGGCATAAAAGAAAGCAATTTATTTACTCATGAATGAGCTAAACGAATTAAAAGAAAAACTTGCTTAAAAATCGAAAACGAGCTAGAGAGAGAAGCTCACGTTTTTAAATTTTGACTGGGCGATTGTCGCTCTAAATGAGCAAGCGGATCAAGAGGGAGAGAGAGCAAGTTTTCCTTGCAAGATTGGTGCCGTTTCTACGTTGAAGGATGGTGGCTATTTATAGCCAAAGGATCGCGTGAGAAGGGTGACGTGGCTGTGCGCGTGGTGGCCGTTCCTCGTGCGCTGGCGGGTCTAGGCCGTGAGGTGGCTGAGCTAGGGTCGCCGTGATGATGAACGAAGGGATAGAAAACCGCTTGGACTCGACGGGAGCAGGCTGTTGTTTACGTCCATGGTGCATGTGCACCATGGTTGATTAAATAGTCAACCGTTGATCTGGTTGACTTTTTTGAGTTCACCAGATCAACGGTTGTGATCAACTTGCCCTTTATTTTATTTAAATGGCCTCGAGCCGAGTCCTGCGAGCAATCGTTCAGACTTTTCGACCAGACGGTACCTGCGGGTAGAGAATTTTCGTTTAGCGCATTTATTTTCTCGTTCAAAAGCGTGAAATGCGCGAACGGAAAAATAAAAATGTTATGTCGAAAATTACACGAAACGCTGTAGACCGTTGCGAGCAGAAAAAAAGCTAGAAACTAGTTGATGGAAAACATTTCAAAGTCAAGCTATTGTCCGAGCGAAGTTACTCGGGTCCAATAAAAGCTCGAACGAAAATAATAATAAAATAATAAAAATACTAAAAAATACGCTAAAATATTAAAAATCCTAAAATTCATGTGATGACCTAAAACGAAGAAAAAAAACTAGCAAACGACTGCCGGATAGTCAAAAATGTGATTTTTAAGACTAAAAATAATAATGAAAATACGTGCCGAAAAATTAAGAATACGATTTCGAAAGCTGACGATGTTAACGATGATGCTAAAATGCAACGAAACACTTAAAAATGCTAGCGATAGTAAATCAACTGAAAATGACTGTAAATTAACTAAATAACAGAAATGCTAAAATTAAGTAAAAATGGCGTCAAAATTCGGGTACCAACAGTTGCCCCCTCTTTACTGTCTTATCGAAGTATTTGATAAGCAGTAAAGACGGTTGCCCCTATATATCAGAATTTTGCCGACACAACAGGTCTTACCTCAAGCTTACAGTGATGATGTCGCTCTGGGAGGAGGTAGGTCGTTGATGTTATTCGTTGATTGTCACTCTGGGAGGAGATATGTCGTGGATGTCACTCTGGGAGGAGATAAATTTGTTGAATGTCATTCTGGGAGGAGATATTGCTGTGGACGTCGCTCTGGGAGGAGGTATATTTTTGGGATGTCATTCTGGGGGAGGTAGTTTGTTGAATGTCACTCTGGGAGGAGGTAAGTTGATGTCACTCTGGGAGGAGGTATGCTTTTGATGGTGTTATTTGGTGATGAGGAAATTGATGTTGTCACTGGGGATTAAAAAGGTGTCTATAAAATTGATGATATTGTTCGTGGATGTCACTCTGGGAGGAGATAATTGGTTGATGTCACTCTAGGAGGAGGTATGCTTTTGGATGTCACTCTGGGAGAAGGTCTTTGGTCGATGTCACTCTGGGAGGAGGTAAGTTGATGTCACTCTAGGAGGAGGTATATCGTAGACGTCACTCTGGGAGGAGGTATGCTTTCGATGTCGTCACTCTGGGAGGAGATAGATTCCATCGGATGTCCTGCAAAGATATAAACTTAGATCTATTCGGATATCGAGAGAAACATAATTTGCAGAAAATGTAAATGACAACTACTCTACCAGAAATCGAAGGTAATTTCACGAAAATGTAAATGACGGCTCCACTGGGGGGGGGATAATCGCTTGACATGTGATAATACGCGATTCGCAGAAGTATGAATGATTTGTCCTAATGATGTCACTCTAGGAGGAGGAAATAATTATGCAGAAATGTAGAATTAAGTAAATGATATCACTCTGGGAGGAGAAAATGCATGATGGTGTCATTCTAGGAGGAGGAAATATAGTACAGAAATGCAAACAACGTCAATTCCCGTAGGAGAAGACGCGAAATGCGGAAACTAAACTAAGGTCACTCTGGCAGGAGAAAAATGCTGATGCTGTCACTCTGGGAGGAGGAAATACGGTACAGAAATGAAAACAACGTCAATTCCCGTAGGAGAAGACGCGAAATGCGGAAACTACACTAAGGTCACTCTGGGAGGAGAAAAATGCTAATGCTGCCAGCGGCCTTGATACGAACCTAGAATACGCCTGCATCCTGCTCAGGAGGTAACGACCCCAAGGACAAGACTTACCCACAATTTGCAGCCGTAAGCAGTCCTCACTTGATATTAGTGTTTGCACTCACGCTCTGAAACAAGGCTAAGTGTTTTACGCTCATAAAGATGCAACTAACATGATATATAATTTTCAATTTGCAATGTCAATCCGAGTGAATAGACTTCAAATGAAGATGCACATGCATGGGCGTTCTAATAATCGATGGGACTTTTACGGAAAAGAATGAAAGGACATGAAAAGTCCGGAAAGGAGTTTGTTTTGGGAAAGATTGCTTTGCTGGAAGGTTTTTGATGAATGATGCTTTGTTGATTGGCCCGGATGAGGGCGAGGTGTACGAGTTCCTTCGCTTTTTCCTGGGGATGCTTTCTGGACAGAGTGCGTGAGCTCTGGGATCCTTGCTGGGGGTGTTTTCCGTTCGGCCAGGGGCCCTTTGCTCGAGCCTTCACTGGGGAGTGTCGTCGTTGTTCTTTTTGCGACTCATTACTTGAGTTGGCCTTGGGCCCTTTCCTTCTCGTGTCCTTACTAGGGATGCTTGCTTTGAGATTTCTCGAGTTTGCCTTGGGCCTTTTTTGCTCGAGTTTACTGGGGAAAGTTGCTTTGAGATTTCTCGAGTTGGCCTTGGGCCTTTTTACTCGAGTTCATTGGGGAAAGTTCTCTTCGAGATTTCTCGAATTGAGTTGTCCCCGGGCTGTGCTTGCTTTAGCTCTTTGACTGTTTGTATTCTTCGAATGTCTCTAAGCATTTCTCTCTTTTCTTTTTTCTTCTCTCTTTTTTTCTTCCTTTTTTTCTTTTTCTTCTCCCTTTTTTTTTGCTCTCTCTTTTTTTGCTCCCTTTTCTTTTTCTTTCCCCCCCTTTTTTTTGCTCTCTCTTTTTCTTTTCTTTTCTTTTTCTTTCTCTCTTTCTTTTTCTTTTTGATTTGGCTTGAAATGCATCAGAGCAGAGCAAGCACAACCTTCGTCTTGATCTCTTCCCCTTCCATCTTGAGGCCTCGGCCTTCATCGTTGCCGCTTTTTCGGTGATAGTCCTTAGCGATCTCCTGGTGACCTTTTCTGTCTCCTTCATCGTGTTCCTGGACTCGATGTGCTCATATTTCCGGCTGGAAATTTTAGCTGAAACTGCTCTTTGGCTCCCTGATGCGAATCCACGCATCCAACTACCGTTACCACCAGCTGGTCCAATGACTCGAGCCAGAGCTAGAAAGCTTCAAGACCGTTTGTCATCTCTCATTCACAAGGAGTTGGAATGTGAGAGGACAAGTGAGGAAGCTGCACTTAGAGAGAAGACACCAAGAGTTGTGAATCTCCTTACATTCACAATGACCGAAGATGATTCTGCCAGAAACGGCACTTGACCGTGTGTCACCAAAACGGCTCTTGTCCGATTCGTTCAAAACGGCTCTTGTCCGTTTCGCTTAAATCGGCACTTGACCGTTTCACTCAGCCATTGCCGTTTCACTCATCTGTCTCGCGTGCCGATTGCTCAAAACGGCTCCTGCCCGTTTCGCGTGTCCAGAAGCGCGCGTTGACTGAAGTTCAAGTTGTTGACTTTAATTATTTTAGCTTAATTAGTTAATTAGACAGTTTTAATTAGTTAAGTTATCTTCCTATTTTGGAAGTCCTACTTCTATTCCTATTTGGTTTACTATTAGGGTTTGTTTGTAACCTATATAAGGAACCACTTGGCTACTTTATTAAGTTGGCTGTTATTTGATAAATTGAGTTAATCTCTTCAATCTCCGCCCCTTGTTCAAGTTGGTTGAACCTTGTTCTTCTTGAGTCCGCAATACTTGAGTCGTATATAAGTAAATCTTGGAATTGTATTATTGTGTCGTTTATCTTAGTGTGATTCTCACATTGTTGAGTCTAGTCCTAAGAACTCGATTCAAGACCCTTGACTTGAAATCGATTAGGGCTCTTAGCACAGGTTAGCTAAGTGGTCTAAGCTCGTACTCGTCGAGTTATCTATTTCCACAGGAAATCCGTCTTTGAACAAAGATCAAAATTGGTGCTACGCATCCTAAGGAACCAGGATCGTATCAGTTGGTAGCGGAGCTTAAGGCGTTCAAAGATTGGTAAGTATGTTAATTATTTTCAAGTTTTCATCGTTGAAATCGGTATTTCTTTCTACTCTATTCAAAACCGATTTCTTTGCTGTGCTTGGTTAGTTACTTGAATACAATTGGTTGTGTTTCGTTCCAGTTTGTTGTGTTGAAATTCGCTAAATTACTTGCGTTTTCTACCCACAAGAAGGTCACAAAATACAAGAGAAAATTCTGTTCAGTATCAGTAACTTCAGTTGTCGAACTTGCATTCATATATATAGCGACTGAAGTCCGATTTTAGTAATTGTGGTTTTGTTGGAAAGCTGAATCTGTTGGGCTTCCGAATCAAAACGAATCGGTCGATTCGGAGTTCAGAGTAAAAAGTTCTGATCAAAACACTGAATTGTGTTTTGCTGTAAAAAAAAAAAAAAAAACAACACAACAACAGGGAAATTTCCCAAAGAAAAGAAAGGGATCCGATCCTGCAAATACGAAAATATATAGAAGTATTTGCTCCATAAAAACCAGATTTATCAAGGAATTAAATTGCACTGCGATTGGGTATTACAATCATAACTGAAATTGAACTTGTTTGAGTCCTTTCGAGTCAATTTTGAGCTTTCTTTGATTCCTTGAAATTGCCTTCTACTCTACTTGCTATTTGTTTGATTGGTTGTTCTTGCAATTACTCAAATATCAAGTGTCACAATTCTTTTCCGTGCTAGTTTTCTTTGAGAGTCTTCTTGGAAGCTTTTTCTTTGGATTCTTGAGTCTCACTAACACTTGAACATTGCAGGGAATTTTGAGAGATTTTGTGAGATTATTAGAGTGATTAAACACGAGAGTAAACACGTGAGGGAGTGCTAGGTTAGTGCAATTTTACGTTTTCTTTGGTGTTGTGACTTTCAGGAAAGGTAAAGGATGTCTCAAGAGGGAGTACAACAACCCGATCTATCGGCTATACTAGCCATAATGACGGAACAGCTCCGAACATTGAATGAACGGCAATTAACTGCAAATGAGCGGCAGCTAACTGCCGATGCAAGGCTAGCTAAGGTGGAAGCGTTAGGTACCATTAATCCAGTTCCTATAGCCGCGAATAACCAACGTGATGGCCGTTTGTCTGATCTGTCCGAAGAAGATGACAACGCCCGTCGACCACGTGATGAGAATCGTCGGCCTAATCTTGCTTTGGTCCCTCCTAGGCGACTTGCCAGACGTGGTCCACAATTACCATTTTCTGACTGGGAAGGAGAACCTGATGGGGGAGAAGGCTGGATAAATACAAGGGATAGACAGAGGAGGGAGAGACGAGACCGTCGTGATGGTAGGAGAGAACGGGAGGATGACCGTTTGGATGCTAATCTAAACAGCATCAAAATGAAAATACCTCCGTTTGAGGGTACTGACGACCCTGATGCATACTTAACTTGGGAAAGGAAAGTAGATGCTATCTTCTTATGTCACAATTATTCGGAAGGTAAAAAGGTTCAGATCGCCGTAGTCGAATTCTGTGGGTATGCTAGTCATTGGTGGGAGCAGTTCAATCGGAAAAGGGCAGCTGTCTTAGCTGGTTCGATTGCTAATTGGGAAGAGATGAAGCAGGCGATGAGACAACGGTTTGTCCCTGCCCACTTTCACCGTGAGCTTCATCAACGGCTTCAAACCTTGAAGCAAGGCAGCAAGGGAGTTGGAGCATACTTTAATGAGATGGAAATTGCTTTGGCTCAAGCGAAGATTACTGAAGAAACTGAGGTAACGATGGCTCGGTTTCTTGCTGGTTTGAATGCAGACGTTGCCGATGCATTGGAACTGACTCAATATAACACTATGGAGGAGATGCTTCATATGGCTCAAAAGATTGAGAAACATAGGAAAGCTAGGAGTTCCTATAAGTCTACTGGGTCGACACCTTGGAAGAAGACGTCTTGGAATAAGGATGACAAAACGGCCCCTGCCGTTTTGAAGGGATCTGCCAGTGCTGTTGTTCCTTCTAAAACGGCACCTACCAAACCTTATACTCCACCAGTGGATCGGCCAGCCACTAAGGAAATTATCTGTTTCAAGTGCAACGGCCGAGGGCATAAGAAATCAGAATGCCCGAATAAAAGAGTTTTCATCATCAGGCCGACTGGCGAGGAAGAATCGGATGATGAACAGGAGGAAACGGAACCTGAGGGAAACGGTCAGACCGATTCGGATATTGACCATCAGAGAGGTGACCATGTTCGGTTGCTTGTAATCCGACGGACCCTGAGCGTACAGTCCACAGAAGAAGTGTGTGATGAGGAGCAACGGACCAATCTGTTCCACACCCGCGGGGTGATTGACCACAAGGGCTGTTCCATTATCATAGATAACGGAAGCTGCACAAACTGTGCCAGTGCGCTGATGGTTCATAAGCTGGACTTGCCAACGGTAAAGCATCCGAAACCGTATCATCTACACTGGATGACGGATGACAACGGTATTAAGGTAACCAAATAGGTACTTGTTAAGTTTCGTATCGGCAAATACCAAGATGAAGTTCTCTGTGATGTTGTGCCGATGCAAGCAAGCCATATCCTCCTTGGACGCCCATGGCAGTTTGATCGCGCAGCGAATCATGATGGGAAGAGGAACCTCTACAAGTTGGTTAAGGATGGTCAGAAGTTCACCTTGGCACCGCTAACACAAGCTGAAGTGTTTGAGGATCAGCAATGGCTTGCTAAGTCACATGCTGAATATGAAATTTCAAAACAGCTTGCGAGAGAAAAAGAAGGTTTGAGTGTGAAATATATAGAGGGAAACATTGAGAGTGTGAGCCTTAAACATTCGCATGAAAACAGTAAGCATGCAGAGGGAGAGTGTAAACAGTCGCACGAAAAGAGTAAGCGTGCTGAGAGTGGCATTGAGAGAAAAGGAGAGGTAACTAAAAATAAATTGAGTGTATATGCCAAGGGGAGCGAAGTAAGGAGAGCCATGCTTTCTCATAACAATTGTTTTGACGCAAGCCGTCCTCTACTTCTAATCCGTTTTCGCTCTTATTGTTTAACCTCAAATGAAACGGAACGGCACCATACCGTTCCGATTGGTATATCTTCTCTCTTGCAGGAATTTGGAGATGTTCTACCCGAAGAAATGCCACCTGGCTTACCTCCGATTCGAGGCATAGAACATCAGATCGACTTTGTTCCTGGATCGGCAATTCCTCATCGGCCGGCTTACCGATCCAATCCAGAGGAGACAAAGGAACTGCAACGGCAAGTTGACAATTTGCTTGCGCGTGGGTACGTTCGGTAGAGTCTGTCTCCATGTGTCGTTCCAGTCATTCTGGTCCCAAAGAAGGATGGATCTTGGCGCATGTGTGTTGATTGTCGAGCAGTCAACAAAATCACTGTAAAGTATCGCCATCCTATTCCTCAATTGGATGATATGTTAGATGAATTAAGTGGTAGTATAGTATTTTCTAAAATTGATTTAATGAGTGGCTACCACCAAATTCGTATGAAAGAAGGGGATGAATGGAAAACTGCTTTTAAAACTAAGTATGGCTTATATGAATGGATGGTTATGCCGTTTGGCTTGACTAATGCTCCTAGCACCTTTATGAGGTTAATGAACCATGTACTTCGGCACTTAATTGGTAAATTTGTTGTAGTTTATTTTGATGACATCTTAATCTATAGCAAATCATTGGATGAGCATGCTTTACATCTTAGGGAAGTTTTTCTAACACTTCGTGAGCAGAAATTATATGCTAAACCTAGTAAGTGTTCTTTTGCATTGGAACAAGTTGGTTTTCTTGGTTTCATTGTCAGTGCAGGAGGCGTTAAAGTGGATGAGGAGAAGATCCGCGCGATACGGGAATGGCCGACGCCGAAGGCCGCTACCGATGTGAGATCGTTCCATGGATTAGCGAGTTTCTATCGGCGTTTTGTAAAGGATTTTAACACCATTACCGTTCCATTGAATGATTTAACAAAAAAGAATGTTGTTTTCAGGTGGGAGCAACAACAGGAGGAGGCGTTTGCTACCCTCAAGGAACGGCTCTGTGCCGCTCCCGTGCTAGCATTGCCTGACTTCAGCAAGGCGTTTGAGATCGAGTGCGACGCCAGCGGGTTAGGAATCGGCGCCGTTCTGATGCAAGAGAAACGACCGATTGCCTATTTCAGTGAAAAGCTCAAGGATGCCCAACTCCGATATCCTACCTATGACAAGGAGTTCTATGCTCTTGTCAGAGCGTTGGAAACATGGCAACACTACTTGATGCCGAGAGAGTTTATCATCCACACAGACCATTTGAGCTTGAAATACCTAAAGGGTCAAGGGAAGCTGAATCGGCGACATGCCGTTTGGATGGAATTCATTGAAGCCTTCCCTTACCACATTCAGTACAAGCAAGGTAAAGAGAATGTTGTTGCCGATGCACTATCTCGAAGGTACGTGCTCATTACTTCTCTAAATGCCAAATTGCTTGGATTTTCGCACATTATCGAACTCTATGCTACCGATTCTGATTTTGGTGATATTTATTTGCATGGCGTTTCTATTTCTGGTTCTAAATTCTACAAGCATGAGGGTTATTTGTTTAAAGGCAAACATTTATGTATTCCTCATTGCTCTCTTCGTGAATTACTGGTGCATGAAGCCCATAGTGGTGGCTTAATGGGTCACTTTGGCGTGACTAAAACTTTGGATGTGTTACATGATCACTTTTATTGGCCTCACATGAAGCGTGATGTCGTGCGCATTATTGCTAGATGTTTGACTTGTCGTAGAGCCAAATCTAAATCTGCTGGTCATGGAGAATACATGCCGTTACCTGTTCCTTCTCATCCTTGGACCGATTTGTCCATGGACTTTATCGTCGGACTACCCAGGTCTCAGAATGGTAAGGATAGTGTTTTTGTTGTGGTGGACAGGTTTTCAAAAATGTCCCATTTTATTGCATGTTCGACTACTTCTGATGCTACTCAGATTGCTGATTTGTTCTTTCGTGAAGTAGTCCGTTTGCATGGTATCCCTTTGACGATTGTGAGTGATAGAGATACTAAGTTTCTTAGTCATTTTTGGCGTGTCTTATGGAAGAAGCTTGGTACTAAGTTATTGTATTCTACATCTTATCACCCACAAACGGATGGTCAAACAGAGGTGGTAAATCGGACTCTTGGCTCCCTTTTACGCACCCTAGTTCGTAAGCATGTTTCTACTTGGGTTGATCATTTACCGTTTATTGAATTTGCTTACAACCGTGCTGTTCATTCTACTACTCATTACTCGCCGTTTGAACTAGTGTATGGATTTAATCCTAGAACTGTTTTGGATTTAACTCCTTTACCTTTGAGTGATGTTGTAAGTTTCGATGGTGCCAGAAGGCTGATTTTTTCAAGCAATTGCATGCTAAGGCAAAGCAGAACATTGAGCACATGAATGAGAAGCTGATGCTGAAACGGAACGATGGCCGACGGCTAGTGACGTTCCAGGTTGGCGATTGGGTTTGGTTGCATATGCGCAAGGAGCGCTTTCCTGCCCAACGCCGCTGCAAGCTATCTCCTAGAGGCGATGGACCGTTCCAGATTGTCGAGAAGATCAACAACAATGCCTATAAACTGGCGTTGCCGAGTGAGTATGGTGCCGTTAGCTCTACCTTTAATGTTTCTGACTTAGAATTGTTTGATGCAGATGACGAGTATGGCCTTTCAGCTGATGCCGATTCGGATTCGAGGGCGAATCCTTCCGAAGGGGGAGGGAATGATGCGAATCCACGCATCCAACTACCGTTACCACCAGCTGGTCCAATGACTCGAGCCAGAGCTAGAAAGCTTCAAGACCGTTTGTCATCTCTCATTCACAAGGAGCTGGAATGTGAGAGGACAAGTGAGGAAGCTGCACTTAGAGAGAAGACACCAAGAGTTGTGAATCTCCTTACATTCACAATGACCGAAGATGATTCTGCCAGAAACGGCACTTGACCGTGTGTCACCAAAACGGCTCTTGTCCGATTCATTCAAAATGGCTCTTGTCCGTTTCGCTTAAATCGGCACTTGACCGTTTCACTCAGCCATTGCCGTTTCACTCATCTATCTCGCGTGCCGATTGCTCAAAACGGCTCCTGCCCGTTTCGCGTGTCCAGAAGCGCGCGTTGACTGAAGTTCAAGTTGTTGACTTTAATTATTTTAGCTTAATTAGTTAATTAGACAGTTTTAATTAGTTAAGTTATCTTCCTATTTTGGAAGTCCTACTTCTATTCCTATTTGGTTTACTATTAGGGTTTGTTTGTAACCTATATAAGGAACCACTTGGCTACTTTATTAAGTTGGCTGTTATTTGATAAATTGAGTTAATCGCTTCAATCTCCGCCCCTTGTTCAAGTTGGTTGAACCTTGTTCTTCTTGAGTCCGCAATACTTGAGTCGTATACAAGTAAATCTTGGAATTGTATTATTGTGTCGTTTATCTTAGTGTGATTCTCACATTGTTGAGTCTAGTCCTAAGAACTCGATTCAAGACCCTTGACTTGAAATCGATTAGGGCTCTTAGCACAGGTTAGCTAAGTGGTCTAAGCTCGTACTGGTCGAGTTATCTATTTCCGCAGGAAATCCGTCTTTGAACAAAGATCAAAATTGGTGCTACGCATCCTAAGGAACCAGGATCGTATCACTCCCGGGGTAGGAGTGATAGTGAAGGTTTGGGGAGTGATGACATATGGTGGAAAGAGGGAAGAAACGGAAAAAACGGAGAAGATCGTAAAAGTCCCACGTCATTTTATAGATATCCCATGTCTAATTGCGCATGTACCCTGGATATTATGCGAACTCAACTAGTACCTAGTCAGGCTCTTACACTCATGAAGGATAAGGCGCGATGACTCAAAGATGCTTACCGGGATTTGTTTGTGACTGCTTGCGTCGGAGCAAACCGCGGATATAAGAGCATACAGGTAATATCATGCATGGCATGTAATTTAGATGGATGCTTTATTTAACAGAGGGATTGAACATTCCCGACCTATGCAATGCATGAAAATGCTTATGAGAGTAGTATGCTTTTGTTTTAGTCGGGCTAAAAGGGATTTTGATTGATTTTTGATTTTTGACTGATTAATGGTTGGATTGCTGGATAGTTTGATTGCTTGCTAGTTTGATTGCTAGGATGTGGGGGACGACTTACTTGCAAGGGTCTAACGAGAACCTAAGGTTGCCCCCAGTGGGCCAGACTACCGTACTCGCCTTAAAGCTAACAAAACGAGCAGGAATGAAAATGAATTTAAATTAAAGGGGAAAAGAAAGATGGACTCCCCTGAAATGTGCAGCGGGGCTGCAAGGGCGTCTTTCCACAAACTCCCTGCGGATGACAGTGATATGCTTCAAGTCCCTGTGCGATGCAGAGGGGACAACAGAGCAGAAAGGGAAATTAATCCGAAAATGAAAACGAGATAAGCTCAGGGATTCTCCCATCCTTTAGCCCGACTTTTTGAGGGTGCCTACGACGTGATCCCAGCTCTGGGATGCTTTGCTTTGATTGGTTTCTTTTTCAGCTGTTTTGCGGGAACAACCGATCTAAGCCGTAGTGAGGACGAGATCTGTATTCGGTTCATTTGCGTACTGGCCGTTGCTGGACCTTCGCTGATTGGCTTCGTGATTGCTCGGGGATAAAGGGGAAAACCCTCTGTCCCCGAAATGTGCAGCGGGGCTGCAAGGGCGTATGCTGACCGTTCTCCTGCAGGCAACAAATGGGGGTGACCCAGTCCCTGAAAGAGATATGGCGAGAACTAATGAGGAGTAATCGCAAGACGATTTTTTTCCAGAAAAAGTAATGCGATGGATAAGTTTTTAAGCTCTCCCTTTTAGACAGGCCATCCGTGGGTCACTGCAGCGTGACTGGCATCGGATGTTGGTTGATGATGGCTTTGCTTTTAGATGCTTTACCGCAGCTCCTGCTTCGGCTTGGGTGATGCTTGCAGCCTGGCTGTCCCTCAACTAAAGGGTTGATTTTTCACCGTGTTGATCATGGTGCGGATGTTGGGAAACTTCTTGAACAAGACCGCATTAAGTATGTTGATGGGGGCCCTAGGAGGACGACTTTTTATCGTGCTTTTTCCAGGAGTTGTTGCCTGCAAGGGCGCGCTGGGCGACCATGTCATTTTGGTGATGAGCTCCTCCGCGTAGGTGAATCGGAGATGGGAGCCGATGTTGCTAGTGTTCCGACAGCTCAGCCGGCGTAGGATGGGCTTTGTGACTTTGGTCCAGCCTTCAGTCCTTTGAGACCGGTTGTTTGTGATGCCAGCTGCGCTGGTAGCACTGCGAGGAAAAGAAATTTCACTTTAGATGGTGATGGTTTATCTTAAAATCTTTCTTGATTCGCTCTTGAAGGTGGCCTGCTGCGGCAATTCAAAAGCTGCTACGAGTGGAACTCCCTGATTCTATCGTGATGACGAGCTGAGGCGTGAGAGCTTACGTCCCTGCAAAACTTAAAATTGATTAGTGGCGTTAGTCTAAGTGACGTTTCTTACGTCACGAGCTACTCCTGGGGAGCCATCTATGTCATGCCTCCTTTTGTCATCTCACAAGTTTTAAGAAAAAGGGGACAACAAATTTTAAAACAATAAGCATCTCCTGAAAAAAAAACTTGTTTTATTCATTTCAGGACAAATGTTTGTGATAGATTGTCATGATAAAGCCCTATGTCCTTGGTCTTGCCGAACGCTCAGTTCGTGATGCTTCAGGCGAAGTATATCTTGACTGCATCGGCGTTTACCGGTCTTAGGAGATCGTCTCCATCCATGTTGGTTAGCATTAGGGCACCCCCTGAGAATGCACTTTTGACCAGATATGGGTCCTCGTACCTTGGGGCCCATTTTCCTTGACTAGCCTCCTGATGAGGGAGAATCTTCTTCAGCACTAAATCCTCAGCCTCGAACTTGCGAGGTCGCACTTTCTTGTTATAAGTATTGGCCATTCTTTGCTGATATAATTGTGCATGGCAAATAGCGCCCAGGCGCTTTTCGGGAAGGAGGTTCAGCTGCTCGTACCTCACTCTTGCCCAATCTGATTCTTCTACTTTAGACTCTGCCAGGATTCTGAGAGAAGGGATTTCTACCTCGAGGGGAATTACTGCTTCCATGCCGTAAACTAATGAGTAAGGAGTTGCCCCTGTAGACGTACTGGTTGCTATCCGGTAAGCATGTAGTGCGAAGGGAAGCATGTCATGCCAGTCTTTGTGAGTGACTACCATTTTTTGGATGATTTTCTTCAAGTTTTTTGTTTGACAGGTTTAAACTCAGGTTTCAATGGGATGCGATGCTCACCTATCCCGGGATCAAGACCTGGCATATCGGCGTATGACCATGTGAATACGTCGGAGTAGTCTTTGAGGAGAGAAATAAAACTTTCTCTCTGAATGGTGTCCAGGGTAGTTCCGATCTTAACCAACTTCTGACTCTCATTGCTTGCCCCCAAGTTTACTTCGTCCAATTCCTCCCGACGAGGGGTTATTTCCTTTTCTGAACTTTCTAGTAAACGGGTCGTAGTGATGATTTCTTCGCCAGTAAAGACATAAGTTTTATTATGACAATCCGAACTAACATTCATCCTGAAATTAAAAATGCAAAAAAAGAGATGCGTAAAATGAAAATTGCATATATATTTGATTTTTAACAGAAGGGGAACGTGAGTTCCTACAAAAGGTTTTGATAAGAAAACGTGCAAGCATGTGTTTTTCTAAAAGAAGTAATTACGGAGAGACATCCGGAAGCATGGTGATGGTCCAGTTGCTCACAGACTCCCCTACCTTCTTTACGAAAATGACTGAACCAGGCGACGACTCTTCTTCACCCAGAGTGCAGATACGGAGGTCTGATACCCGGATCGGATTTCCATTAATGGTTTCGGCCGCGAAGGGGAACGTGGTTCTGATATGGGGGATTGACATCTCGCCCTCTGGAGCAGAACGTCCAAATAGCTTAGCCAGCTGCTTTTCTTTCTTTTTTGGGCAATCCTGACGAAATCGGCCTTGCTGGGTAGGTACCCTAACCCAAAGCGATTCCGAAGCTCTTCGGAGGTGCCCAGTTTTTTTATCCTTGTAACTCGGTGCCGAGTCGTTTTCCCAATTGGAAACTTCCCTCTAGTGTTGACTTAGTGGTTGTTTCGACTATCTCAGATTTTGAAACTTCGCCAACGGGGGATCCTTCCTTGACCCAGTCCGCGTTGACAATTTTGAAGGCTTGGAAAGAACTCTCCAAGGTTTCAGCGGCCTCGATGTAAGGCATAAATGCATGCTTGCCCAAGATTAAGGCTTCCTCGGCCTTGATTGTGATGAGGGCATTGTCTTTGACGTACTTGAGGTACTAGTGCAGGGAAGAGGGGACGGCTCCTGCTGAATGGATCCAAGGGCGTCCTAGTAACATGCTGTAAGCGGGTTGGATCTCCATGATCTGGAATGTCAAGGTGAAAGTGTGGGGCCCGATGACCATGTCCAACTCAAAGTTCCCAATGATCTCTCGAGTGGTGCCATCGAAAGCCCTAGCCATCATTCCGCTGGGTTTCATGTGAGAGAAGTCGACCGGCAGTTGCTCGAGGACATGCCTGGGCATGACATTAAGTGCGGACCCGTTGTCGATTAGGGCCTTAGCTATGACGTGCCCCTTACATTCTACAGTGATGTATAGGGCCTTGTTGTGATCTCTTCCTGAGGGGTTAATCTCTCCTTCAGAGAAGGAAATGCTGCTTAGGGCTTGAATCCTTCTGACAAGGTTTTCCACCCCTTCTGTGGTGATATCCTTAGTCACAAAGGCTTGTTTCAGGACTTTTAAGAGAGCCTGGCGATGAGGCTCTGAAGTAAGGATCAGCTCCATGATGGAAATATGAGCTGGGGTTTTCTTTAGCTGTTCGATGATGCTGAACTCGCTCTGTTTCATGATTTTGAGGAACTCGGCTGTCTCGTCCTCGGTTACAGGTTTGCTCAAACCTTGTGTCTCCTCTATCGTCTCTTCGCGGATCACAGGGTTTTTCCCTTTGGCTTGTCGTTGCTTCTCTACTTCCTCCGAGATGTAACATCTTCCGGTACGGGTCATGCCCCTAATATGAGAGGCTTCGCCGATAGTGAGCGTCGTTGGTGGGACTGCAGGAGGGGTGGTGACCACCGTGTATCCGTAGTTGAATGGAACTGCGTGTAAATCCCGGCTAGGAGTATTCACAGCTAATGTGAACACTACTATGCGTGGGGTCGTGGCCGCATCCCCTGCTTGGGCCACATATTCGAAGGAATATGGGGCTGGAGAGTTGTTCTTGATGGCATTGATTGCTCCCCGGGCTTTCCCTCAGGTTTGAAGGATCCCGAATGTGGTGAGTTGCTTGACTTTCTGCCAAAAAAGTCCGCAATCCTGGATGTCGTGCTTGCTTTCCCTTGGCAGAATAGACACTGGGCCTGATTATTCCCCGAGAATGGCAGATATGCGTTGTTGGCTAATGCGAAGAACAACTCTTCGTTGGGTGTTTCCTTTATTGACAAGTGAGGAATGCCAATTCCAATGGAAGAAATGTCGCTCGTCCTAGGATTATGGTGCGGTAGAGGACCGGTTGTCATATTAGGACCTTTTGCTAAACCTTTGGACGAGATTCGTCCTTGTTTGGTGAGGTGCTCGACCTTCTCTCGAAAGGCGTAATAGTCTTCCAGGGAATGTCCTCGGGTTCCGGCGTGATATTCGCAGCTAACCTTTGGATCATACCAGCTAGGGTAAGGAGTCGACGGAGGCGAGAGTGGGGATGGTGTAATTTGCCCATCTGCCAGGAGGCTTGCGTAGATCTCTTTCAAAGGAAACAGAGGAAGTGACCACATCGGTGAAGGGTATGATGCGGAGTCCGAGGATTCCCAAGAGGGTAGTAATGGTGCTGTGCTAGCATGGGAGGGTAGTGCCGAATACCTGACGAGGTAATCGAATTTCCCAGAAGGCTGGCCCAAGGTATCAATCTCGCAGTCGCCCTCGTCGCGGCGCTTGGAGAATCGTTTGCCTGACAAAGTCGGTCCTTTCTTTTGGACGATTTGGAGTGGGGTTCCCTTGGCGTTATGCGGGATAGGAAATCCATCTCCGATGGCATTAATGGATCCTTCCCCGTGGGTCGCTTTCTGGGTTTGTATTACTCCGAGACTTGAGAGTTGTCTCACCTTTTCGGCGAACAACTTGCAGCTTTGGATTTTGTGACCGTCGTTTCGCTTGCAGTATATGCAGTGACTTGGATTGCTCTCCGAGTATGGCATATGTCCTCCTTGAGCTAAGGCCTGGAAAAGTTGTTCTTGTGGCCAGGTTGACGCTGAAGAAATGAGGTCGTTGCTTCCTCCTGTCGAGATGGCATTCACCCCTCCCTTTCCTTGGGAATGATTGGGGAGAGGGTTGGTGGAGGTGTTGGGTCCTTTTGCTAACCCTTCGAAAGATACCCATCCACTTTTGATCAGGTGATGGACCTTTGTTTTGAATGCGAAATAGTTTTCCAGAGTGTGACCTGGGGCTCCGGCGTGATACTCGCATCTGGCGTTGGGATCATACCATTTCGGGTAAAGAGGCATTTGAGGCTGGGCTGGAACCGGTACGATCTGTCCGGCCACCAGGAGATGTTTGTAGATTTCTCCCGCAGGAAGAGGGAGAGGAGGTAATGGCTCTCGGTTCCACCGATTGTTCGTCGTGTTTTGGTTATTTGGGCCTTTTGGTGGGTTATATGGCTTGGGTTGCATGGGCTGTAATGTTTGTGCTGGAGGTGATGAGAACTGCGCAGGACTTTGAGGTGCGCTATTAGCAACGCGTGGCGAAGTGAAAGGAAAGTAGGTGATGGTAAAGGGTAGGGCGATGGCGATAAATAAGGTGGAGGTGGTGGAAACGGCTGCCCATGATTAGCTTGGGGAGTGACAAATCCGACGTCCCTTTTCACGACTGATGCTTTCTTGGGCGCAGACTCTGACGCCGGAGGTATGATTCGTCCAGACTTAATCCCTTGCTCGACTCTTTCGGCAATTATGACCATGTCGGAGAAGCTATTTGAAGGGTTCGAGATCAGGTAGGTGTAGTAGGGGGCCTTGAAGGTGTGCAAGAAAATCGACAAGAGTTCCTTGTCGCTTAAGGGTGGAGAGATTCTAGAAGCCAACTCTCTCCATCTCTGAGCATAGGTCTTCACGGACTCGCCGACTTTCTTTTCCAGGTTTTGTAGGTCAGCGCGGTCGGGTGCTACCTCCATGTTGAATTTATATTGCCTATAGAAGGCATCAAATAGGTCTCTCCATGTCCTGATCCTGGCCCTGTCTAGCCCCATATATCATGTTAGGGCATGCTTGGTCAAGCTTTCTCGGAATAGATAAATCAACAACGGCTCGTTGTGGATCATCTCTGCCATCTTGTTGCAGTATGCCCTAAGGTGGGTCTTTGGGCACTCTACCCCCGTATACTTTTCAAAGTCAGGAATCTTGTACTTCGGTGGTATAACGATCCCCGGGACCATACACATATCGGCAGGGCCGGTGGGGTCAAATGGATCGGCCCCTTCAATTGCTCGGAGCCTTTCTTCAAGCAGATTCAGTCGGTCACTTTTCGGTTGCTTAGCCCCGATGGGGTTAGAGCCGAAGGGTAACATAGGTTTTGACGAGAACTGAGGTTGTGCAGGGTTGAAAGTAAGAGGCTGAGTTCCTACAGGTCCGGGAACTGTGCTTGGAGGAATAGAAGGGAGATACAAGGTCTCCAGGTGGGCCTGGCTCTTGCTGGGCTCCACAGCAGGGTTGATTGAAAGGTGCTGAAGCGACGGGGAGATCTCTTCACCCACCTTAACTGTAGGATTTGCAGCGGTGGGTACAGTGAAGGGACTAACCCATCTCCACTGGCCCACGGGGCCAGAAAGTGGCGGGAGTACAGAAGGTCCTGTGACGGTGAGTGAAGAGGGAGGTCCTTTTGTTTGAGGGGGATCAAAACCCTGTGGCAATTCGGCGACAGCTTCATCTCTTTCCTTTTCGGCCCTGACGGCCCTTTCCGTACTGATTTTAACCTACTCCTCTAACTCTACGATTCTAGCTGCCACTGCTTCATCGGTCTTAGCCGGTTCAATCATTTTTTGCTTTTGAAGTCTAGTAGAAGGGAGCCTGTGCGGAGTAGTGTGCTTCCGAGGAGCTATCGTGAACCTAAAAAAAAGGGAAAAATACAGAAAAGAGTAAGTACAAGTTAGGATACACAAGTGATGTGCAATCCCGAGGCCTCCACGTTTGCTCATTCGCTTCCCGGCCACACTTTCACCTGATGTTTTCAGGGCAGTCGGAGAGGCGTGATCTCCTGGTTGTGGATGATATGCGAAGGAAGCCTTTATTCATTCCAACGAGGTGATGTAATCTGAAATGCTATCTGCGAAACCCAAATCAACAGGGGCAACCAATGCCGCCATGCTAGGAAGATCTCTTTCATACTGTGCTTGCAAATGACGCAGGTCCTGACGCCTTGTGAACCCAACCAAGGGGAGGGACGACGATCTATGCTATGAACTCGGAGTTTCTTGTGATAAGCTAAAAGGACAAGGCCATGAGCGAGCACTACTCGAATGTTTGGTCTGATTTTTTGGTTTTTTAGTGAAACGATTGTGTTTATCTCGGAGGGATTTTCTCCTTCTTTTTGTGATGGTCTTTTGAGTTATTTTGGATGGATAATTGATATGGAAAAGATGAGGCGATTTAATAAATATCCGAAAGAGTACGACTTTATTAAAAGTGTTTACAAAAGTATGGTAAACTTTGCCAACTACCTAAATTCATCAAAAATGGCTAAGGTAGATGAAATCAGGGGTCCTAGCTACATAAAAAGAAAAAGGGGTTGCCGATATTCGAGCCATTCCATGAAGGTGTCAATCCTGGACGTCAGAGTTCTCTTGCCAAAGGTACTCCATCGAAGCCAACTCCCCTATCTGCATCTCTGTCTCAGCTTCTAAAGCGGCAATTCGGCTTTGCAGTGCCTGGCTTTTCCTATCCCCCAAATCTGCACGAGTAGTCAAGACCCTTATCGTCGAATCCCTGTCTTTGATTATGGCACTTGATGCTTCTCTTTTGCGGGTTTCACTGCTCAAGCGTTCCTTCAAGGCCGTGAGGGCCACCTTCTTTTGTACTGTTTGTACGCGGATGAAATCCTTGTGATGCCTATCCAGTTCATTCATCTGGACTTCTGCGTAGCATTGACGTGCTTCGGCGGTATCTCTTTCCTCTGTCATCAGATCTCATTTTTCCTGCGCTGCTCGCATTTGCTCTATTACTTGGGCGTAAGCCATAACTTCCATTCCTCCACTTACTTGCGATTCCCCTTCCTCTTCCATTGGTTTCTGATTTTCTAGGCGAGGTAAGGCATTGCCGTTGACTCGCTTCAATCTCCACTGTGGATATTGTGGTATCGTTGCTGCAGGGGCAACGCGTCCTTTGAGACAAAAGGGGTGGGCCCAGTCTTGGGCATACACCTGGATGTTCTGATTTTCTCCGGTGTGTGGCAGATCTGATTTCGTCATACCGAAAGTCACTGGAATGATTTGGGTGATGCAAAACTGCCTAAGTACGAGGGCAGGGCAGTAGTGAGTACATCCCCATGCTCCGATTAAGGGAACCCAAGGTAGGGGCCCACAGCAGACGATAGGATCGGAGGTTCGCAACCACTTGGCATGTCGACTGAAGTCCTCTTCTGAGAGGTTTATGAATCGATCGATCCAGACGTCCTTGTTTTCCATCTCCCATCTATCCGTGGTCATTGCGTTGATAACTCTGAACAGAGGGCACGACCTTATGTAGCTTTCGAAGAAAATGGACTGATCAGGAATCTGTTTGAAGTGGCTGACCAACCATACTGTCAGCAACTGGGTGCAGCAGGTAAGTCTCCCTTTCCCTTTTCTTCGGCAAGAGTCCAAGGAGCGAAAGGTCTCAGCCAAGATGGCTGTTGTAGAATTGATGGCATTTACCTCCATCTCGTAAAAGATGTTGGCTGCTGAAAAGTCGATGGCGTTTCTCATCCTCGGAAAAAGGACGAATCCTACAATGGCGAAGGCTAGAATCCTTAAGCCTTTTGCTCCATTGGGCAGCTGAAATCGTGCCTCGATATCCGACCAACACCAGAAGTAGTCACCCTCCTTGACACGAGTAGTGATTCCTAATAGCTTGTCGAGCCTTATTTTTACACTTGTAGAGTCTAGTCGGACGTTCTGGTAAATGGTTGATATGGGAGATGTGAAGCACATCAGAGCTGAGTACTCCTCGAGCGTGGGAGTCAAGTCTACTCCTTTGTTGAAAGAGAAGCAACGATAATAGGGATCCCAGAACCTCAGGGTTGCCCGGATGCAACCCCAATCAGTTTTTACGTCAACTAGGGTCAGTAGCTTTTCATAACTACCCTCAAACTGTGTCTCATCGTCTTCAGTCAAATCATTTCTCAACATCCGAATCCTAGTTAAATCAAAGTCTACAACCTCTACTTTGATTTTAGTGGTGATGTCAGGGGCGAATCCCTGTTCTAACATATCTCCTCGGGCAACTTGATCGTCGAAGCTTCATCCCCCGAAAATATCAAATGAAAGTAACGTAGGTGCTGTCATAGCGAATGAGCAAAATGGGTCCTATGGGATAATAGAATTTTAAGTGCTAAGTAAATTGTGCGCGTGAGAAATTCGCAGTTCGTATAACAGAAAAATCACGTCAATATGCCAACAAGACAAATAGAGCACGACAAACAGTTATAATCATGATGCACGTGCTGGGGCTCTTATTTCGACACCTCTAACTGGCTTGAACGGTTCCCGGATGATACCATGAAAAGGTCCCTAAAGTGTAGTCCAGTGTCCCAATTCCTTGCGAAATCGAGTAACCTTTCGACTGGCTTTAGGGGTTCATCCGACTTGGGGTTGGTGAACACTACCTAGGACACGTGTCCTAGGGCGTCACTACCACCCTCCTATTTTGGTAATTGTCCCCTGGGTGTAGGGCGCTATGAAATGCATATGACAATTGATAAAGCAAATAAATGAACAGACCAGCAATTGATCAAAGCAAATAAGTAAACAAATAACACCTCTCTAAAAAGCTAAAACTAGCTCCGACCCTAAATTCCCCAGTGAAGTCGCCAAACTGTCGCGCCCCCGAAAATAAAAAAATTCGCGAGTGTGCAACGAAATTTGGGACCTTACAATGCTCAGCGTAAACAGACGCCTCGCAACATGCAATGAAGTCGCCACCCTAATTTGGTTGCTAGGTTTAGGGAACCTTAATCGTCATGGTATAAGAAATATAATAAGTAAAAAACTAAAGGCACAAAAAAGGGGTCTGGACCCCAGACAAAGGTTCGGGGTCGTATTATGGTCTCGGGAAGGTGTTAGGCACCCGAGTCACATCCAAAAATGGTTACCGGTTGATGAGAGAGGTGTTTTAAAAAGGTGTTTGATAAAATGCATTTTTATTTTGAAAGGGGGGCCCTCAGAGGAATCGTCACTTTAGTCTTTTTATGATCGTGATGTTCAGAAATAATTAATCGTTGAACGGGGTTACCGTTTGAACGTCTTTCGGACAGGGTTACCGTTTATCAAGACCGATTGATTATTCTTGAACGTAACATGATGGGACTGAATTTTCTGTAAGACTGAATGAGCGCCCTCTTCTTTCATCATCGGGCCATGCATGATTAGATTGATTGCTATGTGAACCTATCATGGATTGCTAACAGAGTACCGATTTAAATGATAGATTTTGAAGTGGAAAAACTGATGTGGGATCGAAAGTCCCCATGTACATGCAGTCAATATATGCGAGAATTTAAAATCACATGAGCATGGCATTTTAAGCAACTCTTTAAGGGTTGATTTTAGTTCTAGCAGTTCTATATATCATGCGTACGATTGATATTTGCGAAAAAACGTTGAATAAATAAAAAGGAATCGAAAGGCGTACTTTCGAGCGAAGCTTGAAATTAAAACCGACAAAGTGAGAGTGTTAGCGATAGCTTGAGAAATAAATAAGCAATTTTATGAGTGCAAAAATTTAAATGACAGTTGATTGTATGCGAGAAATGATGGATTGACGCATACGAGAATTAAATGCTGAGTTTGATAAGTGCAGGAAAATAAATGATGACAGTTGATTGCATGCGAGAAATGATGGATTTAACGCATATGGAATTTAAATGCTGAGTTGATTGCATGCGAAAACTGATGGATTTAACGCATATCGACTACCACCCACTCTACCGAGGCAGGGGTTCCACTAACGGCAAGCTCCTCCCTTTCAGCTAACGCTCCTGATTCTCCCATTTCTCACTACATTCCCGATATGGTGGTCACGCCTTCCGTCACGGTTCCAGTTGCTGAGTTACCGCCTAGGGCCCTTCCACAGTTGTTCTTTACCCCTATCTCGAACGTGATTGCCGAGGGTTCCTCTTCGGTTCTAACAGTCCATCTTTCCTCCCATGATCCTAACAGGACAACGAGCTATCGTATGAACTTCAGAGGATTCTGCTTTGACAGTCTTCGTGTCGTCGGGGTGTCTAATCCTTTTTCTGGAGATGAGCTTACCGCGCCCTTGGTAGGGGAAATGATGTGCTCCCGCGGGGAGAAAGAGAAATTTCTCCAGCTTTTTTCGCAGGCTCGCCATCGGCTTGTTCTGAATGACTCTCTGGATACCTTCCGCCATCTGAACTATCTGTTCGAGATTCACGATCGCGAGTCGTGAAATTTTTCTAGCGCGATATGCGCTCAAAAGGTGTAACTTGACCGAGCGGCGGACCATGTGAGGTTGCTATCGCGTCTTTATGATGAGTCACAAAAGGAACTAAACAGAGAGAGATCCACCGGGAAAGCAAAAATGGAAGTTCTGGAGGCAGAATTATTGCTGGAAAAGAAGAAAAATCTCCTTCTCCACGAAGAGATGCTGGTTCGAGACGAGGAGCTTGCTAGGACACCGCTGAAAATGGAGTGGTGGAAAAAGAAAGTCTTAGAAGCCTTCATTTTTGGATTCGCAGCCAGCTTTAGGGGTGACTCTTCTGATCCAGCTCAGGTTGCTGACTATATTTCCACCGTTATGAACGAGGCTAGCAAGAGTAGGAATGCCTCGTCTGTTCCGGAGGGAGAAGGGGCTGACGGCAACGGTAGTGAGGGTACGCGTCGTTTCACCTCAAGGGGCGGCTCGAATGTCGCAACAAATTCGTGAATCCCCCCTTTTGATTGTTATTCTATTCTCTATCTGTATTTCTTTTATTCTTCCTTGGAAAGTCATTTGACTTTATTCTTTCTGTAATAATGCCGACGTCGTGCGGCCTTTTCTGCAACGCTTGGCTTATTGTGCTGTTGCTGTTATTTATTCTTCGTTGGTGTCTTTGTGCTGTCGTGTCATTTCGTATGGTCGAGCGGTAAGGTCAGCACTGCTTTTTAGGTCATTTCGATGCTGTGAAATCCCTCATTAATACGATTTGAAAGATAATGATGAGGAGAGACACGTGTCCTTTTTTCGGAGAGACGTTTGTAGCAAGCGCCTTCTTGGGATATGTGAGTGCTGAAATGTTTCCTCATCTTTTTCAAATCTTACGCCTTCTCGCGCGTGCCAGTCTGTTTGTCACGCCGTTTCGCCACGTGTCAATTGCTAGTTGGTCATGCCTTTTTCTACTCTTTTAGGGTTATATATATTGCTTTCCCTATCTCCTTTTTCTTTTTTAATCTCTTCTCTCGTTCGTTGTTACCTTCTGAAAAGTAGCACGCGCCGCTCTTTCTTTCCGGTCTGGTCCTCCTGCTGTTTTCTTTGCGAAGGTACATACGCCCTTTCTTTCTTTTTCTCTCTTCTTTTTGTCGATCATGACTAAGGCTCGTTCTAAGAAACCTGCTGAGGAAGGGGATCCTCAAAGGTCCGCTGGGGAGGAAAAAATTGATAATACTCCTACTTCTCTCTATGCTTTGCCTTTAATTCGCTGTAGATTGGCCGAGTCTAGTGCATGTTACTTCTGAGTCACTCCGCTTGAACAGTCCTTTGCCTGGCAATAACAGAATGTTGTATGCCAAATTGTTTGATTATGGGTTTCGGCTTCCTCTTGACCCACTCGTGAAGCTGTTACTGGCTGACTCTGATCTAGCCCCGGCTCAATTGAGCCCTAACGCAATTTGCGTTGTTAGTGCCTTTGCAGCATTGTGCCGATTCAAAGGAATCGCATCTCCTTCTTTAGCGTTGCTTCATAACATTTTCCAACTATATTCTCGTAAGGGGGTGATATCAGTATCCCCCCGTTATGAAGATGGGTCCTTGAAGCCCTTTACTTGGAAGCTTATGGGTATTGAATCCTCCGTTCCTCACTAGAAGGAGGGATTTTTCATTGTTGACTTGCCTGAGCCTTTGTGGAGGGTCGATTTTAATGAGGACATTAAAGATAGGGCTTGGGGTAGCAGAAAACCCCTCTCTGACCCAGAAGACGGTTGGTTGAAGACATTGCTTCAGTTGGACTTTAGTGTTGACGCCAGTAAAGTGGTTAACGGGTTGGATATGGAGAAATGCAAAAAGGGTGAGCGTTTGGCCTTTTTCCTTTATGTCGCCGAGAAGTGCTAACGCTAACATTTTGTATCTGTGCAGTGCCTCCACCTGGCTGGGAGCCTGAGTATTTTCGAAGAAAAAGGAAACAGGAGCAGAAGAGAAAGACAGCGGCCGAGGCTATCGCCACTGCTGAGAGGGAAGCTGCTGCCACTTTAGATATTGCCCAAACGCTTCCCCCACGAGCTCGTGTTGCGAAGAAGAGGAGAGCTAAGAAGACAAGCGCTGCACCTCTCACACCTGCCGTTTCTCCGGAGGCGACAGCTACTGCTACCTCTTCTGGATTTCCTCTGATTCCTTCGGACACGCAGGTATTTGTGCTTTTCTTACCGTTTTCCTTCTTTCCTTCCGTGTGGTTTCTTATTATGTTCTGTGCTATCAGGAGGCCAGCACTGCTTCTGCCCCTTCCTCTTCTCTCAGTGATATGTCTATCGCGGAGGCCCTCCTGGAGCGTCAGAAGAAGGCTCGTTATGAGTTTCAGAATAGACCCTCTTCTTCTGCCGTTGACCCTCTTCTTTCTTCTCTTGGGGGCGGTGGCGCGCCTGTTGGCCAATCGCAGGGCGTTAACTTCGGCGGCGATCCTCGTACTTTTGGTGATTCTCCGATTTACTCTTCTTCCACCGCTCACGCTCCTAACCTTGAACCATTTGGTGAGGAGGGGACTTTTGTTCCCAACATGGGAGATTCCAACAGCCGTCCCCCTTCTCCTGCTACTCTGCTTTTTGTTCCGATGTCTCCGCCTGCTGCCGCTAGGGGCGGCCCTGCTCCTAGCTTGATGGTTGGTGCCACCTCGCATCTTCCTCCCGTTCTCCCCACTCACCAGATTGACTTGCGCTCCTTCAGAGATAACGTTCTGCAGTTTCCAGCGGATGCTACCGATGACACTATCCTCGCGTCTACCTCCTATCTGGCGGCCGAGATGATGTTTCTTCAGAGAGAACAGGATGCCTTTGCGGCCAAGAGCCAGCAAGAGCGCATAAACTTCCTTCGCTCCCAACTATTTTCTTCGCTTTGCCATCTTCATTACATGGATGACGAAAATGCCAAGGAGACGACAAACGGGTAGGGAGAGATAGGCAGGCTGGTATCGAGCGTCAGCGTTACCTGGACGCTCTTACCGCCGCTAAACAAGAATTAGAGGCTGCCAAACAGGAGGCCGCAGTTGCTAAGCAGGGGGCAACGACTGCTGAGCAAGAGGTGGAGGCTGTCAGGCTTGCTTTGGAAGAGGAAAGACAAAAAAGTGTTGCTCTGAACGAACGTCTTTCTCGAGAGGAGACCGAATTGTGTCAGGAAAGATAGAGAAATGCCATGATTTCTGCCGACCTTGCTGTTTCCGCCGAGAAGAATCAGTGGTACTTGAAGGAGGGTGGGGCGATCATGACGGAGGCCCTTATGTACCATTACAGGGCAGCGAGTCTTCGTGTTCAAGACCTTGCCGATTATTTTAACAAGAGGGTCGCGACCCTTTCTGATGAGGACTTCCACCGCTCGCGATCCGCTCCACAAGGAGGAGGCCATTCGTCGACTGCTTCTTAGGCATATCCTGCCTGATTTTTTGATTTTGTGGCCTCTGTGCCTTCCGTTTTGTAATATTTGACAATATCACTCCTCTGCTACTTTTTGAATGGAATCTCTTCACCCACTTCGCCCCTTAATACTCGTTTGTGTGGCTGCTCGACCGTAGCGTTTACTGTCATGTTTTCTTTCTTAGAGGCATATCGTTTCTGTAGTGATTTGACTTCTGATACAGGCTCCTCCGTTGTGTCTTTATGTTACTTTTCCACTATCTCTGATAGTATTTTTCCAAGGATGAATCAATGTTATTTCTGTCCGTGTTGTATCCGTACTAATGGCGCCCTTTGTTGTTAGGGGAATTATCTAGCCATGTTGAATTCAGGCCTATCGCGACAATGCTGCTGCGATCTGGACACCGCTCCAGGCTTACTTCACCAGGTATCAATCCGCTCGGTTACTAGCTGCGATATCTCTTTTCATTCTGAATATCAACGGTCGGCTTGGGGCGTGCCTCGTCTTAGTGAGCCGTCTGATCAGGACCAGCCTCACAAGGATAGGATTTTCACTCCCAAGCTTTGAAACCTCATGTCTCTGGAGTGTGCCTCGTCTTAGTGGTCTGTCTGTGTGAGCACGGTTGCCACAAGGATAGGATTTTCACTTCCAGGACGGAGTTGCTTTCTCCTTGGGACGTGCCTCGTCTTAATGGGCCATCTATGTGAGCACGGTTGCCACAAGGATAGGATTTTCACTCCCAAGGATACCGGGGCGTGCCTTGTCTTAATGGGCCGTCAATGGGAGCACGGTTGCCACAAGGATAGGATTTTCACTCCCGGGGGCGTTGGGGCGTGCCTCGTCTTAATGGGCCGCCTATGTGAGCACGGTTTCCATAAGGATAGGATTTTCACTTCCAACGCTATGTTATGCCAGGGCGTGCCTCGTCTTAATGAGCTGTCTGATCAGGACCAACCTCACAAGGATAGGATTTTCACTCCTGGCATTCTTCATTACCCGCATATTTCCTGTCGCAAAGTGCACAGAGAATTCTGATTTATTTATCAAGATAATTCTGATCTTACCGGATAAAAGAGACTAGCTTCTAGCATGGTATAGGTTTAGCCGAGCTATATTCTAAGAATTTTACAGGGGAGTTCCATTGAGTGTTTCCAGATGGTATGCTCCTCTCCCTACCACACGGGTGACACGATATGGTCCATCCCAATTTGGGCTAAGCTTCCCCATGCGTTGCCCTGTTGCCCGTTTGTCTCTGAGTACTAGATCCCCCGCTTTGAGCAATCGCTCTCTCACTTGCCTGTTGTGGTATTGTGTCATTTTTCTTTTGTAATGCAGGGTTTTTAAGAGGGTCTCCTCATGTGCCTCTGGTAGTGTGTCAAGGTTAGTGCGTAACCTTTCTTCATTGTTTTCTTTTCTGAAATGAGCCACTCGAAGGCTTATGGTGCCAATTTCTACCGGCGTGACGGCTTCTGTTCCAAAGGCTAACGCGAACGGGGTTTCTCCTGTGCTAGCCTCGACAGTCATGCGGTAAGCCCACAATACGTATGGCAGTTCGTCTGGCCATTTCTTTTTGGAGCCTTCCAAATTTCTCTTGATGCCGCTAAGAATGCTGCGGTTGGTTACTTCGGCTTGGCCGTTAGTTTGAGGGTGTGCTATGGAAGAGAATCTTTGTTCGATTTGGAATTCCGCGCACTGATCCCTGAAGAACTGGCTCGTAAACTGCGTTCCGTTGTCGCTGACCAGTACACGCGGTATCCCAAAGCGCATAATAACTTGGTGCTTAAAGAAGTGCCAAATTTTCTCAGTGGTGATGGTGGCTAACGCCTCTGCTTCAGCCCATTTTGTGAAATAATCCACCGCTACGACCACGAATTTCAATTGGGATCTGGCCTTCGTAAACGGGCCCAAAATGTCAATGCCCCATGATAATGATTTGTCTTCTGCCGAAGGATGTATGGCGGAGCAGTCCTTCTCAGATCAGTGTACACGACGGTCCACAGTACCTGCAATGCGCCGGAGGGGGTCTCCGGCGGAAACACTCCGATGCTTAAGTCAGTAGGTGTACTGAAATTGGTAGAGTTTTGGCTAGTCAAGTCCGCTTACCTGCCTCATTTGTGGGGGAGGTATTTATAGAAGAAAGGGGGCGTTCCCGCCCGAGTAAACGGGTACGGAGCTATCGCTCGCGTTAGGGTCTGTGGTTCGCCCTTATCATGATACGCTACCTTGGCGGTAGGTGTTTTAGGTAGATATTGCAGCGGTAGGATAATGGCCGGAGCGTTAATCCTGACGCGTGGTTTCCTCTAGGGGTGAGATAACTCCTTGAGCCAAGCAGGAGGTCTGTGAGAGGAGCCGGTAGGGCCCCGTTAGCCTCTGTTGCGTTAGCCTTTGGGGAAGGTAGCAATCTTGTCCCTACCGTGGTGGTGCGAAACAGTAGCTATGCCTCTTCCCACCGGGTGATAGACGAAAATACCCTTTCTTTTAGGTGGATTGTTATCATAAGCCCAACTGAAAATGAGCTCGAGTGTTTACCAAGGGCTAACGTTCCTTCTCTCACGGAGAGTCCCTTTAAGTACCGGGGCGGTTTTGCCTCAGAAGATGGTCCTGACGGTTATTTGTCAGGATCTATAAATCAGAGGTTCCTCTGCGCCAGTTTCTTCGTATTTTCTTGTTCTTCCTTTTCATATTTCGTCATGGATGAACTGACTCGCAATTTCCTGATCTCTAAAACTCTGACCCTGAAGAATCTCACTGAGGGTGATATCGGCTTCCTGGAGAGGATGATCACCAAGACCTCCAAGGATGTCCTGGAGTTGCAGGGGGTGTTAACCCCTATTCTGTCTAGACAGCTGGGAATAACTCTAGAGGATTTTAATCCCCTAGAGAGTTTGGCGAAACTGGCCACTGTCAGTGCTCACCTTGATGAGGTGGCCTCGATGCTGCAGCAGAGGAAAGATCAGCTGGCCTGCTGCCTAAAGGGCATGAGAGCTTGCTCTTCCGAACTGACCTCCGTCGCTGACGCTTTAAGGGAGGTTCCCATTGTGCCAGGGGAAGATGATGCGGGGTCCAATATCTGACTGCTGGCTTCGCTTCTTCTCGCTATTTTTCTTATGTTTCTTGTACATATTTGAACGCTAAGGCCACCAAGCCATAAATAAATATCTGTCTTCTGCTTTTTCCCAAGTCTTCTCTTTTTCTTGCGTGGTTGCTTGCTTTATTGGATGGAAATATTTGTCATGAGCCCAACTGAAAATGGGTCTTCCTCGGGACATTGTATTGCAGTGGTTGTGTTCCGGGGATTAGCAATGAATGCTCTGTCTTGACTGTTACAGGGCCGTCTTTTCAGTGGCAGGTGGTTGGGCGGTTCTTTGGTGCCCTTTGATTGGTGCGTTCAACGAGCAGATGCGCCTGTGACGGATCGGATTCTGCAATTGCAGTTATTTTTCCCAAGCGTCTTAATTGATTTTTCAGGGATCGAAATGCTCACTCGGCTATATAAGGGAGTTTGGTTTCCCTTTCCTGTTCATCTTCATCCTTTCCTTCTTTTTTGCTTTTGCAGGTGACATGGCAGATTTTTATTTCTTAAGTTCCATGGATCGCGACTCCTTGCCGACTCCCCCAACTTCGCTGGACTCAGATCATCCCCCTCCTTCGCCACCATGGAGGCCTCCGGTCCGCCGAAAGGGTCGTAAGAGGCAGGGGAAACGGACTTCCCAGATGCCCTTTGCTACTTTGGCTTCTTCTGGTTCTGCTATTCAAGAGGGTGGCAAACATTTTTCTTCCCCTGATTGCTCGCTGAACGAGGATTTTCCCATCAGTGCTGGTGCGGGGTTGGCAGATTCGAGCGCCAAAGGAAAATCATGCCCGTCAGGGTCCTGCCCAGAAAGGGAGGCAGACCAGCCGGTCCCGAATGCTGACGGGAAGATGCCGTTCCTTGATGATGATGGGGTTTATCACCACGACATTTATTGGCCTGATGAGGATTAGCCGTTTTGCATTGTACCCGCCTATTGGCGTTTTATGAATAAAATAATGCTTTCTACTTTTCCTTTTTTGTCGTTACTTCCGTTAGCCTGCTGGTTCTTGGTGATAGCTAACGCAAGCGGTTGGCCTGTCTGAGGCAATTGCTTCGCGGTTACTCTGACCAGGTCAATACTTTCTCGCCCATTTGGGGAGTCTCGACGAATAACTTCTCTTTTTTCAAGTTTCTTTAATGCGCTTCCACGTGGCCAACTTCTTTTACACGCGTCTTCGCCCGATTGGTGACTCAATTAATGCGGTGGCATTTTTATCCTTTAAGAAGGGCCATTCTCCAATTTCTCAAAACTTTTGCCCTCACTTCGAATTTTCCTTTTTGTCTTCCTTCGTCTTCTTCTCCGAATACCTTTTCGGCCGCTCGTCACTGTCCGCCGATTTCTCTGCGATTCTTCTCCTTTAAGGTATCAATTCGTCCTTTCTCAGATTTCCTTTTTTGTTGGTTTGCTATGGCTAGGAATAGACCTCGCCAGATTATCTCTAGGCCTATGGATCCCGAGGTCGCCCAATCACCGAGTATTTTTACCTGCGATGTGGTTCTGAAAGCCGAATTGGAGGAACATGGTATTACCTTTCCACCTGGGCATGAGCCTTCTATTCCCGGAAGTGATACGCGACTTCATAATCCAGGATGGGGCCACAGTAGGCTTCTTTATTTTAAAATGTTCCTTTATGGTTTCCGCTTTCCCGTTCATGAGTCGATACTAACTCTGCTGCGGGAGTATAACCTTAATCCTGCCCAGATTACTCCTTCCTCTTGGTGTGCGGTTTATGCTTTTCTTCGCGCTTGCGAGTTGAAGAACATTTTTACCCCATCTATAAATTTGTTTCGCAAATTCTTTAGCATGATTTGCTACAATTGTTTAATCGAGATTACTCCCCGGTGGGATGATGCGCTCGTGCAGTCATTTTGGCAACGTTTTCACGGCTTCAAGAAGGGTGTAGCTGATTGGAAGAACAACTTCTTTGTTCTGGAGCTACCGTCACGTTTGTGGCGTATCAATTTCAATCAGGAACTGATAGGTCCCGTTTGGACAAATCCCGCGATTTTGTCCAGAACTGAGTTGGACCAGGCTAACGCTTTGTTAGACGAGAATACCCTCTACCGCATTCGTGCCTTTGCTCTGTTCAAGCCTTTGGAAGAGTGCGTTATGGGTGAGCTTGTTTCTTTCCATATTTTCTTTACTTTGGTCCTCGCATGCTTTGTTTGCTATAAGAAGCTAACGGTTGATTCCCAGGTGACACTGGTACTCCTCTGAACGTAATACCGCTTCAAACTTTACTGGCCTCGCCTTCGGCCGAGGGCTCAAATCGGGGTGGCGTTCCTCCTTCGAGGAAGAGAACTAAAACGGTTGCCCGGGGAGGGCGAAGGCCCGTTAGCTCTGTGCGAACTTCTCATTTTGTGGAAAATTGGCTACCGGAGCGTCGCACGGGGACGGACTCCAGGCCTGTCGCAACGACGGTAATTACTAGCGATGATGAGGATGCAGATGCCAAGTCAGACCTTTGCCACGCTTCTTCCCTTGCTGCTTCCCAGCGTCGGAAAAAACTTCGAGTGGCCACTAGTGGACAAGCTACCGGGACATCTCCTGTGGATGTGGCAACTGTTTCTACGCCTGCTGTTTTGTCTGAGGCGGGCGCCTCTCAGCCAACGGGAGCCGCTGAGGCGTTGGAAAAAACTTGTTCTTCTGAGGGGGAGGGCCTACCGATGGAATGTCCTCCTCCCATATCTGATGCTCCCGATTCTCCGATTACTCATTGTATTCCTGACGTAGCGGTCACACCTCCTGTGGTGGATTCGACTGCTGAGCTACTGCCTAAGGTTACTCCGCAGCTGTTTTTTACTCCTTTCAAGAGTACTTTGTCTCAGGGCTCTCCTCCACCTCCCTCGATCAATCTTGCCTGTGGCGGTCCTGACGGGGTCCCGGCCTATCGTATGAATCTTGCAGGGTTCTGCTTTGATGCCCTTCGCGTTGTCGGGGTTCCCCAACCTTTTTCTCGAGATGAGTTTACTGCACCCTTGATAGGGAGATGCTGAGTTCTAAAAAGGAGAAAGAGGAATTTCTTCAACTCCCTCCCTCGGCACGCTTTCGCCATGTTCTGAATGATTCTCTGGACTTCTTCCGCCATCTGAATTATCAATTCAAAATTCACGATCGCGAGTCCCGTAATTTTTCCAGCACATTGTGTGTTGCAAGGGTGCAGCTAGAGAAGGCGGTGGAGCACTCTAGGTTGCTGACGCGTCTTTGTGAATCGTCCCAAACGGAATTGGACAGAGAAAAATCTATCGGGAGAGCCAAGATAGAAGTTCTGGAGGCGGAATTGGACAGAGAAAAATCTATCGGGAAAGCCAAGATAGAAGTTCTGGAGGTGGAATTGGCGCTAGAAAGGAAGAAGAATCTCTTTCTCTGCGAAGAGGTACTTGCTCGAGATGAGGGGTCTGCTAGTGCGTCATTAAAGGAAGAGTTATGGAGGAAGAGGGTTCTGGAGGCCTTCATTTCTGAATTTGCGTCCCGTTTCAAAGGTAACCCTTCGGATCCGGCCCAGGTAGCTGATTACATATCTATCGTGATGGGTGAGATTAGCAAAGGTGACAGCGGTTCTTCTGGCCCTTCGGGGGAGAAAGTCTAACGCTAGCAATGGTGCCTGGGTCTTTCCTTGTTTTTCTTGTTGTTGTCTCTTCTTTATTTCTTGAAAACCATTCGAACATTGTTTCTCTTGTAATAATGTTGACGCTTTGTATCCTTGGTCGCACTGTATGATATTACCGTTTATTCCTTCTTTATCTTCTTTGTACCATCGCGCCGTTTGGCAAGGCCAGCGCTGCTTTTTATGTTTTTTAATCAATCCCTCTGTTCCTCATTTAATGCGACTTGAAGGGTAATGATGAAAGAAGACACGTGTCCTTCCATAGAGAGGCGTTTGGAGCAGGCGTCTCCTAGGGAGTTGCGAATGCAGAAGCGTTTCGTCCTTATTTCAAATTTGCACCTTCTGGTGCGTGCCTTACTTTATGACGCACTGCTTCGCCACGTGTCTGCTGCTGACTGGTCGCCCTTTCAGGGTTATATCTATTGTTTCTTCTACCCCTTTTTCTTTTTCCATCTTTCCCTTATATGCTATTGCGTCTTTGGATAAATACTTTGCGCCGCTTTCTCTTTCTGGTTCAAGACTCCTCGCATTCTCTTTCACGAAGGTACAAGGTACACGTCTTTTTCTTTTCTCTTTGTTTCTTCCTTGTTGGCCATGGCTAGAACTAAGAAATCCTCTGAAGAAGGAGATCCTCAAAGGTCCTCCGGGGAAGAAGTAATTGATACCACTCCCACTTCTTTGTACACGCTGCCCTTAATTAACCATAGACTTGCTGGGTTTTCTGCACGATTTCCCAAGGAATATCCCGTGCATCCTGCTTCTGAGTCGCTTCAACTGAACAACATTTTGCCCGGAAATAGTAGAATGCTGTATGCTAAGCTCTTCGATCATGGGTTTCGTCTCCCTCTTGACCCGCTTGTAAAATTGTTGTTGGCTGATTCTGATTTGGCTCCGGCTCAGTTGAGTCCTAACGCGATTTGCGTTGTTAGTGCTTTTGCCGCACTGTGCCGTTTCAAGGGAATAGAATCTCCCACCTTAGCATTGCTTCATGACATTTTCCAATTGTATTCCCGTAAAGGGGTGATATCGATATCGCCTCGCTACGAAGACGGTTATTTGAAGCCCTTTACTTGGAAACTAATGGGCATTGAGTATTCCATTCCTCACTAGAAAGAGGAATTTTTTATTGTTGATCTGCCTGAGCCGTTGTGGAGGGCTGGCTTCAACGAAACAATTAAAGATGGGCTTGGGGTCATCGGAAACCCCTTTCCAACCCGGAGGATGGCTGGTTGAAGACGCTGCTTCAATTTGATTTTAGCGTTGATGCCCGAAAAGTGGCCAACGGGTTGCCCATGGAACAGTGCAAGAAGGGTGAGCGTTTGACCTTTTTTCTTTTGCGTTGTCAAGAAGTACTAACGCTAACGTTTTGTGATTGTGCAGTGCCTCCGCCTGGTTGGGAGCCCGAGTATTTCCGAAGGAGGAGGAAACAGGAGGCGAAAAAGAAAGCTGCCGCTGAAGCTAGAGCTGCTGTTGCTGCTGCTAACGCCGAGGAAGGGGAGGCCACTGCTACCGCTAACGTTACGGGCCCTCGGGTTGTAAGACAGAAAAGGCCTAGGAAAGCACGTGCTGCCCCATCCGTTTCGTCCCAGACTGTTGTCTCTTCAGAGGCTACGGTTGATCCGATTCCTGTTGGGATT